>OY728167.1:659613688-660863688 GCA_963277665.1 Viscum album | reverse complement strand
ATCTTATCCCTTTAAATATTCAAAATTATGATATAACTCACTAATAAACAGTAAATAAGATCATTAATCATATTTTATAATGATATTATTGGAAAATGTTCTCATAATAATCAATTAATCATGGAAGGTTTATATTTACGTCGGTTTAGCCACCTACTTGAAAATACTATACATTTATGTCATGGATGACAATGAGAACGTATTTAATGGTATAATATGATACATATATGTAATTTTTTTAATTATAGTAAGTTTATATCAAAATATAACTTATTAATTAAAAAAACACCATTAATTTGTTTAGAATAACAGAAACATGACCATCACAGATTTCATCTTCATGTTTCATAACCATAAATATAATGAAATTATAGGTTCAAAAAATATATTTTAAAATATATTAAAGTAACTTATATGATATAATAGTAATGAAATTTGGAAAATGAATATATACTAACATGAATTTTATGAATCTTTTTCAAAGAGATAAAAATTTATTACACCCAGTGTTGAAAATTGTTAAACACTAGCCTATATATATAATGATTATAAATGAGGAGTATAAATGATTACATTTATGAATAATTTTCTTTGGAATATATTTTGTTAAATTAAATTAATTATCATGAAATTTGGTGCAAGCGAAGAATGGATCAAGACCGAGGCAATGGGTTTTTATTTTAAATTCCTCTCTTTAAGAGATGTTTAGTATTATGCACTAATTTAATTTCTGTGGTGTATATAATATCTATTTTAAATATAATAAATTTAATTATATTTTAATCATGTCCTTTTTATGTTAAATTACAAGACATATCTTTCAAGGGGTCTTGATTAAAATATCACTCAAGTCGTATGAGTTTTGTTGATCTCAATTCAGATTCTTTGAGACATGTTACATGTTTTGTACCATGTTCCCATTTAATATTTTTCTATTTATTTAATATCCAATTAATTTTATATTATTAATTTTATTTAATTTCATGGTTTTTATCATCCAAATCATATTCCCTTATTCAAGTGGCTATTGATTTACTTATTTCTCCAGTCGTAAAGATTATTGGCAATTCAACTATCATTCATTGAGTTATGATCATTCTTATTAACTTATCTCATATAATTTGGGTATGGTATCACACTAAAAAATTATTTTAAAATAATACTATTCTCAATATCTTACTGAATAGAAAACATCTTGCTTTATGTGAAATGTGATATACTATTAAAATATTATCAATTGAATGTGACTGTTATAATCTAGATATTGAATTAGTGGGCATTAAAATACATAAACACATTATAAATTATATGTATAATAGTCCTTCTAAATACACATGTATTTATTAAATATTTTTAAATAAGCACTAAATTTTCTAACAATGTCATTTTATGAGTAAAAAATATGTTTTCTTTAAAAATGAGTTTTATTTCATTTTATACATGGATAATGCAATTAATTTTTGAAAATTTTAGAAAATGAATTTTATAAAAGGATATATTTTTTTAAATCAATATATCAAAATATCTTTGGGTGAATTTTAGGTAATTTTGTGAGAAAGGTATTTTTTGGGTGAATAGTGAAAATATCAATTGTTTTTTAAAAAACAACTTTTTTACAGTACTTTAAAAGCCCAATTTTGATTTAGATTGGTTTAAATATGTCATCAGTTTCTCATTATTGAAAATAATTAAATTTATACCATTTGGATCAATATTAAACTTGATCTTTCTATAAAAATACTTTTATATATAAAGAGTTATTTTTTAGAAAAACCGATTTTTATCGCGTTTTGTTTTTTAAAGGTTCCTCAACCAAAAAGGAAAAGGAATTTATTAATAAAAATAAAGGCTAAAAAATTATTAATTTTAGGATTTTATTACATTCAATTTCATAATGGGATTATAAATCATCTAGAAGAGTATCCAAACAAGTGAGATCCATACTCACTCCTTTGTCAGCAAGCCAATCTCCCACCCTATTCACATCCTAGAAAACATGTGCGACAATGTTTATCATGTTTTGTTTTTTTATATTGAATAAATTTATATCATTTAGAAATATTTAATATTTAAAAAATTATTCCATATTTTTAATAATAATTTTCAAATTTTTAAATGAGTCTAATTTCATTTTTGTTCATTATTAATAATAACTATTGTAAAAATATTACTACCTCAGTAAAAATGGTAAAATAAGAAATTTGAGGTTAAAAATAAAATTAAAAGGCATTAAAATATAACTAAAAAATTAGTTTAATCTATTTTATGAGTGTATTCCATCCATCCTTAAATAATATTTTAATTTATGTCCACTTGGATCCTTCTTTCTTTTATAATGACCTATAAAATAGTTTATGTAAAAAATAAAAAATGTCACTCTCTTGTAATTAAATTTATATTATATGTTCACATAGGCGTAAAAATAATTTTATAATAAATATTAATGTTTATTTTGATCCTAATTAGTTTTTTATGATGGTAATTTATTTATAATTTTCAGTGCTTAAATAATTACCTAAAACAATTAGACAAGCATACATAATGCTTGTGTAAGTAGTGAAAAAATCAAAGTAAATAATTTTAAAAACATTAAATGTAATTTATTTTGGATTAATAATGGTTATAAAAGAATTTTATAGTTAATAATACTATATTAATGATGGTTACAAGTATTATATTCAAATTCCATTTCTCTCTTAATGTCTTTGAAGTCAAGTTATGTGAATAATTCATAAAATGAATTTAATAGTATTTTATGTAAAATAATATATTTTTTAATTATTTAAAAAGCATAAAAATATTAAAATAGGTTATTAAGGATTATAAAGGGTCTAAAATTTCATACATTAAAAATTTATAATACAATTGTTACCTTATAAGTAAAATTATGACCCTTTAAGACTGAAAAGTCATTACCGCATTTAAGGTCAAAATTGGTCAACAAAGGGGTTAAAACAAAATATAATATTTAAAATACAACTTTTACCTATTAAAATTTTATTGGTTGAAGATATTTAAACCATATAATATCTTGAATTTTAAATTTTGGACACATGGAGATACTTTCACATGAAAGAAACCTACCCAATTAGGACACCCCTCCCCTATCTTATTTACACCACCTTGATCCACCTATCTTGAAAGAAACCTACCCAATTATATTCAAGACTTCCCCATACATTATTTATAGGTGTTGGTAATTTTAAAATACTATTACAAGGGTCATTAAGAAGGGATCTAAAGGTGATTTACTTAAGAAGAGGCAATCGTCTTTACAGACTCTTTCATATTTATTTATTCATATAGTTCATCTAAATTTATTTTAATCATCCTAAAATAATTTCTAAAATATCATAAACATTTCTATATTTCATTATTATTATGGTATAACTATTTTACACCTCTTTTCCATCCCACATAAAGTGAAAACATCGCTCGTTCATACGCATGGTATACCATATCCATGTAGTAGTGAAATTCTTTTTTAATCAATATTATACCTAGATGGTTATAAAGAAGGAAATAATGAATATATATTATATTTATGACATAATTATTGTAATAAAAATATAATACATCATTTACCTTGTAATGTCCTCAGCCTAGAAGCCACTCAATTGGTGCCCGGACTCAGGTTTCCACATGACCTCAGGCACGATTCCCTATATACCAGAGGATGCCGACTAGTATAGAGGATCTAATAGATCCTATGGGTAGTCTATACCCTATTTATTATACTAAAACATAGTAAATAAAATAAAAAATAAAGGAAACAATAAACAATAAATTTTCCTTACCAACTAATTCCCAACACTGGGTACAATTCCACAACCAAATGGTAAATATGCCATGTCATGTCACACAATGATAAGTGAAATAAAAAAAATAAAAAAAAATCCAAAAAATAGTTCTTGAATCCATGTTCAGATCCCTCGTCCATTAATAACCCATACCCAAATCATCCATCTAGCATTGGACCCATGCCCTTGTCTTGACATAAAACCATTAAATCTTCTTGGTTACACAATAGGGTCCTAAGAAGAGTATGAGTACAACTTAGTAGGACACCACCGAAAATGTCTAAAAAAATATTCTAAACAGATACTACATGGATTCAATAAATAAACACAGAGAATAAAAAAAAGGTAAACCAAGTTCCATTTGTTGGAAATTTTCCTTAAACCATTTTAATCATTTAATCCATGGGTTAGGCTATTCATTTATTATGCAATGACCTATACTAGTCAACTATTATGAACAAGGGGATAAGTCACATTCCCTATCTCACAAGGGACAAAATCATTTACATCACACTTACCTTGGAGGCTCATTACATATAATCTGATCAAATAAAACCATTAGGGTCATATAGCCTTAGTCTGAATCCCAAACCCGTGCATTATAGGGTGGAGTTTAGAGCCTCAGTCCAACCCTACCTGTGGCCGTAGAATCTCAATTCAATACTCCCCAAACCACCAAGACATGTGCACATTCTTCATTGAACATTTACCATAAATCCATTTCAAAAACCATACTCATTGTGTACACATACAATTAAAAATTCATAGTTCATTCAACACATAAATAATCTTCATGGATTAATCCATTAGCCCATTTTCCCTTTCATATCTTAACCCATTTAACACATTCCCTTTAATTCATTTAACCCATTCACATTATTTCAAACAACCCCTTACACTATGTCAATGAGTTGAAAAAATTACCATTAATTCCTTTTCATAATTCAAGCTAACATGTCAGCATATTTATCATGGGATCTATTTTTTAACAATTCAATTTCATGCTTATAATTACAATTTTCATGATAAAGAATATGGAACACCCCATGGGTGTCCCTTAACATGTTATAATCAACCTCAATGCATCTCATGGGGATCATTAGAGGTTAAATCCATCAACAATCAAATTTAAACATCAATTATACAATGAATAACCAAACAGAGAGCACAACAACACCAAAGCACAACCAAATACACAAGAACGAAACAAAAAGACTAAGGGATATCACTGGTAGACCACATAACTTCATTCTAAAGATGAATTCTCATTTAAACTTGTCCTTGGATTAAGATTCAAACACTCTTAGAAATCCCAACCAAGGTTCCACTGGAAAAATATGTTTTCAGGAATTCCGATGAAGAATAATAACTACATAAGCCCTAATTTAGATAAGGAAGAATTAAGAGTGTTATAATCATCCATAGTTTTTATGCACAACTAATGGTGCTCCAAACGGCTTATAAATGAGGGAGATCAAACCTTGGGATGTTTTGGGTGATTTGGGTTTTCACTATTATTGATCAAGGAGAAATAATGAAGAAAATTGGGTGATGGTTCATAAATCTCGAGGGGAAAAAAGGTAAAACCCCACATTTAAAGGGGAACATTGTTTGGCCACACATTTTCCAAACAATGCTCTAACAGTGCACCACCCTCTATCTAAGAGGGGTAAAGGCCACATGATTTCCTAAGGAGCCCGAATTGTTGAAAAACTGCACGATGACCAAGCAGGGTGACTCTATCCAATTATTCATGGTTTTGCCTTCCCCCTAGCACAATTTATTCAAACCATACATCCCACCTCTAGGAAAGCATATTTAGGGAGCACAGTTACTACTAATAGTGCACTTACCCGACAACATGAACTGTATAGCCCCGTTATCCCTTCTTTAATCTCCTAAACCCCCCAAACACACCCGAGACTCCTCATAAACTTGGGAAACATATCATTAACCAACATTATGGTATTTGGAGAAAAAATTAAAATGGAATGTACCTTTATGATGTATGGGATCCTACAACCTCCCCACATTATAACGACTCATCCTCAAGACACATTCCTAAGAATAACTGAATTTCTAAGGTGAAAATATGGGGACATTGAGCCCTCCTACCCATATCTCTCTACCAAGTATCTACCTGATCATTACCATGCTTCCATAACACCAAAACCAATGACACCATCATACCCCACAATACTTTATCACTATAATCCATAATAGAAATTGGATTCTCCTTGAAGAAAGAATCATCGTCAAGATAAACATCATCAAAATCAATTACATGATATGGCCCGTGGTGATACTTTAGAAGAAATAACATAAGAAAAACATCGTTCACACCACTATACCGCTATGTAAGAGACAATAGGTATGACACCAGTTTGATCCTATCCATAATATCAAATAGACCCATGTACCTTGGCACCAACTCACCATATTTTTGAATTTGACAGTGACCCAACCTTAGAGACACATGTAGATATACATGATCACCCACTATAAACTGAAGAGGTCGATAACACCAATCCAAATACGACTTGTGCCAACTTCGATCCGTAGTGATACATTTATGAATCAAATAAACCTGTTTTGACATCCCTCGAAGGAGTGTCAGTCCCAATAAATATGATTCCCCAACCTCCATCCAACACAATGGAGATATAAAAGTCCTACTATAGATCCCCTCATAAAGATCCATCTAAATCATAGCCTGGTGATTATCATTTTTGGAAAACTCAAAAGGAACCAATTTTTTCTCCTGAGATCCACTAAAATCTAAAATACATTCCCTCAACATGTTCTCTAGAACTTAAATAGTATTATCCGATTTCCCGTTAGTATGCGAGTGGAAATCCATACACAAAAATACCTGGGTACCAAGAACCTTATGTAACCCCTTCCAATAGAATGAAGTAAAATGCATGTCAAAATACGAAACCATAGTCTGTGGAACCCCATGAAACTATACTGTCTCATGAACGTACAACTCTCCAAACTGATCAACTATGAAGGTCTATTAGATCATTAGTAAAAGTGAAACCTTAGATAAAAAAACCAAAACTACCCAGATCATATCATTCTTATGAGGAATACTCAGAATAACCACAATAAAATCCATCATCATGTCATCCCATTTCCATTCCAAAATGGGAAAATGATATAGAAAAGCACCTAATCACTAATGATTGACCTTTATTTGCTGACAGGTATAGCCACACATCATGAATTATGTAACTTCTATCTTCATACATGGATACTAATACTATTTATGAACATCCTCATATATTTTGGTTAAGAAAATATGAAACACCCACTTAAAATCATTGAACTCATGTATCGAATCTTCCCACATACAAGTAGGCATGACAACATGACCCTGAACATAAACAATATCATCATCACCAAAATCCCAATCATAAGGTGACTACCCACCTTCAATACTTCCCCTAAGGTCCAAATAATCCATATCCTCATACTGCCTCTCCTTTATCCCCTTCATAAGCATGGACTCAACTACATGGAAGCAAGGGTCATCTGACCTTTCCAATCATGCACTTCCAGATGCATCTCAGTAATTACTATATCATTCTCCACTCAGAATTGGAATGATGAACTACATAAATTTGATTATTCTGATACAATTCATATGAAACATTGTTTCCTTTTCCTGGCATATATGCTAGTTCCAAGTCAAAGGACTGCAGGTACTCAACCTACCTTCGCTTAGAAAGATCCAAATCATGCTGGGAGAAGGTATAATTATCAGTTTTATGATTTTTATACACAGTAAACCTTTATCCCAAAAAAATATTTCTTCCAACACATTAAATAATAAACCACCATGGACAGATCAAGATCATTCATATGTTAATTTCATTTATGATGCCTCAACTCTCTTGACTCATGTTCCAAAACCTGATCATCCTACAATAATACTTCCCAAATCCCAACACCGGACACACCAAAAAACATGGTACACTCCTTAACCTTTTTAGGTAGGATCAAAATTGGTGCCTTATTCAACCACTTATTTAACTCATAGAAAGAATTATCACATTCCCCATACCTTTGAAATTTTATTCAAATCTTGGTCAAGCTCAAAAGTGGTGATTCAAAATTGGAATAGTCTTTGATGAAATGTTGATAATAGCCCGCCAATCCCAAAAAGTTTCAGATGTTAAAAACATTATTTGGATTCTCCCAAGTTTAAACTACCTATACTTTCTCTAGGTCCATTGAAACACATTCCTTAGAGATTATGTGACCCAAGAAATGTACCTTATTAATCTAGAAATGACATTTAGATAGATAGGTGTATAGAATATTCTCTCTTAGTATACTAAAGATGATATCAAGATGTTTGGAACAACCTTCATGAGTCTTGGATGAAAATAATATATCATCCAAAAAATTAACAATAAAATTATCTAGGTATGGGTGAAATATTTGGTTCATCAAGGCCATAAACCCTACTAGCGCATTGGTCAATGAAATCAGCATCTCGACAAACTCATTCAATCCATAAATACTCCTAAAGAAAGTTCACGGTATATCAAAAGGTATCACCCTTATTTAGTGGTACCCTTATCTTAAATATATCTTAGATAACATATAAGTACCCCTCAACTAGAAAAAAGGTCATCTATTCGCGGAAGATGGTATCGGTTCTTAACTGCCATCCAATTAATTATCCTATAATTGACACACAACCATAAGGATCTACCAACCTTCTTGGAAATCAACACTGGAGATCCCCAAGGTGACGTAATCAGTTGGATAAACCCCTTTTTCTCCAGTTCCTCAAACTGAGTTTTAAGTTCTTATAGTTCTGTTGGTGCCATTATATATAGTAGAATAGAAAATAGTTCTGCTCGCAAAAAAACTCTATCTTTAAATAGATATCCATATTAGGTGGAATCCATAATAAGTCCTTAGGAAACACATTATGAAATATATTAACAATAAAAATAATGACAAGTTACTCCACTCCCCCATCATCAAGAATAGGACAATCCACTTGGGATGTGAGATCACCCAACTGCTGACAAAATGGCCCTGCACAACCAGTTTGGATATCTCATTCCGCATGGTGAATATATATATACCCCTAAAGGGATGTGAACACTACCCTATAATGGTAATAGTTGATATGGTCATGATATAGTATCAACCAATCCATCCCCAATATCAAATCAAAACTTTACATCTAAAGCACAAAAAATAGCATAGGAATCGGTGCCCACCAACCTCAAGAAAACACTCCTTACATTGGTGGATATTTTTTACTAAAACCCTTAATGGTGTATCGATTAACATAACCCCACAAAAATGATCCAATTATATACCCAATACATTTAGAAACTGAGTAGATATAAAAGAATACAAGGAAGATGTATCAAATAAAGAACAAAAACCAGTGAAAGATATAATAATCAAACCACGAATTGTCGATGCTCCAGCCTCACCACCTCCAGATACATGTTGAACTGCATGAAGATGACTTATCCCCCATCTCTATGTTATAGTACATGTTCTTGGTTCTTTGATAACCTACAAAAAATTACACCCTTTTCCTCGAGCACCTTTCCCACTACCTCGACCAATACTGCTGGTAGAGCTGCAACTGCCCGCCTGATATGGGGTAACCGACCCCCTGCCGACCCTCTGTACTAGTCTTGATCCTATATAATCACCCAAATGTCAAGCATTCCTATAGAACCTCTACAATGACCCATCCTTCCATGCACTCAGCACTCAACTGGTGGTCAGAGGAACTGTCCTTGCATGTGTCCCAGCCTACCGCACTGATAGAATTAAACTCAATCATTACCTTGAGAAGAGGGTTCCCTTCTCGGACTACTATTACCACCACCTCCCAGGTGAAAACTCTAAAATCAGAAATTCCTACCCTTGGAATTTAGACCACTAAATCACCATACTAGAACAAAATTTATGCCACTAAAATCCTCTTTGAGGTTTCCTTATGAAATTAGGGAATGATCCAATACCTAGACAAACCTCTATAAGTGAAATATATTCACTTTGGAATTGATCTAATGTATAATTACATCTCAGAAATGACTCATCATAGATACCTCATCCCCTTCCAATTATTTAACAAAGCATCGCAAGTTAGTAAATCATCCATCGTAATTCGTCATCAACATAGTCCCCTGAGTCAAACTCATGAGCTCTGAAGCCTTTCACTGCATCAAGAACTCCAGATTGAAATGTTCCATAAGATTTTCTTGGAAACCCTTCCACAATATACCCTCTTACTGTTTATTCTAAATGAAGATATCCCACCAACGCTTTTCCTATTATCATAACACGTAAGGGAAAAACATGGCCCTCTTCTCAAAAGGATCCTATAAGTGATTAAAAATATTTTAGGTGGACTCTACCATGAACCATACTGATTCACTCCCACCATCTAAAACAAAATTTTGAGGGTGTTGTAGATGAAATTCTCAAGTTATCTCAATCATGTTTGGAACAAACCTCCCTAGGTCCCGCTCCATCATCTGTATAAAATGAGACAGGTTTACACCAAACTATTGCTCTCCTCTATTACCCTAGACCACTAGGGTTTCTTTCTCCACTTTTAGAGGATAATTCTCAGTGATATACTCTTATCTCCAAACTAGCATACATCGTCATAGTGGTGTTTCTCTACAATTGAAAACACACATCTTAGAAAACATAACACAATACAACCATAATTTTCAAAAAATATAGCTCTTAACTAGCCATAAATAACCCATTTCCCATACACTATCCCAAATAAAATCGTCACACCTCTAGACCACCCTCATCCATACCTATCATGGGTCATGGTCAATATAGTGAAAACCAACTCACACAACAACAATCCATTTCATTAAACCTACTTTTTATCCATTTTGACCATCACGACGTAAATCATTCTCTTTTAGGAAACTTTCCATATGTACAACATGTTACAACAAAAATTTTAACCCATTTATAACATTTAATTAGGAATTATTATTTAATAATTCTTTCAAATACTTTCCATTTAACTATTTTCATAATATTTATTTTACCTCACTTCCTCAAAATTATTAAAGAAAATGAAATGGAATCTATCATTAATGTCTAACACATCCTCTACATTTGTTCCTACTATGATACATGCCGTCTATATCCCTATGTTCCTAAAATGATGGATGTATGCACAACATCATGCCACTTTTTCCATGATAAAAAAATCATAAAACTTTCACATCACACAAAACTCCATCACCCAATGGTGAAGTATCATTCAACCATAATAAACACATATTAATAACAAAAATCCCACCCTAAGTTACTTGGGTTTTCTATCATACATGGCTTAGCTAATCCCATGAATGATATCATTTCCAAGGACTATCACTTTCTAGTATCCTATATAACATTCCCAAATAGTAAGAAAAAAAATGAAAAACCTCCTTTGATACCACTTTGTAACATTCCCAACCCGGATGCCACTAAACCAGTACCCCATGTCGAGTCACCACATGACCTCAGGAATGCCTCCCTACAATCTAGAGGCTTCCAATTAGCAGTGATGGTATAATAGATAATGTTGTAAGACTATACTATCTTTATCAAAGTAATCCATAATAGATAAAATAAAAAATAAATGAAACAATAAACAATAAAAATTCATTTCCAACGAATTCCAAAAATTTAGTACAAGACCATAACCCATTGTTAAATATGCTATGTCATGTCATACAATGCCAAATTTAAGGAAAAACTAAAATAAAGAGGAAAAAAAGAATCCAAAAAAGGGACCTAAATCCAACTCCGGATCCATAAACCATGAAAATACCACACCCAAATCACCCATCTAGCATATGACCTTTTCCCTTATCTTGACTTGAAACTATGAGATTTTCTCAGGTACCCAATGGTGGACTCGCATAGGTGTGAGTACAACTCAGTTGGCCACTACCAACGGTGTATAAAAAATATCCAATATAAAAAATAGTGTATTAATGAACTGAATAAAAATGATAAGAAAAAAAGGTAAACCATGTTCCATTGGATAGAAAAGTTCAGTTAAACCACTATCATCATTTATTCCATGGGCTAGAAAATTCATTTATTATGCAATTTCCTATGTCAGTCAACTACTATACATAAGGGGATAATTCAAGTTCCCTTTATCACTAGGGAAGTTTTTTACAATCATTTACATCACACATACAATGGAGCCTTATTCTAGGTAGTCGCATCGAAATCAACCGTTTGGGGTATAGAGCCTCAGTCTGACTCCCTAACCCATGCTTTATGGGGGTGGGGTTTAGAGCCTTAGTCCAACCTAACCCGTGGCCATAGAACCTCAAGTCAATACCACACAGACCACTAAGCCATGTACATATGCTTCTCTAACCATTCACCACATATATAATTTCATAAACCATACTAATTGAGTACACATACAATCCAAAATTCACAGTTCGTTGAAAACATATATAATATCCATTCATTAACCCATTTTACCATTTTACCTTTCATTAATAACCCATTTAACAAATTCCATTTTACTCATTTTACCCATTCACATTATTTCAAACACCCCCTTTTCTATGTCAATGACTAGAAAAAACCACCATTAATGCCTTTTCATAATTCAAGCTAACAGATCAGCATATTTATCATGGTATCTATTTCATAAAAATTAGATTATATGATTATAAAGACAATTTTCATGTTCAAGAAGGTGGAACACCCCATGGGTGACCCTTAATGTAGTCTAATCAACCTCAATGCATCCCATGTGGATTATGAGGGGTTCAATTCATCAATAAACCAATTAAAACGTCCATTATACCATGAAAAACTAAACATAGATCACACAACAATAAAGAATAACCACATATAGAAGAATTAAACAAATAGACCATGTGATTTAATTTTTCGACCACCTACCTTGATTCATAAGATGAACACTCTCCTAATATTTTCCTTTGATTCAGATTCAAACACCCTTCAAATCGCCAACCTATGATCTATTGGAAAAAGAGGGTTTTATGGATTAAAATAAATAAAAATAACTACACTATCCCTAATCCATAAAAACAAAGAAATTTTAGTGTTAGAATCACCTGGAGAATTGATCCACACTAAACAGTGCTCTAAATAGTTTAGAAATGAGGGAGATCGACCCTTGGTAAGTTTTGGAGGATCTGGATCGTCTCTAGGGATTATAGAAAATGAATTGGGGAGAATCTCAAGTTAGTGAAATTATGGTTTGAGAGGGAAAAATGGTTAAAATCCACTTTTAAAGGGGAATATAGTTTGGTAGTATGGTCGGCCAAACTGTGCACCAACCGTGCACCACCATTTGTCCAAGGGGCTAGGCTGCACGGTTTTCTAGGGATCTCTCAAGGTTTGACAAACCATGTGACGATTGTGCGAGATGTATCTATCCAATAATAGTTGATTTGGACTTATAACTTTACTAGTTTCCATAAACTATCCATCCCACCTCAAGGAAATCATGGTTTTGGTGTACAATTACTATTAAATGTGCGCTAACTGTACAACATGCACTGGATGGCCTCGTTCTCCCTTCTAATGTGTCCTGAACCCCTAGTACAGACATGAGACTCCTCATAAAATCGGAAAATATATCATTAACCAAATTAAATGGATTTAAATCAAAACTTAAAAAATAACACACCTTCATTATTTTTTGGATCTTATATACCTTCTTACCCTTCCACCCATTAAAAATATAACGTCGCTCGTGTGTACGTGTATACTACCATCTCAATGAAGTCATGCGATTCATTTTTCATGTTACTATTTAATTGATGATTATAAATATATATATATATATATATAATGAATATACATGATATTTAGATCATGATTAATATTCTATAGATAATATAACTATGATAAAGTTTCAAGGACTGAAACTACCGAACTCAATATTACATGAAAAATATAACTGTTAACACTTAGAAAAACCAATTTTAATAAATAATTATTAATAAAAAAGTGTTAAAATAATATAATTGGATGATATATGATATTATAATTATGTATATGGTCTATTATATAAATATAATAAATTCAATTTTATTATATATGGGGATAAAATCACTAACCATGAAAATCGTACCTAAGGTAAGGGTTTCTCATCTCCCATTTGTTTTTCTAAGATATATGTCATTTTGACCACTTATTTATTTCATTTATTGTATATAAAGAAACTTTTTATAAGTTATATCAGGCATATATTTATATTCATGGTATTTAATGTTTCATTTTAAGTTATTTCTTTCATGGGGGTTATGATTCAAATGTTACCAACGTGGTAAGCGCTTTACATTAGAATATCATTTTTATCTAGATTATTTATGCTTAAAATTATAATGATTAAATTATATGATCTAACTCTAAAAAATAATATTTATTTTATTATCCTATGTTTATTCAAGGAATTTTTAGGAAATATTATAGTTTCCTCTCTTTGGTATTTTAAATGGTAAAGAAAATATTTTTAATAAAAATAGACTCCATTTCCTCTTTGGTCGAGAATTTTTTTCTTCAATGTCAATATTTTATTTTAAATATTTTCTAGAATTTTTTCATATTTTCCATATATTTATTAAATTTATTTTTACCCATGTTTCAATTTCTATAATAAGTTTTAAAAGGAATCTTCTTGTACATCTTTGAAAGCAGTTCCTTTTACAAAAACTATGAATTAAATAATTGTTTTAACATACACCACATGAATATATTTTCCTCTAATCACATATAAAATTTTCCTTGAATATTAATTTAAAAGTTCCCATTTTTATTTTAAAATAAAATATCTTTACAATTATTTTATAATTTTTTTATATTTTAATTTAGTGATTAAGAAATGTTCCAGTGATATTTTAAGGGTATGTTCATCTACGATGACACCCATTAATATTACTAGGGATATGATACAATAATATGATATTTATTATTTATTTTTCTATTTTATGATGATGAAATATTTATGTTTATTATTATTTATTCAATATGGATAATTTTTGACTTATAAGTCATCTTGAGAATAAATTTTATTATCATTAAAAATATAAGGAATGAATCTCTATGTATCTACATGTCTCATGAGGCAATATAGGTGTCCAAATTAGATGGTTATTTTAGTTTACACCTACTTATTTATTAATAATGTTATCTTAGTTAATAGGCCTGGATGGTAAGGTTCATGATACATTAGTTGAGGGGCCCTGATTAAAAGTGCATGAATGTATAGAATTAAAAATTTCCTTAATTATTAATTAAGTATTCATTTTCAATGTACATTTTAAGTTTATATTAGACTTGGATTACCTTTGAGGTAATTTTTTCTACTAAATGGAATGTGTTTTTATTTTCCACTCTACCTATTCATTATTCCTTATTTAATCATGATAGATTCTACTATATGCAACCATTACTAAGTATCTGAGCTCACTGTTTATTTTTTTACTTCCCCTAGGATACGAAGAATGATTTTATGAATGATATCAAGGATGAAATACTATTTATTATGCTATGTTTATTATATTTCTAATGTAATATGAGAATCAAGTATGTTTTTAGTTCTTAGAGACTACTAAACTGAATGATCATTGGTGATGTGATCACTTATATATTATGAAAATATAAAAAAGTAGATACTAACTCTAGGATACTAGAGTGAGGGATCTATAGCTGGAATCTGAGAATGTTTAGTACAGACCTTGGGAACTAGATTTAGGAAAACATAGATTCGATCACTTAAATCTATGGAAGACTATGAGGATAAGTCTAAGCATTAGATAAAAATATAAATTATGGTAAATAAAATATCGTGGTTTCCCTAGAAAATGAATTCATGTTTGAATACTTTCTAGTGGATGTGTATGTGGCACAAATGTAGTTATGGGTAATAACTCTGGAAGGGGCAGATTGGGTTTTAACTTGAACATAACTAGTGCATAATAAATGCACCAAAATATGAACCCTATCTAGACACTCCTGAAGGATATTATTGGGATACTTCACATTTTCTTTATGAAAAATTATGAATTATTTGAATATATAATGATAATGGAAATCCTAGGTTAAACCTAATGTGTTATAGATTGAAAATAAGGTTTCTGGATTTCAACATACTATAAATAATTTTTCATGATTATATAGGTTTTCACTATGATTATTATTTATCACATAATTCTTTATAATTTTATTCAAATGATGAAACTAGGAGGAATCGAGTTGACAATGAATGTAACGGAAAATGAATTAATTTTCCTCCCGAGAAACTGAATGATATAGAATATAGAAGGATAATCCTTATGATTATTCCTAATCACTTATAATAATATATGATTAAAAACATAAAAATAGGAAATTGTCTTAATATATTAAATAATATTAAAATTCAATTTAATGTAAGTTCATGTGGAAATGACAATGGAAGAAAGAAAGTTTAATTTCCTTCATGTCATGAATGTGGGAAGAAGCACCCAAGAAGAAGATAATTTCGATGTGGAAATGAAGGGAATAGATTAATGAATTACCATAGAATTTGATATCCTAGGTGTGTAGAACTTAGTAATTATCATAGTAAATGCCCTAATCCAAGGGTTAACTCCTAGACCAAGGAAGAAACTTTACTATACCAATAATTGAAGTAGAAGGATTGAAGTGTTTGTTTATTGGGAATTGAGAAATATGCTAAAAAAGTTTAATATCAATGATATTGTAGTTATAAGAATCATGAAACATCTTATGATTGTTTTGTAGTAGTTTTTCTCAATGATTTTCAACCATGTGTTGAATAGAACCAATAAAGTAGAAAAGTGATTTATGATGAGGTTTATTTCATTTCATAGATTTATGGATTATATTATACGGTATATAATTTTATTTTAGTAATAAGGATAGGGTTATTTTTTGGAATCATATATTTTTTCATTGAAGTTTTATGGTGACTCAGGTTATTATCTAGTTTTAGGAGAATATAAGATCAAGGTTTTAACATGTTTGGTATGTGACATTATGAGCTACTTCATTTTTCTTGGGGATAAATATTTTAGTTTTGGTAAATATTTAGAGATATAAGGAATGAAATTTCATGAATTTATGGATCTTATGATCCATTAATATTTAATTAAATGCTTCATGTATGAAAAATCATCTTGAATATTCATTTCTTAGAGTAATAAAAAAGTGAAATTTTATTGATGAAAAATAAAACTATAAAATGGGGCTTATGAAATGAAAATAAATCAAGTATGTATATTTTATCATGTTATCTATAATCATATTAAAATAATACATCAAATTTTTGAAAGGATATTTAATAAAAAATGTTATTCTTTTACTATAATTTTTTATTAAATGGTGGTCTTTTCACCCCATGCTGATTTATTGTTTTGGGGTCAATAACATTCCAATGACCATGTTCTATATCACTATGAATTATTACTTGAATTATATTTTCTACTTCATGTTTATATTTTAACTTCCCACCAATTTTAGCCTTATATGGGAACCTTATAATGTGTTATTTTAGGTAACCTTTCGGTCTCCCACTTCCTTTTTAATGGATGTTTTATTATCCCTTTGAAGGACGTGAGTTTTCAACAAAGCCATTTTCAAATATGGAACCTTTGATGAAAAAGATTAAAGTGTGGGGAAAAAATTATTTAAGGGGATATAATCATACAAACTATAAATTTATATTAAAATAATACTATTCTCAATAGATAACATAATAAGCCACACTATTCTTTTAGAGAATTGAAATATACTATAAAAATATTATTATTTAAAGGTAACTAGTAAAACAAATCCATTGAAATTGAGAGAATGAATATGAGTAGCCATGTTATGAAATAAATTTGTAATGGATATACTAAATAAAAATGTCTTTATTGTTTCTTAGTAAATAAACACTCAATTATTTACTAAATTCATTTAATTCTTTATAAATATGTTTTCTTCAACAATGGTGTTTACTGAATTTTGTGCATAGATATTATAATTAATTTATTCCTATTATCATAATTTAATTTTATTAAAAGGATATATTTTTTTAAATCATAATATAAAAATTATTTAGGTTTTTTTGAAATTTTATGAAAAAGTTTATTTTTGAGAAAATAGTAAAAATATTGACTTTTTTATCGAAAACTATCTTTTATTTCCAAGTATTTTCAATGCCCCATTTTTATTTTTACTGGTTTTAAAATTTAATTAATTTATTTTTTTTAAATAATTCAAATTATACATTTTGGATCATTATTATACTTGATCTTTCTTGAAAAATACTTTTAATCTTAAAAAGTCGTTTTTTTTAAAAAAACTTTTTCCCTGCATTTTTGTGTTTTTATATCAAATTACTTTCTACAAATTATTGCAACTGAATCATGAATATTGGATTCTATATTTATAATAATAATTTTAAAATTTATTAATTATGATAATTTTATTTTTGGTCAATATTAATTATAATTACGGTAAAAATATTACCACCACGTTAAAAATGGGTAAAACATGTAAACTAAGGTAATAACTGAGCAACAAAGTATATAAAATATACCTAATACTTTAATTTACCCACTCTTATGTGTTTAATTATTAAATATTCATATAATTTTTAAATTTTTGGCTAATTGGATCTTTTTTTTCTTGCATAATGACCTATATAATACTTTAAGTAAAGAAAAATTGAAAATGTCACTCTCTTGATTTTAAATTTATCTTATATGTTCACATAGGGATAAAAATAAGTATATAAAAATATTAAAAGTTATTTTAATAATAAATTATTCATTTATTTATGATAATTTATTTATAATTTTTTATGAAGATATAATTACCTTAAATTCATATACAATGCTGATATAGTGTTTGTGTAAGCAATGGAAAAATCAAATTAAATAATTTTAAAAATAAAAAAACTAATTTATTTTGGATTAATATTGGTTATATATTAATTTTAAATTCAATAATAATGTATTATTGGTGGTTAAATTGATCATATTTTAATTCCATTTCTTTCTTGATGTATTTAGTGTTAAATTATGTGGATACTTCTCAAAATGACTTTAATAGTATTTTATATTAAATAATAATTTATTAAAAAAATTTAAAATCATAAAAATATTTAAAGATTAAAAAAGTATTATAAATGGTCTAAAATGTCATTAATATTTAATTTATGACCTAATTTTACCATATAATTAAAATTATAACCCTTTAATGTTGAAAAGTTCGTTACCATAATTAATATTAAAACTATTTAACAAAGGGGTTAAACTAAAATCTAAGGTTTAAAATACCACTTAAACCTATCCAAATTTTATTGGATAAACAGATTTAAATAATATTATACCTTTAATTCTAAATTTTGTCCACATAGTTCCACTTTTACTTGAAAATGAATTTATTGTATTTAAATCTATTAATTAATTCCTTGTCTCTCCTTTCTTCTCCTTATAAAAGGACACCCACTCTCTTATTTACACAACCTTGAGTCACCTACCTTGACAAAACCCTAAAAAACTCTCTTATAAACATCCCTATACATTAATTATAGGTTTTTTATTATTAAAAGACTATTCCAAGGGTTCCTAAGAATAGATCTGTGGGAGGTCTACTAAAGAAGAGGTAATCATTTTTACAAACTCTTTCAAATTTATTTATTCATTTAATCCATATAAATATATTTTACCATACAAAAATAATTAATCAATTACCATAAATATTATTATATGTTGTTATGATCATGGGAAAACCATTTTAAACCACTTTTTTCATCATATATAAAGTGAAAACACTGCTCGTGCGTACGCATGACATACCATCTTCATGTAGAGTGGTAATTTTTTTTCATCACCATTATAATTATATGGTTATAAAGATGTAAATATATAATATATATGATATTTATTTATCTATTATTGTTTTTAGTATATCTTTCCCTTCTTACCCTTACATGTGGTAAAAATGATAACGTTGCACTTGTATATGTTTGGATAACCATGTCCATGAAGCTATGTGATTAATTTGTCATGTTTTTGTTTCATGAATGATTATAAATATGTATATAATGAATATATAAGATATTTATATAATGAATAAAATTCTGTATATTATGGAACCATGATCAGGAAGAAAGGAATGAAACTATTGAACTGAAACTTATATGAAAAATTAAATAGTTAACACTAAAAAATAACGACTTTTATAAATAATTATTAATAATGGAGTGTTGAAATGTTATATGTGGATAATATATGATATTATAAGTACATATGTGGTTATTTTATATAATTATAATAAATTTTAATTTATTATATATGAGGATAAAAGCAATTACAAAGCAAGTCAGGCCAAAGGTAAGGTTTTCTCTCCTTACTTTAGTTTTTATGATACATATGTCATTTCACAAATTTTTTCATTAATATATCATATATACTCTCTATTTTTATATTTTATATGTTAAATATTTTTATATTAATGGTATTCAATGTTTCTTTTGAATATATTTATTTCATAGGGGTTATGATTTAAATGTTACCAAAGATGTAAGGGTTTTACGTTTCAATATAATTTTTATGAGGATTGTTTATGCTTAAAACTAAGATGATGAAATTATATGATCTATATCTACCAATTAATATGTATTTTATTATAATTGATTTATTAATTTATTTTTCATTTAAATTTACTATTTCCTCCATTTTAATTAAAATTATTAAGGAAATGTTTTTAATAAAAACATACTTGATTTCCTCTTTGATCGAGATTGTTTTTCTTCAATCTCCATATTTTATGTAATTTTTTCTGAAAAATGGTTTTACTATTACACAATTATTTTGTAATGAATTTTTTCCCATTTTTTTTACTTTTTATAAAAAGTTTTAAAAGGAATATTCTTGTCATTCTTTGAAGGAGGTACATTTTACCAAAAATTTGAATGTAATATTTTTTTAATATACACTTCAAAAACAAATTCCCACCCTCCTGACTACCATTCTATTAGAAGATTCCTTTACAAGTTTCCCTAGATATTTTTTAAATAAAATATTTATTCACAATATTCTGTATTATTTTTTATATATTATTTAAGTGATTTCAAAATGAAAAGGTAATTTCTATAACGAAATGTTCCAGTGATATTTTAAAGGTATTTTTATCTATAATGATACCCATTGATATTGCAGGGGACATAATCCAATGATACCATATTTATTAATCTATATGGTTTATTATGATGAAATATTTATGTTACATATTCTTGATGCAATATGGATAATTTTGTACTTATATAGAATTTTGAAAATGAATTGTATTAATCATCCAAAATAGGTGGAATGTATAGGAAATGTAAGTGATAGGTGGGGCATGGTTATATATAACCCCTAAATGTATTAACATGTCCCATGAGACCAAAAATTGGCCACATTATATAGGTATTTGGTTTAAACCTACCCATTTATTAAGAATTATGTCATTATTGAGAGGTCTTGGAGGTATTATTCATGATATATTGGTTGAGAGGCATTGATAGAAAGTTTAAAAATGTCCAGAATTATCTATTTATATTATTAATAATTAATTTTTCATTTTTCATTTGTTTTCGTATGTTTATATAATACATGGATACTCATTAAACTAAATATATTTATTTAATGACACTTTTTGATTATACACTCTTCCATGTTGATTATACCTTATATATTAATGAAAACTTCTACTATACTCAACCCTTATAGAGTATCTGATCTCACCTTTTTTTCCATTCCTTTGGATATGAAAAAGGATATTATGAATGATATCAATTATGAATTAATGTTTAGTATACCATGTTTCTTTATATTTACAAAATAATAAGGGAATAATTTAGGTATTTAGTTCTTCTAGACTACTATACTGATCAATCATTGGTGTTGTGATACCTTTAATCTTATGATAATGTAATGAAATAGAAACTAACTTTAGGATAGTAGAGTCATGGTTATATAGGTACATCATTCCCTTTGATTGTATTATGTGGTATTCTATCATTATTTTATAGGGATATACATTCCTACCACATAAACCATTTAAAAAATATTTCTTACTTTTTTTGTTATGTTCTTTTGCAACCATCCAACTTCTTCCACTAGATGGGTTATGATCATGTTATCCCTTTTATTGACATGGGGAAAGTATTTGTGTTCCATATATTTTTGTTCCAATTCATATGATTGTTGGAGAAGTTGATTATTTATTTATTTATTTATTTTAAAATATAATCAATCCATTGGACTTAAACAAGTGAGAGTTGGGACACAACATTATATATCCCTTCGATTCATCATTAGGTCTCATGAGATAAACATTTTTTTGGTATTTTGGTTTACGCCTAAAAAACATAACATATTTCCTTGATGGTAAGATCTTTATGACTTAGCTTATGGTATGGAATTAACTATCCTACATTATGTATTTCATCTATAAGGAACCAATTATTCTTATCTATGTGATCTATTAATTTTCATTTCAGTCCATGAAAATATTATGTTCTCAATTTTAGTTGATTATGGTATTATGAAGATTAATTATTCCTTTTATAATATTTATTCCATGATTTAATTAGATATATGCTTTCCCTTACTCATCATTTGAGCTCATATTTTCTTTGTTTCAATTTCCTCAGGCTATGATGAAAATTATTACATAAGATATTTATAATAGGATAACCTATATGAATAATTTTTGGGAGATGTGGAAAAAATATTATGGATTAAATAGTTTCTCATATAGTGAAAAAAATTCCATAAGATACAAAGGAAATAGGCTTTTAGTTTATGTTTTGGCCTACTTATCAAAATCACAAAACTAAAAAGGTTGTGGGAATATTTTTAATAAAATATTTTCATTGAATCATGAAATTATGGGAAATTTAAGTCTAAGAATCAATTGTTTGAGTCAAATATAGTATGTAAAGTATGTGTTTATGGGAACCTGATTTGGGAGTGTGGGTCTGAGGAATCATAGATAGTATCAGATTAGTGTTTAGATAAATTGTTATATTTGGATGTTTTTCAAGGATAATTTAAGGGTCGATAAGTTAAGTTTGGTAATAGATAGCCATTTGAAATAGTATATGATTTCATTATAAGGAAATAAAGGACATTTTATTTTGGATAACATGCAGATGTTCTGGTAATATAGAGATTATGTGGTTTTTTTCAATAAATACATCCTTGTCAAGATACTGGAATGTTGATGCAGCTATGATATATATTCAACTAGGGTAAATTGCCCCAAAAAAGTTTTTTTGATCATTAACTCAATCATCACTCTAATGCATGATGAGTTTTCATCTGACTGCATAACTATCTAGACACTCATATTTTATATTCTTTGGTTTATCATATTCTGTTTATGAACCACTATAAATGATTGATTTTATAGTTACATTATGGGATAAGGTTAAAAAGTTCAAAATAAAAAAACTTAAATACCATATGGATTTAACTTAAATTATAAAAGGATGAAATTAAGGTTAGAATATAATTATTATTTAATTTTCATATTAAAATGATCATTTTCTCTAATTGAATTGAAAAACATTTTTGTTGTCTGTATTTTTTTGAAACATGATCATGGAAATGAATCTAATAATGGTATATATCTAGAAATAATTAATTATTATAACTAAATAATTTATAATAATTAAATGGTTGAGAGTATTTTTATTTTCATGTCATAATTAAAGTGAGTTTCCTAGGAAAACTTAAAGTGGTGAGTGATATTTATCAATGAAATTAGAATATTTCATAAAGGTTATGAGGATTCTATGAAACATATAAGGATTTTTATTCTCTACTTCCACTTTAAGGTCATGGGAACATATATTAAATGGTATTAATAACCTTGCGAATTTATTTCATTTCAATGTTATATTTTCACGAATAACATTTTAAGAACACATGATTTAGGTATGGATAACTCTAAGGACTAACATATGATTAATTTTGAGCTAATAAAGGGATAATAGATTTTCAAAAAATTGAGTTAGACAGTATTGAGAACCTTAATATTGATTAGTTATTTAAATAAAATTAATTCATGATATTTTTTGTATTATGGTATATATAGACCGGTTTTTGATTTTATAAACTATTGGTTGATGATAAGATATAATTTTTTAAGGAATATATGATTTCACTATGGTTTATTTTCTTGGATATTTAAAATGGTTCTCGGAAATATATATTATATATAATATACTATTATGGTATATATATACTCGGGTATATGATTTTATGATTGGATAATGTTTTTGGATGAATTAAATGTAACTTTATATAATTTAGGAAAATACCGTATATGTCATATTAGTGGTTACACCTCTAATGATGAATATGTTAAGAAAACATAAACTTTATTTAATGAGAATAAATTAAAATTATGAGGAAATAATTTATTTTACGGTGGAGAATTTAACAACCCATGATTTCAATATATGATTAACATTAAATAAGTCAATGTGTTTGATAGATTTCCCAACATGAAACATTGAACTTAAATAAAGCCGCGATATATTTAGATAAAATATAAATATTTAAGTATGAACATTAAAAAATAATCATTAAAATATTGTTAATGAATATGATTAAGTGGTTTATAAAATATATTTATAATAAAAACATAGGCTACTTTTAATATAAATTAAATTCAATTAGTTTACTTAAAATGATTAATATGATCATTTTTTTTAGAAAAGTACCATTCCAAAACCAACCTTTTTATGTGATATGCATTTTTATTTCAAGAAACACATGATTAATAATGATAAATTGTATTTGATATTAATAATTGGTTAACCAAATTTTTTGGTAAATGATATTATATAAGAATAATAACAGTTAATATCTGCAAATGTCATTTTACAAAAAAATGTTTTTTCATTATATTTTATCATTTTATTCAAAAAATGAATTTATAATATTTTAATATTAAAATAAAAAAAATTAAATTTTTAATTACTTATGTAAAAATTGACTTAGTAATATTTTTTTTTCTTTTTTGAAAAAGGTATTTTTAGTTGAAAAACATGGTTTTCACGAAACATGTAATTTTGATGAATTTATCATTATATAAGAATGATATATAAGATTAAAAAAATTCAATGAAAAAATATGAATCTATAGAATAAAATTAATAATTTTTAAATATTATTTGAACTTATAAATCTGATATCCAACATTTTTAGAAGTAAATTAAAATGTTAGATTAATAAAAAACTATTTCTGGTATTTTATTTAAAATAATTATTTTCAAGGTGATATTCACTTTTGGATTTGAATAAAATAATAATACCATTTATTTATTTAATTATAAACATATTAATGTAATAGGAGTTGATAATTTCAACAACTGTGGCTTAAACATAAAATTTAAGCATAAAAATAGACTTTTTTAAAAAACATTTTTTACATATTATATACGCTGATATTAAAATTAACTTTTCAAACCCTTAAAAATTATATTTTACAAATGATTTAAAAAATTTAAACACTATGATTAAAATTGGGTAAAATGGGTTAATATAAAATATTTTCATTAAAATAAATTACTACTTTTAATAATTAATTACCAAGGTAAAAGTAAATTTGGGTAAAAGGATAAAAGTAAAAGTTAAAGCTTTAAAACACCCAAATTTGTCCCCAAAATGAGTATTTAGGTTATTTTAAACCTCATATAATATTAACCTCAAATTTTTTCTATTTTTCATCCATTGATATTTTAATATTAACATTACCTTATTGGAAATGTTGAGGCTGCTCCCAAAACTACCCTTCACTTAATTTATAAAAGGGTAAAACTTCCACCACTTAAAGACTCAAATTACCTTATAATTTATCAGTAAAAATCTACCAAATATATTCTAATAGAACCATATACCATGTTAAAAATATTATTTTTACCATTATCTATCACAAGTCCTTCATTTCCAAGAATAATTCAAAGGAAAATTCAATTACCCTACATGTGTATTATCAACAACTTAGTTTTTATTCTTAATTATCTTCATTAAATTTTATTCTAGACGTATTGATATAATGATATTTTTATCATTTAAATACTTTAATTTTAGTTTGTTAAGGTTTTTATCACTTTCTATTCATCTATTCCACCAATTAAGAAAAACAAAATTGTCATTCATGCATATGTGTAGACTACCTCCACCTTGAGAATTGAAATTCATTTTTCATCAACACCCATAATTGATGGTTCCAAGAATTTTTTAATTATAAAATATTATTTTTATGGCATAATTAAAGTTATGTTAGTTAAAATTGGATAACCTATTAATGATATTATCAATAAACAATTTCTATTAGTTAAATCACTTAAAACACGAAAAATAAGAGGAAAAATGATCTCTTATTTCTATGTAATGAATCTATATAAATATTATTATATATTTAATTATTCCAAATTATGATACACACACTGATAAACACTAAATAGTATAATTATTATTTTGTTACAATGATATTATAGCTAATCCATCTTATAATCATCCATTAATATTGGTTGGTTCATGTTTGGGTCGGTTTGAACACATACTTAAACAATACTGCCATTTTTGTCATGGGTAACTATTTAAAGTTTTTTATTGATGTAATATGATATAAATATGCACATATTTATTTTGTTTTTGGTAAACTTATAACAACATTTAACTCATTAATTAATAAACACCTTTTTTCGTTAAGAATTACTGAAAAATGATCATCACTGATTTAATCCTCATGATTCGTAGTCAAAATTAACATGAAATGAAATTATAGGTGTATAAATGTATTTTAATATTTATTAAAATTATTTATATGAACTAATAGATATGGTAATGTAGAAAATAATAGCTACTAACATGGATTTTATGAAACTAGTTCAAAGAGATAAAGATTACTTACATCTAATGTTAAAAATAAGTAAAAACCAGATAATATATATATATATATTTACTATAAATGTGGAGTATAAATGGTTATATTTATGAATAAGGATATTTTTTTTGTATTTTAATAACATAATTTAATTATTCATGACATTCAGTTCATGTTTAAAATGGATATGTACTAAGGTAAGAGTTTTTTTATCTCAAATTCCTCTCTTTGAGAAATGTTTGATATTATGCACCTAATTTTATTTATATGGTGTATATGATTTCTATTTGATATATAATATTTTTAATTATCATTAAATCATGAATTTAAATTAAAATTATAAGACCTATCTTTCATGGGGTCGTGATTAAAATGTTTCTCAGGCTGTATAGGTTTCCTTGGTATTAATTATGAGTCCGTGAGACATATTAAATGTTTTGAACCATGTTTGCCTTGTATTATGTTATATTGATTTAATATCCAATTAAAGTTACATAAATTATTTCCTTATATATAATGGGATTTATTATCCAAATCGTGTTCTATTATTCAAGTGGTTGTTTATTTATTTTTTCCCTTGTAGTAAAGATTTTTGGTTACTCAAATTTCATTCATTGAGTTATGATCGTTCTCTTGAACTTGTTTTATATAATTTGGGTACATTATTACATATTATTATATTATTTGGTATTATATAATTTTCTTCTAGGTATATTCATTCCAACCTTATAAACCCATTGAAAAATATTTCTCACTTCTTGGGTTACGTTCTTCTGAATCCATCCACCTTCTTTTTCCAGATGAGTTAGGATTATGTTATCCCTTTTATTAACATGAGTAAAAGTATTTTTGTTCTATATGTTGTTATACCAATATGGAATATTATTGGATATTTTTATTGCATTTTTTTTATTTTATCATATGATGAATTCATTTGACTTAAACAAGTGACGGGAAGGACCCGACTTTATATACCTGCTTGATACATTAATAGGTCTCATTAGACAAATATGTATGGGTATTTTTGTGTACGCATACCCAAAAAATATATTCACTTAATGGTAAGATCATGATGTCTATGATCCTGATGTCATGGCTTATGGTATGGAATTAACTATCTGAAATTATGAATTTCATCTCTAAGGAACCAATTATTGTTATCTATGTGGTCTATTTATTTTCATTTCTATCTATGGATATATTATACTCTTAGTTTAAGTTGATTATGGAATTATTATGATTATGTATTATTGAAATAATACTTATAGAATGTTTATACCATGATTTCCATCATTTTATGTTTTACCTTAACGATATTTTGAGCTCATTATTTCTTATGTTTCTATTTCCCCAGGGTATGAAGGAAAGTATTAAAATTGATATGTCTAATAGGATATACTTTTGTGAATATTGTTTTTTTATTTTAAAGACTTATTATGGATTAATTCGTTTCTCATATAGTGAAAAAAATATCCATCAAATGATAAATAAATTGGTTTGTTTTATTTATTTTTTACCTAATTATTTAAATCTCTAAACCTAAAAGTTCTTGGGAATATATTTAATGAAATATTTTCTTTATGTATTGTAGTTATGTCTTAGTTATGTCTGAGAACATATGGTTGAAATCAAATAAAATATGTAAAATATGTGTTTATGGGCACCAAATCTGGGAGTGTGGGTTCATGTTTTCACATGATTCATTAATAGATATACATAATCATTTTAAACATTAAAATTATTATATCTAATAAGAATATTTTATTTATAGGTATATCAATTATAAAGTTTTGTAAATAAATGATTAAATCCCTTTATTGAATTAAGGGAGGCTATTTAATGGGATTTGATTTCCCTATGAATTATACTTGATTCCACTAATACTAAGACAAAAAAATATTTTCCTTATTTTTAACCATTCATATTTTTTAAGAAGGTTCTAGCACACCACTGGGGTCCAAGGGTCCTCTAATATTGTACTTAGATCCCATTGTCCAGTGTACTACCCATGGAGGTGAGAATTCATTGGCTATAACTCGATGGTCTCCATCATGAAAACTTCTACAAGTTAGACAGAGATGGATCTTAAATAATTATAGGTACCCTTGTTATATTTATGTTCTTCATACTTTATGTTGATTCATGATGATATATTAGACACATTTTGTGGGTTTCTTACACTACTATGATTATATGATGATCCTTTAAGACCCATTAGTGTTATCGAAGCCATGATCATCAATGAATCAATTTTCTATATTACTGATTTTATGAAGAACATACATATAATAATTTACTTGGTCCATATCATAGTGTACGATATAGAGTTGTTTTATGTCACCCATTGTCTTGCTATATCACTCCACATATAATTAATTTATAGGATAAAAAAATATATATTTCTAATCATTAGTTATAATTGTAATGTATCAGAGAGTATGATATAGAAAAACCTGTGGTTTTATTCTATGTTGTAAGATATAATATTTGAATCATAAGCTATGACTAAAACTCATGTTGAAAACAACAGATAATCGAATAATAATGGAAATATAGTTTATATCACCGATTATTATTGGCCCATATGTAAGAAATTTTCAATATATAATATATTTACCTTTGTCATGGAAGGGGATATATAGTGATATATATATATTTTTCAATAAATAAGATCCATAAATAATATTTTATAATATGTAATAATTTTAAATATGTAAGAAATTTTGATATGTGAGAAATTTCTTGATATGTATGTTTTATTACTTTTCATAATAAAGTGATAAAGTTTCTTACATATGGTTTATAAAATTCTTGAAGTTTTTGTCTTTTTATGAAAATGATTAGATTAAGTTCCATAGATTATGATATATAGAACTTCTTGTATATCATAAAATATTATATATACCTAAAATGTTAAAATATTAATATTTTGGGTTATTTATTATAATTTATAATTATTTTATAAAATATAGGGGTTAAGCATTACAAATTGTATATTTTAAATCCTAATTAAAATATAAAAATTTTATATTAATATATCTTGTTTAGAAAATAAATAAATAAAAAAATTTGTTTTTTTATTGCTTTTAAATATTTATGTTTATAAATTTTTTATGAAATGTGAATATTATGTATGATTTAATTTATGAAATAAATTAATTGCTTTGAATTTCCATTCCATGAATTACATGATATGTATGATAATATAAGATTTAGTTCTCTTTTACATTGACCTCAATTCATAATTAATGTTATTAGCTTAAATTTAGCTACTAAATATAGTTTAAATACATTATGTATTAGAGTTATGATGAATTTGAATCTCTCTTGAGTAAAGAATCCCTCAATGAAGGTAATTTGGGTTGGAATACTCACTAGATTAGAGGCTTATATATTGTTCTAGAAATTTTTACGTTGGATATATGTTTCTATATGATTTCTAATGTGGGGATTTCTAATTTCATATATTTCTAAAACATTACATGAAAATTTCACATACCTTTTGAATATGATTCATTTGAATATGTGTAAGTATGTTTTTGTATATTTGGATGATTAACATAAATTGTACATTTTATAAAGAGTTATACAATAATATGGTTTTAAAATATTAATTTGGTGGATATAATAGGGATTCCAAAACTAAATCACTACAAACATTCATTCATAAAGGAATAAAACATGAGATAATAAAGATCGCATGGGATATTATAATTGTAAATTTAATATATATTTTATGTATATTAAATTTGTGAGACATTTAAAGAAAACACTTACAATACTATGTTTGATATTCCTTTCAAAGAAGAACATGTCAAGACCCTAAATATCCAACTGGACAGGTTCTACCAAAGCAGTGTTTCCATGGAGTATCTTGTGTAAGGCCTGGTGAAAATAGATAAACCTAAGATTTATGTAACCAAATACCATTTTCTTCTTCGGGTAACACTTAGATGTGAAACCCTAAGAGTTAGGATACTAGAGTAATATAATTATGGTTATCTTAATATGATGGATTTGGGAAAATATTTTTTCACTCAACTATCCAATAGTTATATCATATATAATTAGAATGTTTTCCTATCAAAATAACTAAGTGGAAAGGGGAAAACCAAATTAGACTCATTATTTAGTGAAATATTTATCTTATCTCACTAAATAAATATGATTTATGGGTTTATCATTTTTATTTTGAGTTTTTTCATTAAAATTCCTTTGTGAAAAGATATAAAACATAATACGCATTTATCGATATGTCTTTGTTGTAGATTATAGAATGCATCATGTTTATCATTTTGATATATCTTATAGGAATGTCTTATAAAACTATTCTATATTGGTATGTAATATTTATAAGTGTTATAAAAGAGTAGAAATATGAGTACATGAATGTGAATGTTATATAAATCAATTTATGTAACTATGAATCATGTGTATTATGTACCAGGGTTGTGTCACACATTTGTGCTAATGAATACAGTCTTAGAGATAAGAGGGAATTAAGAAAGGGTGATTTATGAAAGGGATTTCAATCGCTTTACCCAATTCAATTAAATTCTAATTTTCCTAAAAGTTTACCATAGTAGAACAACCTAGGGTCGATCACAAGGAGGTCGCTTATACGCACTGTATTTTCAATTGTCACTTTTAAATTTAACTAATATAAAACTAGATAATCTAATTTATATGTGGGTGTATTGAAATGAACTAAACTAAGAAATTCATAATGTATTAATAAATCTAAATTAGATATTTGAAATCTAAAGAAAACCGAACTGAGAAAACAAACTACAGAAGGCAGCGGTGGACAAGCTTTGATCTTCAGACATTTCATTCAATCATTGTCATCAATTTTATTATAATTAAATTATCCAATGTATAAATCAAGAACTTATGTTATACACATATATTGACCAGAAACCATATCGATACCTCAAATATGGGTGTTTATCTGCTCATGAATGTGATTCAATATCCCAAAGACCTCCGAGCAATCGAAACCAGTTGAACATGTTGTGCTCAATGGGGAGACCTCTCCCAAAGAAGTTTAAACAAAAAGACAACTATTTAAAAATCAAAAGTTGATAAAAATTCATAGAAAAAAATATAATAAAATTAAAACATGAGAGAATATACCTCTTTAAATCATGGAAACATATTCTAGGATTATTTAAATGAAAAGAGTTTACAAAAAAACCACAAACTCAAAAAGGGTAAATGTCCTCAGACTGTCGCCGCCCACTACTTCTTGGAGTCCCATCATGGGTTGATTATCAATGGAACTCCTCTTCTCCATAATGGAATCTGTAACTCATATACCTCTAGTTCAGAAGTCCCTAGAATGGTTTTGGGAGGGAATAAAATGATTTGAGAGGTAGGAGCTCCTCTCCTTTTATAGGTAGATTTCATCCTCCAAAAGTTGACACATTGTTGACCCATTAATTCGCTGATTCATGCATGGAACCCTTAATTAATGTTGTTAATAATTGTTGTTTCTATATACCCTAAAAATTTAAGATTTATTAGACACCTCTATAAGGAGTTATGAATTTATTATTGGCAGTTTCCTTTTCGGGATGCAGGTTCAAGGAAGGTTCCTTTCGAAATATGTCATTCAATGTCCCCCATAATGGATTCCAACCACCATGTAATTTATTGTGTGAACAAAAATTGTAACCCTATTCCATATTCAAGTATAATAATCTAATTTTTAGGTGTGTAGGCCGAATTGTGTTTCCGTTACAAATGTGGGGTCCACACAGTCCACCTGGAAAAATATTCATCTTCATTGATTTTTTTAGGCAACTAGATGCTCCAATCAGCCCCTGGTGCATAATACAAAAATAAAGAAAATACAATAATGATTATAACAAAATTTTATACACAAAATGTGGAAATATATTTTAAGATAAGTGAACAAAATACCCCTGTGACAAAATCTGTTAAAAATCCAGAATTAATCCATTTTTACATTTAAGCTCAAAATAACACAAAAACCTAAATATGTAACAGTTACCCATTAAATCACACTATGGTGGGTTCATAGAAATTAAATTAAAGTATAAAATATATGAAAATATTAGCTTCATCAATCCCCCACACTTAATCACTACACTCCCGAGCAATTATCTTATATTATAATCAAAATTCACATGAAAATCAAAAATGAGAAAACTTCAACGATCTTTTACAAAAGAGAATTCTATCATGTCTCTTATATAAAAAAAATTCACTTTACTTTTCAATCAACACATTTAAATTTTTTAAAACTCATAAATCCATTTTTTTTTCAATAAAAACTTACCTCTCATTGAATTTTATGTCACTCTACACTCAAGAGAAATAAATTCTAGAGTTATGCTCATACTTGGAAATTGCATGTATCACCATAGGCTTTTGAAAATTCTAATTTCTCCACAGCGTGAAACATAAAAATGAATTCAATCATGAGGTATTTAATTAAAGGTTCAAATGACTTTGTGGGTTTGGTTTGGGGTGTAAATGATTTTAAAAATTCAAGTCTAGAAAGATAAGGTTTGAATATTAGGTACAATGCATGAATAATCAAGTGAAAACATAGGAAATTCCTCACTCAATCCTCCTTCTAAATTTTAAAAACAACAACACCTCCATTTTTTGACATTAGACATGATCAAATCAATGATTTCAAGGAATAATATCATCCAAGTTCTTCCCTTTTTTATATTTTTTTTGTAAAGCTCCAGAAAGGGACAACTTTATTTTCCATTATATATATATATATATATATATATTTAAAGCTCCAGAAAGGTAAAAAAAATTGTAGGATAACTGCATGAAACAAATGAAGCATAATGAAATGATGACTCATTACCAATTATTTCATTCTCTATTGCCACAAATATTGAATCACACCTAACACCAACCATAAATGAAACACATCCCAATGAATGCACATGATAGGCCCTTCTCCGACACACAAAATTGAAATATCCATGAAATAATACCAGGAGAATGGGTAGGTAAGGATAAAACAGCTTGTAATGTGGCTTAAACCTATAAGTCAATTCATGGAATCTATAGGATTATGAAGGATAAATGTAAAGTTTGGTCTAAATATAATATGTTACTAGCCAAAGTAGGGCCTCAATCATATTAAAAACATTCCATGAATCCAAAACTTTGAAAGAGAATAAATCACAAGTTCTAGTTCTCAAACAAAATCCAAGTTTCCCTTAAGAAATTGTGGGTATTAGAAAGAATATGTAAAGATGGTTTAGAATACCTCACAGGTCAAGAAAACTATTTTGAGTTAGTGTTTCTTAGGCATGGATTTCAAAAATCAGTTAAACTCATAAAAATCAAAGAAAATCCATTTCAAAGAAATGTTTTTCACATCAAAAATCATTTAAAATCCATTTTTTTCATAAATAATTTTAATTTTATCAAAATAATTTAAGGCATAAAAAATGATCAAAATATTCATTAAAGCTTAAGGTTCCTAAAAAATGAAAAAATAATGAAAGCACAAAAATACAACTAAGAAGGTTGGCAATCCCCCCACACTTAAATTTCACTACCCTTCATTTTAGCTTGATAAAATATAAATAAGGGCAGAAAAACTAAAGATAAAGAAAGACACAACCTGACTTTATTTTTCAGTGGAACCATTTATTGAAGCTCCTGGATGCTATCACTTCTCCCTAAAAATAAATAAATAAATGAATGAATTATAAAAATAAAGAAAAATAAAAAGAAATGGGAAAGGGGAGGGATAATTCTTGGTTTGACCCCCCAACCAGGTGCTTGGTTTTTACTACCCCTGGTCAGGCAGTTTTAGTAGGTTAACCCAAATCTGAAGGTGGATGAGGTTTATTGCTCAGAAAACACCACATGTTACTTCTTACGACATCGATCAATGGATTCCAGAAGTGAGAACCCCCAAATAAAATAATAGTGGCCCCAACCCCTAAAAGAGATGAAAAATAGAATTTGAGATTAAGAGGGGGAGGGAAAAGGATGTAATTGTGCTCCCTGTTTTGTTTATGTGGAGGAGTGGTGTCAACTAGAGGTAGAGATAGTAGACCAAGATGCGACTTCTCTTCTGGTTTATGATCTTAAATTGATTCATCATGGATTTCTTCTATTGTGCCATCATCCCTATTTGCACCAGTGTACAACTCGACAGGCACCTCCATTCTCTCCTCAACATGAGGACCTTCTTTTTATTCATATGAAGCCTCCAGTAGTGGTACAGAATATATGAAGTCAGAATAAGGGATATTAGACTGAAATTTATAATTAATGAAATTTGAATGAAATTTGAATGAAATTCATGCTCAGAAATTAAAACTCCCTCAGAACTTTCAATTTCAAACTCCTTTTCCTCAAGCAGAGCAGCTGGAAATGATTTTGTTGGAGAGAAATGGATTTTAAAGTTTTTATTCAACCTCACCAACATCTTCATGAAATGTTGGTTGAAAAATATTTTCATTTTACTCATCCTGTATTTTTTTCATTCCATCCATAAGACTTTATCTTCTTCAACTTGGGTAGCCAGCGATGTTATCATCTTGCTTTCTTTTTCCATCATTATACAATTCTCTTAAATTATCAAGGAATCTTCTTCCAATTCATGTGAATTTTCAAGAATTTGAATATTTAATGTATCTTCCCTACTTGGATCACCATAAATTCTATCCACATGCTAATAATTATAATAATTTCCATAAAAATCCTTATTGGCTGATGAAATGAATGATATGCAACAAAGCTCTTTTTTCTGTTTTTTTTATTTTTTTTATGAAAAACAGTATGTGTAACCACTTGAACTCCCCAAAAATGACGCCAAATTGATGATAGGGATTTAAGTAACTTTAACCTATTCAATTAAATTATTATTTTCCTAAGAGTGTTCCATAATGGCACAACCTAGGGCCAATCAAAAGGAGGTCGCTCATACGCACTGTATTTTCAATTGTCACCTTTAAATTTATCTAATATAAAACTAGCTAATATAATATATATGGGGGTGGATTGAAATTAACTAAACTAAGAAATTAATAATTTATTAATAGATATAAATTAGAGATTATAAATCCAAATAAAACCAAACAGAGAAAACAAACTAGAGAAGGAAGCGCTGGACAAGCTTTGATCTTCAGACATTTCCTTTAATCATTGTCAAAAAAATTCTTCTAATTAAATTATACAATGTATAACTCAAGACCTTAAGTTATACACCTATATTAACCAGAACACATATTGAGACCTCAAATATGGGTTTTTATCCTCTCATGAATGTGATTCAATTTCCCAAAGACCTCTGAGCAATCGAAACCAGTTGAATATGTTGTGCTCAATGGGGAGACATCACCCAAAGAAGTTTAAACAAAAATACAACTGTTTTACAATCATAAGTTGATAAAAATTAATAAAAATATATATAAGAAAATGAAAACAAGAGAGAATAGACCTCTTTAAATCATGAAAACAAATTCTATTATTATTTAAATGAAAAGAGTTTACAAAAAAACCACAAGCTCAAAAAGGGTAAATGTCCTCATACCGTCACCGCCCACCGCTATTTGGAGTTTATCCAATCATGGATTGATTATTAGTGGAAATACTATTCTATAGAAAGGAATATATAAATCATCCCTCTTTGTTCTAGATGTCCCCATAATGGTTTTGGGAAGGAATGGAATGATTTGAGAGGTCATAGCTCATCTCCTTTTATTGGCAGATTTCATCGTCCAAAAGTTGACGTGTTTTTTACCCATTAATTGGATGATTCACGCGTGAATCCCTTAATGAATGTTGTTAATAATTGTGGTTTCCATCTACCCTCCAAATTTCAAATTTATTCCATGTGTCTATAAGGAGTTATGAATTTATTATTGGTAGTTTCCTTTTATGGATGTAGGTTCAAGGAAGGTTCCTTCTGAAATATGTCGTTCAATGTCCCCCATAATGGATTCCAAACGCCATGTAATTTATTCTGTGAACGAGCCTTGGATCCATATTACATGTACAATTATAATAATCTCATTTGTAGGTGTGTAGGCCAAATTTTGTTTCTATTATGAAGGTGGGGTCCATGCAGTCTGCCTGAAAAAATCTTCATCTTCATTGATTTTTTAGGCCACTAGATGCTCCAATAAACCCCTAGTTCATAAGACAAAAATGAAGGATATAAAATAAGGATTATACCAAAATTTTAATAAAAAAATGTGGAAATATATTTTAAGTTAAACGACCAAAATATCCTTGTGACAAAAATCTATTAAAAATCCAAAATTAATCCATTTTTGCATTTAAGCTCAAAATAACACAAAAACCTAAATATGTAACAATTACCCATTAAAAAACACTATGGTGGGTTCATAAACATTAAATTACATTATAAAATATGTGAAAATATTAGATTCATAAATCCCCCACACTTAAGCATTGCACTCCTAAGCAATTATCATATATTCTAATCAAAATTCACACGAAAATCAAAAATGAGAAAACTTCAACGATCTTTTCCAAAATAGAATTCTATCATGTATCTTATATGAAAAACAATTCAATTTACTTTTCAATCCACACATTTAAATTTGTTAAAACTCATAAATCTGTCCTGGTATCAATCACAACCTACCTCACATTGAATTTTATGTCACTCTTCACTCAAGAGAAATAAATTCTGGAGTTATACTCATACTTAGAAATTGCATGTATCACCATAGGCTTATGAAAATTATCATTTCTTGACAGCATGAAACATAAAAATGAATTCAATCAAGAGGGATTTCATTAAAGTTTCAAATTACTCTGTGGCTTTGGGTTGGTGGGTAAATGATTTTAAAAATTCAAGGCTAGAAAGAGAATGTTTGAATCTTAGGTACAATGCATGAATAATCAAGTGAAAACATAGGAAATTCCTCACTCAATCCTCCTTGAGAATTTTAAACACAACAACACCCCCATTTTTTTGACATGGGACATGATCCAATCAATTATTGTGAGGAATAATATCATCCAAGTTCTTCACTTTTTTTATATTTTTTTTGTAAAGCTCTGGAAAGGGAAAGATTTATTTTCCTTTATATATATATATATATATATATATATTAAAGCTCAAAAAAGGCACAAATTTTTTTGAAGGAGAACTGAATGAAAAAAATGAATCATAATGAAACAATGACTCATTACCAATTATTTCATTCTCTATTGACACAAATATTTATGCACACCTAACACCACCCATCAATGAAACACATCCAAATTAATGAACATGATAGGCCCTTCCCTAACACTCAAACTTGAAATATCCATGTAATAATACCAAGAGAATGGGTAGGTAAGGATAAATAGGCTTGTAATGTGTCTTAAACCTATAAGTCAATTCATGGAATCTATATTCTTATGAAGGATAAATGTAAAGGTTGGTCTCAAGATAATATGTGGATAGCCAAAGTAGTGCCTCAATCATTTTAAAAACATTCCATGAATCAAAAGATTTGAAAGATAAAAAATCAGAAGTTCTAGTTATCAAAAAAAAAATCCAAGTTTACCTCAATAAAGTGTGGATATTAGAAATAATATGTAAAAGTGGTTTAGAATACCTCACAGGATGAGAAAAATATTTTGAGTTAGTGTTTCTTAGGCATCGATTTCAAAAATTAGTTAAACTCATAGAAATAATAGAAAATCCTATTCAAATAAATGTTTTTCACATCAATAATCATTTGAAATCCATTTTTTTTATAAATCATTTTAGTTTTATCAAAATAATTTAATGCATGAAAAATGATCAGAATATTCATTAAAGCTCAAGGTTCCTAAAAAATGAAAAATAAAATAAAATGAAAGAACACAAAAACAAATAATAAGGTCGACAATACCCCCACACTTAAATTTCACTACCCTTAATTTTAGATTGATAAAATATAAATAAGGGTAGAAAAACTAAAGATAAGGAAAGACACAACCTGACTTTATTTTTCTGTGGCACCATTGAGTTAAGCTCTTAGATGCTACCACTTCTACCTAAAAAGTAATAAATAAAGAAATGAATTATAAAAATAAATAAAAATAAATATAAATTTTAAAGGGGAGGGATAATGCTTGGTTTGACCCTCCAACCAGGTGCTTGGTTTTTACTGCCCCTAGTCAGAAAATTGTAGTAGGTTAACCCGAATCTGAAGGTGGATGAGGTTTCTTGATCATAAAACACCACATTTACTTATTATGACATCGATCAGTGGATTCCATAAGTGAGAACACCCAAAGAAAACAATAGTGTCCCCAACCCATAGAAGATATGAAAAATAGAATTCGGGATTAAGAGGGGGGGAAAGGATGTAGGGGTGCTCCCTATTTTGTTCATGTGGAGGAGTGGTGTCCAATGGTGGTAGAGATAGTAGAACGAGATGCGAATTATCTTCTAGTTTAGGATCTTTAATTGATTCATCGTGTATTTCTTCTATTGTTCCATCATCCTCATTTTCTCCAGTGTACAACTCGACAGGCACCTCCATTCTCTCCTTAATATGAGGACCTTTTTTCCTTCATCCAGAGCCTGCAGTAGTGGTATTGAATCTATGAAGTCAGAATAAGGTATATTAGACAAAAATTAATAATTAATTAAATTTGAATGAAATTAATTCTCATAAATTAAAACTCTCTCAGAAATTTCAGATTCAGACCCCTTTTCCTCAAGCAGAGCAGCTGGAAATGAGTTTGTTGGAGAGGGAAATGGATTTTCATGTTTTTATTCAACCTTATCAACATCTTCATAAATGGTAGGTGGAACAATATTTTCATTCTCCTCATCTTTTATTTTTTTTCATTCCATCCATAAGACTTTAACTTCTTCAACTTGGGTGGCCATCGATGTTATCATCTTGATTTCTTTTTCCATCATTCTGCAATTCTCTTGAATTATCAAGGATTTTTATTCCAATTCATCTAAATTTTCAAGAATTTGAATATTTAATGTATATTCTGTAATGGCCCGGACCTCCCTGGTCCATTACTTTGTGAAAATGTGGTGTTGGAGGTGTTCTGGGAGGTCAAGGTGACTTATCCCCCAGCTGCTGCCTACCGGTAGCTCGGTCTACCGGTAGCTGCTGATTACTGGTAGCTCGGTCTACCGGTAGCTTCTAATTATTGGTAGCTCGGTCTACCGGTAGCTGCTGATTACCGGTAGCTCGGTCTACCGGTAGCTGCTGATTACCGGTAGCTTGGTCTACCGGTAGCTGCTGATTACCGGTAGCTCGGTCTACCGGTAGCTGTTGATTACCGGTAGCTCGGTCTACCGGTAGCTGCTGCTTACCGGTAGCTCGGTCTACCGGTAGCCGCATCCTACCGGCAGCTGGGTTTACCGGTAGCCACGGCGTACTGATAGCTCGGTATATTGCTAGCCGCAGTCCAGCAGTAGCTCGGCTAACACTTTGCCAAATTTCTAGTTATGTGAACAGTGTTTCTATCGGTGAGGTTCCGTGAACAGTGTTTCTATCGGTGAGGTTCTATCGGTGGACTTCTATCAGTGAGGTTCAGTGAACAGTGCTTCTATCGGTGAGGTTCAGTGAACAGTGTTTCTATCGGTGAGGTTCTATCGGTGGACTTCTATCGGTAGACTTGAACAGTGTTTCTATCGGTGAGGTTCTATCGGTGGACTTCTATCGGTAGACTTGAACAGTGTTTTCTATCAGTGAGGTTCTATCGGTAGACTTGAACAGTGTTTCTATCGGTGAGGTTCTATCGGTGGACTTCTATCGGTAGATTTGTACAGTGTTTCCAGAATCCTAAGAGCTACTGATTCCATACTTTGCCAAATTTCACGAATGAACAGTGTTTCCAGACTTCATGAGAGAAACCGATTCCATACTTTGCCAAATTTTGAGTATGTGAACAGTGTTTCCAGCTTCGTAAGTTTGACGTTTTCTTTGACGTAAAATACTTTTAAAACCTTATTTTAAGGACTTTAAGGCCGATTAAAAGGCCATAAATTCTATATTAATTATTCCTAAGGCCGGGATGTTTTTACTTGGTCAAACCGCGTGGGTTAATGCGATCCGTTTTTAATGGAGAATAAATCGGATCTTAAACCGTCGCCTCTCGAATTTTTTTTAAAAGGAACGAGATATCATTCTTCGTTGTTCTTCCTCCTGGTTCTCATCTACGAGACGCTAGAACCTTGCAATCATTCTCGTAGGAGTTTCACAATCAAACGTTACTCAGATCAATTCTGCTCTGTTGATGCAACCAAGTTGTGTCGATCGTTCTTCCATATAAGGTATGTTTTATCATCGTTCCTTCGGGGATCACATTCTATTGTTCTTCCTTCCATATTAGCATGTAATCTCCATGGTTCTAATGGGTTTTCTTGGGGTTGGTTGGTACTGTCGTACCGTGGCATCCTCCGGTGGATGCAGCTGTTGTGAGGAGAAGAGGACTGTGACCCGTTGTGTGGATAAAGGACGTCAAGAACTCTTCTAGGTAGGGGATTCATGGCTTCTCTAATTGTTTATGTGCAACTGTAGAATTAGCATGATTTAACCCTTTGGATCACAATGAAATTGACCTAATTAAATACTTGAACCGGATTAAAAGAATTGGTTGATCGCATGTTGTTGCTTTGTACCGTGATAACGGTTTGCCTCATGTTTTTCCTAGATAGAGTGATATCTATGATTTTATTTAATTAGTTGCTCGTTCATGATGGAAATTGATAAAGAACGTAAATCCGGAATTATTTTTTAAATAATTGGCTAAAGATAAAGAGGCATGTTAATGAATCTGTTAATTCAAGATGGATTAAAGAACTATTAGTTCGATAATTTCAAAAGGGTTCTGAGTTACCCGCTTTCTTGTAAGGATGAATGCCTTGTGGTTTGGAGCTCTGAGTGCTCATCTTGTATGAAGGCTGAATGCCTTGTTAAAGGGCCGAGAGCCCATTTTGTGATCTTTGATTTCCTGCTGCTTGTGATTTGATGTGAGCCTGGATGGCTGTTGTGATATGTGGAGGCATGGGGACTTGTGGTTGTGGCAGCGGATGACGCCTAGTGTGGCGAGATGCATCAGTTTATGCATGTGGGTGTCGGGGAGGACACCAAGGATGATGGTATGAGAAGAATGTGATGGTTTGATGTTAGTGGTTTTATTGTTTATCTGCTTTACTTTTCCCCACTGCTCAAGGCAGCTGGTTTTTCTTACCCTCTTTCCGAAGGAGGAGAAGACACGCGGGGTATGCCACGTGCTTTCCGTGTTTAGCCTCTCAATGGAGGATGGGTCTATGCTCTTGCTATAGGCGGCAAAGACTCTATGGGTAGTATATCTACTCACCGTGTTGAGCCCTTTGTGTTTAGTAGCATAGGATGCTTTTATAGAATGCCTGGGAATATGGGGAAGGTAATTCCATAATGAAAGTTTGTTTAAATGGTGATAATCCATGAGGATAGAGAAACTGAAATTTAATAGTGATGTGAATCCTAAAAAGGAGTAGATTTTGAATGTGATGCCAATTTAGTTTAATGTGGTAAATTGTTCATGGTTAATTAATGTTTAAAGAATTAATTAACGTACAGTGGAATTGATAAAATGAGAATGGAGTAATCTAATAAAGCTCTTCAAATGGTTGTGTGCTTATAGGATACCTAGTCTTAGAAGTAGCAGCCTGGAGTCTGAGAGACGTTAGCTGTAGTTGTGCCTATGACTAGGTAATGCCCATAGTGTGGTTGTGAGTTATATATATTTTGTACTTTTTGTGTTTCCATACGCTACTCCACCCTGTCGGTAAGGGCAACTAACACCCCTGGGATTCTGAGCCCTGGGGGGTGTTTTCCCCAACATTCTGATGGGAGGTTGAATGGATGACTACCCCCTTTGGCCCCGCTCTCTTCTATTGGTAGATACTTGTGCCATGAGGCAAGCAGTTAGTTACCCCATATATGTGTTTAGAGGGATGTAATGTCTTGTGGTTATTCACACGCATATATTCTGGATATAGTATCCTATGGACTACTATAGGTGTAACGTATATAGGCTGTGATGGCTTGAGGATCCTTACTCGGAGTATGGGCTATAATGGCTTGAGGTATTATACCCGACGTATGATACACGTTATGCGAGCTGTGGTGGCTCCCAGAAACTACCTGGTTACCTTTGGTTGTGAGGACGGTGTGGTGCTTCGCCCAGGTGTCTGCGGGCAAGCCTATGTGGTGCATGAGGTGCAGATTGTAGAGCTTAGCCCAGGTGTCTGCAGGCAAGCATTTGGAGAGAGATGCACAGGACGTATGTCGTTGGGGAAAATCGGCAAACCAGTGGGGAAGTAGTAGCGGGGTACCCTTGATATTCTATGCTATATGTTATATTCTTGTATGTGTTACTTGGTGAGAGTAGCCATGGTGAGGTTGGGAACTTAGTATACCTGTTTAGGTAACGAGTTAGTTTCACTTGTTGTTCACTGGGCTTTAGCATGCTTTCTTTACTTTTGCACGAGAGGCTTGAGGAGGATCCTACTGAGTATACTGTTATACTCACCCTATGTACATATAAACTATTTTTCAGGTCACTTGGAGCAGGTTGGAGATCAAGCTGGCTACTACTAGCTTGCAGTTGGAGGAGGAGCTGTTCGGGCTTGTGGTCGCTGCCGTTTTACTTTCTTTTGGGTACTTTTAGTTTTCCCTTTCAGTTGTAGTACTTTTGCATGACATTTCATATATGTACTTGGGTTTCTTTTATATTTCAGTTATGGGTTGGAGTTGGTTGGAGTCTATTCTATCTCTCTCTTCTGCATGTGTTCTCTTAGAGGGTAATGCCTCCCATTTGTGTGTGTATTATACCCTCGGTGCTAGTCACCAACCCGGGGCCTACTCGAGGTGGGACTCGGGGGTCATTATCTCCCTTCTCACATTGCCGGCCCAGGAGGGGTACACTTTGTGGGGAGGGGGTCGTGACAGAGTGGTATCAGAGCTCTGGTTAAGGGATAGGATGGAGTTTGGAGTTAGGCACAGGTGAGGATGCATGGGATGGTAGGGCAACGGTGTCATTCATGTTTAGAAAGTGGGGTAAACACTGGAGACCGGCAGAGACATAGGCGTTTAGGCCCCCCTATGATCTGTTGCATGGACCTTTAAGCTTACGATGGCTACTAAACAAAGTGATACCGGTTGCATGGTAGAGTCCTAGGAAAGGATCATGCATCATTATTCTTTGCACTTGTGTTTGAATGGGTAGACCTTGGGATAGGTAACCTAAAATAAATAAAACAAAACAATTAATTAATTAATGTTGAGTCTTCCATATTCCAGGCTTAGGAGCTCTAATATTTGTTATTTTGCAGGTATGGCTCCAGGTCAACGTCCTCGTCAGGTTTGCGCAGAAGATGCCCATCAGGCTGTTCCAGCAGATCGCCGCCGAGTAGAGGTTGACGACGATGACACTTGGAGGAAGACACTTCGAGAGTTTCAGCGCCAGAGTCTACAGAAGTACGAGGGATCCGTTTCAGATACAGTCACAGAAGACTGGTTGGAGGAGATAGAGATAGGCTTCAGTTCGATTCGTACTCGGAAGGAACACTGGGTGTCCTTGGTTGTGACGATGCTGCGTGGAGCAGCGAGGCAGTGGTGGTTCTTGTTCCTCGGTGATCGTGAGGAGTCAGCAATCTCATGGGAGGAGTTTCGAGATAGGTTTAGAGTTGAGTTTCTTTCTTCGACTGCGAAGGCATCCAGTCGCCAGGAGCTTCTCACCCTTCGGCAGGGGAGCTCCAGTGTTCGAGAGTTTGGAATCCATTTCAGGAACCTTCTACGATATGCTTCAGACCTGTTACCAGATGCTGAGGCCAGGGCGAGGCATAGTGAGGAGGCTTTGCATCCAGAGATCCCGCGCCAGGTCACCCCATTTATGCTGAAGACATATCTTGAGGTGCTGGCGAGGGCAGAGGTTGTTGAGAGGACTTTAGCCAGGACTGGATCATCATGAGAGGGGAATCGTCATGATTCTTCACGAAGCAGAGCTGTGGTCCGGGGTTCCCGGTTTTCAGGACAGAAGAGTTTCCGTTCACCTGGGGGTAGGTCCCAGCCCTTCCCATCTCGTTTCTTCGGAGGCAGCAACTCTCAAACCTATGCCAAGGGATCAGGTGCTTGTTTTTCTTGTGGTGGTCGTGGTCATCAGCAGCGGGAGTGCCCGACTTTTCAGAGCAGTCATCGTGCACCGGGTGCTCCACTCCAGGTTCCTCCGTTGAGGCAGTTCCAGCCGAGGCAGCAGCAGCAAGTTGCACCAGTTTTAGATCACTAAAGGGTAGATGGAGCAGGCAGAGGACAGTCCCATGACGCTCCCCGTCCTCATAGAGCAGAGCGCGGCCGTGGTGGTGGTCGTCATCAGGGTCAGAGAGGCCGTGGAGGAGGTCGTGGTCAGCTTCATGCTCTAGCGTTACCAGCCCTAGGAGAGCCAGATGTCGTTAGAGGTACCCTTTACTTGTTTTCTACATTGGTGTATGCCTTGTTTGATTCAGGAGAAACACACTCCTTCGTATCACCTACCCTTGTCCATGCTTTGGGACTTGAGGTAGAGAGGCTTCCAGTGCCCTTGGCGTTGGCTACGCCAGTTAGAGGTCGAGCTGACTTGTTTGAAGTATGTAGAGACTGTGAGCTAGTGTTGGGGCAACACCGCTCTTGGGGAGATTTCCTATGTTTGCGAATACAACCATATGATGTCATACTTGGCATGGATTGGTTGTATTCAGTGCAGGCTGTTGTGGATTGCTACAGGAAGAAGGTCGTTTTCTTTGATGAAGATGGAGAGAAAGTGGTGTTTGTTGGTGAGAGAGATCCTCGGATGAGTCATAGATGAGTTCCATCCTTATCATCCATGATGGCTGGGATAACGCTGAGTTCTTCAGAGGTTCAACAGTTGGCGTTTCCTAGGGTCGTAGAGGAGTACCCTGACGTCTTCCCAGAAGAGGTTGTATCCTTACACCCTCGACGAGAGATCGAGTTTGGGATCGAGCTACAGCCAGGAGCGTCTCCTATCTCTATGTCTCCGTATAGGATGGCCCCTTCTGAGTTACAAGAGCTACGTATTCAGCTCGACGGTCTGTTGCAGTGTGGTTTTGTTCGGCCAAGTGTGTCACCGTAGGGTGCACCAGTTTTGTTTGGGAAAAAGGCTGATGGCAGTTTGCGGTTGTGTGTTGATTATCATCGGTTAAACAAAGTGACAATAAAGAACCGCTATCCTCTCCCGCGGATTGATGACCTATTCGATCAACTGAAGGGTACAAGTTGGTTCTCAAAGATAGACTTGCGGTCAGGATATCATCAGATGCATGTAAAGGATGAGGATATCCCGAAGACTTCTTTCCGCTGTCGTCATGGGCATTATGAGTTTGTTGTAATGCCATTCGGCGTGACGAATGCTCCAGCTGTTTTCATGGGGTTGATGAATGCTGTGTTCCGTGAATTCTTGGACAAGTTTGTTGTGGTTTTCATCGACGACATCCTTGTGTACTCCACATCTGAAGAGGAGCATGCAGAGCATCTACGAGCCGTTTTGGGAGTTCTTCGCCAACATCAGTTGTTTGGGAAGTTGTCCAAGTGTGAGTTATGGGCTCGAGAAGTTCGTTTCTTGGGACATGATGTGTCCCAACAAGGAGTAGTTGTGGATCCTTTGAAGATAGAAGCAGCGGTGTCTTGGCCAGCCACCAAGACCGTGTCAGAGGTGCGAAGTTTCCTTGGTCTCGCAGGCTATTATAGGAGGTTTGTAGCTAATTTCTCCTGAGTTGCGACTCCTCTGACAGCTTTGACCAGGAAGGATCAAGCGTTCATATGGACTGATCAGTGTCAGACAGCTTTCGAGTATCTAAAGGAGAAGTTGGTAAGTGCTCCCGTCCTTTGTCTTCCAGCGGAGGGAGTCCAGTTTGATGTTTTCTGTGATGCTTCACATCTGGGGCTAGGCTGTGTTCTCATGAAGCAGAGGTCAGTTGTTTCTTATGGTTCTCGGCAGTTGCGTCCCCATGAATGCAACTATGCCACCCATGATCTTGAGTTGGTAGTCGTGGTGTTTGCTCTAAAGTTGTGGAGACATTACCTCATTGGTGAGCACTTTGTGGTTTTCACCGATCATAAGAGTTTGAGGTATGTTTTCTCCCAACGTGACTTGAACTTGAGGCAGCGTTGGTGGATGGAGTTCTTGCAGGAATACGACTTTGAAATATCGTATACACCTAGAAAAGGGAATGTTGTAGCTGACGCACTAAGCCGAAAGATACGTAATGATGTTGTGCGTGAATCTGGTGATTCTTGGAGAGTGATGGAAGAGCTATCATCTTTGCATGTTGATATGGGAGAAGTTGGGGGTAGAGGTTGTCTTTTCCAGATGACGGTGCAGTCATCCCTGATGCAGAAGGTGGAAGAGTCTCAGTTGGGTGACCTAGAGGTGGAAGTTTGGAGAGACAGAGTTGTATGTGGTGAGGCCCCTGATGGTTGGTCGGAGGATGAACAACACTGAGTGTTGTATCATGGCAGTATTTTTGTTCCCTTGACGATGCGCGAGACGGTTCTCCGAGAGTTCCATAGTTCACCCTTGGCGGTACATCCTGGTGTGACGAAGATGTACCGATCCTTGAGGAGTCAGTTTTGGTGGCCTGGGCGGAATCGTACAGTTGCAGAATGCGTGTCTCGATGTTTAGTCTGCCAGAAGGTGAAGGCCGAACACCGTGTTCCTGGTGGTCTTCTCCAACACTTAGAGATTCCTCAGTGGAAGTGGGAGGACATCTCAATGGATTTTGTTACAGGTTTACCTCGAGCTCTGGGAGGACATGATGCTATATGGGTGGTAGTGGATCGTTTAACAAAATTATCCCACTTCATAGCAATCAAGGAGTCGAGCTCAGTGGAAGTTTAGTCGAGGCAGTATCTGGAGGAGGTGGTGAGGCTTCACGGAGTTCCTAAGACGATCATTTCTAATCGAGATTTTCGTTTTACCTCCAGGGTGTGGAGAGGTCTCCAGCATGCTTTTGGTTCTCAATTATGCCTTAGCACTGCTTTTCATCCTCAAACGGATGGTCAGACAGAGCAAACCATCCAGACTCTTGAAGACATGTTGCGCTCTTGTGTTCTTGATTTTGGAGGTTCATGGGTGAAGCACTTACCCTTGGTAGATTTCGCTTACAATAATAGTTTTCACTCTACCATCGGTATGGAACCGTTTGAAGCCTTGTATGGCCGGCCATGCCGTTCTCCGTTGTGCTGGACTGGGGTCGGAGAGTCAGCAATTCTCGGACCAGAACTAGTGCAGAATACAACAGAGATGGTTCAGGTAATTCGCGAGAGGATGAAGACAGCACAGGATCGTCAGAAATCATATGATGATCAAAGAAGGATACCGTTAGCGTTTAATGTTGGGGATCATGTGTTTCTGAAGGTGACTCCCCGACGTGGGCAGTGAAGGTTTGGTCGTGGAAGTAAGCTTTCTCCCCGGTTTGTTGGGCCTTTCGAGGCGTTAGATCGTGTTGGAGCTGTGGCGTATCGAGTAGCACTTCCCCCTTAGATGAGTCGGATACATGATGTTTTCCATGTATCACAGCTCCGTCGTTATCTTCATGATCAATCTCATGTTATCGATTGGGGAGAGATCGATATTGACGATGATGCAACCTTCGAGGAGCAACCTGTGGAGATCCAAGACCACAAGAAGAAGGTGTTGCGTGGGCATTCTATCCCCTTAGTTCGTGTCTTGTGGCGACACGGTGGCATGGAGGAGAGTACCTGGGAGCGTGAGTCACAGATACGTGCTCAGTACCCAGAGTTGTTTAATGTTTAACTCTTTCCATGTAATGACGTTTCCTTTATGGTTAGACCTTTCATGTTTTGTTTATGTACCTTTGATGTAATGTTATGTTTGAATTGTTTGGTTATGGATTATTTGTTTCCATACTCTCGGATGTCGTAGTTTTGTTCCAGCGTTTGAACAACTCATGGTGGTTTTCCCCTGAGAGGTATCTTATTGGGTGGTTGTTCGGACCCCTCTTTTCTTCTGGGTTGGTTTTTAATTCTCGAGGACGAGAATGTTTTGAGAGGTATCTAATGTAATGGTCCGGACCTCCCTGGTCCATTACTTTGTGAAAATGTGGTGTTGGAGGTGTTCCGGGAGGTCAAGGTGACTTATCCCCCAGCTGCTGCCTACCGGTAGCTCGGTCTTCCAGTAGCTGCTGATTACCGGTAGCTCGGTCTACCGGTACCTGCTGATTACCGGTAGCTCGGTCTACCGGTAGCTGCTGATTACCGGTAGCTCGGTCTACCGGTAGCTGCTGATTACCGGTAGCTCGGTCTACCGGTAGCTGCTGATTACCGGTAGCTCGGTCTACCGGTAGCTGTTGATTACTGGTAGCTCGGTCTACCGGTAGCTGCTGCTTACCGGTAGCTCGGTCTACCGGTAGCCGCATCCTACCGGTAGCTGGGTTTACCGGTAGCCACGGCGTACTGATAGCTCGGTATATTGGTAGCCGCAGTCCAGCAGTAGCTCGGCTAACACTTTGCCAAATTTCTAGTTCTGTGAACAGTGTTTCTATCGGTGAGGTTCAGTGAACAGTGTTTCTATCGGTGAGGTTCTATCGGTGGACTTCTATCAGTGAGGTTCAGTGAACAGTGCTTCTATCGGTGAGGTTCAGTGAACAGTGTTTCTATCGGTGAGGTTCTATCGGTGGACTTCTATCGGTAGACTTGAACAGTGTTTCTATCGGTGAGGTTCTATCGGTGGACTTCTATCGGTAGACTTGAACAGTGTTTTCTATCGGTGAGGTTCTATCGGTGGACTTCTATCGGTAGACTTGAACAGTGTTTCTATCGGTGAGGTTCTATCGGTGGACTTCTATCGGTAGACTTTTACAGTGTTTCCAGAATCCTAAGAGCTACCGATTCCATACTTTGCCAAATTTCACAAATGAACAGTGTTTCCAGACTTCATGAGAGCTACCGATTCCATACTTTGCCAAATTTTGAGTATGTGAACAGTGTTTCCAACTTCATAAATTTGACGTTTTCTTTGACGTAAAATACTTTTAAAACCTTATTTTAAGGACCTTAAGGCCGATTCAAAGGCCATAAATTCTATATTAATTATTCCTAAGGCCGGGATGTTTTTACTTGGTCAAACCGCGTGGGTTAATGCGATCCGTTTTTAATGGAGAATAAATCGGATCTTAAACCGTCGCCTCTCGAATTTTTTTTAAAAGGAACGAGATATCATTCTTCATTGTTCTTCCTCCTGGTTCTCATCTACGAGACGCTAGAACCTTGCAATCATTCTCGTAGGAGTTTCACAATCAAACGTTACTCAGATCAATTCCACTCTATTGATGCAACCAAGTTGTGTCGATCGTTCTTCCATATAAGGTATGTTTTATCATCGTTCCTTCGGGGATCACCTTCTATTGTTCTTCCTTCCACATTAGCATGTAATCTCCATGGTTCTAATGGGTTTTCTTGGGGTTGGTTGGTACTGTCGTACCGTGGCATCCTCCGGTGGATGCAGCTGTTGTGAGGAGAAGAGGACTGTGACCCGTTGTGTGGATAAAGGACGTCAAGAACTCTTCTTGGTAGGGGATTCATGGCTTCTCTAATTGTTTATGTGCAACTATAGAATTAGCATGATTTAACCCTTTGGATCATAATGAAATTGACCTAATTAAATACTTGAACCGGATTAAAAGAATTGGTTGATCGCATGTTGTTGCTTTGTACCGTGATAACGGTTTGCCTCATGTTTTTCCTAGATAGAGTGATATCTATGATTTTATTTAATTAGTAGCTCGTTCATAATGGAAATTTATAAAGAAAGTAAAGCCGGAATTATTTTTTAAATAATTGGCTAAAGATAAAGAGGCATGTTAATGAATCTGTTAATTCAAGATGGATTAAAGAACTATTAGTTCGATAATTTCAAAAGGGTTCTGAGTTACCCGCTTGCTTGTAAGGATGAATGCCTTGTGGTTTGGAGCTCTGAGTGCTCATCTTGTATGAAGGCTGAATGCCTTGTTAAAGGGCTGAGAGCCCATTTTGTGATCTTTGATTTCCTGCTGCTTTTGATTTGATGTGAGCCTGGATGGCTGTTGTGATATGTGGAGGCATGGGGACTTGTGGTTGTGGCAGCGGATGACGCCTAGTGTGGCGAGATGCATCAGTTTATGCATGTGGGTGTCGGGGAGGACACCAAGGATGATGGTATGAGATGAATGTGATGGTTTGATGTTAGTGGTTGGATTGTTTATCTGCTTTACTTTTCCCCACTGCTCAAGGCAGCTGGTTTTTCTTACCCTCTTTCTGAAGGAGGCGAAGACACGCGGGGTATGCCACGTGCTTTCCGTGTTTAGCCTCTCGATGGAGGATGGGTCTATGCTCTTGCTATAGGCGGCAAAGACTTGATGGGTAGTATATCTACTCACCGTGTTGAGCCCTCTGTGTTTAGTAGCATAGGATGCTTTTCTAGAATGCCTGGGAATATGGGGAAGGTAATTCCATAATGAAAGTTTGTTTAAATGGTGATAATCCACGGGGATAGAGAAACTGAAATTTAATAGTGATGTGAATCCTAAAAAGGAGCAGATTTTGAATGTGATGCCAATTTAGTTTAATGTGGTAAATTGTTCATGGTTAATTAATGTTTAAAGAATTAATTAACGTACAGTGGAATTGATAAAATGAGAATGGAGTAATCTAATAAAGATCTTCAAATGGTTGTGTGCTTATAGGATACCTAGTCTTAGAAGTAGCAGCCTGGAGTCTGAGAGACGTTAGCTGTAGTTGTGCCTATGACTAAGTAATTCCCATAGTGTGGTTGTGAGTTATATATATTCTGTACTTTTTGTGTTTCTATACACTACTCCACCCTGTCGGTAAGGGCAACTAACACCCCTGGGATTCTGAGCCCTAGGGGGGTGTTTTCCCCAACATTGTGATGGGAGGTTGAATGGCTAACTACCCCCTTTGGCCCCGCTCTCTTCTATTGGTAGATACTTGTGCCATGAGGCAAGCGGTTAGTTACCCCATATATGTGTGTAGTGGGCTGTAATGGCTTGTAGTTATTCACACGCATATATTCTGGATATAGTATCCTATGGACTACTATAGGTGTAACGTATATAGGCTGTGATGGCTTGAGGATCCTTACTCGGAGTATGGGCTGTAATGGCTTGAGGTATTATACCCGATGTATGATACACGTTATGCGAGCTGTGGTGGATCCCAGAAACTACCTGGTTACATTTGGTTGTGAGTACGGTGTGGTGCTTCGCCCAGGTGTCTGCGGGCAAGCCTATGTGGTGCACGAGGTGCAGATTGTAGAGCTTAGCCCAGGTGTCTGCGGGCAAGCCTTTGGAGAGAGATGCACAGGAAGTATGTCGTTGGGGAAAATCGGCAAACCAGTGGGGAAGTAGTAGCGGGGTACCCTTGATATTCTATGCTATATGTTATATTCTTGTATGTATTACTTTGTGAGAGTAGCCATGGTGAGGTTGGGAACTTAGTATACCTGTTTAGGTAACGAGTTAGTTTCACTTGTTGTTCACTGGGCTTTAGCATGCTTTATTTACTTTTGCACGAGAGGCTTGAGGAAGATCCTACTGAGTATACTGTTATACTCACCCTATGTACATATAAACTATTTTTCAGGTCACTTGGAGCAGGTTGGAGATCAAGCTGGCTACTACTAGCTTGCGGTTGGAGGAGGAGGTGTTCGGGCTTGTGGTCACTGCCGTTTTACTTTCTTTTGGGTACTTTTAGTTTTCCCTTTCAGTTGTAGTACTTTTGCATAACATTTCATATATGTACTTGGGTTTCTTTTATATTTCAGTTATGGGTTGGAGTTGGTTGGAGTCTATTCTATCTCTCTCTTCTGCATGTGTTCTCTTAGAGGGTAATGCCTCCCATTTGTGTGTGTATTATACCCTCGGTGCTAGTCGCCAACCCGGGGCCTACTCGAGGCGGGACTCGGGGGTCATTATCTCCCTTCTCACATTGTCGGCCCAGGAGGGGTAAACTTTGTGGGGAGGGGGTCGTGACAGAGTGGTATCATAGCTCTGGTTGAGGGATAGGATGGAGTTTGGAGTTAGGCACAGGTGAGGATGCATGGGATGGTAGGGCAACGGTGTCATTCATGTTTAGAAAGTGGGGTAAACACTGGAGACCGGCAGAGACATAGGCGTTTAGGGCCCCCTATGATCTGTTGCACGGACCTTTAAGCTTACGATGGCTACTAAATAAAGTGATACCGGTTGCATGGTAGAGTCCTAGGAAAGGATCATGCATCATTATTCTTTGCACTTGTGTTTGAATGGGTAGACCTTGGGATAGTTAACCTAAAATAAATAAAACAAAACAATTAATTAATTAATGTTGAGTCTTCCATATTCCAGGCTTAGGAGCTCTAACAGTTGTTATTTTGCAGGTATGGCTCCAGGTCGACGTCCTCGTCAGGTTTGCGCAGAAGATGCCCATTAGGCTGTTCCAACAGATCGCCGCCGAGTAGAGGTTGACAACGATGACACTTGGAGGAAGACACTTCGAGAGTTTCAGCGCCAGAGTCTACAGAATTACGAGGGATCCGTTTCAGATGCAGTCACAAAAGACTGGTTGGAGGAGATCGAGATAGGCTTCAGTTCGATTCGTGCTCGGAAGGAACACTGGGTGTCCTTGGTTGTGACGATGGTGCGTGGAGCAGTGAGGCAGTGGTGGTTCTTGTTCCTCGGTGATCGTGAGGAGTCAGCAATCTCATGGGAGGATATTCGAGACAGGTTTAGAGTTGAGTTTCTTTCTTCGACTGCGAAGGCATCCAGTCGCCAGGAGCTTCTCACCCTTTGGCAGGGGAGCTCCAGTGTTCGAGAGTTTGGAATCTGTTTCAGGAACCTTCTACGATATGCTTCAGACCTGTTACCATATGATGAGGCCAGGGCGAGGCATTTCGAGGAGGCTTTGCATCCAGAGATCCAGTGCCAGGTCACCCCATTTATGCTGAAGATATATCTTGAGGTGCTGGCGAGGGCAGAGGTTGTTGAGAGGACTTTGGCTAGGACTGGATCGTCATGAGAGGGGAATCGTCATGATTCCTCACGAAGCAGAGCTGTGGTCCGGGGTTCCCAGTTTTCAGGACAGAAGAGTTTCCGTTCACCTGGGGGTAGGTCCCAGCCCTTCCCATCTCGTTTCTCCAGAGGCAGCAACTCTCAAACCTATGCCAAGGGATCAGGTGCTTGTTTTTCTTGTGGTGGTCTTGGTCATCAGCAGCGGGAGTGCCCGACTTTTCAGAGCAGTCATCGTGCACCAGGCGCTCCACTCCAGGTTCCTCCGTTGAGGCAGTTCCAGCCGAGGCAGCAGCAGCAGGTTGCACCAGTTTTAGATCACCAAAGGGTAGATGGAGCAGGCAGAGGACAGCCCCATGACGCTCCCCGTCCTCAGAGAGCAGAGCGCGGCCGTGGTGGTGGTCGTCATCAGGGTCAGAGAGGCCGTGGAGGAGGTCGTGGTCAGCTTCATGCTCTAGCGTTACTAGCCCTAGGAGAGCCAGATGTCGTTAGAGGTACCCTTTGCTTGTTTTCTACATTGGTGTATGCCTTGTTTGATTTAGGAGCAACACACTCCTTCATATCACCTACCCTTTTCCATGCTTTGGGACTTGAGGTAGAGAGGCTTCCAGTGCCCTTGGCGTTGACTACGCCAGTTGGAGGTTGAGCTGACTTGTTTGAAGTATGTAGAGACTGTGAGCTAGTTTTGGGGCAACACCGCTCTTGGGGAGATTTCCTATGTTTGCGAATACAACCATATTATGTCATACTTGGCATGGATTGGTTGTATTCGGTGCAGGCTGTTGTGGATTGCTACAGGAAGAAGGTCGTTTTCTTTGATGAAGATGGAGAGAAAGTGGTGTTTTTTGGTGAGAGAGATCCTTGGATGAGTCATAGACGAGTTCCATCCTTATCATCCATGATGGCTGGGATGACGCTGAGTTATTCAGAGGTTCAACAGTTGGCGTCTCCTAGGGTCGTAGAGGAGTACCCTGACGTCTTTCCAGAAGAGGTTGTATCCTTACACCCTTGACGAGAGATCGAGTTTGGGATCGAGCTACAGCCAGGAGCGTCTCCTATCTCTATGTCTCCATATAGGATGGTCCCTTCTGAGTTACGAGAGCTACGTATTCAGCTCGACGGTCTGTTGTAGTGTGGTTTTGTTCGGCCAAGTGTGTCACCGTAGGGTGCACCAGTTTTTTTTGTGAAAAAGGCTGATGGCAGTTTGCGGTTGTGCATCGATTATCATCGGTTAAACAAAGTGACAATAAAGAACCGCTATCCTCTCCCGCGGATTGATGACTTATTCGATCAACTGAAGGCTGCAAGTTGGTTCTCAAAGATAGACTTGCGGTCAGGATATCATCAGATGCATGTAAAGGATGAGGATATCCCGAAGACTGCTTTCCGCTGTCGTCATGGGCATTATGAGTTTGTTGTAATTCCATTCAGCGTGACGAATGCTCCAGCTATTTTCATGGGGTTGATGAATTCTATGTTCCGTGAATTCTTGGACAAGTTTGTTGTGGTTTTCATCGACGACATCCTTGTGTACTCTACATCTGAAGAGGAGCATGCAGATCATATACGAGCCGTTTTGGGAGTTCTTCGCCAACATCAGTTGTTTGGGAAGTTGTCCAAGTGTGAGTTATGGGCTCGAGAAGTTCGTTTCTTGGGACATGTTGTGTCCCAACAGGGAGTAGCTGTGGATCCTTCGAAGATAGAAGCAGCGGTGTCTTGGCCAGCCCCCAAGACCGTGTCAGAGGTGCGAAGTTTCCTTGGTCTCGCAGGATATTATAGGAGGTTTGTAGCTAATTTCTCCCGAGTTGCGACTCCTCTGACAGCTTTGACCAGGAAGGATCAAGCGTTCATATGGACTGATCAGTGTCAGACAGCTTTCGAGTATCTAAAGGAGAAGTTGGTAAGTGCTCTCGTCCTTTGTTTTCCAGCGGAGGGAGTCCAGTTTGATGTTTTCTGTGATGCTTCACATCTGGGGCTAGGCTGTGTTCTCATGAAGCAGAGGTCAGTTGTTTCTTACGGTTCTCGGCAGTTGCGTCCCCAGGAATGAAACTATGCCACCCATGATCTTGAGTTGGCAGTCGTGGTGTTTCCTCTAAAGTTGTGGATACATTACCTCATTGGTGAGCACTTTGTGGTTTTCACCGATCATAAGAGTTTGAGGTATGTTTTCTCCCAACGTGACTTGAACTTGAGGCAGCGTCGGTGGATGGAGTTCTTACAGTAATAAAACTTTGAAATATCGTATACACCTGGAAAAGGGAATGTTGTAGCTGATGCACTAAGCCGAAAGATACGTAATGATGTTGTGCGTGAATCTGGTGATTCTTGGAGAGTGATGGAAGAGCTATCATCTTTGCATCTTGATATGGGAGAAGTTGGGGGTAGAGGTTGACTTTTCCAGATGACGGTGCAGTCATCCCTGATGCAGAAGGTGGAAGAGTCTCAGTTGGGTGACCTAGAGGTGGAAGTTTGGAGAGACAGAGTTGTATGTGGTGAGGCCTCTGATGGTTGGTCGGAGGATGAACAACACCGAGTGTTGTATCATGGCAGGATTTTTGTTCCCTTGGCGATGCGCGAGACGGTTCTCCAAGAGTTCCATAGTTCACCCTTGGCGGTACATCCTGGTGTGACGAAGATGTACCGATCCTTGAGGAGTCAGTTTTGGTGTCCCGGGCTGAAGCGTACAGTTGCAGAATGCGTGTCTCGATGTTTAGTCTACCAGAAGGTGAATGCCGAACACCGTGTTCCTGGTGGTCTTCTCCAGCACTTAGAGATTCCTCAGTGGAAGTGGGAGGACATCTCAATGGATTTTGTTACAGGTTTACCTCGAGCTCTGGGAGTACATGATGCTATATGGGTGGTAGTGGATCGTTTAACAAAATCATCCCACTTCATAGTGATCAAGGAGTCGAGCTCAGTGGAAGTTTTGTCGAGGTAGTATCTGGAGGAGGTGGTGAGGCTTCACGGAGTTCCTAAGACGATCATTTCTGATCGAGATTTTCGTTTTACCTCCAGGGTGTGGAGAGGTCTCCAGCATGCTTTTGGTTCTCAATTATGCCTTAGCACTGCTTTTCATCCTCAAACGGATGGTCAGACAGAGCGAACCATCCAGACTCTTGAAGACTTGTTGCGCTCTTGTGTTCTTGATTTTGGAGGTTCATGGGTGAAGCACTTACCCTTGGTAGAGTTCGCTTACAATAATAGTTTTCACTCTACCATCGGTATGGCACCGTTTGAATCCTTGTATGGTCGGCCATGCCGTTCTCTGTTGTGCTGGACTGGGGTCGGAGAGTCAGCAATTCTCGGACCAGAACTAGTGCAGAATACAACAGAGATGGTTCAGGTAATTCGCAAGAGGATAAAGACAGCACGGGATCGTCAGAAATCATATGCTGATCAAAGAAGGATACCGTTAGAGTTTAATGTTGGGGATCATGTGTTTCTGAAGGTGACTCCCCGACGAGGGCGGCGAAGGTTTGGTCGTGGAAGTAAGATTTCTCCCCGGTTTGTTGGGCCTTTCGAGGTGTTAGCTCGTGTTGGAGCTGTGGCGTATCGAGTAGCACTTCCCCCTCAGATGAGTCGGATACATGATGTTTTCCATGTATCACAGCTCCGTCGTTATCTTCATGATGAATCTCATGTTATCGATTGGGGAGAGATCGATATTGACGATGATGCAACCTTCGAGGAGCGACCTGTGGAGATCCAAGACCACAAGGAGAAGGTGTTGCGTGGGCATTCTATCCCCTTAGTTCGTGTCTTGTGGCGACACGGTGGCATGGAGGAGAGTACCTGGGAGCGTGAGTCACAGATACGTTCTCAGTACCCAGAGTTGTTTAATGTTTAACTCTTTCCATGTAATGATGTTTCCTTTATGGTTAGACCTTTCATGTTTTGTTTATGTACCTTTGATGTAATGTTATGTTTGAATTGTTTGGTTATGGATTATTTGTTTCCATACTCTCGGATGTCGTAGTTTTGTTCCAGATTTTGAACAACTCATGGTGGTTTTCCCCTGAGAGGTATCTTATGGGGTGGTTGTTCGGACCCCTCTTTTCTTCTGGGTTGGTTTTTAATTCTCGAGGACGAGAATGTTTTGAGAGGTATCTAATGTAATGGCCCGGACCTCCCTGGTCCATTACTTTGTGAAAATGTGGTGTTGGAGGTGTTCCGGGAGGACAAGGTGACTTATCCCCCAGCTGCTGCCTACCGGTAGCTCGGTCTACTGGTAGCTTCTGATTACCGGTAGCTCGGTCTACCGGTAGCTGCTGATTACCGGTAGCTCGGTCTACCGGTAGATGCTGATTACCGGTAGCTCGGTCTACCGGTAGCTGCTGATTACCGGTATCTTGGTCTACCGGTAGCTGCTGATTACCGGTAGCTCGGTCTACCGGTAGCTGCTGCTTACCGGTAGCTCGGTCTACCGGTAGCCGCATCCTACCGGTAGCTGGGTTTACCGGTAGCCACGGCGTACTGATAGCTCGGTATATTGGTAGTCGTAGTCCAGCAGTAGCTCGGCTAACACTTTTCCAAATTTCTAGTTCTGTGAACAGTGTTTCTATCGGTGAGGTTCAGTGAACAGTGTTTCTATCGGTGAGGTTCTATCGGTGAACTTCTATCAGTGAGGTTCAGTGAACAGTGCTTCTATCGGTGAGGTTTAGTGAACAGTGTTTCTATCGGTGAGGTTCTATCGGTGGATTTCTATCGGTAGACTTGAACAGTGTTTCTATCGGTGAGGTTCTATCGGTGGACTTCTATCGATAGACTTGAACAGTGTTTTCTATCGGTGAGGTTCTATCGGTGGACTTCTATCGGTAGACTTGAACAGTGTTTCTATCGGTGAGGTTCTATCGGTGGACTTCTATCGGTAGACTTGTACAGTGTTTCCAGAATCCTAAGAGCTACTGATTCCATACTTTTCCAAATTTCACGAATGAACAGTGTTTCCAGACTTCATGAGAGCTACTGATTCCATACTTTTCCAAATTTTGAGTTTGTGAACAGTGTTTCCAGCTTCGTAAATTTGACGTTTTCTTTGACGTAAAATACTTTTAAAACCTTATTTTAAGGACTTTAAGGCCGATTCAAAGGCCATAAATTCTATATAAATTATTCCTAAGGCTGGGATGTTTTTACTTGGTCAAACCGCGTGGGTTAATGCGATCCGTTTTTAATGGAGAATAAATCGGATCTTAAACCGTCGCCTCTCGAAATTTTTTTAAAAGGAATGAGATATCATTCTTCGTTGTTCTTCCTCCTGGTTCTCATCTACGAGATGCTAGAACCTTGCAATCATTCTCGTAGGAGTTTCACAATCAAACGTTACTTAGATCAATTCCGCTCTGTTGATGCAACCAAGTTGTGTCGATCGTTCTTCCATATAAGGTATGTTTTATCATCGTTCCTTCAGGGATCACCTTCTCTTGTTCTTCCTTCCATATTATCATGTAATCTCCATGGTTCTAATGGGTTTTCTTGGGGTTGGTTGGTACTGTCGTACCGTGGCATCCTCCGGTGGATGCAGCTGTTGTGAGGAGAAGAGGACGGTGACCCATTGTGTGGATAAAGGACGTCAAGAACTCTTCTAGGTAGGGGATTCATGGCTTCTCTAATTGTTTATGTGCAACTGTATAATTAGCATGATTTAACCCTTTGGATCAAAATAAAATTGACCTAATTAAATACTTGAACCGGATTAAAAGAATTGGTTGATCGCATGTAGTTTCTTTGTACCGTGATAACGGTTTGCCTCATGTTTTTCCTAGATAGAGTGATATCTATGATTTTATTTAATTAGTTGCTCGTTCATGATGGAAATTGATAAAGAACGTAAAGCCGGAATTATTTGTTAAATAATTGGCTAAAGATAAAGAGGCATGTTAATGAATCTGTTAATTCAAGATGGATTAAAGAACTATTAGTTCGATAATTTCAAAAGGGTTCTGAGTTACCCGCTTGCTTGTAAGGATGAATGCCTTGTGGTTTGGAGCTCTGAGTGCTCATCTTGTATGAAGGCTGAATACCTTGTTAAAGGTCCGAGATCCCATTTTGTGATCTTTTATTTCCTGCTGCTTGTGATTTGATGTGAGCCTGGATGGCTGTTGTGATATGTGGAGGCATGGGGACTTGTGGTTGTGGCAGCGGATGACGCCTAGTGTGGCGAGATGCATCAGTTTATGCATGTGGGTGTCGGGGAGGACACCAAGGATGATGGTATGAGATGAATGTGATGGTTTGATGTTAGTGGTTTGATTGTTTATCTGCTTTACTTTTCCCCACTGCTCAAGGCAGCTGGTTTTTCTTACCCTCTTTCCGAAGGAGGCGAAGACACGCGGGGTATGCCAGGTGCTTTCTGTGTTTAGCCTCTCGATGGAGGATGGGTCTATGCTCTTTTTATAGGCGGCAAAGACTCGATGGGTAGTATATCTACTCACCGTGTTGAGCCCTTTGTATTTAGTAGCATAGGATGCTTTTCTAGAATGCCTGGGAATATGGGGAAGGTAATTCCATAATGAAAGTTTTTTTAAATGGTGATAATCCACAGGGATAGAGAAACTGGAATTTAATAGTGATGTGAATCCTAAAAAGGAGCAGATTTTGAATGTGATGCCAATTTAGTTTAATGTGGTAAATTGTTCATGGTTAATTAATGTTTAAAAAATTAATTAAAGTACAGTGGAATTGATAAAATGAGAATGGATTAATCTAATAAATCTCTTCAAATGGTTGTGTGCTTATAGGATACCTAGTCTTAGAAGTAGCAGCCTGGAGTCTGAGAGACGTTAGCTGCAGTTGTTCCTATGACTAGGTAATGCCCATAGTGTGGTTGTGAGTTATATATATTCTGTACTTTTTGTGTTTCTGTACGCTACTCCACCCTGTCAGTAAGGGCAACTAACACCCCTGGGATTCTGAGCCCTGGGGGGGTGTTTTCCCCAACATTCTGATGGGAGGTTGAATGGATGACTACCCCCTTTGGCCCCACTCTCTTCTCTTGGTAGATACTTGTGCCATGAGGCAAGCGGTTAGTTACCCCATATATGTGTGTAGAGGGCTGTAATGGCTTGTGGTTATTGACATGCATATATTCTGGATATAGTATCCTATGGAATACTATAGGTGTAATGTATATAGGCTGTGATGGCTTGAGGATCCTTACTCGGAGTATGGGTTGTAATGGCTTGAGGTATTATACCAGACGTATGATACACGTTATGCGATCTGTGGTGGCTCCCAGAAACTACCTGGTTACCTTTGGTTGTGAGGACGGTGTGGTGCTTCGCCCAGGTGTCTGCGGGCAAGCCAATGTGGTGCACGAGGTGCAGATTGTGGAGCTTAGCCCAGGTGTCTGCGGGCAAGCCTTTGGAGAGAGATGCACAGGACGTATGTCGTTGGGGCAAAGCGGGAAACCAGTGGGGAAGTAGTAGCGGGGTACCCTTGATATTCTATACTATATGTTATATTCTTGTATGTGTTACTTGGTGAGAGTAGCCATGGTGAGGTTGGGAACTTAGTATACCTGTTTAGGTAACGAGTTAGTTTCACTTGTTGTTCACTGGGCTTTAGCATGCTTTCTTTACTTTTGCACGAGAGGATTGAGGAGGATCCTACTGAGTATACTGTTATACTCACCCTATGTACATATAAACTATTTTTCAGTTCACTTGGAGCAGGTTGGAGATCAAGCTGGCTACTACTAGCTTGCGGTTGGAGGAGGAGCTGTTCGGGCTTGTGGTCGCTGCCGTTTTACTTTCTTTTGGGTACTTTTAGTTTTCCCTTTCAGTTGTAGTACTTTTGCATGACATTTCATATATGTACTTGGGTTTCTTTTATATTTCAGTTATGAGTTGGATTTGGTTGGAGTCTATTCTATCTCTCTCTTCTGCATGTGTTCTCTTAGAGGGTAATGCCTCCCATTTGTGTGTGTATTATACCCTCGGTGCTAGTCGCCAACCCGGGGCCTACTGGAGGCGGGACTCAGGGGTCATTATCTCCCTTCTCACATTGCCGGACCAGGAGGGGTACACTTTTTGGGGAGGGGGTCGTGACATATTCCCTGCTTGTATCACCATAAAATATATCCACATTCCAATAATTATAATAATTTCCATAAAAATTTATATTGGATGAAGAAATGAATGATATGAAACAAAGCACTTTTTTCTACTTTTTTTATCTTTTTTATGAAAAAAAGTATGTGTAAGCACTTGGCCTCCCCAGAAAGGACGCCAAATTGATGATAAGGATTTTAGTCCATTTATCCTATTCAATTAAATTCTTATTTTACTAAGAGTGTACCATAGTGGAACAACTTAGGTTCGATCAAAAGGAGGCCGCTTATACACACTGTATTTTCAATTGTCACTTTTAAATTTAACTAATGTAAAACTAGAAAATCTAATATATATGGGGGTGGATTGAAATTAACTAAACTAATAAATTAATAATGTATTAATAAATCTATATTAGATATTATAAATCCAAAGAAAACTAAACTGAGAAAACAAACTAGAGAAGGCAGCGATGGACAAGCTTTGATCTTCAGACATTTCCTTTAATCATTGTCGACAATTTTCTTCTAATTAAATTATCCAATGTATAAATCAATACCTTAATTTATACACCTATATTGACCAGAAACCATATAGAGACCTCAAATATGGGTGTTTATCTGCTCATGAAGGTGATTCAATTTCCTAAAGACCTCCGAGCAATCGAAACCAGTTGACCATGTTGTGCTCAATGGGGAGACCTCGCCCAAAAAAGATTAAACAAAAAGACAAATGTTTTACAATAATAATTTGATAAAAATTCTTATAAAAAATAGAAGAATGAAAACAAGAGATAATATACCTCATTCAATCATGCAAACAAAATCTAGGATTATTTAAATGAAAAGAGTTTACAATAAAACCCACAAACTCAAAAAGGGTAAATGTCATCGGACCGTCGCCGCCCACCACAGCTTGGAGTTTAGCATATCATGGATTGATTATCAGTTCAAATCCTCTTCTCCATAATATAATATCTAACTCATCTCCCTCTGGTATAGATGTCCCCTAAATGGTTTTGGGAATGAATGGAATGATTTGAGAGGTCGGAGCTCCTCACCTTTTATAGGCAGATTTCATCCTCCAAAATATGATGCATTTTTTACCCATTAATTGGTTGATTCACGCATGTAACCCTTCATGAATGTTGTTCAAAAATGTGTTGTACGTCTACCCTCCAAACTTCAGATTTATTTGACGCGTCTATAAGGAGTTATGAATTTATTATTGGTGGTTTCCTTTTATGGATGTAGGTTCAAGGAAGGTTCCTTCCGAAATATGTCATTCAATATCCCCCATAATGGATTCCAAATTCTATGGAATTTATTTTGTGAATGAGAATTGGATCCCTATTACATATCCAAGTGGAATCAACTCATTTTGAGGTGTGTAGGATGAATTGTGTTTCCATTACGAAGGTGGGGTCCATGCAGTCCACCCGGAAAAATATTCATCTTCATTGATTTTTTAGGCCCCCAGATGCTCCAATAAACCCCTAGTACATAAGTCAATAACGAACGAAATAAAATAAGGATTCTAACAAAGTTTTAATCAAAAAATGTGGAAATATATTTTAAGATCCAAAATACCCCTATGACAAAAATCTGTTAAAAATCCATAATTAATCCATTTTTTCATTTAAGCTCAAAGTAACACAAAAACCTAAATATATAACAATTACCCATTAAAAAACACTATTGTGGGTTCATAAACATTAAATTACATTATAAAATATGTGAAAATATTATCTTCATAAATCCCCCACACTTAAGCATTGCACTCCTGAGCAATTATCATATATTCTAATCAAAATTCACACAAAAATCAAAAATGAGAAAACTTCAACTATCTTTTCCAAAAGATAATTCTATCATGTCTCTTATATGAAAAACAATTCAATTTAATTTTCAATCCACACATTTAAATTTGTTAAAACTCATAAATCCATCCTTGTCTCAATCACAACCTACCTCACATTGAATTTTATGTCACTATTCACTCAAGAAAAATAAATTCTGGAGTTATACTCATACTTGGAAACTGCATGTAACACCATAGGCTTGTGACAATTCTCATTTCTCCATAGCGTGAAACATAAAAATGAATTCAATCCTAAGGTCTTTCATCAAAGGTTCAAATGACTCTGTATCTTTGGGTTGGTGGGTAAATGATTTTAAAAATTCAAGGCTAGAAAGAGATGGATTGACTCTTAGGTACAATGCATGAATAATCAAGTCAAAACAAAAGAAATTCCTTACTCAATCCTCCAACAGCCCGAAAGCCTTCGTTTTTATGTTATTTGATAAAGCCCCCTTTTAAGGGAAGAAGGGGGGAAACCCATGACATCAAGACTTAAAATACAAACCAGGCCCCAACAGACCAAAACTCAAGATCAAGAACAACCCTCACTCCAAGAGATCAGCTCCTCCCGACAACAAAACACTTTAAAAACCAGCTTCCATTTTTTCATCGCAACCTGAAAAACTGTCCCGCACCAAAAATCACGGGCCTGGTACCGATGGAAAAATCCATACCCTCTCAAACATCCGATTCCGTGAAGCCGTGAAACAATGATAACTCCTTTCCCTGAACCTCGTCTGGAACAACTCTTGTAAACAAATGGTTGCAGCGTCACTTAAGCCACGGACCACCAAATCCAAAACCTTTCCTTCATTACAGCATTTCTCAAGCACTATCATCCTTTCCATCCATTCAGTGCAATCCAAATAAACAACAACCTCCATTCCATCAAACATTTCAGAAATCCCACAATCTGCAGAAATCCACCATCGCCAGCATTCTAATAGATTCACCAACGCAGATACACCATCAAGGTAGCATCGTCCAACCATCCAAATCAGAGAAAAATATATAAAAAAACAACAAATTGCAACCAATGTGACAATTTCAGTGATGAAATAAGGATCGCGACTGCTGAATATCCAGAACAACACCACAAATCACAAAGGAAGTAGAAATCGTCGCACGAGATGAAGCAATACATCACAAACCTGAAGCTACCGTAGAAAAAGAAAGCAGAAGAACATCACCATATCTCCAGAAGGACTCCCATTGCCCAAATCCCGTCACTGCCATCCTGTTCGGACTCGGAGACCGCAACAAACCACCAACCACACACACCGAAGGCAAGGTGGAGACCTCCAAATGTCAGATCTGGAACCTCGAATGTGGTCCAGTACCATGCTGCCATGAAAGCCATATCCAGCGAGGAAGGAATCGGGTGAGGAGAGGCAAGTAATGGTGAAAAGGGGAGGCGACCAGGTCCACAAAGCTACTGCAAGAGAGGAAGCCGCTGGAACTGGCTGAGCACAGGGATGGCCGCCACGATAACCTGAGCAGACAGTGGTGGCAAAGAGGAGCAAGACCTAGCGCACTCTGCCCTTTATGGGCGCATCCGACCCAATCCACCTTGAGAATTTGAAACGCAATGGAACCCCCATTTTTTTGACATGGGGCATGAGCCAATCAATTATTGCAAGTAATTATATCATCCAAGTTCTTCCCTTTTTTTATATGATTTTTTTTAAAGCTCCAGAAAAGCACAACTTTATTTTCCTTTTTTATATATATATTTTTTAAATCTCCAGAATGGAACAACTTTCTTTTGAAGGATAACTTAATGAAACAGACGAAGCATAATTAAATGGTGACTCATTCCCAGTTATTTCATTCTCTATTGCCACAAATATTGACACACACATAACACCACCCATCAATGAAACACATCCCAATGAATGCACATGATAGGCCCTTCCCCCACACTCAAACATGAAATATACATGAAATAATACCAAGAGAATGGGTAGGTAAAGATTAATCAGCTTGTAATGTGGCTTAAACCTATAAGTAAATTCATGGAATCTACAGGCTTACAAAGGATAGATGTAAAGGTTGGTCTCAAGATAATATGTGGCTAGCCAATGTAGTGTTTCAATCATATTAAAATCATTCCATGAATCCAAATATTTGAAATAGAAAAAATCACGAGTTCAAGTTCTCAAACAAAATCCAAGTTTCCCTCAAGAAAATGTGGGTATTAGAAAGAATATGTAAAAGTGGTTTAGAATACCTCACAGGATGGGAAACATATTTTTATTTAGTGTTTCTTAGGCATGGATTTCAAAAATCAGTTAAACTCTTAAAAATGATAGAAAATACAATTCAAAGAAATTTTTTTCACATCAAAAATCATTTAAAATCCATTTTTTCATAAATAATTTTAATTTTCTCAAAATTATTCAATGAATTAAAAATGATTAGAATATTCATTAAAGATCAAGGTTCCTAAAAGAATGAAAAACAAAAAAGAATGAAAGCACACAAAAACAACTAAGAAGGTCGAAAATCCCCCCACACTTAAATTTCACTACCCTTCATTTTAGCTTGATAAAATATAAATAAGGGTAGAAAACCTAAAGAGAAGGAAACGCACAGCCTGGCTTTATTTTTCAGCAGCACCATTGAGTTAAGCTCTGAAATGCTACCACTTACTCCTAAAAAGTAATAAATAAAGAAATAAATTATAAAAATAAAGAAAAAAAATAAAAATGGGAAAGGGGAGGGATAATTCTTGGTTTGAGCCCCAAGAAGGTGCTTGGTTTTTACTACCCCTAGTCAGGAAGTTGCAGTAGGTTAACCCCAATCTGAAGGTGGATGAGGTTTCCTGCTAAAAAACCACGACATGTTACTTCTTACCACATCAATCAATGGATTCTAGAATTAAGAACCCCCAAATAAAATAATAATGGACCGAATCCCTAGAAGAGATGGAAAATAGAATTTGAGATTAAGAGGGGGAGGGAAAAGGATATAGGGGTGCTCCCTGTTTTGTTCATGTGGATGAGTGGTGTCCACTGGTTGTATAGATAGTAGATTGGGATATGACTTCTCTTCATGTTTAGGATCTTCAAATGATTCATCATGTATTTATTCTATTATTCCATCATCCTCATTTTCACTAGTGTAAAACTCGATAGGCACCTCCATTCTCTCCTCAACAAGAGGACCTTCTTTTTCTTCATCCAGAGCCGACAGTAGTGGTACTAAATCTATGAAGTCAGAATAAAAGATATTAGATTGAAATTCATAATTAATGAAATTTTAATGAAATGAATGCTTATAAATTAAAACTCCCTCATAAATTTCATCTTTAGACTCATTTTCCTCAAGCAGAGCTGTTGGGAATGAGTTTGTTGGAGAGGGAAATGGATTTTCAAGTTTTTCTTTAACATTACAAACATATTCATGAAATATAGGTGGAACAATATTTTCATTCTCCTCATATTTTTTTTTCATTCCATCCATAAGGCTTTAACTTCTTCAACTTGGGTGGTCAGTGATGTTATTATCTTGCTTTCTTTTTTCCATCATTCTGCAATTCTTTTGAATTGTCAAGGAATTTTCTTCCAATTCATGTGAATTTTTAAGAATTTGAATATTCAATGTATCTTCCCTGCTTGGATCACCATAAAATCTATCCACATGATAATAATTATAATAATTTCCATAAAAATCCATATTTTCTGATGAAATGAATGATATGAAACAAAGCTCTTTTTTTATGTTTTTCATGCTTTTTTTATGAAAAATAGTATGTGTAAGCACTTGGCCTCCTCGGAAATGACGCAAAATTGATGATAGGTATTTCAGTCGCTTCACCCTATTCAATTAAATTCTTATTTTTCTAAGAGTGTACCATAGTGGCACAACCTAGGGTCGATCACAAGGAGGCTGTTTATACGCACTTTATTTTCAAATGTCACTTTTAAATTTAACTAATATAAAATGAGATAATCTAATATATATGGGGGTGGATTGAAATTAAATAAACAAATAAATTCATAATGTATTAATAAATCTACATTAAAGATTATAAGTCCAATGAAAACCGAACTGAGAAAACAAACTAGAGAAGGCAGCGATGGACAAGATTTGATCTTCATACATTTCCTTTAATCATTGCCGACAATTTTCTTCTAAATAGATTATCTAATGTATAAATCAAGACCTTAATTTATACACATATATTGACCATAAACAATATCTATACCTCAAATATAGGTGTTTATCTTCTCATGAATTCGATTCAATTTCCCAAATACCTCCGAGCAATCTAAACCAGTTTTACATGTTGTGCTCAATGGGGATACCTCGCCCAAAGAAGTTTAAACAACAAGAAAATTGTATTAAAATCATAAGTTGATAAAAATTAATAGAAAAATTAGAATAAAATTAAAACAAGGGAGAAGATACCTTGTTCAATCATGCAAACAAAGTCTAGTATTATTTTAATGAAAAGAGTTTACAATAAAAACCACAAACTCAAAAAGGGTAAATGTTCTCGGACCGTCGCTGCTCACCACTGCTTAGAGTTTAGCCCATCATGGATTGATTATCAGTGGAACTCCTATTCTCTAGAATTTCATCTCTAACTCAACTCCCTCTAGACCAGACATCCCCATAATGGTTTTGGGAAGGAATGGAATGATTTGAGAGGTAGGAGCTCCTTTCCTTTTATAGGCAGATTTCATCTTTCAAAAGTTGATGCATTGTTGACCAATTAATTCTCCGATTCACGCATGTACCCCTTCATGAATGTTGTTCATAAATGTGTTTTATGTCATATCTCCAAATTTAATATACATTGGACAGGTTTATAAGGAATTATGAATTTATTATTAGTGGTTTCCTTTTCTGGACGCAGGTTCAGGAAGGTTCCTTCCGAAATATGTCATTCAATGTCCCCCATAATGGATTCAAAAATCCATGGAATTTATTGTGTAAATTATCCTTGTATCCCTATTCCATATTAAAGTAGAATAACCTCCTTTGGAATAGTGTAGGCCAAATTGTGTTTTCATTACGAAGGTGGGGTCCACATAGTCTGCCCCGAAAAATATTCATCTTCATTGATTTTTTAGGCCACTAGATGCTCCAATAAGCCCCTGGTCCATAAGAATAAAATGAAGAAAATAAAATAAGGATTCTAAAAAAAATTAATTACATAATTTGGAAATATATTTTAAGATAAATGACCAAAATACCCTTGTGACAAAAATCTGTTAAAAATCCAGAATTAATCCATTTTTTCATTTAAGATCAAAATAAAACAAAAACCTAAATACGTAACATTTTCCCATTAAATAACACTATAGTGGGTTCAGAAACATTACAATGCAGTATAAAATATGTGAAAATATTAGCTTCATCAGTGATGTAAATCTATTTTTTTCAAATGTGGAAAGAGCCTCTACATTGGTGGTTGGTGTATATGACCTAAGTATACCTAGTGGATTAGTTCCAAAATTAGAGAACTATTATCATCAACCTTCTATATATAGAAATTTGATTTATGTATCTTGTTTGTACAAGATGGTATTTTTATTCATTATTAAAAAAGTGTTTTTTATATATATTAAAGAGATTTTTTATGGCATTGACAATACGATAAATTCTTTATATATTCTAGATATGGATAATCATGTCTATATCATTCATAATAAGAAGGTCAAGGTGGATTTTATCCCCACCAACCTTTGGCTTTGTCTCCATAGACACATAAATGAGAAATTCATTAAAATAATCTATATAGATGGATTATTAGACTCATTTTATTATGAATTATTTGATATATGTGGATTTTTTTATTTGGAAAGTTGAACAAAGCTCATTTTAGTGGAAAAGTTAAAAGGGTTAGTGGACTATTGGATATTATACATAGTGATGTATGTAGACTTATAATTACTCATGTAAGTGGTTGTTTAATGTACTTGATAAGATTTATTGATGACTTATGTTGGTATAGTTATGTATTTATGATGAGACACAAGTATAAATATTTTTAAAAGATCAAACTATTTTAGAAAAAATCCCATCAATTAGGAAAAAGTATTAAGATTATCTAATTAGATTGGGGTAGTGAATACTTGATCCAAAATTCACTGATAATTTGAGAGATCATGGAATTATTTAACAACTTACTCCTATTGTAATTATAAATTGGAGTGGTGTGTCGGGGAGGAGTAATCATACCTTCTTGGTTATGCTTCAATTAAATATGAGTTAATATGACATTACTATTTAATTTTTGGGATATGGTTTGGAAACTACTGTATTTTTACTTAACCACCTTCCATCTAAATTATTTATAAAGAAACAATAAGATATATTCACAATGAAACATACCGATATGTATTTTATAAGGATTTGGGGTTGTGAACCACTCGTACGATGTTTGGATTTTGATAAAATTGACCCTGAGTATGATAAGTTCTTATTTATTAGTTATCCCAAGGAAAATTATGGATATTGTTTTTATAATTATATTGAGAAAAAAGTATTTGTGACCTAATTTTCTACATTCCTTGAGAAATAATATATTATCAAAGGGGTTATTGGTAGTAAAATTGATCCTAGATGTGTTTAGGAACAATAAATAAGAAGTGTTCTTGAGATATAAGTTGAGTCAGACCCATAAAGAGTTATGGAAGAAGAACCAACTCAAGTTAAATAATAACCTCAAAGGTCTTGTAGGGTTCTTCATGATTTTAAGAGATATAAATTTCTTATGTTAAATTATACTGAAGTATTGTTCATGGATAATGAACCTACCTCCTATGGAGATAAAATTGAGAGTTTTGATTATGAGAAATTATTAAAATAAATTGAATCTGAGATTGAATATATACACAATAACCAATTCTAGAACATAGAAGATGCACCCAAAGGGTGATAACTGAATGGTGCAAGTGGGTTTTCTATATGAAAACTGACATGTATAGTAGAGTGTATACCTATAACAAATTACCATTTGGAAAAGGTCATAAAAAATCATGATATTGACTATAATGAATCATTTTCTACAATTGTAATGATAATTTCAATTCATATATTTCTCACTTTAGCAGTTCATTATAATTATGAGATATATAAAATTGGTGTAAAAACCACATTCCTTTCTGGGAATTTATTTTAGGATGTTTATAAGATAAAAATAGAATGTTTTGAAGTTCTAGATGAGCCTGTAAATGTTTGAGAGTTTCAATGATCCATTTATGGGTTGAAGTAGGCTTCTCAAAGTTGGAACATTTAGTTTGACGATGCAGTCAAAGAGTTTGGTTTCATCATGAATGTATATGATTCTTTTTTATGAAGGAAAATTGGTGTGAGTGTGGTTCTATTTATAATATCATATGTGGATGACAAAATAATTTTAGGAAATGATTTACCAACATTACACTCTCTATATAAGTGGTTGGGGAAATGATTATCGACAAAATAAATGAGTAAATTATCCTACATACTATATATTAAGATCTATAGAGATCGAACAAATAGGTTTCTTAGACTAATTTAGAAAATATATATTGGTAAAGTGAAAAAACAATTTAGCATGGAAAAATATGAGATGGGGTCTTTACTAGTGTTACTTGGAATGAATGTTAGGAAGATTAAATATCCTTATAAAGAGTTAGAGTGGATTGATAAGATTACTTATATATCAACCATATATTCTATCATGTATACCATGTTGTTTACTCGACCCAAATTCTCCCGTGCTTTGAGAATTACCAGTATATCACAATCCATTCCTGGTGAGAATCACTGGATTACCATCAATAATATCTATATGTACTTATAAATAAGTAAGGTTATGTTCTTTCTATTTATAGGATAGGATTAAATCATCATAAAGGATTACATTTATGATAATTTACAACTCAAAAAAGATGATATGATATCAATTTTTTTTAGGATTTTCCTAAATGGTTGATCTATTAGTTGGAATATTTATAAATAAGCCATCACAACAGACCCGTTAACAAAGGCATAATACATCACTCTATAAGATTTCATGGAATAAGTAGTTTTTATCAACAAGATTATATTTTAACTTGGTGTTGTTCCTTTCATTTAAGGATAAATCAAGATTTTTCATGACAATAATTGAGCTATTACTCATGCCAAGTAGCCCTAGTCCCACCAAAGGACCAAACACATCCTTCACAAGTACTATCTCATTTGATAGTTCATTAAGAGGGGTGTTATAAAGATATAGAGGGTGGATATAGAATATAATTTTGTAGATCCATTAATGAAACCATTATCACTTCAAAATTATGAGTTTCATATTGAATCTCTTGGTAAAAAATACAAGACAGATTAGATATAATAATTATTAATATATAGTGATTTTAGAATAAATGGAATATCTAATTACAATTCATTCATGGGTGCTACATCCATATATTATATGAACAATTGAATGATAATATTCCCTCAAAGTATGAATTTTAGTTTTCCCTAACTAATAATCATTATGGAGTATTTTGGTTTGTAATGATATGGTAATATTATCATGAGTATAATCTTTTACTCAATTCAAAGAGTTTTATACATTCTAAAAAGAACAAACTCATGAATTAACAATTCAAGACTTGTTATTTGGACTAAACATATAAACTATATCACATGTAATACCATATGGTCATCGATATAGTTAGGGATATATTCTTATTAAGAATCCCCATTACTTGATGTTATTGAGATACCAAGCATGATAACCCTTATACATTGATACATTTCTTAATAAATCCTAGATTCTTTGTAAGAACCCGAACCTTCTTTTCAGGTATGTTTTTCCTTTACTGGCCATTTTTGAGAAAAGGAGGAAATTATGGAAATTTTAGAAGTACACGCCATGTACTTTATGAGTACATGTCGTGTACTCGGTTACCGCAGGTAGCCTTGTGCTGGCCGTGTAGCGGCCTTACACACGGCCATGTTGGGTGACTTGGAGGCCTCCTAAAGCAGAGTACATAAAAAGGAAGTACATGTTGTGTACTCAAGAAGTACACACCGTGTATTTTCTTTTACTTCATTAAATGCACCAGGGTCGCATCTGATGCCCAGAACTGTCTTCTTTTAGGTCTCGTTCGGCCGAGAGAGACTGTATGGCACCGAAACTTCTTCGAGACCCCAAGCCTTCATCCGTTCTCCGAATCGACCACCGTCAATTGCGTTGGAACCGTAGCGGTAAGATCTTCCTTCTTCTAGAGCATCGTTTTCCAATTCCTTTTCTTTTCCAAGTTATCGTGGGTTGAAGGTTTTATACGTTTTCATAGATCTTCGACGTTTCATAGTGATTCAAGCCTCGATGTTCACGTATAGAGATCTACTAATGTCAAGGTAGGGGGTTTTTTTATTTCCATTGAAAGTCGTTGAATATTATGTGCAATTCTACCAATACCCTGGAACGAGGTATTGTGCGTTTACCGTTTTACCCCTGTTGTTTGCATGACATGCATGTATGCCTGTGTAGAGGATAATTGGATAAGAATAGGGATGTTTTTTCATGCATTGGATGTTTTTCCCTTGAATTTTATGTTTAGCCTGTTTAGCCTGTTTGGCCGCCTTACCTATTTCCATGCCAAGTGATTGTAGGATGGTGTGTTGGGTTCTGACATGCTTGTTTTGTTATAGATTGTCTAGACAAGTAGTTCTGTAGGTTTACTTTGGCTATATAGCATTATTATGCATTGACATACACGGGACCATGAGAACCTAGTGTAGTAGAATATATGGAGATAGACCGAGTGAGCTTCCTCAGAGTCTTGAGTATTATAGACTATATGGGGATAGACCGAGTGAGCCTCCTCAGAGAGTCTTTGGGAAATTATAGACTATACGGAGATAGATCGAGTGAGCTTCTTAAGAGAGTCTTTGGGCATTATAGACTATGAGGGTATAGACTGAGTGAGCTTCCTCAGAGAGTCTTTATTTTACTTTTAAATTCCTTGAACCATCCTAGACTACAGGAGGAACTGTCCAAGTGAGCTTCCTCAGAGAGTCTTTGTACTACCAGGGATATAAGGGGAATTGACTGGGTGGACTTCCTTAGAGAGTCTCTAGACCCTTGGAATGTAAGGGGAATTTACCTTGTGTGCTTCCTCAGAGATTCCTTGACTACCCTAGACTATAATGGGAATTGACTGAGTGTGCTTCCTCAGAGAGTCTTTATGAATCTATAAGAACCATAGGGGTTAGCCTGAGTGTACTACCTAGAGGGTTGCTTGTACTTGTTAGGTAGGACCAGAGGGGATGGCTGTGAGTACTTCCCATAGGGTTACCTATATGTGTTTAGCTATTGCTTGACATTGGACCGTGGATTATTTACTACTGAGTACTTTCCTACTTACTGATTTCTGTACTTTTACCTGTCATATATTCACTGACTATTAGGAACAGATCTTTGGGTGTTTTTCTACTGGGATTTAGTCTCACACCCTGTTTGAGTCATGTTTTTGGTCCCAAATAGATTATATTGTTACAGGTATAGGTAAGGTAAATCGCCTTTCCACTTCAGGTACTTGATATGCTGTGGAGCTGGAGAGCATGGGACCAAGCTGAGGCTTGCGATGTTGAGGAGCTATTTATCTTGTTTTCTTTTGTACTTTGGTTTAGTACTTTTTTATTCTATAATTGTGGTTGTTTGGATGTTTTCCTAGACATATATGTATCATGCATCACATATATATACATATGTATATATATATATATGCTCAAGTTGTTTATTTATTTTAGTATTTTGTTGTTTACTCTGTATGGATTGTTACTACTTCCGCTATTGTATGTTGCTTACTTCTAATGTGTACTCTTCCAATGAGGGCATAGTTTCCCCACTATCACACCCAAGGCCCTCACTGCTAGTCGGAAGCCTATGGCGTTTGGGGAAATGCGCTTGAGGCCATGTGACCAACCGGGTACGGGGCACCTCTGGGAGGCTTCTGGAACCGGGATGTTACAAAGTGGTATCAGAGGGAGGTTTCTTTTCTCTTGACATATTGTTTGAAGCCTATAGTCAGGGATAGGATGGAATAGGTGATTAGTAATAAGTTTTTCTTGGGAGTAGCTAATCCATGTACATGGAAAAGCTGATTTACCTTGATAATTGCAATTTTTCTGTTTTGTAATTTTACAGTTGATTTGATTTCACCGTTGGGTGTTTCACATGCTTTGTGCTGTTATTATTAATGTTATTGCGATTCTATTTCTGTAACAACCCAATGAGATGAGGGTATTCCATCTCATGCATCATATAGGCACTTGTAAGAAATCACATTTCATGCATTCTTTCCATGAAATTTAGGGTGCATTATCAATTACATGTTGTTGTGATAGACTTTGTGTAGAATATGCATGTTGTTGTGATAGATGCTTTGATAGAATACTTGCTTTTGATAGGTATTGCTTTGTGTAAGGTCTTGTTTGAATGAACGCCAAATTTTGGTTTTTGAGGTGTTATGGGCCCTCATGAATCAGAACTTGGTGGTTCATTGACTTGTTTTCCTTGTATATGACATGTATAAGATACCAAAATTTGATTCTCGGGGAGTATGGGCCCTCACAGATCTAAATTTGGCACTTTTAATGTGTTTTTTCTGTGTTTTCTGGGCTCTGGAGAAGTTTCTAAGGCTACTTCCCAGAAAAACCCAGAATACACAACGTGTACTTTATGAATACACGCCGTGTAGTCTGTAACTGTGTCACTGACTGTGTGGGTAGGGGCACGGGGTTGTGAAAAATCATGCATGAACACGTCGTGTATAGAATGAACACGTCGTGTTTTATTGACCGTGTGTCTACTCGTGTGACTAACAAAACAGAGGGATGAAACTTGATAGATACACGTCGTTTCCATATTGAACACACCGTGTTGTGTAACCTAAGTATCTGGCCGTGTAGCCAACATCACGGGTCGGATAAAACCTTCAAGTACACGACGTGTCCACCTAGAACACACCGTGTAGAGTGAACTGTGTACCCGACCGTGTTACTTACAACACGGGTCAAGGAAGCTTGTGTAGTACACTCCGTGTTGGTTACGAACACGCCGTGTAGTATTGTTCTGAGTGAGCCATGTATCCATCCATGTAACTAACAACACGGGTCATTTAAACTTTTCTAATACACACCGTGTCTAGACCGAACATGACATGTAGTCTTGGGTTGAGAGGATCGTGTGGGTTAGCTATGTAAGGAGACTCAGGTAGGGGAATAGAGTTCAGGTACACGCCGTGTGTAGGAACAATATTTCGTGTGTTTGGGGGTGTTACATGACCAGTTGTGGAAAGAGTACATGCCCATGTCAATGGCTTAAAAGAACATGTCGTGTAGTATTTATACACGCCGTGTAGTCATGTTTTGTAAAACATGAATGCTTTATTTCTCCTATTCCTTCTTTCACTTCTAAGTTTTAGTTCTTGTTAATCTTGATCTAAGGTGTGCATTTGACCTTGCAAAGTCATGCCACCAAGACTTCCTCCTGTTGTTCGTCAATTTCTAGACGGTGATCAGACACCAGATATGGCTGATCAGGGACTTTCTGTTGATCGTACCGTTGTGCCAGCCTTGGCACCAGCTGTAATACCTGACACAGGAGCTGATGCTCAGTTCAGAGAGGGCTTTATGAGGATGATGCAGAACTTTCAGGGAGCACCGTCTCCTGCCCCGTCGATGGAAGAATTGACGTGGTTCTTTCGGCAGCAGCATCCTCCTACTTTCTCAGGGGATGGGGGACCCCAAGCTGTCAAGTCATAGCTAGAGGCCACAATGAAGATTATTGAGCATCTATATATAACTCTAGAGAAGTGGGTGAATCTTGCTTCCTACATGCTCCGAGACTCCGCCAAGAGGTGGTGGGAGGTGATCTCATAGGCAGGGCACCAATAGACTATGGATTGGGATGAGTTTTGGCATATATTCTATGATTAATTCTACCCAGAGACCTTGAGGGCCGATCAATCCTGGGAGTTTATGAGTCTGGATCAAGGTACTCTTTCTGTTATGGAGTACTCCTCTCGCTTCATAGAGCTGCAGCATTTCACACCTATTCTAGGAGGTGATGAGTTTTTCCTTGTGAGGAAGTTTGAGGATGGTATGAGGCATGAAATCTAATCGCAGGTGAACATCTTTAGTCTGACTTCAATATCTTTGATCGTCAACCAGGCGCTGATCATAGAGTGCAATATGAGGGATTTTGGAGTAGTGATCCAGGGCGGTTTGACATCCAGAGTTAGTGTTCCTCCTACTGATAGCAGGAAGCACTGTAGGGAGTTTGCTCGAGGAGACCATAGTAGGCGTGATGCATCTTCAGGTCACCCAGTATTTTGATACCAGTGTGGGAGGAGTGGGCATATTAGGCCCCAATTCCAGAGAGACCCGATGGAGTGCCGATCTTGCGGCAAGATAGGCCATCTTCAGCATTTCTATCAAATCTTCTCCCCAGCAGCTAGTGACAGGGGTTCTTCTATGACCCCGCGTTCAGGAGAAGTATCGCCAGTTTGTCACCAGTCTGGGAACTGGAGTTATTCCGGTCGTTTAGACCAAGGTGGAGGTCGTGGACATGGTAGTCAGTCGCCAGGCTATCAGAGACAGCAGGGAAAATCATCTCAGACCAGTCAGTCAGGGCCATAGGGTTGTGGAGCAGGCGAGGATTTTGCAGTAGAGCAGACCCAGCAGTAGCAGGATCCCATACCCTCTACAATTCGAGGTACGATTTTAGTTTCCTCAGTTTTATCTTTTTCTCTTTTCGACACAATGGATTCTTATATCTTTGTATTTGTCACCATTGTGGAGATCCTTGATCTTAGTATCCTTTTGTTGTCTGATATCTTGACACTGGATACTCCGTTGGGGATGAGGACATCAAGTATGCATCAATTCAAGGAGTTCCCTCTTGAGGTTTGTGGGTGTCACTTTCTATGGGACCTCTATGTCCTAGAGATGACAGGCTATGATGTCATTCTTGGGATGGATCGGTTGCTTACCTTCTAGGAAATCGTCGATTGCTATCACCGCAGGGTGAGTTTCATATCACCAGAGGGCGTATCGTTTCTTCAAAAGGGTGAGTGGGATGTCCAGGCGAGCAGAGTGGGACCAGAGCATCATGGGTTAGGAGGAGTTACATCCCAGATTTCTAGTCTGTATCTAGATGACCAGGGGACTTCACAGTTAGAATTTCCTCTAGTGGTGGATCGTTTCAAGGATGTCTTTCCAGAAAAATTTCCAGGTTTTCCTCCAGAGTATGAGGTAGAATTTTCTATTGAGCTCGTTCCAGGAGCGGCATCAGTGTCCATTCCTCCTTATAGGATGGCTACACCTGAGTTGTAGGAGCTTAAGAAGCAGTTGGAGGACTTACAGGCAAATGGTTTCATCTGACCCAGTAATTCTCCTTAGGGTTCACCTGTCCTTCTTGCAAAGAAGGAAGATGGTACTCTCAGGCTTTGCGTGGATTATCGGAAGCTGAACCAGTTGATGGTAAAAAACCGATATCCTTTATCGAGGATTGATGATCTCTTTGATCTGATTCGAGGATCCCGAGTGTTATCGAAGAATGACTTGAGGTCCAGTTACTATCAGTTGCGCGTTAGACCATCATATATACCTCTTACAACTTTTCTGAGTAGGTATGGTCTATATGAGTATTTGGTTATTCCATTCGATCTCACGAACGCGCATGCAGTTTTCATGGAACTGATGAACCGATTGTTCCATCCATATATGGATTATTTTGTGGTTTTCTTCATGGAAGATATCTTGGTGTACTCTCACACTCTACATGACCATGCCACACATATTGATATCATTCTAAGTACACTTAGAGAGCATCGGTTATATGCTAAGCTCTCAAAATTACACTTTTGGATGGATCAGATTCACTTCTTGGGTCACGTTATCTCAGAGACTGGAGTATCAGTAGACCCAGAGAAAGTGAAATTAGTAGTTTCTTGTGAGTATCTGAATAACGTCATTGAGGTAAGGAGTTTTTTAGGGCTGGATGGATATTAGAGATGCTTCATTCAGGACTTTTCATGCTTAGAAGCTCTGCTGACAGGTCTGACTAAGAAGGGTGTGAAGTTTTTTTGGTCAGATGCTTGTGAGTCAGCCTTTCCGGAGCTGAAGGGGAGGTTGACGTCATCAACGATACTAGTCTTTCCAGATCCAGGAAAGAGTTATACTATTTACTGCGATGCTTCAGGTATTGGGTTGGGAGCTATGCTTATACAGGGAGATGGAGTCGTTGCGTACGGGTCTCGGTAGTTGAGGCCACACGAGAGGAATTTTCCGATGCATGATATTGAATTAGAAGCAGTTGTTCATTCCTTAATCTATTGGAGATATTACCTTCCCGGTGAGCATTTTTTGGTTTTCACCGACCACAAAAGTCTCAAGTAAATTTTCACTCAGCGTGACTTGAATTTGAGGTAGAGAAGGTGGGTTGAGTACCTACAGTCCTTCGACTTCAAGCTTGCCTACACGCCTGGGAAAGGCAATGCAGTGGCTGATGCACTGAGTAGGAGGACTCAGATACAGGCAGTTCAGGAGGCCAGCAGTGAGTGGTAGCCTATGTATCTGTTCTATGAGATGCATTTGGAGGTGCACGACAGATAGGGGAATACGTTTCTTTCTTCTGTAGTTGTTACCTCTACTCTTCTGGATTGAGTGCGAATGAGGAAGCTATCAGATTCAGAAGGCCTGGTCCTACGGGAAAGTGTGTCAGGAGAGGAACCTATTCCTGGTTGGACCATAGGCGAGGATGAGATCTTGTGTTTCCAGGGGTGTGTATGGGTTCCAATAGACATACGCGAGGAGCCGATGCGGGACTTTCATTCCTCAGTTTGGGCAGTTCATCCTGGCATCACCAAGATGTATCGTGATCTACACTTCCAGTATTGGTGGCCAGGTATGAAGAGGGATATTTCTGGTTTCGTCATGAGGTGTTCCACCTGTCAGTAGGTGAAGGCGGAGCATCAGCAACCAGCGGGGCTTTTACAGTAGTTACCCATTCTCGAGTGGAAGTAGAATGATGTCGCGATGGATTTCGTGACCAGTTTGCTGAGGTCTCCTCGAGGGAATGATGCCATTTGGGTTTTCATTGACAGACTCATGAAGGTTTCTCACTTATTTCCGATCAAGGAGACCTTTAGTGTTGATCCGCTGGAACATTTGTACATCCGAGAGATTGTACGTCTACCTGGAGTTCCGCTCTCCATCGTATCAGACAGGGATGCATGTTTTACTTCTTGGGTCTGGTAGGGGATTCAGAAGGCTTTGGGTACACAGGTACTTTTGAGTACAACATACCATCCCCAGACCGATGGCCAGTTTGAGCATACAATTCAGGTGCTTGAGGACATGCTCCGAGCATGTATTCTAGATTTTGGAGGTTCTTGGGAGAGACACATACCTCTAGTGGAGTTCTCCTACAATAATAGTTTTCAATCAACTATTTAGATGGAACCTTATGAGGCTTTTTACGGTAGGCCATGTTGATCACCCTTGTGTTGGATAGAGGCAGGAGAGGCAGCTATGTTGGGACCTTGTCTTTTCCAGGAGACCACAAAGCAGATTGAGTTGATTCAGAAGAGGTTAGATACTGCACAGTCTCTTTAGAAATCTTATGCTGATCAGCAGAGACGACCTTCAGAGTTCGAGGTCGGGGATCAGGTTTTCCTGCGTGTCACACTGAGATTGGGGCATAAAAGGACTAGGAGACAGGGTAAGCTTTCACCGAGTTACATCAGACCATTTGAGGTGTTGGAGAGAGTTGGGCTAGTTTCCTATCAGTTGTAGTTACCTCAGAGGTACCGGGCTATGCACGAAGTCTTCCACATCTCTTAGCTTTGACGTTACTTCTTAGTCTTGTCTCATGTTTTTCAACCCGAGGAGGTTTAGTTAGAGGTGCATGCCTCGTTCGAGGAGCATCCTATCCAGATTTTTTGATTGCATTACAAAGGTTCTCCACGGTCGGTCTGTTCCTTTGGTACGGGTGTTATGGAAGCACGACCGAGTACAAGACGAGACTTGGGAGAGGGAGGTCGATGTACGTTTGCAGTGGCCGGAGCTATTTGGGGTTTCTTTTTCTACACCTTACTAGGGAAATTCGGGGACAAATTTCTTTAAGGGTAAAAGTTTGTAAGAACCCGGAACTTCTTTTCAGGTATGTTTTTCCTTTTCTGGCCATTTTTGAGAAAAAGAGTAAATTCTGGAAATTTTAGAAGTACACGTCGTGTACTTTATGAGTACATGTCGTGTACTCGGTTACCGCGGGTAGTCGTGTGCTGGCCGTGTAGCGGCCTTACACATGGTCGTGTGGGGTGACTTGGAGGCCGCCTAAAGCAGAGTACAGAAAATGGAAGTACACACTGCGTACTCAAGAAGTACAAGGCGTGTATTTTCTTTTATTTCATTAAATGCACCGGGGTTGCGTCTGAGGCCCAGAACTGTCTTCTTTTAGGTCCTGTTCGTCCGAGAGAGACCGTACGATGCTGAAACTTCTATGAGCCCCCATGCCTCTGTATGTTCTTCGAATTGACCGTCGTCAATTGCGTTGGAACCACAGCGGTAAGATCTTACTTCTTCTAGAGCATAATTTTCCAATTCCTCCTCTTTTCCATGTTATCGTGGGTTGAACATTTTATAAGTTTTCATAGATCTTTGACGTTTCACGATGATTCAAGACTCTAGGTTCACGTATAGTGATCTCCTAATGTTGAGGTAGGTGGTTTGTGCCTTTCCGCTAAAATTCGTTGAATATTATGTGCAATTGTGCCAATACCCTATAACGAGATATTGTACGTTTACCGTTTTACCCCTACTGTTTGCCTTCCATGCTTGTATGCCTATGTAGAGGATAATTGGATAAGAATATGGATGTTTTTTCATGCATTGAATGTTTTTCCCTTGAATGTTATATTTAGGTTGTTTATCCTATTTGGCCACCTTACCTGTTTCCATACCAAGTGACTGTAGGATGGTGTGTTGTGTTCTGACATGCTTGTTTTTTTGTAGATGGGCTATCCAAGTAGTTATGTAGGTTTACTTTGGATATATAGCATTATTATGCATTGACTTACACGACACCATGAGAACCTGGTGTAGTAGACTATATGGAGATAGACCGAGTGAGATTCCTCAGAGAGTCTTGAGTATTATAGACTATACGGGGATAGACCGAGTGAGCCTCCTCAAAGAGTCTTTGGGACATTATAGACTATACAGGGATAGACTGAGTGAGCTTCCTCAGAGATTCTTTGGGAAATATATACTATGAGGGGATAGACCGAGTGAGCTTCCTCAGAGAGTCTTTATTTTACTTTGAAATTCCTTGAAAGATCCTAGACTATAGGAGGAATTGACCGAGTGAGCTTCCTCAGAGAGTCTTTATACTACCAGGGCTATAAGGGGAATTGACTAGGTGAGCTTCCTCAGAGAGTATCTACACCCTGAGGCTATAAGGGGAATTGACCTTGTGTGCTTCCTCAGAGAGTCCTTGACTACCCCAGACTATAAGGGGAATTGACTGATCATTCTTCCTCATAGAGTCTTTATGAATCTATTAGAACCATAGGGGTTAGGCTGAGTGTACTACCCATAGGGTTGATTGTACTTGTTAGGTAGGACTAGAGGGGATGGTTTTGAGTACTTCCCATAGGATTACCTATATGTGTATAGCTGTTGCTTTATATTGGACTGTGGATTGTTTACTTCTGAGTACTTTCCTGCTTACTGCTTTCTGTACTTTTACCTGCCATATATTCACTGACTATTAGGAACATATATTTGGGTGGTTTCCTACTAGGATTTAGTCTCACACCCTGTTTGGGTCATGCTTTTGGGCCCAAAAAGATTATATTGCTATAGGTATAGATAAGGGCAAGCGCCCTTCCACTTCAGGTACTTGATATGTTGTGGAGATGGAGAGCATGGGACCAAGCTGAGGATTGCGATGCTGAGGAGCTATTTATCTTGTTTTCTTTTGTACTTTGGTTTAGTACTGTTTTATTCCAACATTGTGGTTGTTTATCTCTTTTCCTATACATACATGTATCATGCATCATTTATATATATATATATATATATATGCTCCCGTTGTTTATTTCTTTTAGTCTTCCACTATTTACTTTGTATGGATTATTACTGCTTCTGTTATTGCATGTTGTTTACTTCTGCTTTGTACTCTGCCAATGAGGGAATATTTTCCCCACTATCACACCCAAGGCCCTTATAAGGCCCCAGCCTTAAACCTTACTTAATCTTGAGTTATTACAAGATTACACATTGAGGATCTTTTCGGGTTTAGAGTTTTAGAGAATTAGATCATAAAACTTGCATTACATTCCACATATAAACAAAGTGGTTACATAAAGATAGTATTCTTCTTTCCCACCAATGGAAACATATTTAAAATAAAACATGGATTCATTCTTGACACTTCCTTGACACTATCATCATATCATGTACCTTTCCCTTGACCTGTGAAAAACATTTCAAAAAACTTGGGATGAGCATAAAAAGCTCAGTAAGGGATATAAAAATATGGAAAGGAAACATGGGTACATATATACATAAGAATGAAATCATACTTTACCCATAAAACATAAGCACTTTAACATACCTCATCAAATCATGAATAAATCATAGAAATCATAAGACATAAAGGTAACTTGAGGCATTCATAACATTCTTACGTAGGGAGTAACCCTCTTGGTTACGTTTGGAATACCCATCACAGTATATTCCCTAAATCTCTTCGGAGAAACCTTAACGTTTCACTCCTTCGTGTTACCCAATGTATTGGAGAGCTATATCGGGCTCACCCACCCTTAGTCTATCACGGAACCACCCGTCTTTATAATAATGCCCAAGAACCTCAACATAATCGTATCACATAAAACATGCATAAAGGAAACATAACATTTACACCTTTCAATCACAAGATATCAATACAACACATTGATATAAAAACATTATGAAAACCATTTTCAATACCAAAATAAAAGAAAAGTAACACATGGTATTTATTTTTCTTTTAAAAAAAGGTATGGCTTGTAGAGGAAGCCGAAACTCAAATAATGGTCACGGTGGCGGAGAAGTCATTGTCGCCGCATACGTACGACAAAAAACATTCCCTTTTTTTTTTAGTAAATGCTTAATATAAAAAATATTCCTTTTGAATAAACATAAAAGTCAAATGGGTTTATACACCGTATAAAATAAGGTTGTGTATAAAAAAAATATGCCTCAATGAAAGGAGATTGAGACGAAGTCCCATACCTCAGGTCCGACTTGACTCGATCGTTCTTTAATGTCCTGAATAATAAAATTGAGTTAATTTATACTTGATTAAGAACCTTTTTCAAGTTCATTATTACTTTTATATCACTTATTTCCATGTCATGAACACTATGTAATTATTTAAGTTAATAACGGTCGTTTTAACGATCATTGGTACTTGAGTCAAAAATAAACCCTTTATAATTACAAGTTGTTCATGTATCCATTATATCCAGAATTATAATCATGATGTATATATCATATATATCCAGTATATACATGCATTTATAATATTACATAATCATTTATAGGTAAGAAATGAAATGCACCGTTCATGGAGACAGTAAGTCGTACGTACGCATGAACGCTACTTTCATTTCTATTTCATATTTTATAAAATGGAATCATAATGATATAAAGGTATATTATAATTCCAGTATAATATCATATATAATATCATAGTTCCATCCTTTATACGTCCCACATATGGTATTTAACGAATCAAATCACTTTGAGGGGGCGGTAGTCCGCACTTCCTTAAATGAAGATATCGCGTTTACCCATAATGGAAACCATAAAGGTATGCCCAAAATGAAAAATACAGAAGCTTAAGGAAAACATAAACATATTATATATCATATATAAATATAGTTACATCTTAATGGCCACCTTTTAAGGTGTTAAAAGAATGTTGAACAATCATCGTTTCGGGAGGCATAAATTCACCATCCACGGAAACAGTATGTCCTTTAACCATTAGATATAGTTGTGTGTAAGTGTAGCTCGAATACTTATTATAACAACATCCTAGTATATTTAGGATACTGGATTTGTTACAAAAGAAAAGAATAAAAAGAGTTTAGGGGGTGGGAGAAGCAAAATCAAACAAAAGGACTCAAAAGAAGACATTACCTTAAAATCGGGTAACTCTCTTAGATTTGAGCTCAAAGGATTCCTTGGGAAGACTTCTGTCCAAAGTGAGGCTTCAAGGAGTAATATAGGGATGTGGAGAGCCAAAATGGGTAGGGGTTGGCCGAGCCAAAGGCTTTGGGAGTGTGGGTAAGGAGGTAGAGGTGGGGGCCTTTTATAAGAGGAGAGGAGGGGCACTCTTGGAAGGTAAAGAAAATTCACTTTATTTTAAAATGGTATTCGGATTTAAGAGGTCCCACATTGATGTGTTTCGAGTATAAGGTGATAAGGTTTCGAAATCCACCCATCCAATAGGTTTTCTCCATGTGTAGGTCTTAGATTTTACATTATCATTCCATTTTATTTAAATCGTTAAATAATGAGGTCATCGCTGCATCATCATGATGTCATAAATAATTTAATTTATTTAAAGTCTAAAAATTATAAAAAAATACTATGATGTATGAAATATTTTTATCTTTCCAATTACTATTTATAATCAAAAATCTTATCTTTATAACCCCATGTAAAAAAAAATTTAGTAAAACATCTCATGTTTGTGTCGTTTTTACTTTTACATTAAATAAAAAGTTATTTATGTCATTTCCCAACCAAAGTGGCTCCATGGGGTCCCCAAGTTGACCCATGGATTTTCTTGGTCGGCCATGACACATCCAATGAGGGTAGGACATGTGTCAAGCTCATATCATTTTATTAAAGCATTATTTTACCTTAAACTACACTAATTACCTCTAATCGCGATTAAGAACTTAAAAGTTACTATTCACCAAAAAATTATTTTAATCTCATTGAACCACATTTTACTTCTTAATGACAACCATGTATGTCGGATTTTTGAAATTCAAAACACTGAAGTGGTAAAATTTCATTTAAACGAAAAATCAGTTTTTATAAGTACCACTTAGTGGTTTCACTATTCATCAAAAATTGAAGTTTTTCAGAAAAATACCAAAAATTCACCCTAAGCTATATTTGATATTCCAAATTCAAAAATGAAGTCTATTTTACAAAATTCAAAACATATAAGTCACATTAATTAATTTAATAATTAATTCCCGCTGTCATGATAAATAGCGTGTTTTTATGAAACAATAAGTATCAAAAGATTAACACCAGTTTAAGTCCAATTTCAAAGTGAAATTGATTCCAATGACCACCATTGGATTAAATGGAAAAAATATATTCTAATTTAACTTTAAAACCAATTCAAAAGATAATATAATCATATAAATAAATTAGATTAAAAAGCAATTTTGATGTAAAATGCAGTATTTTCCACTATTCATTAAAAAATGAACATTGTCAGAAAAATACCAAAAATTTATCCAATGTAAATTTCAATGTCCCAGTCATAATTAATATGTTTATTTTGACAATTATAGATTATAAAATTGTCAAAATTTTGATTTAAAAAGGGTTTTCCATCAAAAGGCGGTAAAACAATCTTTTAAGAATATTAGTGTATTCCATGCATAAGATTGTATTTATTTTCATTTTAAGCCTCTAAAACACTATATTAATCATTAATAGACATAGATAAAAATATCTATTATTCATTACTTACTTGGGATGTTACAGCCCTCACTACTAGTCGGCAGCCTCTGGCATTTGGAGAAATGCGCTTGAGGCCATGTGACCAACCGGGCATGGGGCGCCTTTGAGTGGCTTCCAGAACCGGGATGTTACAGTCTTATCCAATCAGGGGGTGGTTGAGAATATTGTGGATCATTTCATCAGTTGTAGATCAACAAAGGTGGGATTTTTCCACTCATATTATGAGTCAAAGAAATATAATCCCTTGATTGAACTAGGCTGAGGAAATGAATAAACAAGATTAATTGAGTGGAATGTGATGTTCTAAACTACTTGGATGATGTATATGTGAGGTAATCATATACCATATGAATTAAATGTGATGTATTCATTAACCTATTCATTCTATTTTGGATAACCATTAATATATGGGATGAATTATAATATATTTTCATGTTTCACCTCTAGTGGTCACTTGATTTAATGGGAAAGGTATTATATAGGTATATATATGATATATGTGATACATCTTGTAATGGACATGATCATATATAGATATGGGTATGTTGATTGTTGTCACAAAAAACCCCTTTGTAGCCTAGGTAGCACTGATGTTTTACAATCGGCTTCTCTTTTCTTATATATATATGAAATTAGGTTTTCAGATTATTTTTCAATTCTACAAAGGATCTTAGGATTACATATCACAGCCTTAGAATAAGGATTATGTTTTCTACACTATTTTCATTCTATAATTAAGATAGTGTATTAAACCATATACAAAATATTTTTGATAGATTCACATTCTGTTTTGATGTTTTTCATAAATCCCTTATGAGTTTTAATGAAAATGGGAGATTGTTGGAAACACACTAAAATACAAATATCACATTTTATGATATTACCTAAACCATAACTAGAAATATGGAATGAAAATATATCTATCATAACCTACAGGTGGTATCTATCATAGTGTATGATAGATTGGAAATATGTGAAATTGAGTTCAGGTCCACTTCCATATCCTCCATGTGAGTTAACTTCAGTTATGAATCAATGGGTTGATTAATTTATTGAAATACATAATCATTTTAAAAGATCCAAAAAAATATATCTCAATAGGAATGAATTATTGTAATGTATATTGGATTTCATGTATTGGTAGACAATGATTTATTCTCTTTATTAAATGAGGAGAGCCTATATAAAGTGATGTGATTCTCCTATTGATTAAATATGATTTTGGTAAGACTGGTCCAAAATATTATCTTCCTCCATATTCACCATTTATGTTCACGGGGAATGTTATATCACACATTTGATGTTAAAGGGTCCTCTTGTAGTATATTAGGACCTTGGTGGCATGTATTCTACCTGTTGAGGTGACAGTCTATTTTCTATCATTTGGTGATCTTTATCAAAATAACTCATATGACTTCAATAGATATAGAGTTGTCAAAATCATAGGTATGCTTGTTATATTTATTTTCCTCATATTTCCTATTGATATATTATGATAGATCAATCACTTTTTGAGGGTTCTATCCATTACTACGATAATAATATGGACATACAAACCCCATAAAACACATAATGAATATAAAAATCCATTTAGAATTGTTTATTTATCAAATAAAAATACCATTTAAATACCACCCATTCATATTTATGAAAATATAATTTACACTTTAATATAATTAATCTAAGAAATAAAATTGTAAATCTTATTCTAGACATAGAATGAAAATAGATTGAAAGGGTTGAGACCACATTCTATATCCATAAGTGAGATTTATCAATCCTAATAACCACTAAAAAGATTATGGGAACCATTAAACCAATATTACATAAGTAAATAATCCCATAATGGACAACCACCATGATCAAAAGACCATAAAATCTACGGAAAAACAAGGTAGGTAACTCCTAAAATTTATTAGATATAACTTCTAGTAAAATACCCAACTTAAATAACCCAATCATCTTCCAATTTCAACCTAGAACCATGAAATCTGATGAATAAAACATACCATAATCACCTCATATCAAAACAGTGATAATAAGAAATAAAAAACCCATAAGATCTTTCTTTATATAAGAGATGAATGATACCTAAGCCAAGAATTAATTTCATCATGCATTGGTGAAATCACATACTAATATACCAAGATGAGATAAAATAAATCAAAGGAGAAGAAAAAAATGGAAGAAAATATGAGAGGGAAAAGACTTACCTTTTATTTGGCATGAAGAACACCCATGGATCACTCTCAAACCAATAGAAAAGAAGTATGAGACAAGAAGAACCAAATGATCAATGAGAGGTTCTATTGACCATATGGTGGAAATGTGATTAAAAGGGATAAAATAAAGGGGTTAAATAATTTATAGGAGAATTAAAAAATGAAAATTTTAAAAAATAAACCAGAATCAACTAGGTACCTAATAGGACCAATAGGCCACCCCCTATTATACTTATCTCACCAGGTACCTGAAACCCACCCCTAGGTACCCGAGGTCACCTATAGTTCTAAGCTATAGGTTCCATCACCTCAAACATTGTTTGAAACCTAAATCTCCTATAAATCCTAAAACCATATATAAAAACTCATAGATATAAATTATAAAACATCAAAATTATGAATCAAATTCCAAAATAAAAAATGATCCCTCCCCTAGAATTAAATATTCAAATAATCCATCACTTCAAAATATTATGTTCCCTAATTAAACCATATTTCAAATTTTATATAATCCTCTATGACAAAGGTCTTTACATCATGCATGAAATGAGAGATAAATGGACCATTTTTCAAATATCCTACCTCATGGTAGGTGAAAGCTAAACACTATAAACCAAATGGGGAGTTTCTACCTCTACCAATTCTGATATATTAGTGGGTGGAAATTACTATGTTTTACTAACTAGTTTATTAGGAACCTTGTGTGGTCGGTATATAATCAAGGTAATTTTGAATTGATTATCTAAAAATATATACTTATTACTAATCAGAGATCCAATTACATGGATTAATTTGAGAAAATATATGTGTGAGAATTGTTAAAGTTTCATATGGTACCTATGAGTATTATTTTAGTCCACAATCAATACATTAATTCCTTATATTGGAAAGGTTTTCAACAAGTCCTTTGTATTTTGAAAAAACTGGGTGTAACTTACCATTATAAGAATTATAGGAAATCTAAGTAGAACAATTTAATTATAGAGGATATGATTTATGTTTGCATATTTTATGAACCAACCCAAGACACCCCTGACCCAGGAACATAATTTTTTATATGGAAAGGATTGAAGGGTTTTCCTGATCCCCACTAGCTATAAAAAATTCTTGAGCATTAATAACTACACCTTAGAAATAGTTTCTCTAATTAGAATTTCACATGGGTTCATAAAATTAACCTAACATGTCCTTTCCATAACCTAGAAAGTTTTTCACCAAGAATAATAGACACCCAAAAAAATTTCAACATCCCATTATAAAACAACAACATAGGATATGCAAGATAAAAAAATCCAAAATATAAACATTATCCATAAAGTAACCAAAATAGATTCATATAAAAAAGGGACCAAAATAAATGAGATGAATATCGAGTAGGTGATACAAAATACATTAATAATTCCAACCAAAATAAATAAAAATGGTTAATTATATCCTTATGACACTAGGTCGTGATCCCAACATGCCACCATCACTATCCTAAACTATGCTAGTATGAATACCAGTTTCCTTCATACAACACCTTTCCTTTACTTGGATATGAAAAGATAAAGTCTATATACACTCATTTAGTGTATAAAGGGTGTGGGAAACACTAGACCAATAATATCCCACAAATTTGTTCAATTATAACCCTTGATAGGTAAACTCGATTCTTTTATTTTGAAAATAAAACACAACAATGTAATCATCTATCATTAAGAGGTAAGAAATTAGGTACTAATCTAAAACAACTTATCAATATATACCAATGATATATGGAATAATTGTTTCATAATAATGAACCATTGGAAATCCCGAATTCATTTATGGTTATTGGGAAAACTATTTCCTTGTATCAACTTGTGAGCTAATAGTGAATCCAACAGTGCACATAGATCACTATGGAGGTCATGCCTTTGATTAGAATCATGATGTCACCAATCCCAAGACCCCCGCAACACCAACTGTTGAGGAGTTCATGCCTTGGACTAGTGGTGCGGTTTCTACCAATCATAAAACAAAGACCTATATCTATGTTCAATGTAGTTAGCTAAAGTGTCTTGATCCAAACGAGATACTTATCACTAGTATTCCCCCTAGATACCTAGGCACCCATGTTCTATTTAAATTTAAAACATCCCAAATTTCATTTTAAAGAGACTTTTGTTAACCTATTATAAGAAAATAAAATTATCAAAAATATTACATGCCTCTTTGAGCCATTATACTCATCAAAACCAAGTAATAACTTGAAAACACCCATAAGTCATATCATTAGGAATCAAAACTATAATAGCATAGTTATAATTAATTAAAATACCTTTATAAAATAAGATAAAGAATGATTTTATCATGAAAAAATATTTTCAAATGAACCACCTACCTTTCACCAAGGTAAACCAATTAGCTATGATGAAACTCCCTTAGAATGATAAAGTGAATACTATAGAGGCATGAAAAACCCATAATCATCATAAATGAATCCTTTAGATTCATCCAACACAAAATTTTGGTCAAATTTACCTTAGAGAAGAGACACATCCAAGTGATAAGGTAGAAAAGATAAATAAGAATGAAGACGAACCACATATTTGATGATTCTTAGAAGAAACTATGAGAAATACACCAAACATTACACCAAGAGGGAGAGGGGAGTGTTCCTCATGTGTATGGGGAGTTGGATATCATGAGAGGGAGAGAAAAGAGTGTTTGGGGATTTAATTTGAAAACTGAATATTGTTAAGTTCAGGTTTTTGTTTAAAAAACTATGCAGGGGTACACCAAGATGCATCTCAGAGGATATAGTGTGATTTCCATTCCATGGAAACCTCTATGGAATATCCCCTTGGGATGTGTCATGGGGATCCCTTAGGAGACAGAGTGGGTATTACCCCTACCCCTAGGCCTCCATGAAAATGTTCCTTAGGTTGTACTATGGAGAACCTTAGGGAGGTAGAGGGGCTAGGGCCCCAAATCCTAGGCCTCCATGGTGTAACCTTCTAGATACGATGAAACTACTATCAGGAGGGGAAGCTCTATGACTTAGCCACCCGAACTACACCGTAGTCCCACCATATTGAGTTATATATGGCATGTACATAATGTAGGATCGAAATAAGAATGTAGATGCTCAAAATACAATAGGGGGTGAATTGTATACTTTAAAAATTCCTTTGGAACCTTTAAAGTTAAGTTTAACAAGGTTAAACAAATATTCACAAGACCTCTTAAAGAAACATATTCTATTTTTCTTAAAAGAAAGATTCTATCTTAAAGTGTATAGAATCTGTAAAACAATCAGATTAATGGAGTTACAAATTATAAGAAAGTTATACTTTCTAACTTTAACAAAGTTACAAATACAACGGAATTAAAACAACTTGAAATAGGAAACAAGTAACAATAGGATTATTTTACCCCAAAGAGAAGGGTATCCAAAAACTTTGGATAAAGGTTCCTTGATTTATACTTTTAGGAAAGACTATCTTACCCAAACCCAGGTAAACCCTCAATCTAAAGATTGGCTATCTTGCTATCCCTGCAAGCCCTCGATTTTGAAGAAAATCGGAACCTCTTTCTTCAAAACCCGGAATCCCATGATCAGCATGATTGGAGTCTACTCAAAGCAAGTCTGAACAAGTTATTCACATATGAACAAGTTCTTCACATATGAACAAGTTGTTCACGACATCAACTTGAAGCATTGAGAGTTGTAAGAGACTCTCTCTAGAAATCACTTCACAGCCTTTTTTCAGTCGAAGTCGAAGTCGGTTCTTTGCTCTTTCAAATGAGCTTGTATTTATAGGAAAAACTTCCCAACGGTCGGCTCCACTCCAACAGTCATATTTTCATTAAATTTAGGAGGGACCTACACACGTGTCAAACATACAACAGTTAGTTTGTAATAGATTGTACGACATCTTTTTGAGTAACATAAATGATGTTAAGTTAAAGATAAATGTTAAGTATAAGAAAACTTGGAATCCAATAACATTGGAATGATACATTTAAACAACTCTAACATTATCAAGAAAACGGGTTCATAAGGAAAAGTAAATCGGATTGAGAAACTAGTATCGCATTTGTTTCAGATTTGGAATCATAAAAATCGGTATCACATATACACCAGAATCAGAATCATAAAGACGACATCATATATACACTGGAATCGAAATCATAAAGACGACATCATATATACACCAGAATCAAAATCATAAATACGGCATCATATATACTCTAGAATCGGAATCATAAATACAACATCATATATACATCGGAATCGGTATCATAAAGACAACATTAGATATACACCAGAATCGATATTATAAATAAGTTATGACAAATCCTAATGATGTATCTGTAAGTCTAATAGAATAAAAAATAGTAATGATGTATCTGTAAGTCTAACAGAATGAAAAATCATAATGATATATCTGTAAGTATAACAGAATAAAAAATCATAATGATAATCTCAGAATGACAATCTCATAAGTTAAGAAAAAACATAACTTAATAAAAAGTGTTTGTTACTTTAAAAACATAAAACCATAAGGAATAGAAAAGTCATAAGATAAACTTATTTACTCAACACATAATGGTCACATCATATCCTCCTATAAACTATGAAAACCATATAACCAAAATTTTAGGCATGTCAGGTTCGAAAGAGGCTTCCAAACTAAAAAAAACAATAATAATAAATGAACAAAAATTTAGAATAGAATCATTAATAAATAAAATGATATTTACCTAAAAGTGATAATGTAGGTGTGATAGTACTCCCTATAAAGTCAACCCACAAGTTTCTCAATGAATGTATAGGGTCATTACTTCTTCATAAGAGCTTTTCGCTCCCAAGTCTCATGTGAATTAGATCCATTCTGCAATAAAACATGAGCTAACTGAAAAGAAAATATGAGGATGGACTTTTTATTAGTAGTAAATAATTCATACTAGCTTGTTAATAATAGAATCATAAGGGTGCAGTTAAATTTCTTCATAATTTAATATATGATAGGAATTCGGTTTATAATTATTTAGGTATGATCCATGGAACATGTTATGGATTGTCTTCAACTGTGAGGTAAAATATAATTGATATGAAACTTTTCAACTCTCTCAGTGATCCAAAATGTCCATACATACCTTGAATAAATCTTCTCTACTTCCTATGTTTTTGAAGTCACAACCAAGGATACACCTTTAGAAAATCCTAGTCTCCAACTGAAAATTCATGGGGATGTCACTGGTGATCTTCATAGGAATTTCAATGACATTGAGCTATCACCAACTACTGATGAATAGATGAAACCATCACTATGGTATCCTAGAAGAGATTTAGTCCCACCAAATTGGTCTCACATGTTTCCATGCAACATAAAAGAGTGCAATATATTTGGACATAAAGATCCTTGAATGGAGAAATCCAAATAGAGGATAGGTAATTGTTATTATTAGTAAACTCGGCTCGTCCTAGGTGGGTATCCCAAGAACTAACAACATTGAGAATGAACTCACAAATAATATAATATAGAATATGATTGTCCCTCTACATTTTATTATCTATTTGGGAAGGGATATAATGTTTAGCTTCACATATGTTCACAATGACTCTTACAGACATTTCTAGAATTGGTATATAAAACAAGGGTCTCAGTTAGATATGATTGTATAATGTACACCATAAAACATCATAATTTCCTATATGAACAACCTACCATGATCTTAAAACTTATTAATTTACATGATCAATATTAAGTGGGAATATTTGGTCAACCAATAAATCATAACCCAAATATAATTTCATCCATGAGGGGTATGTGGTAGCTTGATAATGAAGTCCATAGACACCTATTCCCACTTAAAGTTTGGATTAGAGAGAGGTTGAAGTAGTCTCAAAGGTAATTGATGTTCAAACATTACTTTATGATAGGTATATCAACAAGACACAAAGTCTTCTATATCTCTCCTAATTCCTGACCACCAGCACCATCGCTTCATATCTTAATACATATTAGTTGAACTAGGCTGGAAAACCTTCTGGGAATGATGAAATTCCACCCAAATAACCTTCCTTACAAAATATGGAACGAAAATCCTACTCCTAAAACAAATAGTACCACAATGAGACAAAGACCATCCTATGATGGTCTCCTAACCATATAATACTTCCCGAAGGAACTGGAATTCACTATCTTTAACCCACACTTAGGAAATCAACTCGATATTGGAAAGGAAAAAAGTTCCCTTTATCCTTTTTAATTTTAGGTAAAACTAAACTAGGAGGCACATGATCATACAATATTCATTGTACTTATTCATGTATTGATATGGAAACTTCTAAATAATGTAATATGTTACCACATTCCCTTTCCTAGGCATATAAGTGAGATCAATATCAAACTTCTATAGAGATTCAACCTAATGACATGGCCTTAGGATTAAATCCCTTTGGGAGAAAATGTAACCTAGTATATTGTGGTGGGAGAAAACTATGAATTTATCACCAAAAAGATAGTTCCCCTATATTTTGATCACATCCATAATAGTGTAAAACTCTATTTTTTGAGTAAGATAACTTCCCTCAGGTGAACAAAGATACCAAGAGCCATTTGATACCATATGATCTACTTATATTAAGACAGAGACCAATCATATTATAGAGGGATCACAATAAAAGAATAACCAAGACCCACATCATCATGGATAAATATTACAAAAAATTTCAAATTCCACATTATCTCATCAAAAAAGGCCTGGAATTATTAAATCCATAGAAATTTCACCCCTTTATGGGTGAGTGTGGTCATGGGTGATGCCATCTTGTAGAAATATCTGATAAACCACCGTTAGTAGAAAACCAAACCAAAAAAATCCTCAAATATCAAATATTTTTATCAAATACTCCCAAGATATAAAGACTGATACTTTGTGAGGTTCAATATATATATATTCCTTTTTCAAAAACCCACATTCCCCAAAACATAACTTCTGAGATAAAAACAATGCATGAGGGATATCTTAATCCCTACTCCTGATTCTTTTTTAGGGTTGTTGGTCTCCAAAAAATATGAAATGATCTCAGAAAGAGGTTTCAACAATTCCACAACATGAGTATTGATAAATTAGTGAGATAAAAAAGTATCAAATTAAGGGATTAACATAAATGATATAATAAGTATGATATCTGTCACTGTCATCGGTCCCAACTCAGAACTCATGGGAACTGACTGAATGAATATAACTACCTGGTCTCAGTCCGACTCTTCGGTATTCGGTAGACCTGAGGTTCTTCCTTAGATTTCTTTGGCCATATAAAGATATAGTCCTACCTCCTCCTTCCATAAATCATGTCTTCCTACCTTTGAGGAATCTAAAAAAATATGATCCCTTGGGTGATGAGGATCACACACCTATTTTGGGAGAGTAAATCACCTTACATAACATATACAAGTTTTCTATATACCTATGAGAATGGAAAACCATATGGGGAGCTTGTCATGAGGGCCTCATATATATATACCAACCACACTGATAGTGGAAATGACACCCCCACTTGAATTCGCCGACATAGAAATCTCAAGAGCGTGCCTAGAACCATTCCTACCTATCCTTCTTAGCCCATTCTATTTCCAATTCTTTTAAGAAGAACAACTATTACACATTCTAAATAATGGAGGAAAGACAATCATCCCTTACATCCCTTACTCACCAATCTCTATCATAAAATATCGTTTCACAATCATATAATATTTAAGGAACATAAAGATAATAACCTAAAACTAGATGTAATACGATATACCCATTTCAAACATCTGATCCTTCATTTAATCATTTAATATATATTTTAGTAAAAATTGGATAAGATTGAGGATTTCTTTCACATACCACATAACTGATCCTTCATATTATTAGTGAGTAATTAATTCCAAAAAAAATTACTTATCCATGATGTCTGGACTGAGATATTGGGTGAATATTACAATGAAATTCTTATACACTATATTCTTGTATTTATTTTATTAGGTGATTGACTCCCACCACTTATAGTCGAGGCCTTTAAGAATGGAAGTAGTACACTTCACCTTGATTGAGTATGGAGTTCCATATAAATCAAAGATATTCTTAGTTTTTTTCTAACCAGTCATTGAACTCCTTTGGGTGACTTCTTTATAAAAATAGGGAGGTTTATGCTTAAAAAACTGCTGATTTAGATCCATTATCAGGATCTTGAATGAATTCCTTAACACAGGTGGGACCAAAATACATTCCTTAGCCCAAATCCCAGACTTTATGGACCACTACCTCAACCAAGTTGTGGAAACTGATGGGTCTTCTTGTGGGAGATTATACATAGTATCCTCCAGAGGATTTATGGGTCAATTTTTAGGGGGAATGATGCTACAAAAAACCAATAATATAAATAATACATCAAATAAAATAGTAAATCATTAATTCAAAACAAAAACATTTATAAAATTCCCAAAAAATGCTATAAAAAAGGGAAATAATATCAAAAAAAACCTTACATGAAACTATTCATCTGTGTAAGGTCTGCAACCCATGCACCACACCCACAAGGAAGGAGAAAAAATCAAAGATCAAACCTCCTTCCTAACACTACCTAGTAACTCAAGGGTGGGTACTAAGTGTTTTGGATAGACACCCATTCTAACCTATTACTTGACCCCCAAAAATCCAATCTTCAATCTTCCAGAATTTCCAAATAGTATATAACCCAAAAAATAAGGGCTTTGATACCATTTTTTCATGAAATAACCAGGGAAAACTCTAACCTATGAACCTTATTTGGTCAATGTAAAGTCATTAATGGAATTACTAATCCCCATGGGATGGGATAAGTTATTGGGAATCAAGAACCACTCCATGTGAATGATGTTTTTCCATTAGAACATCACATGGTCCTTACCTAGAACCTAACATGACCAAAAATAACATGGAAAGTCATCCTTCAAGAGTAATATAGACTTCCAACCATTTTATTAGTATCCTGTAATATAACAACAATAATATCATAAGATATTATAGAGAAAAAAAATATGACCATAATTCAAAAAGTATCTAAAATAGAGTCATACACAAATGGAATAAAAGAATAATTATGGATGTAAAGTAGGTGATATAAAATACATCAATAAGTCAAACCAAAATAAAAAAATGGTTACCCATCTCCATGCCGAATGGGACCAGGATCCCACCATATAATAATCGAAAACCTGATATCTAATAGAAATAATAACCACCGCCCCTATATGATGCATTCCCTTTACCTGGATAATCCAAGAAAAAATCTTGATACAACAATTCAGTGTATATAGGGTGCAAGAAACACTACCCCTATAGGATCCCACCAAGTGTTTCATTTTTAAACATTGTTATACAAACACAAGCATGCCAGTTTAAAAATAAAATAAAATAAAGTAAAAATTTATCTTTAATATGTAAGAACATAGGTAATAAGGTTAACAAATATTTTGATGGAAAACAATTCCATAAGTAATAAACATTTCATATACATGAACTATGATAAAGACATAAGTCAGCTATGGTTGGTGGGAACCCTCAGTCCTTATATCAACTTGTGAGAAAATAGTCAATCTAGCTATGCACAAAACCCACTAAAGTTTCCATTACTTATATTAGAGGCATGGTGTCACCCATCCGATGACACCACATCACTAACTGTGATAGAGAACATTCCTTTTACTAGTTGTATAGTGTCATCTGTTCATGAGACTAAATCCTTCATCTATATTTAATGTAGTTAGTTAAAATTTTGTGATCCAAAATAGATACTTAACACAATTTTTCTTCATAGATACCAAGTATCCCATGTTTTCTTTACATTCCAAACATCCTACATTTCATTATAAACGCCCTTTCATCAACCCATTATAAGAAACTCAATTTACCAAATATATTACATGACTCTTTAATCCATTTTGCACATCAAAACCAAAGTAATAATTTTAAAACAACCATAAGTAATATCATCAGGAATAAAATATATTACAGAATAACATTAGTTAATTAAATCACATTTGGTAAATAAGATAAATCATGCTTGCATCATAAACCAAGAGTTTCACATGAAACCACCTATATTTCACTAAGCTAAACCAATCACATTTAATGAAAACTATATCACCTAAAAAAATTATACTAATTATTGTTTTATATATTTATTTTTTATTGATATATTCATTTATTTTTAGGTTACTTCCCCATGTTAATCACTAGTTTTGGTGTTTTGAATTAGTTTCTTCCTTTGTGCATGGTTTGTTCGCACGGATTAGGGGAAATCAGGTAGCTCTATTTATACAGTGGGTTTTTAGTTAATTTATTTGTTTCATGGTATAGTTTTCATAGGAAGATCATGGTTTATTACAATCCCTATAAAAAATGGGAAATCGTGTTTTAGTTTGGTGTTTTTGGGGGCCGGTGCATGACTTGTACGCAATTAGTATAGACCAAACAACAATCATGAAATAGTTTCTGTAATTTTAATAGAGACATTTTTTTGTGCATTGTATCATAATTTCTCAACCATATTCCAACCCATGTGATGGTTATTTTCAAATATAGTGGAGGGCCCATGATTGATGCATGATTGTGTAATCCAGGTGACCAAACTGTGATAATTTCTCTAAACTTACAAAAGTTGGATTTTCCCTTTTTCCCTCTTTCTATTGAAAACAAAAATAGGTCTTATCCCTACCAATTCATATTAAATACATATTTAGAGGGTTATGAATGTTCTTTCCCCTTTACCTAGGATTTAAATATATTATTTCTTTATTTTGAAAGGGATTCTTTTAAATAATCCCTTCATCCTATTTCCTTCTCCATTATTTTTTTGTTTTTCTTCTTTCGCTTGGCTTGGTTCTCTCTTAGTTGAAGCATGGGGTGAGGTTTGGATTTTTAGTACTCTTTCTTTTGATTTTAGGGTGTGAATATTTCTATTTGGTCTTGGTTATTTTTGTTTTTATAGTTTCATCACATTCACACACTGTTAAGGTAGGCATTTCAATTTAGTTCATTTCCAAAACACATCATGTAATACAAGTACCTATTTAAATTAAATTAAATTGAATTCCTATAGTGGGTAAATTTATACATTGAATTATTAAATAATTTAAATTTACTATTTTTTATTGAAAATGTTGTTTTATATGTGTTTCAATAATCATACCTAGATGTAAAAAGGGTATATGTGCTTGAGGTTTCCTAAAATATTTAAGTTTCCATTTTTATGGATTTTGGTTGTTTAAATTCTGATTGGAGTTTGGTGAAATTGTGTGAGTTATTTTTTGAAATTCAATTGTGGTTTCATTTGAGAGTTTACTTCTTGAGGATCTTTATAGTTTTCTTGGAATTTATTACACTTTGATTGGGTATTTTAATTCCATTCATTGGTTTTATTGATTTCATTCCTATGAATACACATAAATATATGCATATGAATGAATACATAAATATATGTGCATGAACACACACACACACACACATTTGTCTATGTTTTGGGGCGGGTATATAATAATGGTAAGTTCATGGAGTAACCTTTTAAAATATTGGGTTCTAAATTTCTTCTTGGTTCTTAAATGTTTTCAAAAAATGGTTTTAAATCTGTTTTATATAAATTTGATTTCTCAAAATGGGCTTCTTTACTTCCAAATGTTTTCTTGAAAATTTATTTAAATGTATGTGTCCTAAATCTTGAATTGGAGGTCCATTTGGTACTTTAAGAATGTTTCTTGATGAGTTTATTTGGATTTTGAATTGGTATTTGATAGAAAGATGTTTTATTAGAAAAATGACTATTTATTTCAATGTGAAGTCCTAGATGGAATTTTAAAATGGTTTTCTTTGAAAATGTAAATCTCTATAGAAGTCATATATTTCTTGGGGGGATTTCACATGGGTGTGTGTAGGGTGGTGGGTTTAGATATTTTAATTGACATGTATTGGTTCTTGATTGATATGTTTAATATAAATTCCACCTCACCTCCCCTTATAATTATTTCCATGGGATACTAGGAGTCTCAATTATAGATAAGAGATGTATATATCTAGTCTTGATGAGATAAACTAGATACTCTATGGTGTCAAAGACCATATGTATTTATTCCACCAATGAGGCTATTCAAGATATGTCGAGTTGGTTATAGACTTAGTCACTTCATTGATAGGGAAACATATTGTTAAAATATAAATACATCTAGGATCTCCTCACAGTATGTTTAGTAATTTACCATGATTACATAGTCTATATATTTTACTACTTATACTTGGTTCTACCTTACTTTTCATAATAGTGATGATCTTTTATTATATTCCTGATTATATGTGTTATATTTCCTTTTGAAGTTTATAATTTATTCATAAAATTTATTTTATTTTAATATTCTTTGAGTATAGTTTTATGTAGGTGAGTTTCATAAAATAAGGATTTTGAACGAATGTTTTTAATGGGTTAAAAATAAATTTTAGGAAATAATTTTATTTATTTTAGAAAAAACTAAAACTTACTTTGTAACTTTATTTTCATACTAGCATACATAGTTTGTTTTTGATAAAGTAAATGTATGGATTATGTTGTTCTTACCTACTAAATATTTTTACAATCACACCATACTTGTTCCACTTAGTGTTGGCAGACCTGAGCTATCTTAGTTCTGGTTTTTTATTAATATTGGGGGAAGTTATTTTTTGTGGATGGATGGTGACTAATAGGTCACAAAAATATTATGTTGGGTATGTTTGTTTGTTTTTTTGTATCAAAGTTGTTTTGGCCTAGTCAGAATATTGTATCTGGATCCTATTAAAATTAATTTTTATTTATGAGTTGTTGAATGTTTATTTTCATGAACCCTATTTAATTTATTTTAGTTTTTTCTATAGTCATATTTATACTTTTGGAACTCTAATTTACACTATATTTATGCTGGGATTCTAGATTAAACCCTTTATTTTTCATTTGTTTTTGGAATAAATTATCCCAAACAATTGTTCAATGACCATCAGCCTATGTGGAGCAAGGATTCCCCTTGAGTTATTGGTTATCTAGGTTGGGTTCCATTTCATAATGGAAGTCCGAGATGATTCATGTCAAATGGTTTAAGAACCTAGGTTAGTAAGAGGTCCTAGGTTATTAGAGTTCCCTTTTCTATTTGGGTGAGTCTAGAATATTGGAGTAGGATCTTCGGGACTCAAGAGGTAGGTAGAGGAAGAGTTTGATGAGCTCTTAGTCACCATGAGTATTAAGTTACCATGGGTGGTTGGGTTTGATCCTTGAATTTTGATTTATGGTATACTTTAGTTTTTCTTAAAGATGTTTTGGTTTATTTATATGTTTATGTGTTTTGAGGGATGAAAATTAGAGTTGAAATGGTTTTACTAGGTGAGCTATCTTGACCTACCAAACCATGTGGAGCCTGGGTACCTAGTTCAACATGACTTCCAGTTGTTGTTGTATGTTTGGAACATGACCCACTAAACTGTGCGGCCAAGTAATGCACAAAAACTAGTCTCTATTGAAGAATCTTTAACATCACTTTATGTTACGGGATGAATCTTAGGTTTCAGTTGTTCTGAATTATTTTTAAAAGGAAACTGATTTGGTTTTTAGAATAAAAAAAGGTTCTTTGGAAGTATTAAAATGGTCTTGAAAAGGAAAAGTGGGGTTTAAAGTTAAAATTTGGGAATTTAAAAATGGTTTTAATTTTTTAAAGTGGGTGAGCAATTTCAATAAATGAAAATATGGAGTTTTAAAATGGGTTAAGTGGGATTTTTTGGTTTTGAAATTTAAATTAGGATATATTTTTTTATGAAGATAAATTTTTATTCTATTATATATTGTTTATTGTTTTTGTGAAACTTGTGTTTTGAGATGAAAGGTTATTTTTAGATAGGTTTTTTTTATTTATGTATTTATTCATTTAGTTTTTTTTAAAAAATTTACATAGAGTATACTTCCTTAAAAAGTATTGATGGATTATCGAAGGTCTCTTTTAGTGGATGAGTATACCAATACTCATAGTGAAGGGTTCTAGATTGGGTATTTTGGGTGGCTACATGTATTTCATGGTGATAAAGGCATGTTAGAGGCTATAGTGACTAGAGGAAATCAAAGGGATCTTTTGGAAACTAGGAACTCTAGAATCCTTTAGAATAAGAATTGTCTTGGGTTTTTTCTAAGGATTAGGTTGAGATCAATGGAAGTTAGTTGTTCGATCCCCATTATAAGTGGAATTATGTGGAAGTTCTTTAAGTCTGATTTGTATCTATGTTTTATTCCCAAAGATGTAAAGTAGATAAAGGTAGAGAATCTTATGGATATTTATAGAGTCCAATAGATGTTAAAGGAGTACATTTACAAATTTAGTGAATTAATCCCCTATAATTTGGAGATAGTGTTTGATGAATCATTAAAGTTACATCTATTTTCAAATGTTCTTAATTTGGATATCATTGATCAAGTTTTCTCATCCATGCTTGTATTGTTTAATGAATCAGTGAATGATTCATATCAATCAGAGTTGGTTTTTGAAGGGTTAACCATGATGTGTGACAAACATACTCCTATTAGTTACCATGAGGTATTTCTTAGAGATGTGACTCCACTTTAAATCTAGAATAACCCATGCGACAACAATTTAGAAGAATATCTTTATTATTTCTAAATTCATAGAATTCTTTATAGTCCCCTTGAGTTCATGTTTTGGAACTAGAAATGGTATAACATAATCACCACATGAAATCAACCATACACACACAAATTCTGAATGAAAGGAAACAACATGTAATTACACACATGAATTATGGGTTTTAGACAAATTGCCTACGTCCATAAGAGAAAACCAAAAACAATTTATAAATGAGAGTACAAGTGTTATAAAAACACTATCACTCTCACTAAATTGGAGTCTCATCTCAATGAATTCTAAACATCCATATTAAATCTGATCATTAATTATATCAAAAATAGGTCCAAAATTATATTTATAGAGGTCTTCATTTGATAAACTGATTCCAATACCCTTTTAGATTATTGGATATCCTTCCATTGATCGAGGAAACCCCCAATATGTTGTTTTAACTTCAGTTTGACTACTGAAAATTGATGAAATTGTGAGATACCCATGCATTAGAGCTCTATGTATGATGCATACAACAAACCTTCAAAACAAACATGTTTCAATAAAATCCTTCCACAAAAACTAAGGTCCACTACCACTTCCATAAAACACATTCTGAAAGAATGATCCTTCTCGAAGAATCCTTTCGAAAAAATGAAAATTCTTCAAAAAAAACCCAACAATTCCCAATATAAATACTAATTCAGGGACCCCTAAATCCTTTAATTTCATTTTAGTGTTCTTTGTATACTTTTGTTTATCCAAGCCCAAATGAGGAATAATGTTTCCTTATAATTTATTGGACCAACACCTTTATAAACATATATTCATGATCTTTTTTTCCAGTCACCTTCCAAAGTTCCAATACCCTAGCTTCCAACTGATTCTAGATGAAATGGAATTTTAAATAGATGTATTTTTTCTTTAAAAACAAGAATATTATAAAGTTGAATGACACTTTGACTATAATAGAATAATATTCCTCCTTCTGATTGTTTCCCAATCTCCTTAAGCAATCACATCAACCAAAAAAATACTTTAATGATTCCACAATAACAAAATATTCTTCTTTAGTTATTGAAAAAGTAACCATAGTATGTAGTTGATTCATCCAACTAAACACTTTCCATTTAGATATGAAGAAAAAACCTATTATACTATTCTAAGAATCCATTTATCTACATAAATATACTTCCACAAAAACATTTAATGAATAATTATCACTGAAACAAAAAAATATCTTATGGACCTTTTAGATATAAGATTATCCATTTCACCTCTTATGAATTCATTATTCTAGTATTGAAAATGAAGGAACTCATTCCTCCCACTTAAAAAGAAATATAAGTTCATGTGAAAATCATTGCATACATCAAACATCCAATGACTGAAGCTAATGAACCTTTTCCATGTTCCTAACATCTTCTTCTAAATGTTGTTCTTATGAATTTGAAAGATTAAAGTATCCAAAAAGAGTATTTGACACTGGTTTACATTTAGTAATTATAAATATTTCAATGACCTTAAAAAGGAATTCCTTCTTGGATATAACCAAAATTATCAGGTTTCATATCCCACTAAATTTTTATCCCTAATATTTTTTTGGGATGTCTGAGATCCTTAATCTCAAACCATCTAGAAAATTCCTCTCGAACTTCTCAATCTGTTGAAATTATGGTCCCAAAAGAAACATATAATCCAAATAAAAGATATTTATAATGAATGTTACATCATTACACTACTTCCAATTAAAACTATGATCATAATCACAAGCAGTGAAACTTTCCTCAAGCATAAAAGTATCAAAATATGGATTACACTTTCAAGGGGATTGGTTCAATCCATAAATACTTATCTTCAACAAGAAAATAAGTATATCTTTAGATAATCTTTATAACCCTTTTAATGAACCATTTACTTATCCCCCTATAAATCACCATGATGAAAGGTTATCCTAATGTCCATCTACTCCAACTATAAATTATCAAAGGAAAAAATGCTCAACACTCCACATATTTTAGTGTCATTGAATAATGGTGACAAAATATATAAAAATTAAATTACTTATTTTTTTTAAAACCTTTCACTAATAACCCTACTTTTTTATGTCATACTTCCATAAAATTATTCTTTTAGTTTGAAAAAATCATTCTTTATAGGAAAATATTTCTTTCTATAAGTTCTTCAAACTCCAATGATCCATTGGAATTTTAAAAAATAATTTCCTACTTCATGGAAAACTCCCACTTCTCTTAGTCCCTAAGGGTAACTAATTCTTCAAGACTTTCATATTTATTGATTGAAAATTAACATTTTTATTCATTTTGAAAAAAACATAGTACATAGGATACCAAAAAATAAATACATCGTGGTGGTCTAAAGTAATGCAATCCCATAGCATCACTAACAACAAATTTCACCCCCTCAACTAATTCTGCTATTTTATACAAATAGGTTCCAATATTCCTTCTATAAAAGTCAGTTATGATATTATCTCATGAGCCTTAGTGAATTAAAAACTTTCTAATATTTCTTCTGAATTCATTCTAATAATCTCATTAAATTCAAATTGAACTAAACACTTTAATTTTTCTTAACTTCTTTTTCTGACATGTTCTGATCTTTCCATATAAATATCTTATTGAAAATAAAATATCTTCTCCATATTAATTTTTTCTTCTGTTAATTCCAAAAATTATATCCAAAGTTCTCATTACTCTATCCGATAAGAAAACACAATTTTGATTAATTAAACAACTTATTTATATCCTTGATATCAAAATGAGCATAATCCACAATTCTGAATGTTTTGAGATGGTTCACTTTCAGTATTTTACCATACTAAAGTTATTTTGGAAGATCTTATCCTACAGATGAAGATGGATTTATTTTGATTAATAATGTTTCAATTTTTATTGATTCTATCCAAATTCCCCTATCTATTTTAGAATGAAGTGTCATACATCAAGATTTCTCTTGAAGAGTCCTATTCATTATTTAAGATACTCAATTATATTATGGAATTCAAGGAACTATCTTCTAATAACTAAGTACGATTTTCTAAAAAAAATATTAAAGGTTATTAATGGATTACTCTCCACCATTTTATATTTAATAGAACTTTATATTTCGATCAAACTCCCTTTTAGATAAATCTTTTTACTAAATACATACCAGAAAAAACATTATATTTATTAGTTAGGAAGTATACTAATAACTTTTGAGTGGAATCATCAATAAAAGTCACAAATTATAGAGATACTCCATTATAATTCATAAGGGAATGTACCTAGATATCAAAATGAACAAGTTTCACCATCATGTTCCTAGTTTTATACCCATTGAAATGAAAGGATGCCTTCTTCTTTTTCCCCAATATACAAGTTTCACATATTCCAAAATCCATTTGATTGAGTTTAAGTATGTACTTTACTAATATAATTTTTATACTATTATCACTTAGGTGGATATATATATAGTACCATACTTTTCAATCATCCAATGATGTTATTTCAATTGTCTCACCTCTATTTTTTCTTCCAATCAAGTATAGGGTTCCATTATTCACCCCATGAGAAATAAATATAGATCCTTTGGTTATCTTACAGCCTCCATCCAAGAAGGTGGGTTTTAAATTTTTTTCATCAAGTTATCCAACCAATAAGAGGTTCCACTGATGACCTGGAATGTTTCTAACATATTTTAGATTTAAGAGTCTTCTATTATTTATCCAAATCTATACATTTCATTTTCTAACTATCTTGAGGGATTCATCATTTTCTATATGTTCCTTTTCCAAGATGTTAGATACATAGTCAACCATGAATACTCACACATATATTGAATGAATAGATGAAATTTAGTCAATAAACCATGATTCTTCCAAAATATTCATACTAAAAATAAATTATTACCACCTTTATATATGATGATAGAGTTTGAGCTTTCCAAACATGAAGCCATTCCTGCAGTCACTTCCAATCTCTATAGTACTTCTTGATATGTACCTTCTTTCCGAAAATCCAAAAATTTGGTACTTGAACAACCAATATAATTCAATTTATTCCTTTAGAATTATCCTTCTATGAATTATTATGATGATCCTTCTGTTGAGGTGATTGTCCCCATCTGTTTGTATTAAGATAATTTGCAAAGTGTGCTTTGGGATTATTTCCACCTAAACTCCTCATTAATAATCAGATTTTGAATGTCATAAAAAATAAGGTCTATTTTCACTAAAATTTACTAATGTAGTCACCACATAATCCCATATTACTAGTAGTGAAGAAAATATAAGCAATGACCACACATCATCTATGAATGTAACTTTCATTGATTCAAGCAATGTATGGATCATGATAAAATCATTCACACGGACCACTAATGGTATTAATTATAATATTCACAAGATAAATAATCCTGAAATCATAAATAATATATTTAATTATGCTGTTTTCTCAAATATGTCAACCAACACTTTCATAACATCCATACTGATTTTATTCTCCAAAATTTTGAAATCCAAATTTTGTGGAAGATAAATTCTTACCAAAGCTAGATAATTCCTATCAAATCACATCTATTATGATTTTTCCATCTTATTTGGAAATTATATAGATAATAGAGTATCAATATATTTATATATCATAAGATATTCCAACTCCATCCATCATAATAAAATGATTGTTCTATAAAACTTGTCAACTAAAATGTTTCCACCATCTGATGCCATTATTATTATAACAAGGCTCAGTAAAACTGAACCAAATCCCTTTGATACCACTTTTTTAGGGATAACAGGAAATCTAATTTATATAAGAACCCATGTAACAAAAATTCTGAATAATTTCTTTATAATTTAAAACCATCCAAAAGTCTTCATATCCCCCTTTACTTCACATCTTGAAACTAGGAGATATATAACCTAATCACTACATGAAATCAACCATAAAAAACTAAGGAAGGGTGAAATAAAACAAAATAGAATAACACATAGGCATTAAATGTTCTAGATAAAATTTATACATCCACGGGAGAAAAATGAAAACAATTTATAAATGAATGCACAATAGTTACAAAAACACTCTCACTCATACTTAGCATAAGTCTCCTTTCGATGACTTATAAATGTCTATATTTGGCATAGTGATTTATTATCTTAGAAGCAATCCCATATCACATTTATTAAGGTCTTCATCTAGTAATCTAATTCTACTTCCCTTTAATATTCACAGTAGTCCATTCATTGACAGAGGAAACCTCTAATACATTGTTTCACTATAAGATTCACTACTGACAACTGGTGAACTTGCATACTACCAATGTATCCAAACTATCCATCCGATAGTTCTATTTTATCATTAAAACAACCATGTTTTATTCATAATACTTCTATAAAAACCAAGGTCCACAAATTATTCAATAAAATACATTCTAAAAAATGATCATTCTATAAAATCACCTTCCAGAAAAATCATTCCAGAAAATTGAATAGAATTCCAAAAAAATACAATGGGTTTCCCATACAATGAAAAATTTAAAAAAAACTCTCATGTAGGATCATAATTATCTTATTTATTCTTCTTTCAAAAGGAATAGTTTTATCATGTGCTTCCAATGTGGTCCATGTTGGTATTCCAAGCCTTATTTCCTTAACGCTATGAAGACCCGTCATCACTATGGTTGACAATGGAATATTCAATTATTCTATGGTCCAAGATCTTGAAAGAATAATTAGATGATCATGTTGACTCTAAAATCTCAGTGGATATTCTATTTGATATTTTGAGGTAACCCTAAGTGGCTCCTTTCCTATTTAGTCTTTCCACTTTCAATTCACTGCTTGTTGTTGATCTTTGAGTTGATTTTGGGTGATTTTTTATCCTATGATTAATTGGAGACATACGTAACATGTGGAATTATGAATTGGGTATTGAATTTGTGTTTTATTTGTTTTACATTTTTTATAATCCCTTGATGTGATTGGTGGTAAACCGCTTGAGTGATTGTCTAGTGGAAGCACCATGTTAGTCACCTTTAAAATGGTGGGAAGACCCAATTAAGGTGTCATATTTCAATTCTTTATTGATATAGTCAATTTTTACTTTTGGAGTTAGGGATCACACTATTATTAATATTTTTTTGTCTTGATTTGGTGGTTTTTGTTTTGGAGGTTCTTTCTTTTAATTTGAGAGTTCATGTTTCCTAATCTCATTTGAAATCCGATGTTATTCTACGAGTATAATGTTTTATAGTGGGAAGTTATATCACACATACCCCTTTTATATTATTATAATTTTATATATTTCTTGTTTATTGATATCATCATTGATTTTTTGGGTTGAATCCCAATAAAATTTTTTAGTTTTCCATTTTCCATGTTGTTTTTTCCTCTATACATGATTCATGTGCACAAATTAGGGGAAACCATGTGGCCACCTTTACATAGAGGGGGTATTCAATTAATTTTTTTCTTTCATTATTTAGTTAACATGTTTATTACAAGGTTTATTCCAAACTGTATGAGACCTAGTGGAAACCATATAAGGGTTTGGTGTGTTTGGGAGCTAGTACATGACTTGCACACGATTAGTATAAACCATAAAACAAAAATTTTAGAGTGCCTACAATTTTAACATACATGTTTATCAGGTTTGGTTAATATGTTCTAAACCATATTGACAAACCATGGAAGTTTGGGTTTTCTATCAAGTTGGGAGTTCACGATTAGCGCACATATTAGTAAACAATGCGGTGAACCCTTTTGAATCTTCTTGGAATGTAAAATATTATAATTTCCCCTTTTAAATTATTCAATTTTAAACTAAAAGGGGTCATATCCCTTCCCAATCATGATACACACCACTTGAGAGTGTTTTTGGTTATTCTTCATCTTTTACCATGGATTTGGATATGTTCCGTCATGATTTTAAAGGGATTTATCCTAGATTATCCCATTCCCACCTTCTACATTATTTCTTATTTTTCTTATTTAACTTGGATTTTACATTCTTGGTAAAACCATAGGGATATGGTTATATTATTAGTATTTTTTCTTTTGATATTATGGTGTTTTAATTTCTCTTTAGGACTGGTTCCTTCTTTTTTGAGAGTTTCATCACATTCTCACACTATTTAGGTAGTTTGTTTCGTCCATTTCCTTTACATAACATTCCATGAGATACTTATATATTTTTAAATTCCTTTAAATTGAATACAGCATGTTGTTATATTTATAAATTTATTTTTTAAATCCCTTCAAGATAAAGTATTGACTAAAAAAGGGGTTGTTATGGTTTTCAAAAATTATTACTATCTACTAATGTTTATATTTTTTAGATGTTTTCTAAAATACATAAGTTCCTTTTTTGATGGATTTTGGTAGATTAAATTATGATCATATTTTGGTGAAATAATGGTAGTTATTTTTTGTAATTTAATTGTGGTTTGTTTGAATCAATTTCTTTTGGAGTGTCATGATGTTTTTTATTTGAATTTCATACACTTTTATGGGTGAATTTAAATCCATTATTTGGTTTTATTCTTTGTAACCCCTATGAATTCACATATGTTGGAACTATATACACCCTGATGGGGAGGGGGTGAACCAAGGCAATATATAAATTTAATCTTTTTCTTTGATTTGAATTTATTCTTCTTTTAGTATCTCAGTGTCTCATTGGACGAAACGCATTCAGCCTCTTAAAATCAATGAAATACTACTAAACAAATCACATATATGTAGAAAAGTAAACCATCCATGATAAACAATAATTTTTACTTGGTTCACCATAAAGGGATCATTCAAGGAGCATATACTGATGTTGCGTCTTTTAGACCTAAATCTATTTAGCTTCATTATTTTGGTGGATACCATGTTTCATCCATGGTCACTCAATTCTAGGCATAATAAATTTACAAGGTTTAGGGTTTATTCAGTCCTTAGCCTAGGCACACTAACTCTTCTTCACACTCTCACATTACTTCAGTGAAGGTAATTACACATTATATATACTTTTAGATCTCCTTCATAAAACTATAATTATAAGACCTTGTCACTGATTAGAATGAGAATGAAATTACATCAGTGTCTCGATTTGATGATCTCAAAATGTATTGTTCACTTATAATGAATATTAAATGTGTTATGATTGTGTAAAATATACTTTCCAAAAATATACACATCCATGAAGCTATTTTCTTTTCACATAACATTCATTATATCATGAAATTCCACAAATTTTCACACCTACACAATTTTTACACAAAATTCATTATTTTTAAAACTATATGTTTTCACACAAATTTAAGAATTTAATGAATCTCCCTCAGTATTATATATGTAGGTTATTTATTTTCACAACTAATGGTGACATTACCTCTTCATGAAATATGTTATTTCATGAAATCAATGTCCTAATGAATGCATTCATGGAACTCACTCGGTCAAATTGACATAATTCATTTCTTCACATAACTTATGTTATAATTAACTATTTGTTAAACTCATTCATGATTCAAAGCCTCTAGATATTAAAAAATTCTATATTATCTCAACTGATTAGGGGGGGTAGCCACCTATTTATAGACACATTTAGCCTTCACTCAACTGATTTTAATGAAAACAACCTTACACACAACATTTATGGTTTGTTTTAATTTATCGATTTTACATTTACATTAGTAAAAAAATCACCACTATAAAAAACTCCATTTATATTTCATGTATTTTAAAAAATACCATACATACCATGGGCATTAGACACAACTTGTTTTTCCATTATACTTAAAAAAAATTATGTCACATTTAGTTGGAAAATAACTACCATTGTAAAACTCTAACATTCATGAAACTATAGAAATTTTACAAAAAAAATCATTTTATAAATTTTTCTGAGGAAGTATCCAATATTATTTTGTACACAACCTTTTTTGAGACTATTCATACATTTATTATATAATTATTTCACATGAATGAAAATATTTTCCTTACCATATTTTTTTATTATTACTTAGAAATCACTATATTCATGTATGTTTACATCTTAAAAACAGTATTTCATGAATCAAATTCCTTTTTTATGAGACAAATTCAAATCATAATTGTTTTGAAACTTTAAGAAGATTAAAATAACTTTCATTAATTTTTTGCATTTTTTTGAAAAGTTATTTCTTATCCTTATTTATTTGATATGTATTGGAGTCACCATGTTCATTAAAAATCCATTTTTTCATGAGAATTATTACTTTGTTTTGAAAACATTATCAAACCTTCCAAATCCATAATTTTATTTCTTCTAAAACACTAGAGAACTTCCTAACATTAATTTCCTCTTCTAGGATTCTGAATTCATACTCTATACTTTAATTATTGGTTTCAAACATATTTATTCCGAAAAAAATATTTGATACTAACTCATCAAGATAAGGGTTAAGTACATATATTCCATAAATCACAATAACATATGAAATTTCATCCAGGTGAGAATAATTCCACACTGTAACCATTATGTTCCATTATTCCTTTATCTTAGTGAGGATAATTCAGTGTTGGAATCAATATATTGAATTTAAAATTTAAAATCTAGATATAAAATTGGTGCTCTAACTATATTCACTTGATTTATAAATGATAACTCACTGGGTAGTATCTACCTATCTTCAATTGAGCTAAAAATGATCTCTCATTGGGAAATATCTACATGAATATAATATCTTCCATATCTTAGTAACATTCATTACCATTCCAACATTGTATTCACACTGTATGACATTGTGATTGAAAAAAATACAACACCAAACATAGGTTTGCGTCCAGAATTCTCCCACTTTAGACTATTTCTTCAATACTATCAAAAATACATCCTCTGTCAAATACTCCAAACATTTCATGGCTATGGATTTATGATTCCTCTTATTCCTCCCCGGTGAATTTTATCTATCCATTTGACATCAAAATTAAATGTTCCATATGAAACCAGATTTTTTTATTCAGGTTCTCTTCCCCTTAGGGTCTCCAGATATTCCTTTAAGGTCATCTCCCCCTTTGAAATCTTGACTGATAGGGTTTAAATTGGAACAAAATTTCTAATAAGTCTCCTCCCCTTGACACTTTGAAGTCTGTATGATATTTATTCATCATAAATACTAACCCATTAATTAATAATCTCAATTCAATAAATTTATAATGTACTTCAGAATACTATGGGGGTACACACTTCTCTTGAAACCCATGAAAAACATATATTGAGAAATTTTCTCCCCATTTGAGATCTATGTTTCACTTTTGACACCATCTATGAATTTATTCTGGTCTAAATTTCACATTTTATAATGTTTCATGATTTGAGTGATTTGTTTTGTTATAGAATCACACATTTGATAGATTTTTAGTGAATGAAATTACCACTTGGAATTGAGTCATGGAAAAATCCACTAATCCTACTAAGTTATAACTCAATATAGGAAACAAGATTTTATTCCAAAAAAACCAATGTTTTCCATTTCCCTCACTTACTTCTATAGATTCTAGTAGCATAAATTTCATTCTTTTAAAAGAGAATCTTATGATCTCAATCACACTAACACCAAATAGTCAGTGAATAAGAAATTAACCAAAAGTGTGTTAGACATTCCACATGTTAAACTAAATAACACCACTTGTTATAGATAACACCATGGTATCACTTGGTATGAATGATCTTAAATTATTCACATGACTACATTATCAGATAAGGATAATCATCCTAGAGTTCTTATCACCAAATCTACATGAATATATCCATGTTTATACTGATAACACTTATTCATACCAATCATTGAGCTGCTACTAAATATTGAATTCTTATTACAAATGGGTAGAAGACTTTTTGGGAATGTTATTGGATTTTTAGTAGCTTATCAGTATATTAAAAATAGTTATATGATACCAAATTATTTGAAAAAAATAGATAAATATGAAATACATCAATATTACTAGTTCTCCACAAATCAATATAGATTTTTTGCTCTAATACCACTTGAACTGATGCCTGATACAAATAGTTGAATATTCAATATGACTTGGAACCATTGGAGCATTAAAATACAGATTTGATAGTTCTTAAATATCATATCATGAACTTAATCATATGATATTCCATTTCTATAGCACATTAAATTCAGATAAAAATTTGAAAAATTAGATCAGTTGTTTAACACCAATTTCTAAATTTGATAGAATATGACAATTTCCAGTATTTTGATTCTTATTGTAACATGTATCTTTGTTTATCTTTTACATATATTTCCTTTTAGTATATACAGACCCCCTGTATTGTATCACCTCTCTAATCCTATAACAATTCAATCACAAATTAGAAATAGTTAATGTATGGGGATAGGGGTACCATAAGCACCATGAAAAATAGGATTATAGTCCATCAAAATAGACCAACCCTTTGATATTTTTTTGTAAATAATTATACTATTTCAATGTTTTTATAACTTATTTCCCAATTATAAATAATTTGGACCTATAATTTTGTATTCTTTATAAAAAATATCAATATTATTTCTACACATAGGTTTATAGGCTAGAACTTTTTCAAAATTATTGGTTTAAACCCACTCATACAAAGTTATTTCTTTAGAAAAACACCTAGACATACCTTTCCATGATTCTTTCTCAAATTTAGAATCTTACTACTTCACTTATGCTCTTTCTTATTCCTCTATTTGTGGGAAATTCTTTTAGATTTCATTTCTCATCTTGAGATATTACTTGTAAGTTCAACAAGGCTCCATATCTTTTATTTCACTTTAATGACTATCTAATAAACATAACCCATTTTTATTTGAGGTGAGTATTTCATAGAGTGAACAATCTTCTCACTCATAAATAGTGAATCTTCTAGTTTAATCTTCTATTTAATAGTCTGAATGGCCCAAAGGCCTTCTTTCCTCTTCCATTCATTATTTCATTCATTTTATTACTATTTCTGTGAGTGTAACTTATTGTGTGGTTGTGGAACCCATCATTGTGATCCATATTTATCCTCTAAAATAGTGAATCTATTTTACATCTTAATAGGACTTTTTTAATTATTGTATTTTTTTGTATTCCATAGGAGAAGAGGATATACATATGGTATATTTTCGCTCCACACATTCTTATAGTTGTATTGCCTTTCCACATGACTATGGTGAGTAAAAATAAATTATAAACCACTATACACATACCTTGTTTCACCATGTATTAGTTTATATGTTAATTCATACATTCATTATAAATCATAAATACTTATGGATTATCAATAAAAAATCATAGTGTTCCCCTTTCTACCATTATATTATCAGTTCACAGGTACTCTCTTTTGAGAGATTTTAATTTTAGTTTTTTCTAGGGTTTTTTTTATTTTCAGATTTAGCACTATTGTTTCTCTAATTTTTGGATCTCATATTTGAATCCTTTCATAATAGAATTTTAAATTATTCTTTAGAGGAAAAATCCAACTTCACCATTCCCTTATATTTTTGGATATTTACCCCAATCTCCCAGATCATTTTAACATTCTCCTTTACATAAGCTTTAATATTATTTAGTATGAAGCTTAATTAATTCATATATTTTTTTATCTATTTTAGATTTGTATTGAGAGTAAAGAGTTTTTATTTTATATCCCTCTCTATGAACATCCTAATTCTAATATTTTGAGACATTTCTTCAATAATATCACTTATTTCATTCATCTTGGCACCCATATTATCTATGTTAACATTTAGGGCCACCTCTATGCTTCTTATCCTCTTATAATCTATGAAATAATCTTAGATGATCTCATATTACACCTTTTGTATGATCTCCCACTTATCCACCTTCACTTGTAAGGCTTGGATCTCTTATTGATAATAGGAGAAACTCACTCTTAATTGAACATCATATATAATAGATTATTTTTCTTATCAGAGTTCATATCATAAATGAGTTGTTCATATTCACCACTAAAGCCTCCAAAAATTTTATTCTCAAACTCTACATCTTCAAATGGGTTATTAAGGTTTTTTCTTTCATGAAATTAATCCTCAAGTGACATAATATTTATCTCTTTTACTCTATCATAATATTTAATGTTTTCAATCACCTTTTCTTTCACTTTAGAATTATTCTTAGGATTCACAAATTTTTTAGAGTTAACCAGAATGGTAGATTTATCCATTAATTATTTTTGAATTTGTTCTATCTCTACTTCAAGATCATCCAAATATTTATTTTATTATTTTAACATCCAATAAAACTTGGGCTTTTTTCTCTATTGAATTCCTAGTTTTTTAAGAGAACTTTGTAGTTCAACGTGTAGGTCAACTACACCCTCTAATTTTATCTATTCATGGTAGGAATTTTCATTTCAAGATATATAAGAAAATTATAAAATATGGATAGAATATGATGAAATAAATTAATTAGAATAATTAACCATTATTTTCCATATATGGTCTCCCAAGGTTAAAATTCTTGTTATTTTTATTTTTCATATCTTTTGTCATAAGGAACCCTCCTTGGTCTATTTTTACAATATTATTTTGGGGTTGACTTCACAAAATTATTTTCCTCTACATTTTTTCATAAGTAGTTTTCAGGGTCTTACAAATTTCTAAAGTAGTAGCACAATGAATGGGTTTTTTACAAATTTCATTAGAAAATGATCTATTTATGATCTTTAATTTATCTTTATTTCATGTTTATTCACTATTCATTCTCAAGTAAAAATATATTCATATATAATACATAACACCTTCATAAATTTCATTAAAGAACATCAAAAATTATTTCTACAATCCATAAAAGTTAGTTTAATAAAAAATGGAGGATTAATCATTGAATCCATGTAAAAAAAATCAAGCAGTGCACCTGAGTTTGTGCAGTGATTTTGAAACTTTGTGCTTTAATACCACTTAGTGGAATAAGATACACCCTGAGTGGGTTGGGGGGGATGGGTGAATTAAGGTGATAAATAAATTTAAACATCTTATTTTATTCCTTTTCTATATCTTTTATGATATTGTTCCCCCACTAGAATGAACATGTTTAATCTCTAAAACTTGATTCAATCCTTAAAATAATAATCATAAATATCTTGGAATGTAAATCATCCATGAGACACATTCTTTTTTAATTGGTTCACCATAAATGGATAGTCCAAAGAGCATACACCGACATTGTTTTCATCATACCAAGATCCACCAATAATCACTATTTTGGTGGATACAATGTTATGGATGTGGTTTCTACATTCATAGTGAATTGAATTTAAAAGGTTTAAGGTTTGGTAACTCCCCAACCAAGGAACACTGCCTCTTCTTCACTCTCATACACTGATTTTTTGAAGGTATTTACATAGTTTATAGACTTATAGTTTTCCTTTAAAATAATATCATCATTAATATTTATCCCTAAGTAATATGTGACTCTTCTTACATCTTAGCCTTGATTTTATGATCTATAAATACATTAATTACTTAAAATAGATATTCAATGTGTTATGTTTGTGGAACTTCTCATTTTTGTGATACCCCCATATTCGTGCAACTCTGCTATTTTCATAAAACATTCATTATGCTATGAAACTCCACACTTTCACCCAAATACTCAGTTTTCATGAAAAATTCATTGTATTGTAAAACTAAAATCTTTCACACAACATTAAATAATTCTAGAATTTTCCTTATTCTTATAGACATAATTTATTTCATCATGAAACTGATGGCAACATTATTGATTTATGCAAGAAGTGATTTTCCATAACTGATGTCCTTAAGAAAGAGTTTAGGAATATGACTAGGTAAAATAGACACACATAATTTATTCATTTAAATTTTATTTTCATTTATACTTCATGAAAATATTTCAATATTTAGATCCCTCATATCTTAAAAAGTCCTGGTTCTCTTAAATGATGGGGTAGATTCCTATTTATATATGTGTCTTTCCTTTTATGAAACTACCTTGGACACCATTGAACAAGCATAAAACTATCCCATTATACTGAAATTCATCAATTTGGCATTTTCTTTAGCACAAAACTCACCACCATCATGAAACTCTGTCTTTATTTCATGATTTCATATAACTAACTTATGAACCACAAACATTTCACATGAATTTTATGGTACACTAAACTTTAATGATTTCATGTCACCTTTAGTGTGTAACTCATTTCCATCACACAACTCTGAATTTAATGAAACTATTGAACTATAATAAAATATTTTCCTTTTACTTATTTTTATGAGGAAATCTCAAATATTCTCTTATACAAAATTATCAAAATTGTTGATATCTCTCACACAACTTTTTCAACTATAAGAAAATATTTCATTTTCCATATTTTATTATGATTACTTTTAATAAATATGTTCAAACATCTTTATCATTCACACAAATCATTCATGAATCACTTTATTTTTTCATATTTTGATGAGATATCCTTAAATAATCATTTTTTCACAACTTCATGAAAATATACATACTTTTTGTGAAATTTTTTCATTTTCATGAAAAACATTTCATTTTTTATATTTTCATTAGATGGCTCGGATTCACCAAGTTCATGAAACCTCTAATTTTTCACAACACTTCTTCCTTTGATCTGATAAAATTACGAAAACATCCTAAGCCATCAATATGTTTCTTCTCAATTAATAGAGATATTTTCAACATTAAGTTCCAATTCTAGGATTTCGAATTCATTATTTATGCTTTATAGATTTTCTATACTCTTCTTTCATCCAAAAAAATAGATGAGGCCAACACCTCAAGATGAGGGTTAATTCTATGTCTTCCTTAAACAAAAAGATCATGTGAAATATCATTAGGGTAAGAATAATTCCACTCCTAAATAATTTTGTTATAATCACCCTTCATATGGGAGAGAATAATTCCACCCTAGATTAATTATATTTCATTTCTCCTTCAACATCCAAATATCTAATTAGTGCTCTCCCTATCTTCACCTGATCTAGAAATGACCACTGAGTGAGCATTGTCATCACATGTTCACCTAATATAGAAATCCTCACTCATTAAGAATTATCTGCATGTATTCCCTATGCTATCAATGATCATTACCATTCCAATATTATATTCATAGTCTATGACAATATGATTGAAAAATTTTCCAACACGAAACACAGTTTTGGGAAAAACAAAATACATTTATGCATGTGAATGCACACACACACACAAATATATATATATATATGTGTGAATGAGCACATATATATAGTTATGGAAATATATTTCTGGAAATTTCATGGAGTTCCCTTTCAAAATATTGGGTTCCAAATTTCTTCTTGGTTCCTAAAGTTTTCCAAATATCTTTTTAATGGGTTTTTTGCTAAAAAATAGTTTCTCAAAAAAGGGGCTCTTGGCTTCCAAATGTTTTGCAGAAATTTTATTTAAATGGATATTTTTTAAATCTTGAATTAGAGTCCTATTTTGAAATTCAATAATGTTTTTTTATGATTTCCTTTGGATTTTTAAATATAATTTTATAGAAAGTTATTTTATTATGAAAATTAATATTCATTTTAATGAGGAGTCCTAATTATAAAATTAAAATTGGAATTCTTTAAAAGTGTACACCTCCATAGAAGTCCTTTATTTTAATGGGATATTTCACATGGGTGTTTGTATAGAGGTGGGATAAATGATTGTAATTAAATTATTTTGGTTATTGATTGATGTGACTTGTATAAAACCCTTTGTTTTACAGGTTGTAAAAATTGGAAAAGATTTGATTTTTTGGTTTCAAAGGCTCATTAGGGGGAAAATGGTCATTTTACCACCTAACAGATGATCTTGGATAAATTTTCTAACCCCTTTTTGGTCTCAGAATAGGGTTTTTACTGTAGGTTAAGAATTTTGTGGAAATATGAGCTATTATAATTTTCACAGAATACTTAATATTAATTTATTAAATAAAAATTTATTCGCATGGGTTAAGATGGTGATATCTTTTTATCAGATTTAATTGAGATTATAACTCTATGGTTGAGTCAAGAACATGGGGTTTTTATTAGATTAGTTGTAAAATTTCATAATGTCTTGGGACTCGGGTTGAGCATTTTAAATGGTATTTTAATTTAATATAATTAGTAATTATTAAATTAATTAAACACTCCACCCCCATTCCTTTTATATTCATAATAGATGTAGTAGGTTTCCTCTCTTGTGAATAATGGATAGGTTGAGAGGGAAGAGGAAATTAGGACCTATTAAACTTCATCCATGGTGACGATTGAGATTAGATGAAGGTGAAATGACTTACAGGTAGTGATTTATAGCCAAAGCATTGGATGTTTCCACCTGGAGGTAGGAAATTTTTTTATTTTAAGTCATAGATCCCCATAATTTTATTTTATAATTTTAAATCACTATTGTGTTTTTTGGGGATTACATGGGGTTAATTTTTAGTTATTTTGGGTAAAATGGTGTTTCAGTTTATTATAGGGGTTTCCATTCAAGAAATCATGATCACATGACTTGTAGTTTAAATAAAACATGTTGTGTCTTCTTCCAATTTAGATAAGACATATTTTTTGGATAACACACTATGTACAATGAGTAAACGCTATGTATTGGGACAAGACTAGGTGGTTGGGTACTTCAAAACACACCCCATGTAAGGATGAAATGGTTGTGTAGTAGTAAAAACCCAATCACTAGGTGTTCCTTGACTGTGTACTAGTATACATATTGACCCCAATTGTTCCTTGGCTTTGTAGAAGTATATGTCCAGGGTAGAGATTTTGGAGTACACGTCATGTACTGAGCATAAAAGTAGTGTACTAATCCCTCAGGGGTTTGGGTATTTTTAATCTTATATTCTGAATTAAACATAATAGGAGTCCATTTTTAGTTTTTTCCATGTAAAAAAATTGTATCCCTTGGGGTGAATTAATTACTTATGCATAGTTATTTAGGTCGAATAGGCCATGCTGGAGAGGTTCTTCATCGAGTAAGAAAAACTAGAGGTATCCTGAGATATTTAGGGAGTGAGTCTATGTTAAGGGTGATGAAAATTATTAGGGGGATTGGAATGTTATATCCAATTACATTGGTTTATGGTGCAAAGGATAGTCCTTGGGTTGTACCAGCTCTAACTCCACCTACCATGCCCAAGGTATCATGTTGCATCACTCGAGAAATATTATATATTTTCCTTTCTTGTGTATTAGTATATGAAATTTTAAAATACACTAAAGTTACCAAGAAGTGGGTGAGTATAAAATCCATAGTAATTCCCCAAATACTTTCAATCACATGACACTTGGACAAGAATCGATTAGCACATTTATATAAAGTAGTTAAAAAATATGAAAAATAGTTTATATAAAGCTTGAAAATAAATACATATGAGAAAATCATAAATAATATTATTTATATTCATTCATAATTAGCACAAAATTCCCCATTTTAACACATACACATCCATCCACATACACAAGACCATACACTGAAGCTTGGTGTTACCGTTAACTATGGTACTCCATGACCATGATCCATCTAACCTTGACGGAAGAACTTCAGACTTTACCTATCCTCTCAAATGTACGCCAACCCAATTATGAAAAATTTCATGCCAATAAATTTCATATAAAATAATCCTTCCATTGAAATCATTTCATCAAACACTTTTCAAGCATCAAAACCATTTAATAATTTTAAAATCATCATTTTAAAATAATCAACCAATGGATTTTTCTGAAATCCATGAAATTTTCCATTTTTCCAAAACACAAAGAAAAAAAGGGTTTCCTTAATGAAAATACATAACATTTCTATATAAAATAAAATAAAAACATTTAATAAAACTATAAATTCAAGTTATAGAAAAGTGGAGATGATAGAGAATCCATCTACCTCTTAATGAATGGAAAAAATGAAAAAAAAACTTTTTTCAATATCTAGCCTTGGATATTCTTCCCTTCAATAGATCCAATAAAATATCATCAATATTCACATCCTAGAACATAGATCTATCTTTAATGGACTAATACTACTAATCTGATATAGATGATAGAAGTAGATCAAAGAATAATGTGGGAGAACTAGGACTTACCATTGATTTTGGATCTCCAATGCACTTTGATCAGTATGAAAGTCTCTTTTAGGTCGAAGGTAATTTTATCTCAAGACTGGGTAAGGAAAGGAGTATAAGATCTTAGAATTTTAGGGGAATAATGAGGATTTTGAGACTTAATTAATATTAAAAAAAAAAATTTGGGGCATTGATTATTTATTTCATAGTTAGGTCACACGGTTTTTCAAACCGTACACTGACCAGGCATGTGCTACTAGAAAAGTTCTAGAGATTCGTGTGGTTAGGACACATGGTTTGGAAAATTGTCTGTCAACTATTCTATACTACTTTCTAAATACCAGTGGCTCTCATGGTTTCCACTGGTCACTCACATGGCTTGTCTAAACCATGCAGCTTCCCAGTGACCCCAAAAACATGTTGCACGATTTCCTAGAGGTGGTGCACATTTTCTACTAACTGTTCTCAAACCTTTCACCTCCAAAAACACTTATGGAACATGTCAAAACCTTCCCAAATCTCCTGAAACTTATCCTAAGAATAATATAACTTGAAAATATAAAAAAAGGTAAATTACCTAAAACTGGGTGTGTTGATTTCTCTACACCATTGGTATTTAATATCTGAAAAGTAGAAAACTAATATTATTTTGGAATATCTATGGTCTTTGTTCAAACATTTCCTTTTCACACTCCCATTTTTCTTCTTGAATCTTACCATGATTCCATAAAACCCAGAATAAATTAATGATTTTGCACACAAGATATTCTCTTACCTATCCATAACCTGTATCATCACATGCATCAAAATTTCATCTAGTTTAAGATCAATATGGTCCCATGAAATGACATGGTTAGGATCAGGTTGGTGCTTCTTCAATTGAGATACATGAAACACATTATGCACTGAACTAAACATTGGTGGTAAAGACAACCAATAATCCATGTCACTCACTCATCCATGTATCTCAAAATGGATAATGTACCATGGAGATAACTTTCCTTGATTTACAAAACGATGATGCCCTAACCATTGAGTGATTCTTAAGAAAACATGATCATCCACCTCAAATGATAATAGTCATCAACAATGATCCACATATTATTTCTTATGAATCTAAGCTATCACCATACTCATTATGATTATTTGAATCTTATATTTTTTTCTTGTACAAGGTAAGGTCCAATTAGTGAAGTCTCACATGTTTCCACCCAAAAAAGTGGAAAATGATAAGGATGGCTATAAAGTTATTAGAAATGAGTGATTTTTATTGCGGATTAATAATTTTTATTATATGATAACTATATTAATGGTATATGCTCCTCCCATGAGCATACAAAATCCATTACATAATTCCTTAATATTTCTTCCAACATTTGGATCATCCACTAAGATTTTATATTCATTTAAGGATGATAAACATTTCTCATGGTTATTTGTGCTCTAAGGTCTTGGTATAAGTATTTCTGAAAAAAAAAAGATGTAAACCTTGAGTCATGATTAGAAACAATTGAAACTAGAACACCATGCATCTTTACAAATTTCTAAATATAGAGTTTGGAAAAATCTTCCACCATATTGGACTCATGAAACAGGATAAAGTGATCTGAAATCATGATACAATCTACAATCACCCATACAAAATCATGTTTTCAAACCATTCTTGGTAGAGCTGTCACAAAATCAATGGCTATCTACTCCTATTTCCATATAGGAATTGGTAAAGGGTGAAACATACTAGATGGATGTTGGCACTCCACTTTGACTTTCTAACAAGTGATTCATATCGAGATAAAATCTGTCACTCCCCTTTTCATGCCATCCCACCAAGACTATGCTCTAGATACATTATACATATTTTTGATGCCAAGATGAATAGTCCATCTCGAGTGGTGGTATGTAGAAATATATTGTTCCTAATAATATAATGGTAGCATGATCTAATCTATAAAATATAGAATAGATATTCCATCTATAGTACATCCCTCAATGGTCTCCCCACTATTGAGTTTTGAACTCATGGTTAAACATTTAGGATCAGATATCTAATCATCTCAAAATTTTTCAACCAAATCAGGAACTAGAGAAACTAGAAGGAAAACTACAACATCACCCTTTCCCACACAATCCAGATGTATATCGACTATAACTGACATTAGCTTCCATTGATTTGAAGCCTCTTTAGCTAACTGATTATATGAATTCCTACTTAATTAATTTTTTATCAAATTTCCTTTTCATATTGTATACATCAAGTCAAAGTCAGACATTTATAGGTATTCCATCCATCTGCATTGCCTCAAATTCCAATCCCTCTATGAGAAATTTTGTTTCAATCTCTAATAATCTATGAACACCATAAATTTCTCACCAAAAAGATACTGATTCCAAGAATTTAAGGCATGAAATATGACTTCCAATTCCAAATCATGTGTTGGGTAGTTCTTATCATGAACCAGTAACTATTGTGATTCATAAGTGATAACATGATCTCATTATATGAGAATGCAACCCAACCCAGATCTCAATGCATCACAATAAACTACATACCCTGGTTATGATTCTAAAAATGTAAGGATAAGTGATGATGTAATTAAAATATTAAGCTCTTTAAAAGATTTATGGAATTCATAATTCCATTGGAAAGGAATATTATTCCTTGTAAAATATTTTATCAGTGATTCAAGGCATGAAGAATCATGAACAAATCATTAGTAGTATCCTGTTAAGCCAAGAATACTGCATATCTCAAAAATATTCTTTAGTGGTTTCTAAAAGATAAATGATAATACCTTTTCAGGATCTATGAATAGACATTTTTTTAGAAATAAAATGACCAAGGAAATATACCACTTGTATCTTGAAATCGCACTTGTAAATCTTCACATAAAAGTGATGATCTCCCAAGATACCCAACATTATAGCCAAGTGTTTCTCATGATCATTATTAGTCCTAGAATACACCAAAATATCATCAAAGAATAGCGCTAAAAAGGAATAAATATGCCTTATAGAAATATTTTTAATAAATTTATAATACCAAAGTCCATAACCACATATTCATAATGTACATATCAACTTATGAAATCTATTTTCAGGATATCTCCCTTTAAAACACATAGTTGGTGATACCCTAATTATAAATAAATCTTATAGAACCATGTGTATCCCCTAAATTTATCAAATATATCATCAATTCATGTAATAGGATGTAAATTATTTATCATAACTTGATTAAGCTTGTGATAATCCACATAAATCCTTAGAGTTCCCTCTTATTTCCTTACAAAAAGGACTAGTGTTGACCATAGGGAAATACTCGATCTAATGAACCATTTGATTTCAAATTCTTCCAACTTTACTTTCAATTACCTTAATTATTTTAGTGCCATACTATAATATATAAGTTAAATGGTAATGGTCTCTGGTAGGAAATCAATTGTAAACTCCACTTCCCTTTTAGGTGTAAACCCATAAAAAATTCTATAAAAACACGAGTAACTTGGTCAAATATGTTCAAAAATTATCTATTCTCAATCTTATCAATAGAGGTAAAAGTAAATGCTACCAACTGATAAGAGTTCATTCCAACCACTGGTACCAAAGGTCCTACTCTACTTTCATTCATAGTCCAATCTATTTTAAATACATGTTTAACCCCATCAGAAGACATGAAACTAACCTCTGAGGAATAATAGTCGATGTGTTCCATAAATTATGTCAACCAATCCATTCCCAAAATCAGTTCATAGACATCCTTCTCTAAAATAGAGAGGTCCCAAACCAACTCAACCCCGTCAATTTTTATTGAACACACTGAGAAACAATAAGGGGGTTGGATGAGAATATATAAAAAAGATAACATAAGGGTTAAATACAAAAGAATCATACCTCATACTGTCAAAGGACCCAACTGATCATCCATGATCACCTTCTCAGCACCATAAAGTTGTTTAATAGTCTTTCCCTGATCCTTGATTCCTTGATGAGGTTGCATAAAATGAGGAGTTATGGTGTTCCTAGAATCAACTTGTCTTGCTCACTTCTAAGGATGAGAATTATTCTGATGAGATCACCTTGTCAAATCATAGGATGTATGAGAAACATGGGATGTATCTCCCACACCAGACTATGGATAATTATGATAATAATGCTGAAGATGTCCCATCTAATTACAGTTTTTACATCCTTTAGGTGGTGTCGTACAATCTCTCTTATTATGGGAAGTAGAGCCAGATTGGAAATATCTAGACTCTATGTTAGGTCGAGGAGGTAATTTAACTAATCATGTTTTCTAATTCTAATATGATTCACCGCCTTGAAATTAGGTGTCTCTATTCTTCTTATTCCTAGAATTTGAGTTCGCACATATTCCCAGAGTGATAAACATACTCCCTCCATCTGGATTTCTAGAAATGTATTTTTCCCCTACCATTGCTTTATTTACCATCTCTATGTAGTCCTTAAGACGCAAAATAATTGTCTTAGTGTGAATCTCCAGTCATAGCACAGATTAAAAGATGAATACCTTCATGTATTCACTATAAGAAACATCTGGTGAAAAGTGGACCAAATTCATAAACTTATCTGCATACTCTATAATAGATATATTCTTCTATTTCAAGATGAATAAATCATTTTTCTTTCAATTTTTAACGTGTTAGGATAAAAAAATTCTAAATAATTCTTTATAATCCTCTCATGTCATACCATGGATGAATTTAATCAGGGAAAATAAATCCCACCATTGGCATGTAATATCTTTCAGTATATATGTTTCCAAATTGACTTTAATCTCATCTAGTGTTCCCAAGAGTTTAAAAATTCAGTTCATCAGATTCAGCCACACTTGTGCTTTTGTAGGATTGAAATCCTTCATAAAAATGGGTGGATTATATTTTTGAAACTAAACCAAGTGGCCCACCTGTTGAAGTTTATCATTCCTATTTCTTGTGTATATAACTTGGAAATATTGAACGATGCTTTGGAGTAATTTCTGGTTCATTGTGTGGATCAGGTTCAACCATGTTCTCTGCTTCCATTTCTTATTGATTTAAACGGCATCTATCTAGTACCATTTTCTATACCCAAAACAAAACATAATTTAGTTAATTTTTTCTAGAAAATTAAGGATTGTAAAAATTTAAAATCACCATTTGCAACAATTAGTAACAATTATTTCCAAAACTAGACCATTTAAATCATTTTCAAAAATCATTACATGATGGATGAACAATGAAGTCCTGGTGGGATGTCTCACTACAATTTATGACAAGAAACACTCATTGGTTAAACCCATGATGATAAGTTAAGAACACACCTAAAAGTGTATTAGAACACTTTTATAGTTGGGCACCCAAGAAACATGAAGTTCAACAAAAAATGTTATCTACGTATTTTTAAGCTATACATTCCAAGTTCTAATAGTCCTGCCACCATCTTATTATCCCAAAAGATAGATAGAGAGTCCAAGGATGATATTATTTGTAACATCTTACCCCAAATCATTGTCTTTAGGAGATATGGAGTTCCACTAACTTTACTTGACATCACCAATACACCAAATCCCAATAATAAATGCCAAGGTATTAGGAAAATTGTTGGGGGATGATTTTTCCTTTAAAGTTAAAACAACCTAACAACATGAAAAAATAAAAATAAAATAATTCTATATGATGAATGATTAAAAGTAATATAATCCAATGTCAAACATCATAACAACAATATTAGATTGATAACATGACATGATAAATCAAGCAAAAAACCAAAGTACTACATGACTCAAAGACATCAAAAGGAACAATCCCAAGTACCACCCGACCGTATCTAATCTCCAAATCTACCCTCCATTCCCAAGGTATTAAGTTATATATCATGAGAAATATGATACAATTCCCTTTCATGTGTCTCAGTATATAATTTCTACAAATTCACCAAAGTTCCCAAGCAGGGGGTGAGTATAAACTCAATAGGAATTCCCCAAATACTTCCCATAACACACCACTAGGATAATAGATGGTTATCACATTTAAATAAAATAGTTGTAAAGTGTGGAAAATAGTTTATATAAATCTAGAAAATAAATCCATGTTATAAAACCATAAATAATTATATTTTCATCCATTCATAATTAGTGTAACTTTTCCCATGTTCACACATGCACACCCATCCACATACACATGACTATACCCTCAATATTGGTGTTACTATTAATGGTGGTACTCCATGACCATGATCCGTCCAAACTTGACAGTAGCAATTATGACCTTATCTTTCTACTCAAATTCATTCCAAACCAATAATTCCAAATTATTTTCCAATAAATTTCACATAAAAATACTTCCCTTGAAATAATTTCATCAAACGCTTTTCAATAATTAAAACCATTTCATAATTTTAAAATCTTCATTTTAAAATTATAAACCAAAAGAGTTTTCCATAAGCCATGAAATATTCTAATCTTCCAAAACACAAAACAAAAAGGGTTTCCTTCATGAAATTGAAAAAAAAATATAGAAAACTCATTTAAAAAACTAACCCTTTAAGTTATAGAATATTATAAATGAGAGATAATCCAACTACCTATCAATAAATGTTGAAAATTAAGAAAAAAACTTAGAACTTCTAAATGTGGACTTAGATATTCTTCCCTTCACTAGATCCAAAAAAAACATCATGATACATATCCTAGCACATACATATATCAATAAAAGGCTAGATATATGGATTAAATAGAGAGGAGAAACGTATATCTAAGAATAATGAGGGAGAAAAGGCACATACAAATAATTATGAATCTCTAACACACTTTGATCCATCCAAATGTCATTTCTGGTTCTAAGAGGATTGTCTCTAAAGCCTGTGGGAGAGGAGTTTGAGACCCTAGAATATTAGAAGACTAATGCAGCTCCTAGATCTTAATTCATATTAAAACCAAAAAATATCAGGACATTAACTATACGTCTCATGGTTATGTCTCATGGTTTTTCAAACTATGTTTTAACCATTCATGTGTTACTAGACTATATCTAGAGAGCCACATAGTTAGGTCACACAGTTTGGAAAATTGTGTGCCAACCGTGCGGTGCTACTGTCTCAAATCCAATGGATCAAGTGGTTTCCCCTAGGCACTCTCATGGTTTTTCCAAAATATTCACCAACTATGTACCTTCCCAATAAACCCCAAAACATTTTTATGGTTTTCTGAATGTGGTGCATGGTTTTTACTAACCATGATTAAACCGGGCATCTCCAGAATCACTTTTGAAACATGTCAAATCCTTCCTGGAAATCCTGAAACATAACCCAAGCATAATATAACTTGAAAATATAAAAAAAATGAGTAATTTGCCTAATATTTAGGTAGTTACTTTCTCCTCATCATTGGTCTTTCTATCCCTAGAAATTAGAAACCCAATGTTGTTCTGAAATAGCTCGGGCCATTGTTCAAACATTTCCTTTTCGTGTTCTCATGTTTCTTTCTGAATCTGACCATGGTTCCATAAAAATCATACTAAAATAAATATTTTTCAATATAAGAGCTTCTCCTATATATCCAAAACGTGTATTATCACATGAATCAATGTTGTATCAGGTTCAAGATCAAAATGGTCTCATCACATGACATGTTAGTTGGTACATCTTCAATTAATATGAATAAAACATATTATGCACTTAACTAAACCATGGGGGTAAATATAAATGATAATACACATAACACACTCATTAAAGTATCCAAAATGGGCCAATTTACCATATATACAACTTTATTTTCTTTTCAAAATGATGATGCCTTGTCCTTGGAGAGATTCTCAAGAAAACATGATCAGACACCTCAAATAATAATGGTCATCGATGATTATCCGTATATAATTTTGATGAATCTAATACATCATTATCCTACTTATGATCATTCGAATCTTATTAATTATTTATTACACAAGGTTAGGTCCAATAAGTGAAGTGTCACTTATTTCCTCCTAAAAAAGTGGAGAACAGAAAGGATGGCCATAAAATGCTTCGAAAGGAGCCATATGTATTGAGGCTTGATAACTGTTATTGTATGAGAAATCCACTAATTAGATATTATCCTCCCATGAGCCCCCAAAATCCAATACATGATCCATTAGCATGTCTTATATCATTTGGATCATCTCTTAGGATTATCCATCTATTTTAGGATGACAAGAAATGCTCATGGTCATTTTTGTTCCAAGTGCTTACTACAAGGATTTCCAAAACTGATATGTAAACCATAGGTCCTGATCAGAAACAATAAAAACTATAACACCATGAATTTTTAGGATTTCTCAAATGTAGAGTTTGGAGAAATATTCCACCATATTGGATTCAAAAATCAGGGTGAAGTGATCTAAATTCATGAGTATATCCACAATCACTCATATGGAATCACATTTTAAAACTATTCTTAGTAGACCTATCACAAAATCCATGGATATATTCTCCCAATTTCATATGGGAATCGGTAAAGAGTACAATTTAATGGTTGGTCGTTGGTTCTCTTCATTGACCTGCTGACAGGTGAGGCATCTCAAGAAAAACTCTACCACTTTCATTTTCATGTCAACCCACCAAAAATGTGATCTCATTTATTTATATGTATTTTTTATGTTAAGATGAATGATAAATATTAAGTGGTTATAGGCATAAATAATTTATTCTTGATAATCCAAAGGTATCATGTTCTAATCTCTAAAATGTAGCATAGATATTTCATCTTGCATCCATCCATCAATGGTATCCCCGCCATTTAGTTTTGACCACATGGTTAAACATTCAAGATTAAATTTTTGAGAATATCTAACCTGATCAACCAAATTAGGAACTAAATAAACCCAAAAGAAAACTACAACATCAAATTTTCCCACACAATTACATACATACCACTTATAACCCACATTAGCTACTATTGCTCTAAAGCCTCTTTTATCAATATATTATATGACTTCCTGATCAATGAAAATGCTATAGAATTTCCTTTACCCAATGTATACATAAAGTTAATGTCAAATATTTATAGGTATTTAATCCATATGTGTTGCCTCAAATTCAAATCCCTCTATGAGAAAATATTTTTCAAGATGTTTTGATCTGTGAACACCATATATTTCTCTCCAAAATTTTAATGACACTGGGTATTTAAGTAATAAACTATGGTATCCAATTCCAAATAATATGTTATGTAGTTCTTCTCATGCACCCATAATTTTCATGATCCATAAGCAACAACATGATCTCCCAGCATGAGAACACAACCCAACCCAGATATTTTTGCATCACAGTAAACTATATCCTCTTATCCTGATTTTAGAAACATAAATATATGTGTTGATGTAATCTAAACCTTAAGCTCTTTAAAATATTTTTGGCATTCATCATTCCATTATAAAGGAATACCAACCCTTTTCAATTATTTCATCAGTGATTTAAGGTGTGAAAAATCATGAATAAATCCCCAGTAGTATCCTGTTAAGTCAAATAAAATACATATCTTGAAAAAAAATCAGTGGTTGTGAAGAGATAACCACATTTACATTTTTAGGATCTATGGAAACCCATTTTTTAGAAATAAAATGACCAAGGAAATTTACCTCTTATATCCAGAAATCACACTTTTAAATATTTTCATAAAGGAAATGATCCCCCAAGATACCCATAACTATATCTAAGTGTTTCTCATGATTATCATTAGTCCTAGAATACACCTGAATATCATCAATGAACACCACCACAAAGGAATAAATATACCTATAAAAGATTTGATTAATCAATTACATAAATATTTTTAGTTAATTCCTAAGATGAAAAGGAATAACCATGTATTCTTAATGTCCATATCGAATCTGGAAAGCTATTCTCGGGATATCATCATTTAGAAATCATAGTTGTTGATACACCGATCAAAAATAAATCTTAGAGAACCATGAAAATTACCTTAATTGATCAAAAAGATCATTAATTTTTGGAATAGGATAATGATTATTTATCATGGATTGATTAATCATATGATAATCCACACAAAGTCTTATAGTTCTATATGATTTCTTTACAAAAAGGATTAGTGTTTCCCATGGGGACATACTCGGTCTAATGAACCCTTTTCTTTCCAACTCTTATAACTAGAATCTCAATTCCCTTAATTATTTTGTTGTCATCCTATAATATTGAAGTGAAATAGGATTATTCCCTTTTATTATATCAATCATAAACTCTAATTCTCTTTCAAGTGGAAACCCATATAAATTTTATTGAAAAACATTAGGAAATTGATCAACTATGGTTAGAAAGTCTCTATTCCAAATCTCATCAAATGAGTCCAAAGTAACCACTACTAACTGATTAGAGATCATTCCAACCACTGGTACCAAAGGTCCTACTCTACTTCCATTCACAACTCAATATCCTTTAAAGATATGTTTAACCCCATTGGAAGACATGAAATTGTCCTATCAGGAATAATATTCTATGTGTACCTTAAATAATGTCAACCAATCCATTCCCAAAATAAGATCATAGACATCCATCTCTAAAACATATAGGTATCAATCCAACTCATCCCTATCAATTGTTATTGAAAAACCTCCATACTTTAAGGCTTGACAATCCCATTTTCCCAATGGTGTTTGATGTTTCAAAAAAGAAGAAATTATCTCAACATGTAAACCCATATAATCAAGCACATAAGAATAAATAAATTATTGTAATTCACCCATATCAAACAAATCATTCATAAGGGTTGAATTTAAAATAATCATACCATGCACCGCTAAAGGTCCCAATGGATCATCCATGATCACCTAATCAGCACCATTAATTTATGTAATAGTCATTCCCTAATCCTTGATTCCTTGCTAATATTTCATAACATAAGGATTAAGAGTGTTCCTATAATCACCTCAGTTCGCCCAGTTCTTAGGATGATAATTATTTTAATTAGATTTCCCCATTTAAGCATAGGATTTATGAGAAACATGGGATGCATCTCCCATACTAGACTTTAGATAATAATGAAAATAATGCTAAAGATATCTCACTTCTTCTAATTCATAGTGTTTGAGTTCCCACTTGTTCCCATAGTGATAAACATACTCTATCCATCCGGATTTCCCTAAAGTTATATTTTTATTATCATTTATCTATTTACCACATATATGTAGTCTATAAGACAGAGAACATCTAACTTAGAGATAATCTATGGTCGTGGTCCAAATTCTATGATGTGCGCCTTTAGGGATTCACTAGTAGCAACTTATGGTACAAATTGAACCAAATTCATAAACTTATCCTCATACTATATAAAGGATAGATTCTCCTATTTCAAGCTAAATAAATCACTTTATATTGCACTTTTGAATGATTGAGGATAGAATTATTTGTTAAACAACTCTTCAAAACCCTCCCATGTTAATACTTGGCTGACTATAGATTAGGAAGCTAAATCCCACCATTGGCATGTAAGATATTCTAGAATACATGTTACCAACTCTAATTTCAACTCGAACAGTGTTTTCATGAATTTAAAAAATTATTTCATCCAATTTAGCCACACTTTTTCTTTTTCAATAATGAAATCCCCCAAAAAAATGGGTGGATTATATTTTTGAAACTGAACCAAGTGGCCCACCATTCAATGTTCATCATTCCTATTTCATTTTTCTATGGATTAGAAATCTAGAATGATGATTTGGAAAAATTTCTGGTTCACCCGTGGATTGGGTGTAATGATGTTCTCTATAACCTCTTCTTTTTGATTTCTATGGCATCTACCTAGTTTCATTTTATATACCCAGAAAAAAAAATCATTTAGATCATTATATATAGCAACTAGAGGATTAAAAAAAATTAAATCACCATTTTCAACAAGTAATAACCATTATTTACAAAACTAAACTATTTTAATCATTTTCAAAAATCATTGCATGATGGATGAACAATACAGTCCTTATAGGAAGTCTCACTAAAATGCATCAAATGAAACACTCATCGATTAAACCTGCAATGATGAGGTGATAACACACCTAAAAAGGTTTTAGAACACATTTTTACCAGGACACCCCAGTACCTTGATCTCTTTTATAGATCTACTAATACCTTATTTGATTATCATTCATCATATTATTTTATATCACACAATATTTTTAAGAATGTTAAATCATCACCCCAAGTAATAGATATTGAAATATCATTGAAAACCCCTAATGGTACAATGACCGCATTTAAGATTTAAAATTTTGATCAAAATGAGATTTTTGGGAGGATACTTCTTACATATCTAATTGTTCTTCATTTGGTTGAATTTGATATAATATTGAGTATGGATTGTATTTTCTTGCATAAATCACATATCAATTTTCAGGATAAGGAAGTCTCATTTCATATCCCAAATCATCTTACTATCATGTATCAATGAAAGGATGGTCATAAAATCCATATAGAAGCAAATTTTATAATGTGAGTTATATTACCCAACAACAAGAGACTCTTGCATAAAATGATTAGGGTGGAAGTAAACATTGATAATGTGCCTATTATATGAGAATATACTTATGTATTTCTAGATGAATTTCTCGATCTTCTCCCAAATAATGAGGTTGAGTTTTCAATAAAACTCATTCCTAGATCCCTGCATATCTTAAAGAGTTTGTATAGAATGTATCTCGTTGAATTATAGGAGTTAAATAAGAAATAATAAGATTATTTGGACAAGGGTTTTATAAACCCCAGTGCTTCACCTTGGGGTGAGCCAGTCCTATTTTCCAAAAAAAAGGATGGATCGATATGTATTTACATTGATTGTCATGAGCTTAATGAAATCACAATAAAAAGGTATATTTTCCCCTATATCGATGATCCATTCGATCAAATATTAGAAGATCAATTGTAATAAACAAAGGATTTAAAAATAAATTTAATATAGAATGCATGAAACATTGAGCCTTTGTGAAACAAACACTTTGTTACTTATAGGATTTAGTTATTACCTAGCCGTTAGACATAATTTATCTGCTTCTCTATTTTAAATTTTGAAAAACAGACATACATGGTTGCAATCAGTAATATATTTAGAGTTCAATAGGATCAACTTACATTTTTGGTGAATAGTAACTTGACCCTTATGAATAGTAATGTACCCTTATGAATAGTAATATGGACCTTATGAATAGTAATATCACCCATGTAAGTATAAATAAAATTTAGGCACCTTATAAATGAGAGTGAATATTTTAAAAATTAATAATTAAGTGTTGGTATTTTTGTGAGTAATAAATATTTAATTAAAATTTTAAATTAATAAATTGATTTAAAATAAAATTAATTTTCATAAAATATATTCCTAAATAAAATATTTTTTTGTCCTATTAATTTAGTATAATTTTATGAGACCATAGTTAACTTATGAAAGTGTTATAATATCAAATTTAAAATTAAAATATGTATTTTTCAAGTAAATAATGATTTTATTTAAAAAATAAATTTCATACATTTGGAAAATTATTTTAAAAAAATGGATTCTATTTTTTAATTCTATATGTCGAAAAATGGTCGTGGTGAATTTTTGGGATTTCTCTAAAATACTTGAAATTTTAGTGAATAGTAAAATACGATAATTAACGGTAAATACTAAATACATGATTTATTAAGTCATAGGTGATTTATGGATTATTTAATAACTCTTGGTTCAAACTCACATGCACTTATTACTTTTTTTTGTCACAAGAATCAACACTATTTCTTATTTTGAGCAAAATAATAAAATAATAAATAAGATATTCAAAAAAACACCCCTCTCCTCCACTATAAAACTCACCCCTTACTCCCTCTTATCCTCACTCCTATAAGACTTTAATCTTCTCAAATTTCTACCCAAATACTCTTCCCTAGTCTCTCCCCATGTCCAAGAGCTCTTGGTCTTTCCAAAAGACCAAAATCCCTTCCCTTAAAGAGGTTTTCAAGGAGGACATTTCAAGAGGTAAACCCTCTTCCCTTTTCATTCAATTTCATTTTCAATTTGTTTTCTTTCCTTATATTCTACTCACCTAATCTATAAAAATTATCATGATAAATGATATCATGTTAATGTAATATCCTTCCTCAAACTACTATCTCTATCTTTTTATTTTAAAAATGAAATCATCGTCTGGGAAGTGCCGATTTACAACCTCCGTGGACGACGAAGTTTCTTTATTCAATTTATCATTAAAGTATCTTAATTATACCATTTTAATTGATGAAACAGATTTTAAAATTAATATTACAACTTTTTTTATGTTCTGGATGTAATATATTTACATAATACCAAGCGATAATATAAAATGAGTTTGTTATGATCAATAATCATCGTAATAATCTAAACGATTATCACTAAATGTATTATCAAATGATTCATCCTTATAATATATAAACAAATGATATATATAAAAATTTAAAATTATATATTCTCATTAAAAACATTAAATTCCAGTTCTGGATAATTATTCCAATTTTAAATGAATTTCATTACTTATAATCAAGCGAACTGATCATGAAATCAAGGAAATGAACACTCTGGAATGATGGAATTCAATCTTATAACTTATCAATAAGGACATAAATGAACTTAATAAAACTATAATGAATCAAATAAATGTAGATAAGGTTTTTTATTAATTAATTAATAGATTTAATTTTATTATACAAGAATTTAAGGTCAAATACAGAACACAGTCGGACATAAGGTTAGGGTTTTCTACCTGAACCTCCATTTTATTTCGGGTTACTCTTATTCTCTACTTACCTAAATGAAATTATTAATTATTATTATGTACTCCTAATAAATTCTGTTTTAAAGTTATATATATTTGTACCAATCATAATCCTTCTTTATTTTATGGGGAGTTACATTATTTAAAAGGATATTTCAAAAATTATTCCCGATAAACAAGATTGTTTCAAAGGAACTACTCGAATTCTTACCTATTTTAAAATAAAATATATAATATATTTTTAGACACCATTATTTTTATAAAATAATTAATTTTATTATAAAAAAACTACATTAATTCACTTCTGGTTTTATGAAAATATTTTTCCAAAATAACTCTTCTTTTCAAATTAAAAGAGTATTTATCTTAAGAATTACTTGATAATTTTATACGAGTATTTTAATCTATTTCAAAACTTTTGTTGATTCTTAGGTTTAATTGGGATTAATATTTTATGATATCATCTACCATATTTTATTTAATGGTTTGTGATTATTTTGTCTATGGATGTGCTATCTTGATACCATTCACCATATTACTCTGAATGGTTAGTGTTCATATTTAATGATTGGGGGAAATTATTTACATTTCATATGTTAGTTTAAATATGAATGTATATGTTGTTTATTTTTATCCCTATCCATATTAATAATGCATTGGACTTATTACATGATAGGTGGGGCCCACTATATCCCCTCGATGCATCGGTAGGTCTCATGAGACAAACTAGTTTGGGTTTTTACCCGTTTATGTATGGTCTTGGCATGAGGCCTTGACATAATGATTATGATGTCTGGAATTATGAATTCCCTCATTATGAAACTATTGATTGATAGTCCATATGATTATTAAACTAGTATAATATCTATGGGTATGTTTTATGGACTTATTAATCAGTTTGTATTCCAATCGTATTATGCTCAAGTTTATTTTTAGAGGCATGTGTTTTTAGTTATTCATCATGCCTAGTGTTTATGTTTGTGATTACTTTCACTGTATTATTTACCATTATTGAGAATATGTTCTCATATCTTTCTTATGTTTTATATTTCTCCAGGATACAAAGAAGTGTATTATAAATGAATTACAGGGATAATCTAGGATTTATGGGAGTTGTTAATGGATATTCTATATTGTATTTCATTTTAAGTAGTAATGTTTAACTTCTGTATGTATACAGTCTTAAAAAACTACTAAAATATATGTTCCTTAGTGATAGTACCTTCTTATAATCATGAAAATGTGATAAAATAATTCATCAACTCCGAGAAACTAGGTTCGGGGCGTTACAATTGGTATCAGAGGAAGTTTAATAGAAAACTTGGAAACTAGATATAGAAAATGTAGATTAGGGAACAAATCCCTAAGGTAGACTTTGAGGATAATCATACAAGAACATCCTAGAATTTTGGTAAGGAAGAGATTATATGGATATTCCTAGAAATACATCCCAATATGTATACTACAAGTGGATGTGGTTCTGGCATATATGTACATAGGAGTAACAACTCTAACAATGTGTTCTGAGGTTGACTCAAGGTAACCTGGTACACTACAACGGGCCTTACTGTGCACATGGTTTTACACTCTTGGGGGGTCTATTGAGGATAATTCAAATTTTCTTTACAAACCATTATAAAGGATTTAAATGTAAATATTTCCTCAAGTAAACCATTTTTATGATTATGATATTAGTTATGCATAAGATTTAAATTAATGTTAAGTATTTTTCTAGTTGAGATTATACATTATGATTCATTACCTAATCTAGTTTATTATAATATTTAGAAATTTCACCTAGTGTAAGTAATGGAACCCTCATGAATGTGTGTATCCCATGTATGGATTTCCCTTCTATATACAAGATAATGTTGTTGGTTTTGGAGTTGTGACTAATGTTGAGAAACTTATAACTATACTGGGATAGTTGACTCAGGTTATGAATAATAACCTTACCCATATGAGGAATCCTGAATCACAATGTGGAGGATCAATGTTAGACCACTTTATGTGACAACAATCTTCATTATTTAATGAGACTACAAACCCATTCATAGTAGAGTAGTGGATAAATTCCTTAGAAAATATATTTCTCACTTTGGGAAGTAACGAAAGGCGGAAGGTTGTCTTGGAAGTATATCATCTATCAGGATATGCTAATCAATGGTGGTCATTGATTCAAAAAAAATGAAGAGGAAGAGATTGAAAATATGAAATGGAGATATTTTAAGGAAATATTCTTATAAAAATACTTCCCTCATGAATAATGAGCAGATATTGAAAGGCAGTTTTTAAATCTGAGACAAAAAGAGGATGAGAATGTTGCAAAGTATAAAGCTAACTTCACAAGGTTAGCAAGGCATGTCGCAAAATACATACATAACCCAAGAAGAAATATTTATTGATTCTTTGATGGTTTAAAACCATTCCTCCAAAGGTCACTAGTCTCCCAAAGTTTCACATCATACGAAGATATAGTCTCATGTGATATCAAGACAAAAAAAAATACTCTAAGTATTATGGATTTAAAGGAATACAAGAGAAGGATAGGTTTTTTGAACACTCTGGAAAAGGAAATAAGGAAAGGGGGAATAAGGGAAGAATTGATTTTCCATCCTATGATAATTTTGGGAAGAAACGCCTTGTTATTTGCCCGAAGGGTATGGGTGTTTATTACAAGTGTGGAGGAAAAGGCCACCAGTCACATGATTTTAAAGGAAAAAAATAATCCACCAATGTTCAATGATACAATTTAAAAGATATGGGATATTATGAAAATGATTGTCCTAATCATTAAGGAAACATTCCCCAGAGAAGGACAAGGAAGCAAGGCCAAGCTTATGCGATCACAATTGATGAGGTTGAAGTTCCTAATGATGTGGTGGCATGTACTTTGTTTATTTCCTCAAAATTAGACAATGATTCATTTGATTCTGGATCATCACATTTGTTTATATCTTCCTAGTTTTCGAAGAAAATTATACATTTCCAATTTGATTTAATAAATGAGTTGTCGGTCAAAACTCCAAAGGAAAGTATCATTACAACAAAGATATGTCAACCAGTCCCCATTATGACACAAAAACATACTTTAGTTTCTGACCTTATCATCATACCCATGATTGACTTTGATATAATTATTGGTATGAATTGGATTTCAAACTATGATGTGATAATATATTGTAAGAAGAAGTAGGTTACAATTTTTGAGAATGGTGTAGAAAACCTTATCTTTATAGTAGAAACCCCGCCATTTGATTCTTATCTAGATCCACCCCCAGTATCTCTACTGAATAAAATTATTGGGGAGGTTTATAATGCAATATATATGTGTGAGTAAAGAAATCTTCAAATTGAGTATGTACCTATTGTGCAAGAATAAATTGATGTATTTCTAGAGGATTTATATTGACATCCTTCTAAGTGGGAAGTTGAGTTCACTGTTGATTTAATTCCTAGTTCAAGACCTATATAAAATACTCATTATATAATGGACAATGTGGAGTTATTAGAACTGAAGAAACAACTAGAGTAATTGAGTGATAAAGTATTTATCCACCCTAGTTTTTATCCATGGGGAGACCCTGTTCTTTTTTACAAGAAAAGGGATAGATTTATGAGGTTTTGTATTGAATATAGGGAGATCAATGATATTACAATAAAGAAAAAGTATTATCTTCCTCACATTGATGATTTATTTTATAAACTTCATGGAGCCCAATATTTTTCAAAGATTGACCTTTGATCTGGATATCATCATTTTCATGTGAGGAAGGAAGATATTCCAAAAATAGCATTTCAAACCAGGTATGGGCATTATGATTTTACAGTAATGCCTTTTGGACTGACTAATGCACCCTCTATTTTCATGGATCTAATTAATAGATTTTTCAAGTAATATCTTGATGAATTTTTTTGTGGTATTTATTGATGATGTCTTGGTATAATCCAAAAGATAAAAAGATCATGAGAATCGCTTGTTCATTATTCTAAAGACTCTTAGAAGAAATGAATTATATGGGAAGTTTATCAAGTGTGAATTATGGCTTCAAGAAGTTTCATTTCTAGGTCATATTGTCTCTAAGGATGGAATTTTAGTGGATCTTATGAAGAAAAAGGTGGTTCAATAATGGAATACACCAACGAAAATAACCGAGGTATGTAGTTTTATTGGTTTAGCAGGTTATTATCTGCATTTCATTCAGAAATTCACCCGATTAGACAACCCATTAACCAAACTTACTTGTAAAAGGGTTAAGTTTGTATGGACAAACGAATGTGAAGAATGTTTTGAAGAATTGAAGAGGATATTAGTGAATGCTTCGATCTTGAATCCACCATCGGGGAATGGTGGATTTGTGATCTATAGTGATGTATCAAAGAAAGGACTCGGGTGTATCCTTATGTAGAATGATAGATTTATTGTTTATGCATCAAGACAGTTAAAAATTCATGAACAGAACTATCAAATTCGTGATCTTGAGTTAGCAGCTATGATATTTTCTCTAACTATATAGATACACTATCTCAATAGAGAAAGATATGAGATATATACATATCACAAGATCTTAAAATATATCTTCTCATAGAAATAATTCAACACGAGGTAAAGGTGATGGCTCTATCTACTCAAGGAATATGATTGTTTTATACACTACCACCTAGGGAAGGAAAATAAGGTATTTGATGTATTGGGTAGGGAGAATCATGGAGTTTTAAACAAAATGATAATTGACAAGGATCCTATGTACATGGATCTAGTGAGGATGGATATGGGAATTATTAAAGAAGGTGAAATGTCACTACTTTTTCAATCGGTTTCCAAACCATATTTATTGGAAAGAATTAAAATTTCTTAGCCTTATGATGAGAATATTCAAAAGAAAATTAAAGTTGTGAATTATGGGAAGTTGGATGAATTCATGTGTGAGAATGGAATTCTGAAATTTGGGAGGAGGTTATGTGTTCCCTCTATCCCCGAGCTAAAACGGGAGTTATTTGACGATTCCCATAGTTAAAATTTCTCTATACACCATGGTAGCACCAAGATGTATAGAGATTTGAAGGAACATTTTTTGTGGGACAATATGAAGTGGTAAATTGTTGATTATGTATCAAGATGTTTAGTTTGTCAACAAGTGAAGGCCAAAAGACAACATCCTAGAGGATTTATGAAACTTCATCCTATGCCTACATGGAAATGTGATGAGATCATTATGGATTTTTTCACTCGATTACAAAATCTCCAAGGAATAATGATTCAATATGGGTGATTGTTGATCAACTAACCAAATATGCACATTTCCTTGCTACAAGGGAGGATTTTCCATTGAATCACCTTGTACGACTCTATATTAATGATTTTTTAAGACTTCATGGAGCACCTCTCTCAATTTTTTCTGATCGTGATCCATGATTTACATCAAAATTCTGGAAAATTCTTTAGAAATATTTGGATACTAAGCTTTGTTTGAGTACTACTTATCACCCTCAAACTGATGGACAATAGGAAAGGATGATCCAAACTTTAGAAGATGTGTTTAGATCATTCTCGCTTGAATTTCAAGGTATGTGGGATCCGTATTTACCTTTGGTAGATTTTTCCTAAAAAATAGTTTCCATTATAGTATTCAAATGGAACCATATAAAGCATTGTACGGAAAGAGATATCATACACCAACATGTTTGGATGAAGTTCGTGAAAGGAAGCTTGTCGGACCAGATCTTATGGAGGAAACAACAGTGAAGGTAAAAACTATTCAAACCCATATCGAAGAATCTCAAAATATGAAAAATATCTATGATGATAATCAAAGGTAGGATTTTTAATTTCAAGTGGGATATCACGTTTTCTTGAAATTATATCCATGGAAGGGTGTTATAAGATTTGGAAAGAAAGGGAAACTGAGTCCTAGGTACATTGGACCTTTTGAACTTCAATAGAAAATTGGATTTGTGGATTATCATTTGCCAATGCCACCTAGCCTTTCTAAGTTACACAATGTGTTCCATGTCTCATTGTTGAGAAACTATATGTCATACCCAACACATGTACTCACTTATGAAGGTATACAATTGGAACCTGACTTATCCTACTATGAAGAGCCTATCCAGATTATTTACACTAAAGAATAGGTGTTGAGTAATCAGAAAACTCGTCTGGTAAAGGTACTTTGGAAAAATCATAAAATTGAAGAGGTGACGTGGGAGCCTGAGGAGATGATGATGAAGAACTACCCAAATATTTTTATGAAAACACATTTGTATTGTTTTGATATTTTATGTTGACAATCCATTATTCATTTTTGACGTGTAGGAATCAACCACACCTCAATACGATGCACGGTGTGACCGGTATAACTCTAAATGTGTCATTTTTATTAAAAATTGACATTTTTTTAATGTATTCTTCATATTAATGTTTAATTTATTTATTTATAGTATTACTAACGTAATATTTGTTTTCTTATATATGTGTAACCTTTTTATCGATTTGGGATGATTTTTTTAGCGATTATTACCATCAGATGACATTTTTTAGAGGGGACCACAGACGTCAAAAGAGAAAACATTTATTTTTTTAACTATTTGTTGGATAATTATAAATGTAATTTTATAAAACATTGTTCAAAATGTATATAGAAGTTTTTTTTTGGTATATACCATGAGTGGATATTTTTTTATTCATGATTTAAATTAAATGTATATAGAATTTTTTTCAAACCTTTGTCTGCACTGCTTGTTTTTTCACTTTTTGCATCGTGTATGTGGTTATTTTGTATATACTATGTGTGGTTATTTTTTAGCAGGTTTTTTCTAGTTTTTGCAGGTTATTTTTGTTGGTTTGGTAATTTTGGTCTACTGTTTAGGTGCTTATTTTTTTCAAGTTGTTTGGTGTGCTATTATATAAACAGCACACCCAAATAGGGAAGCCTTTATCAACGCTAATTGAAGTGTTGATAAATAGGTACTTTATCAGCGCTTCGAATAACACTGATAAAGGTTCTCCTTTATCAGCACTTTTTGGAGAACTGATAAAGGGGACCCCCATAATAGTGGCTCTATTATCAGCATTGATAAAGGCCTTTTTTAGTGCTGATAAAAGCCTGTTTTGTGGTAGTGGAGGTAACATTCTGGTAATTTCAAGAATGAATTTTTTGTAAGAAGGGGAGAATATAACACCCCAAGGATTTTAAAATAAATTTAATATATAATGGATGAAACTCTGAGTCTCTATGAAACAAATACTTTGTTATTTATAGGAGTTATTTATAACCTATCTGTTAGACATAATTTTTCTGCTTCTATGTTTTGAATTTTGAAAAACGGACATACACAGTTGTGATCAGTAAGACATTTAGAGTCTGATAGGATCAACTTACATTTTTTTTTGAATAGTAACTTGGACCTTATGAATTTTAATGTACCCTTATTAATAGTAACCTTACCCATTTGAGTATAAATAAAATTTAGGCACCTTATAAATGAGAGTGAATATTTTAAAAATTAATATTTAAGTGTTGGTATTTTTGTGAGTAATAAATATTTAATTACAATTTTAAATTAATAAATTGATTTAAAATAAAATTATTTTTCATAAAATGTATTCCTAAATTAATATTTTGTTTCCCAATTAATTTAGGATAATTTTATGGGACCTTAGTAAATTTATGAAAGTATTATAATAGCAGTTTTAAAATTAAAATCAGTATTTTTTAAGTAAATAATGATTTTATTTAAAAATTAAATTTCAAACATTTAGAAATTTATTTTTTTTTTAAAGGATTCTATTTTTGAATTCTTCATGTCGAAAAATGTTCATGGTGAATTTTTGGTATTTTTCTAAAATACTAGAATTTTTAGTGAATAGTACAATATGATAATTAACAATAAATGATGAATACATGATCTATTGAGTAATATGTGATGTATGGATGATGTAATAAAACATATTTAGAACTCACATGCACTTATTACTATTTTTGGTCATAAGAATCAACATTATTTCTTATCTTGAGAAAAATATTAAAATAATGAATAAGATATTCAAAAATCACCCCTCTCTTACACTATAAAACTCACCCCTCACTCCCTCTTCTCTTCAATCCTCTAAGCCTTGAAGCTTCTCAAAGTTCTTAGAAAATCCTCTTCCCCAGTCTCTCCCCAAATCTAGGATCTCTTGGTCTTTCCAAAAGACCAAAATCACTTCCATTAAGGAGGTTCTCAAGGAGGACATTTCAAGAGGTAAACCCTCTTCCTTTTTCTTTCAATTTCATTTTCAATTTATTTTCTTTCCTTATATTCTCCTCACCTCCTCTTTTAAAATGATCATGATAAATGATATAATTTTAATGTAATATCCTTCCTCAAACTAATATCTCTCTCTTTTTATTTTAAAAACGAAATCATCATCCAGGAAGTGTTGATTTAAAACCTAAGTGGATGACGAAGTTTCGTTCTTCAATTTCTCCTTCAAGGCTCTTAATTAAACTATTTTAATGGTTGTAATATATTTTAAAATGAATATTAAAAAAATATGTTTTTTATGTAACATATTTACATAATACCAAGCGATAATACAAAATGAGTTTGTTATGATCAATAATTGTCGTAATAATCTAAACGATTATCATTGAATGTATTATCTAATTATTAATCCTCATAATATATAAAAAATGATATATATAACCATTTACACTTCTATATTCTCATTAATAACACTAAATTCTAATTCTAGATAATTATACCAATTTTAAATGAATTTCATTACTGATAATCAAACGAACCGATCATGAAATCAAGGAAACGAACACTCTGGAACGACAGAATTCAATCATATAACTTAACAATAAGGCCATAAATGAACATAATAAAACTATAATTAATCAAATACATGTATATAAGGTTATTAATTAATTAATTAATGGATTTAATTTGATTTTCTAGGAAGTTAAGGTCAAGTTCAGAACACAATTGGACATAAGGTAAGGGTTTTCTACCTGAACCTCCATTTTATTTCAGGTTACTCTTATTCTCTACTTAGCTCAATGAAATTATTAATTATTATTTTTTAATCCTCATAAATTATTTTTAAACATTATATATGTGTGTAAAAATAATAATCCTTCTTTATTTTATGTGGATTTACATGTTTTAAATGATCTTTAAAAAAAATTCCCAATAAACAAGCTCATTTCAAAGAAACTACTTGAATTTTTACCTATTTTCAAATAAAATATATAATATATTTTTAGCCACCATTATTTTTATAAAATAAATAATTTTATTAGAAAAAAATATATATTAATTAACTTCTGGTTTTATGAAAATATTTCTCCAAAATAACTTCTTTTCAAAGTAAAAGAGTATTTATCTTAAGAATTACTCGATGATTTTATATGAGTATTTTCATCTATTTCAAAACTATTTTTGATTATTATGTTTAATTGGGATTAATACTTTATGATATCATCTACCATATTTTATTAAATGGTTTGTGATTATTTTGATTGTAGATGTTCTATCTTGATACCATTCACCAAATTACTCAGAATGGTTAGTGTTCATATTTAATGATTGGGTAAAGTTATTTACATTACATATGTTAGTTTCAATATGAATGTATATGTTGTTTATTTTTATACTCATTCATATGAGGAATGAATTGGACTTATTACATGATTGGTGGGGCCTGCTATATCCCCTCGATGCATTGGTAGGTGATGTGGCAGTGTTTTCACACTCGTTGCCACATCCTTTTTGTATTTTCTATTGACTTTTTTATATTAAAATGTAGTTTTTTTATTAAATAATTGATAAGTGTTGTGTTTTTGTACTTGCCATGTAAAATAATCTGTTTTTAGTTTAAAACATGTGTTTTAATGTGCTTTAGTGTCATTTTAAATAATTCTTAAATTAAATGAGCCGTGCGTATTAGACTTTTATTTATTTACTCTTTTATTTTTACAATTTTTAATTTTAGTTAGTTTATTAATTCATTTATTAAATTAATTAACGCCTTATTCTTTAAATTTTAAATAAATAACTGTTTTTGGTTTTTAGTCTTTTAATAATTTAATTAGTTTTAACAATTTAATTTTATTCGTTTAATATTTTCATTCTTCAATTTAATTAATTCTTTAATTAATTGGTTAAATAATTTAAGCAAGTTGCTGTAAATATTTTAATTTGTGCCTTAATTAAGTTTGTTTATTTGTTAGACCCAAATTAATTCATTATTTTAAATAAAGTTTCATTAATTTTAATTTTCTTAACTTTGTGTTTTTAGTTTTTAATTCCATTCTATTTAATTTAATTTATTAATTGATTTATTTTTTTTAGTTTTATTAAATTATTTTATTAATTTAATTTTCTTTGTTTTGTTTGATTCGCAGGTGTTGCAGTCGCACGTTAACCCGCCCTTATCAGTGACCTTCCTCACCGATACACAAAATCTCACCGTTACCAACCTCACTGCTAGTCCCTTTACCACCTCACCGCTTCCCATTTTTTTTATTTCCTCGCTGATACCCTCCAGTTCACCGTTACTAAGTCTACTGATACACCTCCGCCCCCTTCACCACCTCACTGATACACCCATCCTCACTATTACCCCTCCTCTCTATTTCCTCACCGATACTCCTCACTGATACACTATTCCAGCTACCGATACACCACCACACTGATACACTCTGCCTCACCGATATACCCCTCCACTCCTCACTATTAGCCCTGCTATTTTCTCACTGATACGTCTCTCTCTCTCATTTCCTCACCATTACTCCTATTCTTCACCCCTCATTCATGCAGAAAACCAACCCAGCAACACAAATCCAGCATCAAGCAAATGAATTCCACAGCAGTAAATGTAATCCCCAAACCAATTCCAGTTTTCTGAACCCTAGCTGATCCAATCCGCACCCCTTGCTCGTCGTAGAGCCACCCTAAGCCTTGCACCTCCTTCCTCGCCACACCCGAGCTTCCACCTTGCTACATGAATAGAACTCTCGCCGGCTCAGACCCGCAAGAACCAGTGCAGCACCGCACCCTTCTGCTCGAGCTGCGCCGCATCACCCCTGTTGCAGCCGCCGCACCCCTCGGTCCCCTGCTGCTGAGCTGAGACTCTCCCCTTCTACCCCTTTGCACAACACAACACCCAGATCCCTTGCCTTGCGCACTATCCACCACGGTCTGAGCCGTCGTCTCACCTCATCATAGCCGCCTTCTCCCCTGCCTCAACCGAAGCCGCCACCTCCCCTGCCCTAACCCCATCGCCCTCCTCACCCCCTTTCTCCCCAAGCCGAACAAACCCGCACCCTCCACCTATCTTTTCATTTTTTATTTTCTTTTTCTTTTAGTTTTTATAATAACATATAATATAAACATAATATATCATAATATATATAGCATATACTATACAATAATAATAATAGGTGTAATAATAGATAGTATATAAGTTTTTATTTATCATAATAATATATGGATTAATTAAATAAAATAGTTATTAAATATATATTACTAGTAATTTAGGTATTATAATATATATATATATATATATTAATAAGTTTTTTTCAAAGTAATAATATTAATATATAGTTTTTTTAGTTTCATTTTATTTGTTTAGTTTGTTTTGGTTTTTCTCTTGTTTGTTCCAGGGGAGTCACTCGTACTTGCGGGGATTAAAAGAAGTTGTTCGTGGGAATAGCGTATGAAGATTCTCGAGGTCGTTGAAGGAGTTTTATGCACTTACAGGGAGTTCACATTAAAACCTGGTGATGTGCACATGAAATTGCGCCACGTGGATATGCTGCCTGTTAGTTCAGTTTTCTATTTTTCATCTCTAAATAAGAGGACTCTTAACTCCTCTAAAGAGGACAGCGAAAGGAAGGGGGTTGAGAGCAGAGTACCGGGGGTCATCATTCAGCAGTGGTAGAGGACACTCCACTACCATTCATGCACCATTCCATACCACTTCATCAGACTGGAACTCGTCTTCGACCTAAAGACGGGTTCCCGCTTCTCCATTTCATCCATCCTCCCTACTCTGTTTTTGGTGTTTTGTTGAGTCTGTAAATAATCCTGTAGTTTTTCATGTTTTGTTAATTGAATTGTGATGTTTGTTTCATTTATCTTGTGTCGTTCATTCATTCTTGTCTCGCGTTGTGATCTAGAATCTCTAGAAATGGTGATCTAATTTGTGGGGCTAGATCTAGTTTATGAAACCCAACACGATCTGGAGATCTGCACATTAATGTGATCACGTTCTTTTTATTCGCCTTGGTAGATCGTGTCTACGAGTTAGATTTAGTGAGAGCGAGATCTTGCGTAGGGCAATTTGCTACTTTCTTGTTTAATTTCTTCTCCCCTTCCTATATTGATTTCTCGAACTGAGAATCAAGATTGGTTGTGTGATGTGACGATCTTAGTGGAATCATTATGGATTGTGATAAATTCTTTCCATAATGACTTTGCTGGGTGAGTCACCTTGCAGTTCGGAGGAACGCTTGAGTATTGAAGGACTTCGATGCTTGAGTGTTCAATTTATAGGCGATATTGGTATGTGATCCGAGACACCGGTCATGCACTGAGCGAATTCGAGAATTGTTGATAAATTAATTAAGCTGATCTAGGATAGGGAGTAGAGGGTGAATTAACCTGGGTCCAGCCTTGTTCTCACTAACTTTTGTCTTCTGTGTTTTGGTGTCCTTTTCTTTGTTTTGTGTTGGTTTGCTGTCTTTTCTTGTTTCATGTAGAGTTGTCATGTGTCTAGGTTTTTTTTGCACTTTTCCATCACTGTTTCCCTCTCCACTGTGCTTTTCAGCACTGATTGGTGTTGGCTTAGGAGTGTGTTTTTATGTTTTCAAAGTAAAGAAAAATACAAAAAGATTTTCAGAATAGACCACTTAGGCTCTCGACACTGCTTCCTTGAGAGCGACCCCGAGGTTAGCCATTGTGCTATATCTTGGGTCTTTATAAATGTAATCTTGATCATCCTTGCGACAAGGACGCACGTCAAATTTTGGCACTGTTGCCGGGGAAGCAAAGAGTGTCTCGGTGGTTTTTTCCAATTTTTTTATTTCATTTTAAAACAAAAAAAAACATAAAAAACATATAAAAGCAAAAAAACACACACACATACACAGTGATGAACTCTAACGAATCTGATACTATGTCACTGTTTGACCCGGTTCAAGAGCTTGAGGTGGCTATTGCTAAGTTTCAATGTTGGATACATGAAATATAGCATCGAGACCTTACTGATGAGGAGAAAATTTATTCTCATGAGATCATGCAGTTGATGAAACTAGCCATGGATAAGGTCAAGGGATACCAAGAAGATAGTGCAGCACCACCACCTCCCATTGAAGCCCAACATTCTGGAAAACAGTTGAGAAGGCATGAAAAAAGAAATAGAAGAAATAAAAAGTTGGAGTTTCCCAAATTTGATATAGATCTGTTCCTGGAGTCAAAGCTGGAAACTCTAGAACCAATTTCCGAGGATGTTTTTAAGGGATGGCAGGAGATGGAACTTGCAAGGACTCATGATGCTGGGCATTTCTTTGATGATCATTTTTTCCCTGATTTCAATTCTAATGATTTTTCTTGATATAACTATTCTAATGATTTTTTAATTCTTCAACAGAGGGAGCCAACACATGACATTATATCATTCTCCTTAGAAGATTCGTCAAGTGAGGTGGTGTGTTTTGAAGAGAGGTTTGAGGAGGTTGACTACCTCACTCTTTCCATGGACCCACTCCTAGGATCACTATTTCATCACGAGGAGGAACAATCATCACTGATAAAGGGAGTTGACAATTTTATGGAAGAAGCTGTATTTTTATTCAACTTGGATTACATTGAAGTTGATTTTAATTATGTTGCTCCCTGTGCAGGTTTTGAATATGCATCTCACTTTTGTGATTTCTTGGAGAGTGAGGAACTTGAGGTTGCATCTACTGAATATTTTATGGAACTTCCAATTATGGATGACACTTCCAGTTTGGGAGTTATTGTTGAAGATGAATTTTTGGAGTTGTGCACTAAAATAGAAGTGTATGATGACACATTAATTGCTTTCCAAGAGGAAATGTTTTATTGGAATGAACCAGAATACAAGTCACATCCAAGTTTTCCAACATTATAACTGGTGCACACTCAACCTCAAGTAGAAGAAGTAGGGAAGTACCCCTATATTCTGTTCTCCCCTCCACTATTCAACATGAAGTACTTCATTTCCAAGGAGGGGACTATGGTTGAAGTTGCACATGGGGTACGCCAAAGATGGAAAAGCACTGAAGTTGGAAGGAATCGCACCTGGTGGTTCCTGAGAAAGAAATCAGTAGGTCTCATGAGACAAACTAGTTTGGGTTTTTACCCATTTATGTATGGTATTGGAACGAGGCCTTGACAGAATGATTATGATGTCCAGCATTATGAATTCCCTAATTATGAAACTAGAGATTGATATCCCATGTTATTATTCAACTAGTATAATATCCATGGTTATGTTTTATAGAATTATTTAATCATTTTTTATTTCTTCTATATTATTCTCAAGTTTATTTTTAAAGGCATGTGTTTTTAGTTATTAATCACACCTAGTGTTTATGTTTGTAATTACTTCTACTGTATTATTTACCCTTACTAGGAATATAATATCACCCCTTTATTATGTTTTATATTTCCCCAGGATGTGAAGAAGTGTATTATTAATGACTTTCAAGGATAATCTAGGATTTATGGGAGTTAAAAATGGATCTTCTATATTGTATTTCATTTCAAGTTGTAATGTTGAACTTATGTATATATATGGTCTTCCAAAACTACTAAACTATTTGATCCTTCAGGATATTACCTTATTTTAATCATTCCAATTTAATAAAATAATACACTGGCTCTGGGCAATTGGGTTCAGGGTGTTGCATCAATACTTCTTGAAAATTGACCTTCGATCAGGATACCACCAATTAAGGGTAAAAAGGGAGGATATATCTATGATGGATTTATGTACAAGGTATAGACACTATGAGTTTATAGTGAGGTAATTTGGACTTAAAAATTACCCTATTTTCTTCATGGATCTAATGAATATAGTCTTTAGAGACTACCTTGATCGATTTTTGGTTATCTTTATAGATGATATTTTTATATATTCAAATATAAAGGAAGATCATGAAGATCATTTGTGAATTATGTTAAATTCCTGTATAAATGAGAGGTTGTATTCAAAATTTAGAAAATATGAATTATTTCTATAAAAGGCATCATTATTGAATCATGTAATCAAAATCAAGGTTAAATCAATAGATCCATTAAAGACGGAAGTTATCGATCAATGGAATAGACCGACCACTATAACTAAGACCCATAGTTATTTTTGGGTTAAAAGGATATTACTGATATTTTTTGAGAAATATCTCATGGATATTAAATCCACTAAATAATTTTACAGGGAAGGTAGTGAAGTTCCTTTGTATGGAGAAATGTGAAGAATGTTTTAATGAACTGAAGAAGTGGTTAGTCACTTCTTCTGTACTTATATTTCCCTAATGTGAGGAAGATTTTATAGTATATAGTGATTATTTAAAAATAGTTTTGAATGGAATCCTCATGTAAAATGATAAGTTAATTACTTATGGTTCATTCTAATTAAATTACCATGATAAAAATTACCTAACACATGATTTAGAGCTGGCAGTAGTGATCTATGCATTGAAGATTTTGTGACATTATCTCTATAGATAAAAATATATTGATCACAAGATCTTGAAATGTATATTAACATATAAGGAATTGAATATGTTTCAAAGGAGATGTTTGGAGTTGATAAAATATTATGACTGTTTAATACATGACCACCCAGGGAAGGAAAATAATATGGTTGATGCTTTGATCAGGAAAGATCATGTTACTCTATCTATGATGAGGATTGAAAAATACCCAATACACATAGATTTGTAGAGGATGAGTCTTGAAGTAATAATGTGGGGAGATAAATCCTATCTTTCCCCAATGACTGCTCAAATTTCTATTAATGTAATGATAAAAGAATCCCATAAATATTATGTAGAGCTATAAAAAAGGTAGAGAATATTCCAGAGTTCAACTTTGATGAAGATGGATTTATAAGGTTTAAAACATGGATATGTGCCCCATAAAAACTAGAATTAAAGAAGGGTATTTTAGATGATGCTCGTAGCTATTCCTTATCTATCCATCCTGAAAACATAAATATTTATAGAGATCTAATGAAAAACATTGAGTGGTATAGTATGAAGAGATAGATTGCAGAATACATATCTCGATGCTTTTTAGGATGACAAATTAAGGTTGAATGATGAAATTCAATGGGTACGTTTCAAACATTACCATAATGTTACTAAAATGGGAATAAATCATAATGGTCTTCATCGTAGGACTCCCCAAAACTTCTAAAGTCTATAATTCTATTTAGGTTTTAGTCGATATCCATAAAAATTAGGCGTATTTTATTTCCATGAAAGAATATTTCTACCTTGACCAAATTACCAATATATACATAAGGGAAGTGGTGAGGCTACATGGAGTACCACTATTAATTATATTTGAACAAGATCTAAGGTTTACCATGAGATTATAGAGAAGTCTTCCAAAAGCATTGAAGACAGAGCTGAGCTTTAGCACTACATATCATCTGTAGACATGTGGTTAGTTTGAGAGGATAATTAAAACTCTAGAGGATATGCTGAGATATTTTTCTATGGATTTCAAAGGATATTGGGATCAATACCTTCCCCTAGTAGAGTTCTAATATAACAACAATATCCATTCTAGCATTCATATGGAACCATATGAGGCTCTGTATGGGAGGAGTTGTAGGACTCCAACATGCTAGGATGCAGTTGGAGAGAGGAAGTTGATAGGTACTAACCTTTTTCAAGAGATGATGGAGAATGATAAAACCATATAGTGGCATATGAAGACGTAAAAAATTCAACATAATAATTATGCAGATAATCGTTGATGAGATCTAGAGTTTAAGTTGGTGACAAGGTGTTCCTTCAAATATCTCCATAGAAGAGAGTTATGATATTTAGGAAGAAAGGAATGTTGATCCCTAGAAATCCTTGATCATGTTGGAGTTGTATCATATTGCTTATAAAACCCTCCACACCTATCCTAAGTACACAATGTGTTTCATGTATCATTTTGGAGAAAGTACATACCAGACCCTTCGCATGTGCTATGCTTAGAAGCTGTGTAACTAAAACATGATCTATCATATGAGGAATAGCCAGTGAATATTATGGATCATAGAGATAAGGTGATTTAGAAAAATAAAACTCATATGGTCAAAGTTCTAGGTAGAAATCATAAGTTTTAGGAGGCTATGAGGGAACCTGAGGATGTGATGAGAGAAAAGTAACCTCACTTGTTTTCTTCCATGTAATGAAATTTTGAGGAAAAAATTATTTTAAGGGGGGTAAAATGTAATGACCTAAGTTTTTCCTCCATAATTAAATACCATGTATGATGAAGTATGCAACACTAAAACAAAAAAAATATAAACTATTATAAGTCAGTCGTAAAATAAGAACGTATAAATAGTAGTAAAAAAATTATGAAATATATATAAATAAATAAATTTATAAAAACAAAAAAAAATCACTTTAAATATCAACATAATTAGTACAGCTAAAAAACTAATAAAAAAATTATTATGTAAAAAAAATTTATATATTTATGATTATTACTAATTTTAAAAGAATGGTCAGTATCCAAAAAAATGATTTCATATAAAAAGTTTTGTTCACAATATTTTATGATTTTATTTTAATGTAAAGTTTAAAAAAAATAGGATGTTAAATTTAAAAAATTATCATCATTTTTTAATTTATCATAGTCATATTAGTTCAAGATAATTTTTTGGGATTTTTCAGAAATAATTAATTTTTAGGTGAATAGTGAAAATACCAATTTTATTAATGTCATCACTTTTATGAAATTATTTTATAACATAAATACATTGAAATTTTAAAAAAAATCTATTAAATTATATATTATAAACCATAATAAATTATTTTAAAATACTATTTAAATTTATAAATACATACTCAATATTCTAAAACTTTATGTAGTGTTTTAGTGAAAACTATTTTTCGATTGTTTTGTTTAATTAATTATAACATGATGAAATGAACTATTTTATTTATTTTATTTTTAAATAAATAATATTTAAATAATAATTATTTTAAATTCATTTAAAAAAATGGCACTTATAATTCTACCCTAATCATAAATCTTTTTTCAAAAAAAATCTTCAAAAACTGGGTTTTTTGCGATTTTGTGATGAAATTATTTTTCCATACACATAGGATTTTTATTTGATAAAGTATGTCTCATATTTATAATCATTGGTTATAAATTATCTAATAAGGCTAATTTTATTTTCATATTTAAAGCATAAATTTCCAAGTTAAAAACCAGTTATCATGGTGAAAACTAAAATGGTAAAAGTGGGTAATATTAGAGGTAAAAGGAATAAAATGTTTAAAACATGTTTCTTTTTGAATTTTATAGGTGTGTATATACCTTATATTCCCTCCATTACATTATTTATCAATTTTTTAGGAACTTTTATTTAGTGTGAATTCCCATTATTGAATAGTTTTGAGTATTTACAAAAATGTCACTCCTTTTCACTTATAAAAGTGGCACTCCTATCCTCAATTCCACTCACTCCAAAAACCAAAATTTCATCCCATAAATATTATATAAACTCTTATCCACATTAATGAGGTTCTTTGATTTTCAAAATACCACCATTTAAAGGTTTAATCCCTTTCACAAAGGTGATAATCCAAGAACAGTGTTATAAGTTATTAAACCTCTCTTTCTTTTTATATTTATTCATACACTTTTATTCTTATAAAATTTTGTTGGGAACAAGTTGGATGGAAAAAATTTGGAAGTAAGAAAAGTTTTTTTTTAAGAGTGTTGTATTTTTTTGTCAAAAAGGATAAATAAATTCACTTTCTAAAAGATATTGGTAAATATGACGATGTTTTGTTGATCTATATTTCACAAATATCATAAGTTGTTTGGAGAACTTGTTATGAAAACCTTATGAAGGAAAGGGAGAGAAATAGTGATGCAAATCTTATTCAGGTTTGATTGGAAATAAATATATTGATGGAAGATAGGGAAGTTATAATACTTTCCTTGATAAATATGATGATACTAAATATGATCAATAAAAGGTTAAAAATTGCAACAGATAAGGTTTGTGATAAATTAATATAATAGAAAATCAGTATGGTTAGTGTTTCCAAGGTAGATTTTTAAGGTGGTGTCATTTTCCAGTGTTTGTCAAATTTTTGGGCCTCAAAATCATGAGTTTTTTTTAGAAAATGAATTTTTTCTAAAAAGGAGATCATAGTTTGTGGACCACGAATCACAGTTCATAGAACGAAAAGGAATTATGCGGAAAAGCGAAGGAAATTGGTAAAGTAAGGATTCCCATATAGTAGCGCTATGTGAACCGCAAAACGCGCTACGCAGACCGTGTAGGGAAAAATGGTTCACGGGGGGATCGAAGTTCGTGAGAGGATTTCTGTTCACGGGAAGTACATAATTTTCAGTTGAGATGTGGTGATTCATTTGTGGAAAACATCAGTCATCGTGAGGGAATAAAGGCATTATGCGGACCACATAGCACAGTTCATAGTGAAGGTTATTCCACATCGAAGTTTTGGGTAAATCGGATTAGTGGGATTTGCAGATTTGTTTTTCTATATAAAGGAACCTAATCCCATAATTAAGTTAGAGCAAATTTTATAATAAAAGATCATCATTGTGGGAATAATTTTGAGAAATCTGAAGTAGTTTGCAAAGGAGAATTCCGTGAAGGAGAAAAGTTCATAGAGGATAGTTTTCGGGAAGGAGGAAGCAATTCATGGGGGGGATTTCTTTAATTGAGACAGTTCACAATGGCAGTATGTAGAAGAAGTTTGTGGGACTATGTAGCCCTCAAAGGGAAAGGGACCACGTAGGAAAGGTGGTCCATGAGGCATTTTCCATTCGCAGAACAGAGATTTTCCATGGAAGAAGTGCTAAAAAAACAAGAATTAGCGATGATTTTTTTTATTAGGGATGTTTTAAAATGTCTCTAATTAATTTATTGACATTTCTTAGACACATCGGTAAATGAGGTGTCACTAATTCATTTATCGACATTTCTTTTAAACATTGTTAAATGAGGTTTCGCTAATTTAGCGAAATTTATAAACATCACCAATTTAGCAATGTTTTTAAATGTTGGAAATTAGTGATGTTTATAAGAAACACTGAATTGGCGATTATTATAAACATCACTATTTAGTGAAACCTTATTTACCGATGTTTTTTAGAAATTTCAGTAAATAAACATCGCTAAACTAGCGATGTTTATAAGAATTTATATTTACTGACACCTCATTTAATGATGTTTTTTTAGAAACGTCGGTAAAAAAATATCGTTAAATCGCACATCATTTACTAAAGTTTTTTAGAAAATCTCGGTAAATCAAACCTGGTTATTTTTTTAAAATTCATAATTTCTCTAGTTTTTTTTTTGAAAATGATGCAACATAATATTTTTTGGTTTTCAAACCCCGTTCCCTCCCCTGTATTCCCACCCTTCCTGGTCCCCCTCCAATTCCTTCTCCCTCCCCTGGCATTCCCTGTATTCCCTCCCTTCCTACTCCCCCCTCCCATTCCCGCTTCCCACTCCCCCTCCAATTCTTGTTACCTCCCCCTTCCCTCCTCCGCATTCCCACCCTTCCCAAGCCCCCTCCAATTCCCACTCCCTCCCCTGGAATTCCCCACATTCCAACCCTTCCTGCTCCCCCCCCCCCCACTCCAATTCCCCCTCCCATTTCTGCTTCCTGCTCCCCCTCTAATTCTTGTTACCTCCCCCTTCCCCTTCCCCCACGTTCCCACCCTTCCCTGCTACCGCATGGTCCTACCCACTCATCCTCTCTTGTGCACGTCCTTACAGAAAGAGTCCACTGATAATCGAACCACGATTCTCTAAAAACACCATCCAAAGGCCTAACCAACTTAGCCATAATTTTTCATTGTTTTGTAATTGTATTATGTTATATATATCAGTATTTGAAAAATTAATAATATATATATACACATATATTAATATATATGTGTGTGTGTGTTTATATTTTATATTTATATTTTATATTTAAATACATGTGTGTGTGTGTGTGTTTATATTTATTGTATATTATATGTGTGTGTTTATATTATTTTTTATATCTTTATATTTTATGTTTATATTATGTGTGTGTGTGTGTGTTTATATTATACATATATATATATATATGTATATATATATATTTATATGTTTGTGTGTGTACATATATATAATTAGAGTTATAAATTTACACGCACACACACACGTATATAATTAGCCACATTTTAAAACACTGGAAAAAATAACCCACTAAAATAGTCATGTTTTCTTAAAAACGTGGCTAAATTTAAAATATTTAATTATATTTTGTGTGTGTGTGTGTGTGTGTATTTTACATATATTGCATGTGTGTGTGTGTGTGTGTGTATTTTACATATATGTTTATACTATATATATATGTTTGTGTGTGTGTGTGTGTTTATATTATATATATATATATATATATGTTTATGTTTTATATTATATAAATATATATTTATATTTTATGTTTATATTATATATATATATATATATATGTTTATAATATATGGTATATATATATGTCTATATTATATATGTGTGTGTGTGTGTGTTTATATATATATGTATATATTTTATATATATTTATGTGTGTGTGTGTGTGAATATGTATGTGTATGTATACATATATATATAATTATTATTATATATATATATAATTAGCCATGTTTTAAAACACTGGTAAAATTGTCACTAAAATAGACATGTTTTCTTAAAAATGTGACTAAATTTAAAATATATATGTTTTTACATATATAAATATATGTATATATATTTTTTATATATTTGTGTGTTTTTAGATATATATAAATATATTTATATATATATATATATATGTTTATATATGTGTGTCTTTGTTTATACATATTAATATATATATATATATATACTTACATTGATGTTAGGAAATGGGCTATATAAATATATATATTATTAGTGATGTTTCCAAAAAAAATTAGTGATTTTCTTTAGAAAACGTCGCTAATTTAGTGATGCTTCTGAGAAAATGTCTCTAATTTAGTGACACTTAGGAGGAAAAGTCAATAAATTATCAACATTTTCAGAAAACAACGCTAAATTAGAGATGTTTTGGAGGAAATGTTGCTAAATTAGTGATTCTTTTGAGGAAATGTCACTAAATTAGTGAAACTTTTGAGGAAACATCACTAAATTAGCTATGTTTTGAGAAAATGTCGCTAAATTAGCAACATTTTGAGGAAACATCGCTAAATTAGTGACGCTTTTGAGGAAACGTTTCTAAATTAGCAATGTTTTTTAGGAAATGTCACTAATTTAGTGATGTTTTTAGGAAATTTCATTAAATTAGAAATGTTTCCTAAAAAAAGTTGCTAAAATTTATAATTATAAATTATTTTAAAAAAACATTGCTAAAAATAATAGCTAAATTACATTTTTTTGTAGTGAAGAGGTTTTCCGCAAAGCACTCGCACCACGCAGTACAACTCAATTTGTGGAGGATACAGGTATTTCGCGGAGGCAGTAGCATAGTTCATGGATGACTGAAGGAAGTTCCTAACAAATTCTCGGTAGGAAAGAGAAGAATTATTTTGAAAGATCAAATTTTGTGAAAGTTGAGCAAGAAGCATTGTGACATTGCATTGCATCATTTTGTGATAGAAGAAGCACACACACTGTTGGAGTATTTTGAAATTGTTTCATGAGTGTAAGGTTATATCCTAATTATTTCATTCCACACAAAAGAATTGTTTTCTAGTGTATTGTGTGGTATTGGATTGTTTCCAAACCATACCAAGGATGTAGCTACACTTGTTGATTAGTGAACTTATAAATTTTTGTGTTCCTATGGATGTGTGTTTGGTTTATACTCATAAGGGAAAGAAATATTTAATAGGAGGTGAAGTTTGTTTCAAAATTAAGTAAATGTAAAAGAAAAATATATCACTAATTCACCCCCTCCCCCTCTTAGTGATACTTGAATCCTGATTGGGAAACTTTAGTTGGTATCAGAGCCATGTACCCTTCATTTATTATTTACTAAAGTTTTGAAGAGAATTTGTGATAGAGAATCTGAATTGCGTGAACAGTAAGGGGATTCCAATATTTTATGTAAAGAATTATCATATTTGGAAAGATAGAATGATGCCTTATCTTATGTCTCTTGGGTATGAAGTTCTTGAAGCTATAACAAGTGGATTTCCTCCTATTGATGACAAGGTTCCTCTTACACCTATCGATAAGAAGAATCTTGATAAAGATGGAGGATCTAAAAATTCATTACTCTCATCACTTTTTGAAAGTTAGTTTCTAAGGGTGAAAGGTGTTTCCATGGCTAAAGGTATCTGGGATAAACTGACAAACATCTATGAAATAAATATAAAATTAAAGAAGTAAAAACTACAAATCTTGAGGTTGAAGTATGAAGATCTAAAAATGGGTGAATATAAATCTATTGGGGACTTCTTTACCATGGTAAATGAAATTATTATTACTATCATATGTCTTGGTGAAAAGCTAGAGGATTCTACAACTATTGAAAAGATCTTAAGAATTATTCCTGGCAAGTTTGATGCTAAAGTTTCTTCATTGGAAGAAAAAGACCCTGACACATTATCTCTGTATGATTTTCATAGCACTCTCATCACTTATGAAGTGATAAGGTAGAAGACTGTGAAGAGAAAAACAAATTTTGATAGATAAATTTCTTTCAAATCCACCAATAAATAAAAGTATAATAAGTCTCTTGAGTAAGATTATGTTGCTAACTCTGACTCAGAAAATGAGGTATGTAAAAATCTCGATGAAATTTTATCCTTGTTTCCTAAAAAACTGAGAAGATGGATAGATAAATAAAAAGGGAAACATCCCTTGAAGTTTTTTGAATGTGGATATGTTGGGAACTTTGTGGATAATTTCCCTCAAATAAATAAATAATAAGATAGTGATGAAGAAGAAAGAAGGCCAAGAAGGTCATGGAAGAAACAGGGTGATAAAGATAAATATTTCGCCAAAGGGAAGGATAAAAAGTTATTCAAATATAAAATAATAATATTTTTTATAAAGATGGAGAAGAATAATATAGTAAAGTTGAATCCAAAAAATATTTTTCTAATAAATCTAGAGAGAATGATTTTATTTCAATAGTAAATAATGAATATTTCGAAAGCAACAGTTCTGAAGAAGAAGAAACTCAACTTAAATCTCAACTAAAAGAAGAGTTGAAATAATGTCTGAGAGAGATTAGAAGTCTTTAAAAGGAAAATAGAAAGTTGATAAATGAAAATTCCTCATCAAAAAATCAAGAAGGTTTTCCTAATGAAAAATTAAAGCTGTTAAAAGAGATTTATGATCTGAAGAATTATCTTGATAATGAAAATAATCATAATTAACATTTTTAAGTAAAGATGAAGGAAAAAAGAAGAAGAGTTGGAACTTGTATAATAAAAAATTTCTAAATCTGAACAAAGAAATATAAGTTTCAAAAACAATATCTCATAAGTTGGTGAAAGTTATGGGAATAATGAACCTAATAAGGATCAATAAAGGTTACCTTCAATGGTTGAGAAGAAAGCTGGAATTGGTTTTGAGAAGAATAAATATGAGAAAGTCGTGTATGTATCCAAAGTAAACATTGCTGAAAAATAAAAAGTTTTTAAAAATACTGATTCTGAAAAAATTTCTATTACTTCTAGTTCTGATAATTCTGGAAATAAATCTGAGATGAAGAATAAATTTACATTTGAAAATAGAAAAGTCAATAGTCAACAAAGTTTTGATAAGAAGGTTGCTAAAAAGCATATTCACAAATCCAATCAGTATGGAAGTATCAGAGGCAAATATTATTTCTATGGATACTACTAGTATTTTGGTGGATTCATAAATATAATAAATATGTGTTGGTTCAATGAAAATCGGTATTATTATTCCACCGTTTATGGAAGGTAAGGTTTGATGGGGAGCCAATCCTCTCAAAATAAGAATTATGATAAGGAGGTTTAAAAGAAATATGAGAAGGTGGGGTGAAAGTTGAGAATAGATTCCAACCACTGGAAACTATTTGTGAAAGATGTGAACAACCTATAAATCTTGATAAGGTTTTTCTTGTTTTGTTACCGGCACAACAAAAGTTTCTTAACAATTATTAGAAGCTGGAGTTAAATAAAGAAAAGGAAGAAGAAAAATCTTGTGTTGTTGAAACTACACTGAATGTTATAAAGGGAGAAAGACCTTGTATTATTGATAGTGGGTTTTATTCTCATATGAAAAAAACTTAATGTTGTTGAAAAATATGAAAGACTTAAATAAGGAATGGTAATATTTGGCAATGATGAATCTCTGAGAATCAAAGGTGTTGGATCGGCCATCATTGGGAAAGAAAATATAAAATCCAAGAAAATTTTATATGTTTATGGGGTGAAATACAACCTACTGAGTGTTTCACAACTTTTTGATAATGGTAACAAATTTATTTTCAGAAAATATGGGTTTGTTTTGAAAAGTGAAGATGATGGAAAGATAGTCACAAGAGGACAATGTACAAAAGGAAACTTGTTCCAAGTTGGTGAAATAAAAAACTCTTGTTACTTGGGTGTGGTGGAAGAAAATAAATTGTGGCATAAAATACTGGGACGCATGTGTTAGAGAAACATTAAAAAGTTGTCAAAGTGAGACACTATGTAAGATATTCCTAGTATTTCCATAAGAAGATATTGGTGTTGCACTATTTTTCAAAAAGATTGTAAATTTTGTGCATAAGAAAGTTGACATTTGTTCAAAATGACCCCTGGAACTTATTCATTCTGATATTTGTGGTCCAATGTGAAAACAATAAATAAATTGATATAATTACTTCATCAATTTCATTGATGACTTTACTCACATTACTTGTGTTATGTACATGAGACATAAGTTATATGCTCTGAAAATGTTTTAAAGTTTCAGGAGGAAAGCTAAGAAGGATTGTGAGTATTCAGTGAATAAGTTGAGAACTGACATTGGTGGTGAATATAAGAATGAATAGTTTGAAATTTATCTTGGGGATCATATAATTCGGAATGAGTTCATTTCACCATAAACACCTTTACAAAATGGGGTTGATGAAAGAAATAGAAGTCTGGTTGAAATGGGTCGAACTATGTTACTTGAACATGGTCTCTCTCATTACTATTGGAGGAAAGCCATGAGTATTGTTGTGTACATTCAAAATCTATGTTTCTATAGGATAAGTTTATATATGACTCTATATGAAATGTTTTATGGAAAAACTCCAAGATTGAAACACTAAATAGTTTTTGGGATTCCATGCATCATAAAGAAGAAAGGTGGAAACCTTGGAAAGTTTAATCAAAGAGGTGAAGATGTAATTTTTGTTGGATATGATTCAAAAGGAAGATGATATATATGTTTCAAAAAATAAATAGGAATAATTGATGATTCTACTGATGTGAAATTTTTTGAAAGTATTGAGAAAGAAAAGTAGACTTATGCTGATATGGAAGTTGAGCATGATAAGGAAAAATTTTTTAACAATTCTAATAATGCTACCAATAGTGGTAATCCTACTCAATAAGAAGAACTATACACAACTATTTCAATTGATGAGGATGAAACTCAAATAGTTCATCCTAGTCAAGGAAGAAAGTGGAGGCTCAGAACATTATTGGTGATCAACATCAAAAGGTTCAAAAAAGAATAATTTCAAAAATTGTTGCACACACTTATTTGTATTCAAAAGTCAATCCAAATGATGTGAATGAAGATTTTGATCATTCATAATGGGCTTAGTCTATTAATTAATAACTTTATCTGATATAAAAGAATGATACTTGGGAACCCATACCCAAGCCGGATAATAAAAATGTTATTGTTGCAAATGGTTTGTCCAGAACAAGATGAATGAAGAAGGCGAATTGATAAGGAATAAGGCAAGATTAGTGTTCAAAGGTTACTCACAAATTTAAGGTGTTGATTTTGATGAGACTTTTTCTCTAATGGAAAGGTTAAAAACAATTAGAATATTTCTTTCTATTCTTGTACATTGAAATTAAAAAAATCAAATGGATGTGAAGTCGGCATTTATGAATGGGGATCTTGATGAGGAAGTTTACATTAAACAACCATTTGGATTTGTTATTGGGAAAGATCAAATTCATGTGTCCATGTTGAATAAATATTTGTGTGGTCTAAAAAAATCTCTAAGGGAATGGTACTTCAAATTAGATACTTGGTTAAGGAATATGAGTTTTAATTAAGGAAGAGTTGATAGAAAATTTTAAATCAAATAAAGTCACAAGTTTTCCCTCATTATAATTGTTTATATTGATGACATTATCATTGCTGTAAATGATGAAAGATCATGTGAAAGATTTTTTGAAGAGATGAAAAAGTTGTTTGAGATGTCCATGTTGGGATAAATGAAATACTTTCTTGTATTACAAATTTTACAAAAGAAGAAATGCATTTTTCTTTCTCAAGAAAAGTATGCTAAGGAACTTATTAAGAAGTTTGGAGTGGAAAATTCGAAACTAGTTTCCACACAAATTTCAGTGGGAACCAAGTCTTATAAAGATTATGGAAAAGAATTTGATCAGAAAGAGTTTTGAAAGCTGATTGGAAGTTTGTTATATTTGACTGCCTTAAGACCTGACATTGTTTATGTTGTTATCTTATGTGCAATATTTCAGAGTACTCCTAGAGAATCTCATTTAATTATTGGAAAAATAATTCTTAGATATATCAAAGGTACAACAAAATTTTTGAATCAGGTGTGATAACTCAGAAATTATTGACTTGTTTGGGTATTCAGATGTTGATTGGGTAGGAAATATTGATGATATAAGATCCACATCTGGTGGAGTTTTATTTCTAGGGAAAAGTTGTGTCAGTTAGAATATAAAGAAATATAATTTTGTAACTCTTATCACAACTAAATATGAGTATGTCTCTACCACTCAATATATTACCCAACTGATGTGAATAAAAACTCAGTTGGAATACTTACTTGTTGAAGTAAAGTTACCCTTGCTCTTGGGATGTGATAATCAAAGTGAAATCAACCTTACAAGGAATCTGTTACAACATTCTCATTCCAAACATATTGGAATAAAGTATCACTTCATAAAAGAGTATTTGGAGAATAATTAATTAAAGTTAGAGTATATTCCTACATTGTAACAAGTTGCAGACATATTCACAAAACCTTTACCAAAGGAACCATTTTATAAATTGAGGTTGAACATGGGCATCCAACCTATTTCTCATCAAGGTTATGGTATGTGTTTTTGTATCCTATCTCATCTTACCTTTGTATAGTGTTGTCAAAGGGGAGAATTATCTCATAAATCTATCCTTATGGAAGCATGCATAAAGGGGGAGTTGTGGGTAAGCTGTGAATCTAGCATGTAAGTGTGTGAACTATTCTAACTGTTTATTGGAGTGGTTGTAGGAAATAAATTTTTTATATTATAGGAATGTTCACGAAGTGTAGAAGTGTAGAAACCTGAGGAAGAAAGATAAAGACGAATTTTGAATAAGTAAAGAAAGTTGAGGAATAGAGGCTGATGAAGAAATGCTAAAGATATTTCATAGTCACTACTTTTTGGACAACATGGTTTTGTTACCAATAATTATTTTTTTTTTCTACAATGATTTAGCTCATGTAGGCTTAGAATTTTTTATATGTAATCCATATTTTTAGGTTAAAAATTTTAGTAATTTATTAATCTTGGTTGAAAACATAATCCAAATGGGGATATGGTTGGGACCAAGTTGGACTGAGAAGTTTTTAGAAGTAATAAAATGTTATTTTCTAGAGTATTGTCTTTTGTTGTAAAAAAGGATAAATCAATTCACCTTGTAAAAGATCTTGGTAAATATGATGATGATTTTATAATATATATTTCACAAATATCATAAATTGTTTTGAGAACTTATGATGCAAGCCTTATTAAGGAAAAGGGGAGAAAATTTTATGACAAACTTATTTAGGTTTGGTTGGAAAGAAAGATGTTGATAGAAGATAGGGAAGTTACAATAATTTCCTTGATAAATCTTAAGATTCTAAATATGATCGATCAAAGATTAAAAATAATTTTAGATAAGGTTAGTAATAAAATTATATGATCTCAAATTAGTATGGTTGGTGTTTCCAATGCATATTTTTAAGGTGGTGTTGTTTCCCAATGTTTTCCAAATTTTTGGGCCTCAAAATTGGGAGTTTATTTTTTGAAAAGGAATGTTTTCCACAAAGGAGATCATATTTCATGGACCATGAATCATAGTTCAATGACCACAAAGGAATTATAGGTAATGGTTAAGGAAAATCAGAAATGGAAGTATTTCCGCATAGCAAGGCAATGCGGACCGTGAAGCGCGCTACATGGACCTCTTAGGGAAAAATGGTTCAATGGAGGATCATGGTTCATGGGAGGATTTTTGTTCATGGTAAGTGAATAATTTTTAGTTGAGAGGTGGAGATTAATTTGTGGAAAACATCATCCTAATTTAGGGAATAAAGGCACCATGTGGACCACATAGCACAGTTTGTGGTGAAGGTTGTCCCACATCGAAGTTTTAAGTAAATCGGATTAGCAGGATTTTTGGATTTATTTTCCTATATAAAGGACCCTGATCCAATAATTAAGTTAGAGAAAATTTTATAAAAATATTCCAACACTATAGGAATAATTTGGAGAATTATGAATTAGTTCGTGAAGGAGAACTCAGTAAAGGAGAATATTTCGTGGAGGATAGTTTCTGCGAAGGAGGAACCAATTCATGGGGGGGGTTTTCCGTGATTGAGACAGTTCACGGGGAAAGTATGTGGAAGAAGTTTGTGGGGATTTGTAGCCTGAAAAGGAAATGGGACCATGTAGGAAAGGTGGTCTGTGAGGAATTTTCGATCTGCAGAGCAGAGACACTCCATGGAAGAAGCACTGCAAAAAAACATGAATTAGTAATTCTTTTTTTACATTAGTGATGTTTTAAAACATTGCTAATTCATTTATCGATGTTTCTTAGAAACATCGATAAATGAGGTGTCGCTAATTTAGTGACATTTATAAATGTATCCAATTTAGCGATGTTTGTAAATGTTAGTAATTAGTGACATTTATAAGCATTACTAAATTTGCGATGCTTATAAACGTCACTATTTAGGGACACCTTATTTATCCACATTTTTAAGAAATTTCGGTAAATAAATGTCACTAAAATAGTGATGTTTATAAGCATCTCTATTTACTGACACCTCATTTAATGATGTTTTTTAGAAAGTTCAGTAAAAAATGTCGGTAAATCGCACATTATTTACTGACATTTTTTAGAAAATTTTGGTAAATAAAACCTGGTTATTTTTTAAAAATTCATAATTTATCTTGTATTTTTTTTGAAAATGATGAAACATTTTTTTTGTGTTTTCAAACACCACTCCCTCCCTCGACTTACCACCCTTTATGGCCCCATCCAATTCCTACTCCCTCCCTTGGAATTCTCTGCCTTCCCACCCTTCCTACCCCCCCCCCCCAACTCCAATTCCCTCTCCCATTCCTGCTTCCTATTCCCCCTAAAATTCATGTTACCTCCCCCTTCCCTCCCCCTAATTTCCTCCCTTATTGATCCCCATCCAATTATCGCTCCCTCCTCTAGTATTCCCCATGTTTCCACCCTTCCCACCCCCCCACTCCAATTCCCCCTCCCATTCCCGCTTCCCGCTCCCCCTCTAATTACCATTACCTCCCCCTTCCCCTTCCCCCACATGGTCCCACCCTCTTGTTCTCTCTTGTGCATGTCCTTACAAAAAGTGTCCACTGAGAATTGAACCACGGTTCTCTAACAACACCAACCGAATGCCTAACCAACTTAGCTATAATTTTTCATTGTTTTTTAATTGTATTATGTTATATATATATATATATATATTTATATTAGTACTTGAAAAATTAATAATATATATACACACATATATTAATATGTGTGTGTGTGTTTATATTTTATATTTATATTTTATGTTTAAATATATGTGTGTGTGTGTGTGTGTATGTATGTTTATATTTATTGTATATTATATATGTGTGTTTATATTATATTTTATATATTTGTATTATATGTGTGTGTGTGCATTTATATTATATATTTATTTATTTATTTATTTATTTATTTATTTATATGTTTGTTTGTGTGTGTGTAAAAATATATATATAAATATATATAATTAGAGTTATAAATTTACACACACACACCCACACACACATGTATAATTAGCCACATTTTAAAACATTGGTAAAAATGTCACTAAAATAGTCATGTTTTCTTAAAAAACATGACTAAATTTAAATTATTTCATTGCATTATGTTATTTATATATATATATATATATATATATTTCAATATTAAAAAATCAATATTATATATCTGTGTTTAGATTTTAAATTTTATATTTTATATTTTATGTATATATATATATATATGTTTATATTATATGTGTGTGTGTGTGTGAATATATATGTGTATGTATACATATATATATATAAATAATTATTATTATAAATTTACATATACATATATATATATATATAAAGAGATATATAATTATCCACATTTTAAAACACTAGTAAAATTGTCACTAAAATAGACATGTTTTCTTAAAAACGTTATTAAATTTAAAATATATATGTGTTTTTATATATAAATACATGTATATATATTTTTATATATTTGTGTGTGTTTAGAAATATATAAATATATGTATTTTAATATATATGTTTATGTATGTGTGTCTGTGTTTATATATATTAATATATGTATATATATTTAAATATATACTTACATCGATGTGGGAAAATGGGCTATATATATATATCGATGTTTTCTTAAAAACATCGTTAATTTGGTTATTTTTTATAGAAAACATCGCTAATTTAGCGACACTTCTGAGAAAATGTTGCTAATTTAGAGACACTTCTGAGAAAAAAGTAGCTAAATTTTCAATGCTTTTAGGAAACGTCACTAAATTAGAGATGTTTTAGAGGAAACCTCACTAAATTAGGGACACTTTTTAGGAAACGTCACTAAATTAGCAACACTTTTGAAGGAACGTCGCTAAATTAGTGATGTTTTGAGGAAACGTCGCTAAATTAGCGATGTTTTTTAGGAAACGTCGTTAAATTAGGGATGTTTTCATGAAACATCATTAAATTAGTGGTGTTTCCTGAAAAATGTCTCTAAATTTTAAAATTATTGATGTTTTTTTAAAAAAACATCGCTAAATTACAGTTTTTTGTAGTGAAGAGGTTGTCCGTAAAGCACTCGTGCCATGTGGTGAAACTCAATTCATAGAGGATACATGCAGTTCATGGAGGAAGCAGTACAGTTTATAGAGGGATAAAGGAAGTTCCTACCATCTTCTGGGTATGAAAGAGAAGAATTGTTTTGAAAGATTAAATTTTGTGAAAGTTAACAAGAAGCATCGTAACATTGTATTGCTTCATTTTTCTTATATCGATCTGCGCCGCACTTAGGGAATTTTATGAGTGATTCATGGTCCTTAAGAAACAATATGCAATCATTTAGACAAGCATGTATTTTTTTAGAGATCATTCCCATTGAATTTAACTTTCATTTAGCATCATATGTTTGATATGGTAGTTTATTTTCTTCTGGTAGCATATCATTTAGTAAACCAAGTAGTTTTGTAAAGCTGGTTCCACTCCATCCGCTGCCAGCTTTCAAATTATATAACTTCAATAAAACTGACAATATTGTGTATTTAGTACACCTAGTATACAATGGTTTCTTAGAACAACTATTTAACTCATCAAACAACTTTGGACAATCAAAAAGGTCATATTTAATTGTCATTTTCATTTCTTCCATGCGATCTCCATCATTATTTACACTGTTATTCATATCAAATGATCCATAAACCATAGTATCATCCCAATCAGTTTCTAAATTCAGTTTTTCTCCATGTTTAGTCCAAAATTTATAGCTCTGTTCTATTCCGTGACAAATAAAATATTCTTCCAACTCTTCCCGACTAATTTGTATTGAACAACAACAACAGAAACATAGACAGAGGATTTGAGAAGAGTCGTATGCAAGCTCTCTTGCAAACTTGATGAACCATTTAAGTCCATCTTCATACTATTTTGTAAAATGATTAAAATGAATCCATTTTTGATTCATACCTATCCTATGGGGTTTATAAAATATTAATTTTGTACAATAAATAAATAAATACACATAATAGATTCATTATAAAAGGTGAATGTTATAGAAAATTCTAATAAGGGAAACTCAACATTTTATTATTTCAAATAATTTAAGTATGTTGAAGAAAATGGGTAATTGAATTTAAGAAAAGAATTACTCTACTATGGAAGGTGTTATCCTATGAATTCATTCAAAGGTGAAAGCTATAAACAATTGTCATCCTCATCAACTCATCTCCTGAACATTTATCGTTGCATTTTGTTGTTTGACACACAACCTCCATATCTTGTGGACATGCACTTATGTTGCTTGAAATAATCTAAGCAACAGTCATCCATGGGATGAATAATGATCAGAGTAGTAAAAGAAACATAAAAGATATGGGGGATGAGTTTAAAGTAATAAATTGAAATAATAACTATTCGGGAGATGAAGCTGATGAGGATAATAGTTGTCTATAAAAGAGAAGGGGGATGAGTCTCAAGAAAAAAAATGTAATAATAACTATTGTTTGACACACATCAAGTCTTTATTAGATCCCCTAAACAAATGAAAATATAATTTAGGCAATTAAGGAGTAATAAGAAACCTAAATATGATAAAAAATAATAATAAACTCCCATTCAATCAATTATAAGATATAAAAATGTATTGATAAAACATTTTAATAAATAAAGAGTTATTTGATATACATGGATAGTAATAAGATATTCCTAGGGGTGGAACTAATACATATAGACCTAAAATTATGAATACCTAAAAATAATTTCTAATATATAGAGAACTATTATTATGTTCCCCCCATAAATAGAAATTTGATTTATGTATATTGTTTGTAAAATAATGGATTCTCATTCACAATAAAGAACAATATTTTTTCTATATATATGAATAATATGTTTTATGGAATCGATAATATGGAAAATGGTTTATATATTATAGATATGAATAATAAAGTTTATAAAATTCAAAATAAGAAGTTCAGATTTGATTCTAATCCCACTAACCTTTGGCATTGTTGTCTTGGGAATATAAATGATAAATGTATCCAAAGATTCCATAAAGATTGATTTTTGGAACCATATGATTATGAATCATTTGATACATGATAATCTTGTTTATTAAGTAAGATGACCAAGACACATTTTGGTAGAAAAAGTGAAAGGGATAGTGGACTATTAAATCTCATACATATTGATGTATGTGAACTGATGAGAACTCAATCAAGTGGTGATTTTAGGTACTTCATAACATTTATTGATGAATTAGTATAGATATGTGTTTATAATGAAACACAAGTATGAAACTTTGGAAAAGTTCAAATATATTCATAAATAAGTACATAATTAACTGTGAAAAGTATTAATATTCTTCAATCAGAACAAGATGATGAATACTTAAGCCAAGAATTCATTGATAATATGAGGGATTTTAGAATTGTTTCACAACTCACTCTTCTTGGAACACCATAATGGAATAGTATGTATGATAGTAGGAATCATACCTTGTTGGAAGTGGCTCAATCAATGATGAGTTATTGTGACCTTCCTATTTCATTTTGGGGTTATTCTCTTGAATTTGTTGCATTTATGAAAAATCATCTTCCATCTAAAGAAATTATAAAGACACCATATGAGATATGGACTAAGAAATTTCATGTTATGTCTTTTATAAAGATTTGGGGATGTAAAGCATTCATGCGATGATTGGATTATAATATGCTTGACTCTAAATTTTACAAATGCTTATTTATTAGTTATTCTAAGGAATATGAGGGATATTATCCCTATAATCCTACTAAATAAAAAGTGTTTCTAGACTGAACTTATGTATTCCTTGAGAAGGAATATATAATTTTAGGATTCGGTGGGATGAAAGTTGAACTTGAATAAATTTAAGAGAGAAAAATGGGAAGTGTTCTAGAGATGGAGGTTGAGATGGTACCATAAAGAGTTATGGAAGAAGAAACGGCTCAAGTTTTATAGGAACCTTGAAGGACTTATAGGATTGATCAAGAACCTAAGAGGTATGTATTTCTTATGGAAAATAATGATGAAGTAACATTCATAGAATATGAAATTACTACCTACATAAAGGCCATTGAAAGTTCTAATTCTGATAAATAGTTAAAAGACATGGAATCTAAAATAGACTTCATGCACACTAATCAAGTTTGGAACTTGGTGGATGCGCATTAAGGGGTAAATCACATAGGTTGAAAGTGATTTTTTCATAAGAAACTTACATGGATGGTATAGTGTCTGCCTGTAAATCACATCTGGTTGTAAAAGGTTACAAGAAAATTCATGATATTGACTATGAAGAAAAAATTTCACCTATTTTGATGATAATTTACATTCATATATTGCTTGAAATAGAATCTTGCTTTGATTATGATATATATAAAATGGATTTCAAAATCACTTAACTTAATGGTAATTTATTCAAGGATGTGTACATAACACAACTTGATGTTTTTGAAGTCCCAAGTGATACTGATAAGGTTTTCATGCTACAATGGTCCATTTATGGACTAAAGTAAGCTTCCCATAGTTAGAATATTTGATTTGATGATGCAGGAAAATATTTTCTTTCATAAGTAATGAAAATGATTCTTATGTATACAAATGAATCATTGGGAGTACTGTAGGGTTTATATTATAGTATTTTGATGTAATATTTCTTATTAGAAATGACATCCTGACACTTTACTCTATAAATATGTGGTTGGGTAAGTGTTTCTAATACATGTATAAATCTTCTTATGTACTAAGTATGAATATCTATATAAATAGGTCTAATAGGCTACTTGAACTCGGTTGGGACACTTGTATTGGTCAAGTGTTAAAGTGGTTTAGCATGGAGAACTCCAAAAATGGTTTTATACTAGTGTTATATGGCATAAATTTTAGGATGATTCAGGATCCATCTAAAGAGTTATCAAGAATGGATATAATTCCCTATGAATATACTATAGGTTCTATCATGTATTCCATGTTGTGTACTCGACATGATGTGGCCTATGATCTTAGCATTACTTTTAGATACCAATACAACCCTTATAAGAGTCATTTGATGGTTGTGAAGAATATTTTAAATACTTGAGAAGGACTAAGGATATGTTTTTGATCTTTGGAGGAGAGGATGAGCTATGTGTAAAAGGTTACATAGATTCTATTTTTCAATCTAACAAGTATGACAGGAAATATCCATCTAGTTTTGTATTTTTCCTAAATAGTGGTGTTATTAGTTGGAAGAGTTCCAAACAAGACATCATAGAAGACTTCGAAATAGAGTTGGAATACATCACCACATCAAATGCTACAAATGGATCTATTTGGACCAAGAAGTTAATTTCTTAACTTAGAGTAGTTCCTAGAATTAATGGAACAATTGATCTATATTATAACAACAATAGAGGAATTACTCAAGCTAAGGAACCTTGGTCTCACCAACAGACCAAAAACATACATTTTAAGTACCATATCATATGGGATATCACTAAGAAGGGTGATGTAAAGATTTATAGGGTGGATACATATGAAAATATAGCAGATCCATTGATGAAACCATTATCGTAGAAGAAGTATGAGGTTCATGTAGAGTATCTTGGTAGATGATACTCGAGATATTAATGTAATGATTTCATAATGTATCATGTTATTATAATAAATTCAACTTTTATTTATCATTCAGTCATATATACTAAAATTTATTTTACATGAATGGTCGAATGATAATGTCCCCTAAAAGTATGATTTTGAGTTATCCCTAATCAATAATCATCATGGAGTATTATGGGTTGTGATGATATGTTAAGATTAGCATGAATAGAATATTTTACTTATTACAAAGGTTTTTATATGAGATATGAAGAATAGATTCATGAGGTAATAAGTAGAGACTTATAACTTGGATTGACCTACTAAAGTATATCTCATGGAATGTCATACAATCACTAATATACTTAGGGGTGTATGATTGATATTAATCCTTCTTACATGAGGTTAGAGATATACCTATCATGGGAAACTTCATACTTTGATATCTTTCTTATGAAAGTCAAAAGTGGATTAGCTGATTAGGGGGTTGTTGGGTATGTTTATTATCATGTTATCAGTTGGATCACAACCAAGATAGGATATTTCCACTTGTTAAATGAGTAAATAAATATAAAAATTTATTGAATTAGAGTAGGGAAATACATAGAAATCCTTAGTTAATCCACATATGTTTTTCTTAGCTACTTAGATGAGGTACAGGTGATATGATCATCTCGTATATGAATTACATAAATGGTGGAGAAATGGCATGAACTCTTTCATGCCAATGGTGGTTTTCTACTTTTTAAGGATAGAAAGGCCAATGATGGGGAGAATGTATCACCCTCAGTTTCAAGTACTTGACCCACTACTACAAATCTGGCTTTATTCGGCACTAGGTTTTATCAATGATATCTAAAAGCACTGATAAAGGGGGTCTTTATCAGTGCTAAAAAAACGTTGATAAAGTGGGTCCTTTATCAGCGCTAATAAACAAGTGATGATAAAGGGGGGTCTTTATCAGTGCTACTAAAAAAGCATTGATAAAGGGGACCCTTTATTAGATCTAGTAAAAAAGCACTGATAAAGGGGGAACCTTTATCAGCGCTTTTTTACTAGTGCTAATAAAGGCCCCCCTTTATCGGCCCTTTTTTTTCTAGCACTGATAAAAACTATATTTCATAAAAAATAATATTTCATTAAAAATAATATATTAATATATAAATATAATATGTATTTTTAAATATGCTTTAGAAAATTCTAAATACACATTTACACTTAATATATAAGATATTTAGTGAAAATAGCTTATAAAATAATTAAAAAATATTATTAATTAATAATTTGCTAATTATTATCATGTAATATTCATTTAATAACAATTGGATGAAATAAAAATTAAATTAATTAATGAACAGTCTAAGATAATTTGAAAACATGACTTGGACTTCAAATGGTCATAACTTTTGATCTGGGTGTCTTTTAGGATTTACCACATATCAAATCAAATTCTACGAAGAGATCAACGCCATGGTGATCAGGGGATCTCATGGTCACATTTTTCGAGGCTAGAAAAATCTCATAAGGCCTCCAAAATTGAGTTTTTAGTCGAGGTATCCCAATTTTTTAACATTTAATGGAATTTAAGCCTCGTTTAAGGGGGTCTTATTGTCTTTTTTCAGTGGAGATTAAATTTATTCCCTAGTATTACATTCATATTGATATTATAGTTTTAAAGTTTTGTCATTTTTCATAATGCAGTTTTATTTATAATTAAATATATGCATATTTTCTTATATTTACTTAAAATAAATCAATTGTATTCATACATATTGACATAAAATTCTTTTTTTAGATATATAAACCATATGGAAATAAATATTTATTATTAGTTTCTTTTAAGATAAATAATTATCCGTTTTATTTAACTTATAAAAATGCATTAATATTTATATATATACCTATACAAGTAATATTTATATATAAACATTTGTGTCAATAAAGAAATATAAATTTATGTATATATTCTAATATATGTAAATAAATAAATATGTAAATATTTGTGTGTGTATGTGAGAAATATAAATGTGTACTTGTGTGTGTAAATATGTGTGTGTGTGTGTCAATATTGTGTCTAGACATCATATGTAAATGTATTTTTATATAAATATATCATTATCATTAAATATAGTATATAAATGAATTTACTGTAAAACTATATATATATACACACACACAAATATATATATATATACAATGTATATATATATATGCGTGTGTATTGATAAAAATATATATTTATATATTTATATTCTAATATATGTAAATGAATATTAATATATAATATATTTTAATAAATTTAAGTGTATATATACATCATACACACTCATACAAACATATATTTTATAAATTCATTTAAAAATAATTATATATATATGTGAATAATAAATATGTATGTAAATATATATAAATGAATAGAAATTATATCATAAAAAATAATAAAACAAAGCAGGGTAGGGGTAAAGAGATTTGATTTGCACATGGAGGTCATGAGATCAAATCCAGGCGCGTGTGCAGATGGGTGAGTAGCTGTTTAGCGCTAAGGGGGGGTCACGAGCGTTGAGGAAGGGTGTGGGTGTTGGGTAGTTGGAGCACTAATAAAGGGGGTCTCAAGCATTGATAAAGGGTATAAAAATATATTTTTTTAATTTTTATCAACGTTAAAAAAAGCACTGATAAAGGATGTCTTTATCAACTATTTTTTACCGGTGATAAAGGATGTCACAACCCGACCCGGGCTCGAGCCGCAACTACCCCAAGACCACCTCCATAGGCCAGGGGCTGGCGACCAGCGCCGAAGGCACAATAACTCGGGGAGGCCTTTGCCTAAGCACCTGTACACACACACGCAGCAAACTCAATGCAACAGTGCAGAGTAAAAGTAAAGACAAGCAAAGAAAAGGAAAGGGCAACTGCTATAAATAAACCACAGAGTGCATCGACTACTACAAGTACAAAGTACAAACTGAAAATAAAAGGGGCAAAACACGCGCCCAACCGAAAAGTGCCACAACCCGGCAACAGGTAAACAAAAAGGAACAGCTTGCGGGTCTCCCACCTGGATCCCGGCCACGACCACCGCACGCGGTCCAAGCTCCCAAGCTCCTACGCTCCACTGAAGTCACACTCCACCTGTCTGTCGTCTGCAAGGGCACACCAAGTGCGGGCAAAGCCCAAGCAGGGGTGAGTATAAAAATACTCAGTAGGATACCCTGAAGGCTCGAGGGAGCAACAAAGGAGGTACCGAAGGGTGAGCAGTAGAGCGAACAAGGAATAGAAAGGAGTACAACTGGAAGTGAAGTAAAGAGTCCAGCTCAACCCAACAAGAGAAAAGAAGTAGACTCGTCCAGGCACAAGGAGCTGGAAACGGTGAGAAGATGAACTTCCCGTCGAGTCTTCGCTACCTATAGTAGGAGAGTATACTCATCCAACCACGAGAAGCTAGACACGGAAAGCACGTGGCATACCCCGCGCGTCTTCGCCTCTCCTGAAAGGAGAGTAGCCAAAACCCAAGAAGTGGGTTCTAGAACAAGGTATATACAAGTCCATATGCTCAACAAGAAGCCCGAACAACGTCGTAAGGGGATCTCCGTCCCGTAGCTCAGCCCAAGAAAAGTGTCGCCAACAGTCCCAGATATAACACCATCGATGCCCAGCATCCCGCACGTCTGCCTTGAACCGCAAGCCAAGGGGCTCAGTCACCGCACCTTGATACTATCCGCTTTGGGCGGCACTGACTCGCCCGCACGGTTTTAGATCGCGTCGCAAGAACGCGTCTCGGTGGGGAAAGCGCCCCTCGTACTTGAGAGTTCTAGGGAAATCAAACCACACCTCGTCACGGCCCTGCAGTCGAGAGGTCTCCTCACAATCAAGCCTTCACAACATCGACCCGTACAACCAAGGGTCCCGCTCCGGTAACCACAGAGGAAAGCCACAGACTAGCCTAGTCGAGAGGACTGAGTCTGGAATGCCAACCGGTGTCCCCACTGCCCAGCCCTGCTGGAGGGTAATTCATAACCAGATATCAGGTGACCCACTGCCCAGCCCTGCTGGAGGGTAAACATTAATACATCGTCAGGCGACCCACTGCCCAGCCCCGCTGGAGGGTAAACCATATTCAGACATCGGGTGCCCCACTGCCCAGCCCTGCTGGAGGGTAAACCCTAATACATCGTCAGGAGACCCACTGCCCAGCCCTGCTGGAGGGTAGACCTGGAACTAGACGACGGTCGACCCACTGCCCAGCCCTGCTGGAGGGTAGGCCCTAAGAGGTCGTCGGGTGACCCACTGCCCAGTCTCTGCTGGAGGGTAGACCCTAAGTGCGTCGGGTGACCCACTGCCCAGTCTCTGTTAGAGGGTAGACCCTAAAAGTGTCGGGTGACCCACTGTCCAGTCTCTGCTGGAGGGTAGACCCTAGAATCCGATGAGTAACCCACTGCCCAGCCCCGCTGGAGGGTAAAACTCAGAACTGCTCTGGCCACATCCACTGGAGGGTACAACACTGGCCAACTGAACACGGAGTGGGCATCACGCGACCACCCAACTCCAGCAAAACTCACCCAAAGGGGTTCAGCACCTGTTCCATCACTAGGTGCCACTAGCCCCGCCACCGGCCAATCCATCGAGAACGAAACCAGGGGGAGACCACTCAACCCTGCTGGTCAACAAACGAGCATCGAGCCAGGGGAAGAGCTCCACCCTACTGGTCAAACAAACACACAGAGGGACCCTCTACGCTGCGAGAGGTCAAAGTACATAAGGCAGAACACGGCACGCACATGGGGCCCACACGACGTGTGGCCCCTAGTCAACCCCAACTGAGCGCACCAACATCCTCAGGTACAAACAACACGTACCTCCAAGTGATCCCGTATACTCCCGGAGTATACCTCGTCTCCAGCCCAAGGGCTATCGTGCACACGGCACCCAGCGTCAACGCGGAGGCGTGATGTAACAACTCCACCTCAAAGGCCCAGGCACGGCCAACCACATCTCGTGAACCATTTGTATCACTCTCCCAAGAGTGCGCAATCACACGCCAAGGGTCCGCTACAACAAGGTAGGGCGAACCGCCACTGGAGCACCTTCCATGCTCCACATTCAACAAGATCACGCAAGAGGCTCTGCACAACCCAACGGATCGCACCGTTGTAATCCTCGCAGAAAAAAACGCGAGATCGACTACTTACTCACCTCAAACGGATATCCGACGAAAAAGTCACCAACACCGCCTCACGCCCGAACGGCGTCTCGTGATCCCGAGCCTCGGCCCCAAAAACAGTCGGGCGCATCGCACCATTGCGATCCCCTCGGGAAAACACGTCAAAAGCACTACTCACTTGAGTGCAACGGATATCCGGAGAAAAAGATGTCTCCCGGTGCACCGCACACGAGCGGTGCCACGTGGGACCCGCACCCCAGTCCCAAAACTCATCGAACGGATCGCACCGTTGTGATCCTCTCGAAAAAGTACACAATATGGACTATTCACTTGTCCAAAATGGTCGCCCGGTGATAAAGACGGAAATCACCGTCAACTCCCGAAACGGCCCTCGCGGGGCCCGCACCCTCGTGCGGAATTACAGCGGGCAGAGTGCGCCAACGCGTTGCCCTCGAAAAAACACCCAACATCGACTGCTCGCACGCCCCGTACGGACGTCCGAGGGAAAAGCCGCTAAAAGCTGCACGCAGCTCAAAAGACGGGTCGTGGGGCCCACGCCTCAACTCCGGCTTCAATGCCCGGAACCACCCTGGAAACCTCCGCCTCAGTGCCAGGGTCACAACGCCACTGACAGCGCTCAAAACGGACGTCGGACGCGTTCGCGCCGTCCAAAACAAGAATCTCGGGAGAAACGCTCGTCTACTTAAAGACGCGCCTCGCCTCAGCGGCCCCTCGTTTCGGGAATTAAAAATTCCTGAAACAATCTCAAAAAGACCGTCTCTGCGTAAGGTCCGCGCCGCCGCAGACGGCGCACAAAACGGACGCCCGTAGCCCGAAATACGGGCGTCCGAAGTCTGAGGGCCAAAGCCCCTTGGGCCGGACCGGCCCGGTCCAGCTGAGCCGCGGGCCGCCGCTCCGCGGCCCGCTCCCCCTTCACACCCACGCGCCCGCCGCGCGGGATTCCCCACCGACCGGCCACGAGGGCCGGTCGCCTATTCCACGCAACGACCTGCGTTGTGCGGGTCGTTGCTGCGCTGCACGGGGCCGCCGCCTCGCGGCCCCTCCCCTGCTTGCCGGCGCCCGCGGCCGGCGCCGCGGCCGGTTTCCGACACCCGCCGCCGAAGGCCGCCGCCGCCTCCCGGAAGCGCCGCAGCCACCGAAGCCCCGGCCGACCTCCTCCGCCCTGCTCCACACCGCGCCGCCCTGCGTGCCGCCTCCTCCGCCGAGCCGCACCGCCGCTCGAACTCGCCGGAACCCGAAAACCCGCAAAGTTCGGCGGATCATTGCGGATGCCACGGGGCTCGGAATTCGAATCCGAAAGATGCGTTGGATAGGGAATTTACTCTACTACGCATTCATGGGCTTTGATCGAAGAGAAAACAAAAAATCAATACTAAAATTGGGGTTCAAAGGGAGGTTCGGGAATTTAAAAACTCAAAAACATAACCCTACCTCGTGGGGCTTCGCCCGACGCTTCCCGCGCGATCCGCCCCGCGTCGTTGCCTCGCCGGAGTTGGCTCGCCGGAGCTCACCTCGCCGGAGCTCGCCGGAATGGAGGAGGGAAGGGGAGAGGGTGAAGAAGAAGAAGAAGAAGAAGAAGGGGGGGTGGGGGTGTTTAAGTACAAATCACTTAAACGCCCGCCCGACAGCCCCGAACCCGAACTCCCGACGGGGTCGGGATTTAGCCTCCCCTAGGCTAAGAACCACGCTCTGAGCGCAACGGAGGTCTCGGAATTTTATTTCGAGACCCCGTTCAAAAGTTACTAAACTTAGCGCCCGAGGCCGCCAAATTACGAAAACGCCCCTGGGGCCATTTTTCACAAACGGCTCGCGCCTGCAAAACTTATACCCCTCCTAGGGTAAACAACACACTCCGAACTCAACGGTGCCCTCGGTTTTCTAATCCGAGCCACCGTTTAATAGATACTCGAGTTTCACCATTAAACGAATAAATTAATTAATTAATTAATCCGTTTAACGTTCCAGAAGCGGGCGAGGGGTCCAAACATCCCGCGCCGACAAGTTTTATGTCGTTCCTAGGGTAAACACCCCATTCCGGACCCATCTGTACACTCGGATCCCTGATCCGGAACTCCGTTTAGGAGTTATCCCATTTATTTAGCGTTTCCAGTGTGAACGCACTGAAAATTTAATTCCGGCCACTCCGGGGCTCGGAATCGCACGCCGTCTGAAGGCACTGCTCTGGAATATTATCAAGAATATTCCAAAGTCTTTCTCAGCAAAAACCGGGTTCTTACAAAGGGTGACTTTATCGATGCTAAATAAAAAGATCTGATAAAGGGGGTCTTTATCAGTGCTAAATAAAAGCGCTGATAAATGCCCATTTATCAGTGTTTTTTGCTAACACTGATAAAGGTCATTTTTTAACCACACTTCGGTAGTCAATGATTTTTAAGCACAGATAAAGGCCCTTTATTAGCATTATTAAAAGTGGTTTTTTCAGTAGTGACCCTGTATTTATGTGTTTTAAGTATATAAAGTGATGGTTAGTTTCAGGAGGTTCAGAGGGGTTTTGACATGTTTTTTAGGCTTTTCTATAGGTGCACGGTTAGTAGAAACCATGCAACACCTCCCAAGAAATCGTGCAAATGAAACAGTGGGGACTAGGTAGGCGCACGGTTAGGCATGCAGTTTTTCCAAAACATGCAGATACCTAGGAGAAACCATTAAAGGATGGACATAGGTGAATAATACGGTTGGCGCACAATTTGTCTAACCATGCGAGCCAACCGTGCGAGGGGTGTTTGGAGGCAGTGGCTCGTTCACGGTTAGAGCTTGAAGGCTTGCTTTCAAATTGTTTGAATTGATTGAATTGAATTTTGAAATTGATGTGTGATTCTTGATGGAAAACCTCTTTAGTGATGGTTTTGTGAAATTGTCAAAATTGGATGGTTTTGTGGAAAGTGGTTTTTGTTCATGATTTTAAAATTTTAGTTTGATTTTAATGCATGGAAAAATGTTTGTAGAATTTTTTTCAATAAAAGAAATGTTTTATTGAAATGGATTGGAATAAGTTTTGACATATTTGGTTGGTGTGAGTTCATTTTCATTATACGTGACCATGTGGAAGGGACGTGTGTCATTAGGGCGCCTGGTATTAATTACCTTATGATGAATTGGTAGACTAGAGACCGCTCATGAGTATGGAACAGTAACATGGGGAATGCATGTGTGGATGTGTGAAATTAGTATTCCAAATGGGATTTGAGAAATGATTTAAAGACTTATTTTATTTCTTTCCAAGTAAATCTGTTTTGGTTCAAAAAATTTTGTGGTTTTGATATAAACTGCTTTAAATTATTTTTAAATTGTTTTATATAAATGTGAAAAAATGTTCTTTCCTGGTGGCATGAGTTGGGAAGTCATTGGGGAAATCTTACTGAGTTTAGACTCAAACCCTGCTTGGGCACTGTTGTGCGTTTGCATATGCCATCTATCGGGACATAGGTAAATACAAGGTATCACAGTTCTTTAGTGATGCTTCTCGATTCCTTGAGAGTTTCTTATTGAGTTGGAACTTGGAGCATATTGGGAGTTGCTGAGTTGATGTCACTGGTGTCTTTGTGTTTCATTGGTTTTGGTTTCCACTTTGTACTCTGATATTGTTGTTGGTTTGGTTACTCTTTGAGTTGTATTCCACTGTACTCACGCATCATGTGGTGGTTTGTTTGGTTTCGTCTAATGGTTTGGTTGTTTTATTTTCAAAAGGAAAATCATCCCCCAATTGTTAATGAAGCCCTTGACATTTACTGTCAGTCTTTGGTGTCTTAGGGATGTCACCTAATGCCTAGTACTTCTCAAGCCAATGAGAAGGGGCAGGATGTTACACGAATTGTACTAGTAAAAAACTGTACAGCATTTTAAACATGCTTAAATGGCCCGAGAAAAAAAAACTCACGGGATTAAGTGGACTCAGACTCAACATATGTGGGTCGATTAATATTTATATGTTGACTACTATATGTTTAATATTTATTATTCATTAATAATAAGTGTTTTTTATTTTATTTTAAAATATATATTTTAAATCATGATTATAAATTTGGTTTGGTCCGCAAAACGGTCCACTTAAAATGTGGATCGGACGAGACTCAATTTTCTACACCCACATTAAAAATGAGCCTAGCCCCCCGTAGCCGGCTGGGGTGGTATGGGTGGGTTGGGGTTTGGGGCGTGGTCAGGGGGTCGAGTTCTCAGGCCAGCGGTTTATTTTCCATTTCTTTATAGCATTGTGTATTGCACTTGCGATTGTACCAAATCTATATATATACTAAAGCGGGGTGGTTTCCTATACATGTGTCACCCTCATGTTTTCTTCTTCCTCCAAACCAATTAAGTTAGTCATTTCCATCCAAATCAATCGCACTCTCTCATCTACCTCTGCCTTCGTCTCCCACTACCTCCTCCACTACCCTATGTGCCTCCGGCTTCTCCGCCTATGCGTGCTCCACCTCCGACTTCTCCACCTCCACCTACTCTGCCTACAGCTACTCCGCCTCTGCCAGCTCTAGATCATATGACTCAGGCTCCTCTGCCTCCGCCTGCTCCACATCTTCCTGCTCCACCTCCGCTTGCTCCACTTCGCCTTCGTTCTTCCGAAAAAAACCCTAGGTTGGATTATTTTTGGAAAATTGTCTTCTTTTATCTACTATATTGTATTGGAAGAGAGTTTTCGTTTCAGCTCTTGGGTTATACCAAACGCTTTGAGGTCTCCCTCCTTCACTACCTTCCCCCATCTCCTACGAACTGAACTACCGGGTTGTCTGAATCTTCTTCTATAGTGATTTTGATTCAGTGGTTCTAAATCCATGCCTTTATTTCATTTTTTTTTTTTTGAGAATTTATAGGATCTTAACTAGGTATTTTTTACACTTTTTGACAAGAAAATATAATAGAAGAATTAAAATGAAATGAAACAAAACAAAATATGGTCTTAAATATTCTTCTTAAATCTTTTAATTTAAGCAAGTACATATCTCGAAGCGAGGGTTCACGAATGTTTTCATTGGGAATAAATGCACTGCAAAGGATTTAAGATGATTGCCTTAATTTATTTCACTAGTTTTTTATGAACAATTATGTAGGTTGCAGCAACTATTTGTGAATTTGATTCTTGGTCATCTTAACGGTAAATTCAATTTCATGGAAAGGGTTTTATTTTTTAAAAGTTTGGAGCTCTAAGTCTCATGAGAATTGTTAAGGATATGCAGAGATCGATTCAAGATGAGGAATTTGCGCTGATTTGGAAAAACTCTTTCATTCGTAGAATCGGTGCAGCTACGCCAAAGACCAGGACTAAAAACCTATCTACGATTTTTACCTGGAACTGTGTCTTAATGAATGCTCACTGATGGAAAATTAGTGGTATTCTTTCCTTTTTCTGGCTTCCGATGTGTGGATAATTTTGATTCTAGGAGATGGTTTCGCATTGAAAAACATGTATTTTTATGGGAAGGTGTCGATTCAGATGAAGTTGGTACTTGGAGATTCCAATGGGGCTATCACTTCTTTCTATGTATTCTCCTTCAATCTTCCAAACTGATTATTTTTTTGAGCTTTTTCCTGGTAGAAACCTCTCTTCACTTTGTTCCTGGTTTTATGTGTAAATGCATACTAGCTTTTTTGATTCATTTGTTCTCTAATGTCAACTTACCGTGATTTTTTCCTTCGTCTGGTTTCTAATGTGTGGACTCTATTGATTTCAGTAGAAAAGTTCACATCAAAGAACGAGTTTTTTCATGGGAAAGTGTTTGTTCTGTTGAAGTTGGTACCTAGAAATCCTGCACTGCTTTCTATGTAAGCTTAATCAATCTACCAAACTGATTATTTGTTTGAGATTTTCATCTCTCTATATTAGACTACTTCGGTATATTATGCATTTAGTAGCCTTTGTAATGTACAGTTTTAATATGCCGTGTGTTACTTTATAATATGCACTGAAAAATTTAAGCATTGATTTATAGCATCATGTGAACACATGGGTGAGTACAAGTTTTTTTAAATACGAGCCTAAACAAATTGGGCATTTTTAGACATGATCCATGTTATCCTAGCCCACTCCATCACAGTCCAACCCGTTAACTGTTACAGAAACATCGGAAGCAATAAGCGACAAACGATTCACAGATAAAGAGTAAAAGGGAAAAACAAAAGAAAGAAAATAAAATCACAGGACAAAGCGATTTACGTGATTAAGGAAATAATTCAATATGCTACTATATGCAGCTAAGTATGTGCTCAAGAAATGAAATTCAGATTCATGTATTAACAGTTTCTCACTTTCCATTTACATTGGCAGAAAACATTTAAAATGCAACAAGTTTTCTCAGGTAAAATGGTGGCATTTAAAATGCAAGTCAACACGCCTAGGAATACAACACAAGTATGTTGTATATATTCATAACAGATCTTTTGCAGGTTGCTTTCAGCATCCTTCAATGCACACAGATTTTCAGATGGTTCTTTCTTCCCTTTGTATCCACTGCACCTGTGCAAACAGGGATAGCAATACCTGTTCACACAAGGGATTGACAGAAAGGGAAGGGAGCCATTAGAGGCACTGGGAGTGATAAATCCCAATTTAACATTAATGACCAATACTCATAAAAAACCAGGTCAACCGTCCCACAAAAAACACGACAGAAAAAACTGGCTAAGGGAATTGATAACAAAAATCAGCCTAATTTTCTGGAATAAAAGATATATAGTGATAAACAAAAAATAGAAAAAGTGAAGTCTTTAAGATGAGAGTTGACCCCAGATGTATACCAAGAATTGCAGGGGCCTCTTGCTTCTTTGTAAAGCGTTGATAGGATCCCTTTGTCTGGTAAAACTCGCCAGATCATTATATTCCCTCGCCACAACAGGACCAAGGGCAGAATATACATCATTCCACATCTTTTTCTGCCCTTTAGTGTCTATGAACCGCAGGGCCTCTAACTGCGCCCTTGAGTAAACTCTACTAGAACGAGCACTGCTTGATTCGATATTGGGAGCTGAAAGATTTCGGTTTCCATTTGCTTCTAGCGCCTTCTTTGCACCTTTTCCTCTTCTCCCCGGCTTCTTCTCCTTGTTCCTAATTTTTTTGAAATCTTTGACAAAAGAGACACCGTCCGCCTCCTTGTCGTTGCCATTTCCGACTTGTGACGCTTTAGGCGACTGAATTAGTGCCGTTTCATCTATTGGTAGTAATTGGTGTAAAGTTAATCAAAAAAATTTATGTCAAGCCTATATTGAACCTTCCTATCAAACAACACATTAACAAATCAACTAATATTTAGTAACTAATCAACTAATTCGATCTTCTGAATGATATTAGGAGTAATTTAAAGGTTGAAAGTGTTTGAACCTTCCTATCAAACACATGAGCAATATCATGTCATATTTTAGGTCAGTTGCTAGTCTTACATCAAAATTCTTACACAAAATGCATTATGAAGAGATATGTTTAAATTCTGCAAAAATGTAACGATGGAGAGAACAAAAAACAAAACAAAAACCAATGGTGTTACATTGCAGTTGAAGGGACGTATACATTACAGTTAAAGTCTCACTAACTAACATTTGGGGTCTGCATTTTGAATAATCCATGGATGCTCCAGAAGCTTGTGTAGTGGCAACCGCTGCCCGCAATCCTTCACCAGCACCTACTTAGAATCATCACGACTCAAAGATGAGGAAGGTAAAGGTAAAAGATAAGAATGAAGAAGGCCACAGTTCACCTGAGTGATAAGATCCTTGGCGGCAGAAGAAATGACCGGTTTTAGAGGAAACTTCAAGTCCACTTGCACGATTCTGAAATTTACAGCTGACATAGAAATTAAAAGCTTGGAGGTTGGAATCACCGAAACAGGTAAAAGCCACAACAACATACCTTTTGCACATGTCTGAATCTTCCGGTGCCACAAAAGGACGAACCCCATAAAGAAACTCATAGCACAGGACTCCCAGACTCCAAATGTCCACATTAGCATCATGCTCCCCACTCTCAACTGTACAAAAACCCAACAGTGCAAAATTTAAAGTGAGTAAATGTAGTTCGTAATTTCGAATTCCCATCACATATGCCCACAAAGATCCTCAGGAAAATGAAACAGAAAATTGGAAATCATGGATACAAATGAGACACAATTGGTTAAATTGCATACCCATTTCTGGTGGGAGATAATCAGGTGGTTAAAAATTGATCTTTTCTCGGGCAAATAAAACATAAAATTGAAAAACTGGGATACAAATGAGGCACAAATGGTTAAATTGTGTACCCATTTCGGGTGGGAGATAATCAAGTGTGCCGCAGATGGTTCCCCTGCGATAAACAGTGTGCACTGAAAACCCAAAATCTGCAATTTTGACCTCACCCTGGAAGAAAACCACCCCGCATCAGCAAGCTGTGCCGAATTATCGGTCCACTAATCAAAGAAGAAGAAGAAGAAGCATTAAACTGTCATGCATACCTGTGTGCCAATCAAAATGTTCTCTGGCTTAATGTCTCTGTGTATTACATTCAACCCATGTAAATAAATGAGTGCTCGAGCTAATGATGATACATACTGTCCCACAAGATTAATTGAACACAAACAGTAATTTCATGTTAGCCACTCAAAAATAATTTTTGTTTTCAAGTTTCGATGATGACATTGCGATCTTGGATTACATTTTAACTATTTTATATAAATTTCTTAAATAATGATGAAGTCTTGATGAGAAACTTCAATGAAATGAGAGAACCAACCGTAGCAGCACGTATTTCACTGAAGTACTTGCATTTTTGCAGTTCCTTGTAAAGGTCACCCTTGGGTGCATACTCTAAGATCAAATAAACTCGATTCTGAAAGGAAGACAGTAAACATTCCAATCAAAATCTATATATGCCAATGCAATTTATATTTTATCCTCAAATAGGTGAAAGTAAGCGGAACTTGACTGCAATTTACCTGATCATAGAAGTATCCATAGAGACGTAATATATTGGGGTGTCGAAGATGACTTTGAATTTCAACTTCCCGTCGGAGCTGGTCAACCTGTAACTCTTTCAACTGGCTCTTAAAAAGAACCTTTAATGCCACAATGTGGCCGCTCTGCTTAGACAAGGCAGATTGAAATCATGGAATGAACAAAAAATTAATGGAATAGGAAAATACAATAGCTGAATTAAATCATTAGAAGAAGCCTTAAGGAGCAGAGTATCACCTTCTTTTCCCTTGCCAAATAGACGCGACCAAACATCCCACGTCCTAGAGGCTTTCCGATGTCAAAATCATTGGCGGTCCATGTCTTATTCTCAGCCGATGAAACCTCTGAAGAAGAAGCCTGGGGAAATGGAACCTCCATTGAACCCTAATAAAAAGCGATGTCTGGTTAACTAGATTCGAGAAATCACGGGTTCATACAAAGCTTCCACCGGACAAAGACAAGTCCAACATTCCTGATTGCAGGCAAACTGAACAGATATTTCGCAAATGGACGAAACTGAAATCGCTACTCAAATGGACGAAACTGAAATCGCTACTCAAATGGACGAAACCGAAATCGCTACTCAAATGAACCTAAAAGACAGAGCGCAGTTTCTTGGAGAGAACTATCGTCGAATCTTCAAGTTAATGAACCTAAAAGACAGAGCGCAGTTTCTTGTACTGACCTTCTCTCCCGGCTTGACCTCTGCTGCAATCACCGTGAGGAAGAGAACCTGCGTGGCCGAGTCGAGAAGGAGAAAGGGTGGGTAGAGAGAGACTGAAGAGGGAGAGACGGATGGAAAGAGCTTGTTGAAAAGAAAAGGAAACAACAATATAAAAAATGGGCGCGGCGCGGTCTCACAACGGTCTAAATTAGACTAGCATTCAATGTTAGGGTTTTTTTTTTTTTAAATGAGTTGATAAAAATATTTGTTGCGATACCACATACTGTTTTTAAATGTTTTATGATATTTTTAACATGTATATATAATAAAAATTAAAATAGTATTTTACTGTTATTATATTATAATTAATTGTATTAAATTATTCTCAAAAAATTATCTCAGATCTCATTGCAGTATTCCTTTAATAAGAGATTGCTCCTTGAAATCATTTTAGAATATTCCATTTTAGATCATACTCTTTATCTCAATGTTGGAATAATAATATATTATTAGCAATACATAATTAATAATAATATATTATTAATAATTAATAATAATATAATTAATATTAATCATTGATAATAATTAATATTATAATTAATAATGTAATTAAATAATTATTATTTATAATAACAATAATTAATAATGCAACTGATTAAAATTAATATTGCAATTAATAATGTAATTATTGGTTTATATTTAATTAATAAGATATTTATTGATAAAGTCCCTCCGTAATTTGGGGGGGATTTCTAGGTCATTTATGATCGTTGACGCAGGTGATAACGCGAGGAGGGGTGCAGACTCAAGTATACGCTAGCGCAATGCAGGACATAGCCAGGAGGACTTTGCATGAAGATGATAGGGCCTTCTGGCAATGTAATGGATTTCAATGCACAATGTAGCACCCCGGTTTCAGGTACATGACCCTTTATTCATGTATTTTGAGTCTATATAATGTTTGGATTATGTTTCGGGAGGTTTTGATGGGTTTTGACACGTTTTGGAAGCTTTTACAGAGATGCACAGTTTGTGCGGGGTCAGTAGAAATTGTGCAGCATCTCCAGGGAACCGTGCAAGGGGAGACAGTGGACACTAGACAGACGCATGGTTGAAGCAAGCTTTGGAAACCGTACGAATGACCAATAGAAATCGTGCATCTTGAAATAGAGGGAAAATGCATGGTTGACGCACAGTTTGTCTAACCGTGTGAGCTAACTATGTGAGGTGTGACCTTAAGATAGTAGCACCACGCAGTTGGCGCACAGTTTGTCAAATTGGGCCTCCTTAAAAAGTAGATATAATCCGAATTAACCCCTTAAGCCCTCGTTTTTTCCTTAATCCTCCGATTACTCGAACTCCTTTTGCTCCCAAGGCGTGAGAGACGATTCCCTTCGACCCGAGGAGCGATCCTTAGGCGAATTAAAGTGCGTTGGAGGCCCAGATTCGTCGGTAAGTGCTCGTTCTTCTTCGTTCTTCTTAAATCCAAGGTTCTTCCCTCTCTCGCTCTCTCAGAACCATAGATCCAATCCGTTATGGATAGATCTATGTGTAATGAATGGTTTTATGATGAAATCTTGTTGGATCAAGTGAAGAGAACGTGAGTTGTGATCGGGTCTTGAAGTTTTGTTGTGTCGTTCTTCGTTTTCGCCAATATTTGAGAGGTGGGTGGCTTCTCTCTCTTGACACCACTTGATTTAGAACTTGAAACCTTAGTTTTAATGATGATTTTCTTGAAAAGGTTGTGAAACCTTGGCGTGATTCTTTATGGAAATCTTGTTTTGACACTGGCTTGGAAATTATGGAAGGTTGATTGGTTTTGGAAAACCTCTTTGTTTATAAATTTAAAATGGTGATTTTAAAATTATGTTTGGTTTGATGCATGTAAAGTAATTGTTGGAATGCTTCAAAGAAAGAAATGTTTTGATTGAAATGACTTGGCATGATGTTGGCATAAACAGTTAGACACGAGTTGATTGGGATGGACAATGGTTGTGAAGTACCACCATCAAAGTGGGACGGAGTATGGACGTGAAGTTCCACCGTCAATGGTGACACCAAGCTTGTGTGTGTGTGGTTGTGTCTGCGAACACCGAAAAGAGTACGCCAAATCAAAAGAGAAATGGTTCAAGGGCTTTGTTGATGCTTTCCTTGGAAAACTGGGTAACAAAGAGCAAAGTACCATGAGTAAGAAATTGTATGGAGCTGAGAAAATGATTGTGCATGATCAATCTGGTCCTTTTATAGTGAGAGGTACAATTCTTTTGAATTTTACCCTCATGAAAGTTTTGTTTGATACGGGCGTGTCCCACTCGTTTATTGCTTCTCGTATTGTTGGTAATATGAATTTTTCTGTTGAGATTATGTAACATCACATCTTTTTTATCAAAGTTACAGACCATTGTTTTAGGCTTTAATTCCTTCGTTTGGCCCTTTTAATGTTATGTAATTGAGTTTTGGAGTTCACGGGGGTGTTCGGGGCTTGTTCGGAGCCCAGAGCCCCAAAGTTGGGAAAAACAGACTGGGTCGCACGGTTAAGAGAAACCGTGCAGCCCAACCCCACGGTTTCCCTAACTGTGCGCCACGAGACAGTGGAGAGCAAGGCTCCGCACATCTGTGCAACTTGACTCAGAAAATTTGTAGAGCTATTTTGCATGGTCTGCGCACGGTTATCCTAAATGTGTGCCTAGTCCGTGCGGGGTGCCCCTTTGAGCAGAACTGAGTGCACGGTTCTCGAACGGTTTGGCCAACCATACGGCTAAACCATGCGGCCCAGTAATTAAAGTGAAAATGAAACTTTTTCCCCTAAAATGTTTTAATACCCAAACCCTCTCCTCCTCCTCCTTTATTCCAGCGGACTACACACCTGAGGGAGCTCCTTCTCCGCCATTTAGGGATTTTGATCTCTCCTTCATCCTGCCTCTAAATCATTCATCATCGGATGTGTTGGAAATCTTGAGGTAAACTCTATGATCATCTTCAATCCTTTTAAAGTTTATCTTCTCCTATGTTGTGCTATTTATGGATGACCTCTTTTCCCCTTTTTTTAGGGTCTTTGATGATTTCTCTGATATCTCTTGTTCTAGGTCAATTCGAAGGTCGATGCTGGATGAGGAGAGTGCTACACACCTAAGGTAGGTGGTCTAGGTTCTTTCCCATTATTTCATTGAGTTTTATATTATGCGCTATGTGAAACGTGTCAGACTTCTCCAACGATGCCTCATAAACACTACCACAAAAACAGTTTTTCCCAGCCCCCCCCCCCCTTTATCGGCGCTAACGAAAAAGCGCTGATAAAGGGGGATCCCTTTATCAGTACTAAAAAAAGCACTGATAAAGGGTGCCTTTATCAGTGCTAAAAAAACGCTGATAAAAGCACCCCTTTATCAGTGCTTTTTTTAGCGCTGATAAAGCCCCCCCCCTTTACCAGCGCTTGTTTAGTAGCGCAGATAAGGGGGGGGGGGGCTTTATCAGCGCTTTTTTTAAAAGCGCTGATAAAGGGTCGAATTCAAAAAAAAATTAAAAAAAATATATGAATATATGAATATATAAATATAGTTATATTGATATAAATATAATATATAATTTTCAAATATATTTTAGATAAGTATAAATGTACATTTACACTTAATATACTTAATATATAAGATATTTAGTGAAAATGGCTTCTTAAAAAATTAAAAAAAATATTTTTAATTAATAATTTGCTAATTATTATGGAGTAATGGTCATTTAATAATAATTTGAAGACTAAAAAATAAAAAAATTAAAAAAAGATCCAAAATATGTTGAAAATGCAACTCAAACTTCAAACGGCCATAACTTTTGATCCGGATGTCCGTTTGAGCTCTACCACATATCAAATCGAAGCCTGCGATGAGCTCTACGTCGCTATGACTGGAGGGATCCTCGGTCAAGGGATTTTCAAGGTCAAAAGAGCCCCAAAAGGCCTCCAAAACTGAGTTTTTAGTCGGGGTACATCGATTTTTTAACATTTTGTGGATTTTCAGCCTCGTTTAAGGGGGTATTATTGGCTTTTTTGGTGGGGACTGAATTTATTCCAAGGTATTACATTCATATTGATATTATGTCTTTGAAATTTTATCATTTTTTATAATGCACTGCTATTTATAATCAAATATATAACTATATGTACATATTTTTTATATATTCACACCTAAAAATTAAAATTTTAAAATAAATAATTAAACATATTTACATATAAAATATATTAGCTTTATCTAAATAATAATTAATATCCATTTTATTTAAAATACCAATATATGAATATTTATATAACTACTATATATTAATATAACTATATATATATATATTAATCTAGCTATATATATATATATATTAATATAACTACATATATATTAATATAACTACATATATATTAATATTACTATATATATATATTAATATCACTATAAATATATATATTCATATAACTATATATATATATATTAATATAAATATATATTACTATACGAATAAATATAACTAAATATATATATATAAATAGAGATATATATTAATATAACTATATATAGATATATTAATATAACTATATATAGATATATTAATATAACTATATATATATTAATATAAATATATATTACTATACGAATAAATATAACTATATATATATATTAATATAAATATATATTACCATACGAATAAATATAACTATATATATATATAGAGAGAGAGAGATATCATGAAATAGAAAACAAATAAAAATAGAGTAGTGGTAAGGGATTAGGCGCGCAGGGGGGATGTCTCGAGTTCAAAACCCACTGGAGGCAGAGGTGCGTGCATGGGGGTGGATGTGGGGGGCTAGCGCTGATAAAGGGTGGAGGGGGTGCGTGCGGGGCGCTGGAGGGGGTGGAAAGCGCTATTAAAAGTGGGGGATCAAGCGCTGTAAAGCCCCCCGGATTGGCATGATTTTTGTAATTTTTTGTAATTTATTTGTAATTTATTTGTAATTTTTTTTGTAATTTTTTATTTTTTTTTTAACTTTTATCAGTGCTTTTTTAAAAGCACTGATAAAAGGGTCCTTTATCAGCGCTAAAACGAAAGCGCTGATATAGGACCCCTTTATCAGCGCTTTTTTGAGCGCTGATAAAGGGGACCCCCCCCCCCCCTTTATCTTCGCCGGCTTTAACAGAGCTTTTCTAGCGCTGTTAAAGGCCATTTTTAGCGCTGATAAAGGGCGTATTTGTAGTAGTGATTGGATTGTTTTCAAAGTGTTGTAAGAGTGTAAAGGAATATCCCGCTTATTTTATTCTACACAAAAGAATTTTTTTCTAGTGGATTGTGTGGTCTTGGATTGTTTTCAAACCATACTAAGGATGTAGCTACTCGTGTTGAGTAGTGAACCTATAAATTCTTATATTTTTGTGGATGTGTTTTTGGTTTGTGTTCAGCAACAAAATAAATCTTTAACAGGAGGCGAAGTTTGTTTCATATGTGAGGAAACATAAGAGAAAAATATATCACTAATTCACCCCCTCCCCACCAAGTGATACTTGAATCCTGACTGCGCAACTTCAATTGGTATCAGAGCCAGGTACCCTTCATTTATTCTTTGCTGAAGTTTTGAATAGAATTTGTGATAGAGAATATGAATTGTGTGATCAGTAAGGGGATTCCAATATTTAATGGAAATAATTATCATATTTGGAAAGATATAATGATGCCTTATCTTATATCTCTTGGGTATGAAGTTCTTGAAGCTATAACAGGTGGATTTCCTCCTATTGATGACAAGGTTCCTCTTACACCTGTTGATAAGAAGAATCTAGAGAATAATAGAAGAGTTAAAAATGCATTACTCTCATCACTTTATAAAAGTGAGTTTTTAAGGTTGAAAGGTGTTTCCTTGGATAAAGGTATCTCTGATAAACTGAAAAACATCTATGAAGTAAATACAAAAGTAAATAAGGAAAAACTACAAATCTGGGGGCTGAATTATGAAGATTTGAAAATGGGTGAATATGAATATGTTGGGGACTTATTTACCAAGGTAAATGACATTTTTAGTACTATCAGATGTCTTGGTGAAAAGTTGTAGGATTCTACAGCTGTTTAAATGATCTTAAGAATTCTTCCTGGCATGTTTGATGCTAATTTTTTTTCATTAGAAGATATAGACCCTAAAAAATTATCTTTGGATGATTTACATAGCACTCTCATCACTTGTGAAATGATAAGGGAGAAGACTATGAAGATAAAAACAAAATATGATAGAGAAATGTCTTTCAAAGCCACCAATAAATAAAAGTCTAAGAAGGCTCTTGAGGAAGATGATGTTGCTTAATATAACTCAGAAAATGCGTTATGTAAAAATATTGATGAAATTTTATCCTTATTTTCTAAATATGTGAGAAGATGGATATGAAAATACAAAGGGAAAATTCCCTTGAAGTGTTTTGAATGTGAAGATGTTGGGCACTTTGTGGCTAATTTCCCTCAAAGAAAGAAATAAGAAGACATTGATGAAGAAGAAAGAAGACCAAGAAGGTCATGAAAGAAACAGGGTGATAAAGATAAATATTTCACCAAAGGGAAGGATAAAAAGTTCTTCAAATATAAAAGAATAATCTTTTTGTCTAAATATGAAGAAGAAGAAGATAGTGAAGTTGAATCTGAAAAATATTTTTCTAATAAAACTAGATAGAACACATTTATTTCAATAGTTAATAATGAAGATTTTAAAAGCAGTCATTCTGAAGAAGATGAAACTCAACTTGAACCTCATCTAAAAGAAGAGTTGAAAGAATGTATGAGATAGATTAGAAGGCTTGAAAAGGAAAACAGAAAGTTTATAAATGAAAATTATTCATCAAAAAATCAATAAGGTTTTCCTAATGAGAAATTAAATAAGGTAAAATAGATTGATTATATGAAGAATTCTCTTGAGAATGAAAAGAATTGTAATGAAAATTTGTAAGTAAATATGAAGGAAAAAAATAAGAAGAGTTGAAACTTTTCAAATAAAAACTTTTTAAAGCTGAACAAAGGAATATAAGTTTTAAAAAATATATCTGAGATGTTTTTGAAAATTATGGTAAGAATAAACCTAATAAGGATCAACAAAATTTACCTTCAAAGGCTGAGAAGAAATCTGGAATTGGTTTTGAGAAGAACAAAGCTGAGAAAGTTATGTATGTGTCCAAAGTTAACAATGCTGAAAATTCAGAAGTTTCTAAAAATCGTGATTCTGAAGAAAAAAATTATATTACTTATGGTTCTGATAAGTCTGGAAATAAATCTAAATTGAAGAATAAATTTACATTTTAAAATAGAAAATCTAATATTCAAAAAAGTTCTGATAAGAAGGTTGTTAAGAAGCATGTTCACAACTCTGGTTAGTATGGAAGTTTCAGAGGAAAATATTCTTTCTATGGATACTAATGGTATTGTGGTGGATTCAAAAATATGAAAAATATGTGTTGATTAAACCAAAAACATGACTATTATTCCATAAGTTATGGAAGGAAAGGTTTGAGGGGTATCCAATCCTCTCAAAAGAAGAATTCGGAGAAGGATGGTCAGAAGAAATCTGATAAGGTTGGGGTGAAAGTTGAGAATAGATTTCAACCACTGGAAACTATTTTTAAAATATGTGAACAACTTAGACATCTTGCTAAGGGTTGTCTAGTTTTTTTATAGACACAAAAAAAGTTTCTTAATAATTTTCAAAAGCCAGAGTTAAAGAAAGAAAAGGAAGAAGAAAAATATCTTATTATTGAAACCACATTGAAAGCTATAAAAGGATAAAGACCTTGGATTCTTGATAGTGGGTGTTATTCTCATATGATAGAAGACTTAATTTTTTTGAAAAATATGAAAGACTTCAATGAAGGAATGGTGATATTTAGAAATGATGAATCTCTTAGAATCAAAGGTATTGGATCAGCCATCATTGAGAAATAAAAGATGAAATAGAAGAAAAATTTATATATTGATGGGATGAAACACAACCTACTGAGTGTTTCACAAATTTTTGATAATGGAAACAAAGTTATCTTTAGAAAAGATGGGTTTTTTTAAAATTGAAGATGACAGAAATATAGTTTCAAGAGGCCAACGTACAAATGGAAACTTGTTCCAAGTTGGTGAAATAAAAAAGTCGTATTACTTGGGTGTGGTGGAATAAAATCAATTGTGGCATAAAATACTAGGGAATGTGTGTTAGAGAAATATGAGAAATTTATCAAAGTGGGAAGGTGTGCAAGATATTCCTGATATGTCAAGAAGAATTGATTGGTGTTTCATTATTTTTCAAAAAGGAAAGATTACTAATTTTGTTCATAAGAAAGATGACATTTGTTCAAAAAAACCCCTGGAACTTATTCATTCTGATATTTTTGGTTCAATGAGAAAACAATCAACAAATAGAGATAAGTACGTCATCACTTTCATTGATTACTTTACACGCATTACTTGTGTTATGTACATGATACATAAGTCAGATGCTCTGAAAATGTTTTAAAGTTCAAGGAGGAAAGCTGAGAAGGAATGTGAGTATTCAGTGAAGAAGTTGAGAACTGACAATGGTGGTGAATATAATAATGATTAATTTTAAAGTTATCTTGGGAATCATGGAATTCATCATGAGTTCATTTCACTATACGCACCTTAATAAAATGGGGTTGTTGAAAGAAATAATAGAAGTCTGATTGAAATGGGGCGAACTATGTTACTTGAACATGGTCTCTCTCATTACTATTGGAGGAAAGCCATGAGTACTACTATGTACATTCAAACTCGATGTTTCTATAGCCCAAGTTCATATATTAATCCATATGAAATATTTTATATCAAAACTCTATGATTTAAACACTTAAGAGTTTTTGGGAGTCCATGCATCATAAAGAATAAAGGTGGAAACCTTGTAAATTTTGAGCAAAGAGGTGAAGATGGAATTTTTGTTGGATATGATGTGGAAGTAAGAGGATATAGATGTTTCAAAAAATAAATAGGAAGAATTTTTTATTCTACTAATGTGAATGTTTTTGAAAGTATTGAAAAAGAAAAGTATACTTATGCTGATATGGAATTTGATCTTAATAATGAGAGTTTTGTTAACAATTCTGATAATGCTAATGATAGTGGTAATCCTAATCAAGAAGAAGAACTGGATGCAACTATTTCAATTGATGAGGATGAAACTCAAATAGATCATCCTAGTCTGAGGAATCAAGTGGAGGATTGGAACATTATTGGTGATCAACATCAGAAGGTTCAAAAAAGAATAATTTCAAAAGTTGTTACACACACTTCTTTATATTCAAAATTCAAGATAAATGATGTGAATGAATCTTTTGAGAATCCGGAATGGGTTTAGGATATGAATGAAGAACTTGATATAATATAAAATAATGATACTTGGGAACTCTTACCCAATCCGGATAATAAAAATATTATTGGTAAAAAATGGATTTTCTGTAACAAGTTGAATGAAGAAGGTGAAGTGATAAGGAACAAGGACAGAATACTGTGAAAAGGTTACTCATAAATTGATGGTGTTGATTTTGATGAGACTTTTTATCCAGTGGCAAGGTTATAAACAATCAGAATATTTCTTGCTATTGTTGCACAATGAAATTACAAAAAAATCAAATAGATGTGAAGACAGCATTTCTGAATGGGGATCTTGATGAGGAATTTTACATTGAATAACCATGTGTATTTGTTATTGGGAAAGATTAAAGTCATGTGTGCATGTTGAATAAAGCCTTGTATGGGATAAAACAATATTTGAGTTCATGGTACTCCAAATTAGATACTTGGTTAAGGAAGATGAGTTTTAATAAAGGAAGAGTTACTAAAAATATTTACATCAAAGAAAGTCAGGAGTTTTCCCTAATTGTAATTGGTTATGTTGATGACATCATCTTTGCTGGAAATGATGAAAGATCATGTGAAATATTTGTTTAAGAGATGAAAAAGTTGTTTGAGATATCCATGCTAGGATAAATGAAATACTTTCTTTGGTTACAAATTTTACAAAAGAAGAAACACATTTTTCTATCTCAAGAAAAGTATGCTAAGGAAATTTTTAAGAAATTTGGAATGGAAAATATGAAACCAGATTCCACACCGATTTCAGAGAGAACTAAGTTGTCAAAAGATGGTGAAGGAAAATAAGTTGATCATAAAGAGTTTCGAAAGCTGATTAGAAGTTTGTAGTATTTGAATACCTCAAGACCTAACATTGTTTATGTTGTTATCTTATGTGCAAGATTTCAGAGTGCTCTTAAAGAATCTCATTTAATTATTGGAAAAATAATTCTCAGATATATCAAAGGAAAAACAAATTTTGGAATCAGGTATGATAACTCATAAAGTATTGACTTTTTGGGTATTCAGATTTTGATTGGGGGGGAAATATTGATGATAGAAGATCCACATATGGCAGAGTTTTATTTTTGGGGAAAAGTTATGTCAGTTGGCTTACAAAGAAATATAATTTGGTAACTCTTAGCACAACTAAATCTGAGTATGTTGTTTCCACTCAAGATTTTTCCCAACTAATGGGGATGGAGACTTAGTTAGTATACTTTCTTGTTGAAGTAAAGTTACACTTACTCTTGGTATGTGATAATCAAAGTGAAATCAAACTTACAAGTAATATGGTACAACATTATCATTCAAAACACATTGACATAAAGTACCACTTCATCAAATAAAATTTGGAGAATAATGAATTGAATTTAGAGTATATCCATACATTTGAAACAAGTTACTGACATATTCAAAAAACCTTTACCAAAGGAACCATTTTATAAATTGAGTTTTAACATGGGCATACAACCTCTTTCTCATCAAGTTTATGGTATGTGTTTTCCCCTCTCTTGTAACGACCCAAAGTTCCATTAATGTAAATCCCTCTTGATCTAATTAAATGTCTTTTTATGTAAAATGTTTATATAAAATGTCAACTTATTTGGTTTTATGTTAAGAATTGCGACCGTTGCTTTTATAGCCGTTGAACAGTGATCACATGATTAGTATAAATATAGGGCTTTAACAAACCCAATTTTCTCAGACAAAGGAAGCGATGACCTCATCCAGTAGAATTGCTCCATACGAAGCCCATTTGTCGGAGCTCGGAAAAGAGGTGGCATATTTGAACTTCTCTCTTGACCAAGCCCAAGCTGAGCTTCATCATGTCAAGCTCGAACGGGACCATCTACGGGAAAAGTGGAAGTTGATAGAGATTACCACTCGAGCGATGTTATCTGAGCCACCCCAAGAGTCTGTCATCATCGCACACCTTACCCTTAGGTCTTATGCGGTTGTTTTAATGGGTTATGTAACAAATCTCTAGTACTATGTTCATGTACATTATTTTTGTATATAATAATGAATATACTTTCTTATCATCATTGATACATTGTAAATAGTTTTTAAAGTACAAATAGTGTTTTTAGTTATTATTTAATTAAGAATTCTATTTTATTAAATTAAGGGATTTTGGAATTAAATAATATTTTAATAAAATATTATTATTATTATTAAATTAATTTTTATTAAATATAAATGATCCTATAATTTTATTAATGCAATTGTAATTTTTATTAAGGTTTGAAATCCATTTTTGTCAAAATCAGTGAATTTTCGATAAATGTCGGTTTTTATTTTAAAAGTGAAAATTAACATATTTAGAAAATTATTTAGATAAAATAAATGTTATTTATGGAATCAGGACATTGGAATTATCCAATGGTGAAATTTTTATAATTTTCTGAGACAGTCAAATTTTTGGGTAAAAATTAAATACCGTTTAAATATATAATGTGTTTTATGACATCATAATGACCCAATAGTGGTGTAATAAAATACTATAAGATTTATGTCCGGACAATATATGTTTTACCATTAAAAAAATGTAATTTTGGGTTTGTTTGACTTATTTTACAAAGCACTAATGGACCCCTCAAGACTTATTAAACATCTTGTCTTTTTAAATTATTTTCCATGGGAGTGTGACTCAACTCCACATAAGCAACCCCATTATTTTAAGAAGTTTGGACTTTGGCCTTATAAAATATTTTTTTCCTCTCCCCTTTTCCAAAAACCATGGGAAAAAACCATGAGCTGATTTGTGGGTTGGATTAGTTTAATGTAAGGGGTCCCAAACCCAAATAATAAAGAATTCACTCACCTTTCCTATATAAATCCACCCAAGATCCCACTTCCTCCTCACTCAAAGCCTTTGGAGTTCGTCCAACCTCTTTCCTACTCTCTCTATAAACCTCCCAAGGTTCCCCAAGCTCCCAAAAAGCCTCTCTCAAGCCTCTCTCAAGCCTTTGGAAGCACACTTCCAAGTAAGGGTTTTTCTTCCTTTCACTTTTTTTGTCCAATTTTCTTAATATTGTTATGCCCTTTTAATTTCAATTATAAATGCTGGGGTATGGTTTCTCACCTCCCCCATACTGCCCTCTTATTTTTTAATGATGGGAGACCCCTTTCTCTCTCATTAAATGCCTCCCATGTACACCTGTTACTATGCTGAAATTCCGAAAGGAACTTCTCTCTCCTCATTTACATTCAAGCAATACTTTTGCATCATGAATCTAAATTCCATTACAATTGTTGGGACATGTATCTATATGACCCCCTTAATTTCCATTTAATGTAGATATGATGATACACCCCTTTCTCTCTCATCAACCATTTTTTATGAATTCTTATATCATGCCGTTACGCTGCCAAAATTACACCGATTTTCTAAGCCAATGTCATTGTGTAGTGAATACCATGCTAATTTCTCCATCAAGGGTATTCACCTTCATGCACATTTACTTATTGATTATAAAGTTTCATTCCAAATTCCTTTTTTGTGGAATAAATGCTTATGTTTTATGAATCCATGCTTTATGATCCATGTGGCACACTTATGCATGAAATGAAATGTTTAAGAAGGGTGCGCCCTTATAGCACTCTAATGCATTGGGTAAAGTATAGTATCATGATATGTCATGTGCAATGAGTGTTGAATCATTCTAATTCAAGTGCAACGAGGGTTTACTCATGCTTCATGTGAAATGAGGATTTACTCATGCTCCATGTGCAATGAGCCTTGGCTCATGCTAATTCCATGTTAAGTGTTGTTGCCACATTTCCATGTTACGATTATCATGATTTATCATACCTTTATGTTCATGTTTCTCTTGTACTCTATTGATATGCCTATTGTCTAAAATGTATTTTACTCCTCATGTATTCCATGTTTATTCCCTTACTGGGCTTTATATCTCACCCCTTTTCTTATGCATGTCATCAGGTTATCCCATGCAATTCTAAGTACGAGAGAATGTAGTGATTATGTAAAGGAAGTTTTTAATAAAGATGTTGTATTTCATGCTTTAAGTTGTTATTTAATGATACTAAGCCCCAAATACACTAGATATCCCGATCATCCATGTTGTATCAAGTGAATAGTTTATGTAATAAATCATGTTTAAGTTTGTAAAATAAGTAGGGTTGTCATAGTTGGTATCAGAGGATAGGTTTAGTTATTTTTGGGATTAGGATTAGAAAACCCTAGTAAAGCCTTAGAGGAAAAAATAAGTATAATAAAAACATCCCTAAGTTTTGGTAAGTACTGAGTAAGTGGTTTATCAAACAAATACATCCCTATCTGGATACGAGCAGGTAGAGGCGGCTCTGGAACAGATGTATCCTAGGGGTAAAACCCAAAAACACCGCTTTGAGCTAGACTCGAACGGGAACTGGTGCATGACAACGGGCCTTGCTGCACTCTTGGTTTTGACACTCCCGGGGGATATGTTTTAATAAATTCATAAGCTTAGTATGAACCCTTATTAAGGGAATTAAAAAAATGCCCCTAAGAATATATGTTAGAAAGTAGACCATGAAAAGCTTAGATTGAAGCCTATAGACTCATGAGTTAAGGAAATAAAAGTTTATTTATAAGTCGTCAACTTTTGTTTTTGGATTACCCTTTATGTGTTACCCCCTAACTTTCCTTTTATTCCAGCCAATGGCCAGTAATAGGAGGACTCGGGCTAACAACTGATGTGAAGATCAGTGTGATGACTGTACTAATGAGATGCCCAATCCAATGGGAGCGGGAATCGCAAACTTTGTCACGCTTCTCTCTCAGCTAACTCAATATTTTAATAGAAACATGGGTCAAGAGGAACATCCAAACCCCCCTAAGAAGGAACAAGTCACTATCGAGAGCTTCATGAGACAAAGGCCTCCTACTTTTAGTGCATCATCCGATCCCACGATCACTGAACAATGGATCAAATCCATTGAAAAGATATCCTCCATCCTTCAATGTTCTGAACAAGAGAGGGTTCTCCTGGAAGCTTATCATATGGAGGGTGAAGCTGATCAATGGTGGACGTTGATCAAAAATACAAAGTCTGAGGAGGAGATCGAGGCGTTGGAATGGAAGGATTTCCGGAAGATGTTTTTCGATAAATATGTTCCGCGCACCCTCCGGCTTAAGATGGAAAGGGACTTCCTTTCCCTCAAGAAAAAAGAAGAAGAATCTGTTGGAGCGTACGAGGCAAACTTCACAAGGCTTGCACGATACGCTTCCAGCTTTGTCGTTACCCCCGAATGCAAGGTTGACCGCTTCTTTGGTGGGCTGAAGCCTAGCCTGCGGAAAGCATTAGCGATCCGTGACTTCGACAGCTATGAGGAAATTTTCCGATGTACCCTCAAGGTCGAAATGGATATCGGGGAATCGCAAGGGTATCATGGGGATAAGAAGAATAAGGTGGAATTCAATGCTGGCGGTCCGATGGATAAATCCAACGGTGCTAAGAAGATCCAGCACCCCACTTTCCAAAAGTGCAGAAAGAAGCACCCTGCAAATTTCCTCAAGGGGGATGAGGAAATGCTTTAGGTGTGGAAGAGAAGGGCACCTAGCTATTAACTATCGGCAAGAAAGACCTGCAGCTGCGACAGAGGAGAGGAACACTCCGTTTGAACCTCAACCCGTTGTTTATTGCTACAACTGCAAAGAACCGGGGCACCTTGCAAATCAATGCCCTAATCCAAAGGTTTTCAGAGGCAACCAACAACCTCCAAGGCAGCAAGGAAGAGCTTTTTCCATCACTTATGCCGAAGTGAACCCCGACAATGAAGTGGTGATAGGTACTCTAGTTATTCATTAAAGAATAGCAAACATACTTTTTGATTCAGGTTCTATGCATTCTTTTATATCTCGAAAGTTTATTAGAACAATCCCAACACCACCACAAATCATGGAAGTGAAGATGTCGGTGAGTACGGAAAATGGGGAAATCATTGCATCCCATGAATATAACTCCTCCCCTATCATAATCTGTGGATTGAATTTCCCGACGAACCTCATCATACTCTCTCTAGTGGAATTTGATGCAATTCTTGGCATGGATTGGATTTCCTTATATAGAAGAAACATAAATTGTCGGGAGATGGAAATCACACTCCATATGGAGAATCGACCCTAGATTCTTTACAAGTGTAAGGAGGAAGATGGATCTCCTTTAGCTCCATAATCTTGTGCATGGATATTACTGCCCTATGAGCACGCGTATCTGGATCAGATGATTGAGTCCAAAGAAGAAACCATCCTTGAAGAAATGCCTATTGTGAGGGAATTCACTGAAGTGTTTCTCGAGGAACTGTCTGGTCTTCCTCCTAGAAGAGATGTTGAATTCTCAATTGAACTTATACCAGGGGTGCTACCAATATCCAAGAATCCATATAGAATGATTGTCGTGGAGCTTGAAGAGATAAAGAAACAACTACAGGAGAATCTGGATAAAGGGTTTATACGCCCAAGTGCTTCACCATGGGGTGCACCAGTCCTCTTCATCAAGAAGAAGGATGGGTCAATGTGGCTTTACATCGATTATCGTGAACTTAACAAAATCACGATAAAGAACAAGTATCCTCTAACACGGATCGATGACTTGTTAGATCATCTACGTGGAGCACAATACTTCTCCAAGGTAGATTTAAGTTCGTGATATTATCAAGTAAGGGTGAAGAAGGAAGATGTCCCCAAGACTGCTTTTCGTACAAGATACGGGCACTATGAATTCATAGTAATGCCTTTCGGACTCACCAATGCTCCAGAAATCTTCATGTACTTGATGAATAGAGTCTTTAGAGATTACCTAGAAAAAATTTTGGTAGTATTTATAGATGATATTCTAATATAATCCAAAACCAAGGAGGATCATGAGGAGTATTTAAGAACTGTACTGGAGACTTTGCGCAAGTAGAAGCTCTATGCAAAGTATAAAAAGTGTGAGTTCTGTTTGAAGGAAGTCTCATTCTTGGGCCATATCATCACAAGCAATGGGATATCTGTGGATCCCTCCAAAACAGATGCAATTGAGGGATGGATGAGGCCAACATTGGTAACAGATATCCGTAGCTTCTTGGGGTTAGTTGGATATTATCGATAATTTGTGAGAAATTTATCACGATTTTCCAACCCTCTTACCAAGCTAACTCGAAAGGGGGTAAAGTTTTCTTGGAGTGATGAATGCGAAGAAAGCTTCAAGGAGTTGAAAAGGAGGATTATCACTGTGCTCGTGCTCACTTTACCCACAAGTGGGGAAATTTTTGTGGTATTCAATGATGCTTCGAAGAAGGGATTAGGCTGTGTGCTGATGCAGAATGATAAAGTGATATCCTATGCCTCAAGGCAGTTGAAAATCCATGAGCGAAACTATCCAACGCATGATCTGGAGTTGGCGGCGGTGATCTTTGCCTTGAAAATCTAGCGGCATTATCTATATGGGGAGAAATGTGAGATATATACTAACCACAAGAGTCTTAAATATATATTCACACAGAAAGAGCTTAATATGCTCCAGAGAAGATGGATAGAGCTCATCAAGGATTATGAATTTTCAATACATTACCATCCTGGGAAAGCGAACAAGGTGGCAGATGCCCTAAGTAGAAAGGACCCAACGATTTTATCAATGATGAGAATTGAGAAGGATCCAATATTCTTAGACTTGATAAAGATGGACATGGGAATCATAAAGAAGGGAACATCATCAATACTTTCACAAATGATTGCTCAACCGTCTCTTTTGGAAAGGTTAAAGGATGATCAAAAGGATGATGCGGGAATTCAGGAAAATTGGAAGCTATCAAAAAAGGGAAATCCTCGGAGTTGAATGTTAATGAAGAAGAAATTGTGCAATTTGGGAAAAGACTATGTGTTCCATCAAGTCCGGAGCTGAAGAAGGAACTTTTGGATGATGCACATAGTTCAAATTTCTCTATTCACCCAGGGAGCACAAATATGTATCGAGATCTCCGAGAAAACTATTGGTGGGATAATATGAAAAAGGAGATCACTGAATATACATCAAAGTGCCTGGTGTGCCAGAAAGTGAAGGCAGAGAGGCAGAAGTCTAAGGGGATGATGCAACCATTGCCCATACCAGAATGGAAATGGGAGAACATCACCATGGACTTTGTCACCGGACTTCCGAGGACATCGAAAGGCAACAATGCAATCTGGGTTGTTGTGGATCGTCTTACAAAGACTGCGCACCTCATTTCTATTCGGTAGGATTTCTCATTGGATCAACTAGCATGGATATATATCAGGGAAGTGGTAAGGCTGCATGGAGTGCCACTATCTATTGTGTCTGACCGAGATCCAAGATTCACCTCTAAGTTTTGGAAGAGTCTTCAAAATGCTCTAAATACTGAACTGAACTTCAGTACAGCCTATCATCCTCAAACTGATGTCCAATCTGAGCAAACTATCCAAACACTTGAGGACATGTTGAGAGCATGCTCAATGGACTTTAAAGGAGGATGGGATCAACATCTTCCTCTGGTTGAGTTCTCTTATAATAACAGTTTCCACTCGAGCATCCAAATGGAACCATATGAAGCCCTGTATGGGAAAAGGTGCAGAACACCGGTATGTTGGGATGAGGTCGGTGAACATAAGATGCTTGGACTAGAAATGGTTGAGGAAATGGTGGAGAAGGTTAAAACCATTCAGCAACATATCAAGGCAGCCCAGATTCGACAGAAGAGTTATGCAGATAATCATCGACGAGACCTTGAGTTTAAAGTTGGAGATATGGTTTTTCTACGCATATCTCCATGGAAGAAGGTCATGAGGTTTGGAAAGAAAGGGAAGTTAAGTCCAAGGTACATCGACCCCTTTGAGATTTTTGATCGTGTCGGGGTTGTGGCCTATCGACTAACACTTCCACCTACCATGGCCAAAGTACATGATGTCTTTCATGTATCCCTCTTAAGGAAGTACATATCGGACCCTTCACATGTACTCTCTTATGAGGTGGTACAGTTGGAGGATGATATTTCTTATAAGGAGCAACCAGTGAAGATCTTAGATCATAGAGAAAAAGTTCTACGAAATAAGACAATGCCCCTCTTCAAGGTATGGTGGAGAAACCACAAGTTTGAATAAGCAACTTAGGAATCGAAGGAAATGATGAAGCTGAGTTACCCACATCTGTTTTAGTGTGGGAAAAGAAAATTTCGAGGGAAAAATTTCTTAAGGGGGGAATATTGTAACTACCCAAAGTTTCATTAATGTAAATCCCCCTTGATCAAATTAAATGTCTCTTTATGTAAAATGTTTATATAAAATTTCAACTTCTTTGGTTTTATGTTAAGAATTGTGACCGTTTCATTTATAGTCATTGAACAGTGATCACATGATTAGTATAAATATAGGGCTTTAACAAACCCAATTTACTCAGACAAAGGAAGTGATGGCCTCATCCAGTAGAATTGCTCCATACGAAGCCCATTTGTCGGAGCTCAGAAAAGAGGTGGCATCTTTGGGGTTCACTCTTGACCAAGCCCAAGCTGAGCTTCATCATGTCAAGCTCGAACGGGACCGTCTACGGGAAAAGTGGAAGTTGATAGAGATTATCACTCGAACGATATTATCCGAGCCACCCCAAGAGTCTGTCACCATCGCACACCTTACCCTTAGGTCTTATGCAGCTGTTTTAAGGGTTTATGTAAAAAATCGCTAGTACTATGTTCATGTACATTATTTTTTTATATAATAATGAATATACTTTCTTGTCATCATTGATACATTGTAAATAGTTTTTAAAGTACAAATAGTGTTTTTAGTTATTATTTAATTAAGAATTCTATTTTATTAAATTAAGGGATTTTGGAATTAAATAATATTTTAATAAAATATTATTATTATTATTAAATTAATTTTTATTAAATATAAATGATCTTATAATTTTATTAATACAATTGTAATTTTTATTAAGGTTTGAAAGCCATTTTTGTCAAAACCCGTGAATTTTCAATACATGTCAGTTTTTATTTTAAAAGTGAAAATTAACATATTTAGAAAATTATTTAGATAAAATAAATGATATTTCTGGAATCAGGATGATGAAATTATCCAATGGTGAATTTTTCATAATTTTCTGAGACAGTCAAATTTTTGGGTAAAAATTAAATACCGTTTAAATATATAATGTGTTTTATGACATCATAATGACCCAATAGTGATGTAATAAAATACTATAAGCTTTATTTTCGTCCAATATATGTTTTACCATTAAAATAATGTGATTTTGGGTTTGTTTGACTTATTTTACAAAGCATTAATGGACCCCTCAAGACTTATTAAACATCTTGTCTTTTTAAATTATTTTCCATGGGAGTGTGACTCACCTCCACATAAGCAACCCCATTATTTTAAGAATTTCAGACTTTGGACTTATAAAATATTGGTTTCCTCTCCCCTTTTTCAAAAACCATGGGCAAAACCATGAGCTGATTTGTGGTTTGGATTAGTTTAATGTAAGGGGTCCCAAACCTAAATAATAAAGAATTTACTCACCTTTCCTATATAAACCAACCCAATATCCCACTTCCTCCTCACTCAAATCCTTTGGAGTTCATCCAACCTCTTACATACTCTCTCTAGAATCCTCCCAAGGTGCCCCAAGTTCCCAATAAGCCTCTCTCAAGCCTCTCTCAAGCCTCTCTCAAGCCTTTGGAAGCACACTTCCAAGTAAGTGTTTTTCTTCCTTTCACTTTTTTTGTCCAATTTTCTTAATATTGTTATGCCCTTTTAATTTCAATTATAAATGATGGGGTATGGTTTCTCACCTTCCCCATACCGCCCTCTTATTGTTTGAATTATGGGATACCCTTTTCTCTCTCATTAAATGCCTCTCATGTACACCCGTTACTATGCCGAAATTCCGAAAGGAACTTCTCTCTCCTCATTTACATTCAAGCAATACTTTTGTATCCTGAATCTAAATTCCATTAAAATTGTTGGGACATGTATCTATATGACCCCCTTACTTTCCATTTCATTTAGATATGATGAGACACCCCTTTCTCTCTCATCAACCATTTTTTATGAATTCTTATATCACGCCGTTACGCTGCCAAAATTACACCGATTTTCTAAGCCAATGCCATTGTGTAGTGAATACCATGCCCATTTCTCCATAAAGGGTATTCACCTTCAAGAACATTTACTTATTGATTATAAAGTTTCATTCCACATTCATTTTTCGTGGAATAAATGCTTATGTTTTATGAATCCATGTTTTATGATCCATGTGACACACTTATGCATGAAATGAAATATTTAAGAAGGGTGTGCCCTTATAGCGCTCCAATGCATTGGGTAAAGTATAGTATCATGATACGTCATGTTCAATGAGTGTTGAATCATGCTAATTCAAGTGCAACGAGGGTTTACTCGTGATTCATGTGCAATGAGGATTTACTCATGCTCCATGTGCAATGAGCCTTGGCTCATGCTAATTCCATGTTAAGTGTTGTTGCCACATTTCTATGTTATGATTATCATGATTTATCATTACTTTATGTTCATGTTTCTCTTGTGCTCTATTGATATGCCTATTGTCTAACATGTATTGTACTCCTCATGTATTCCATGTTTATTCCCTTACTGGGCTTTATAGCTCACCCCTTTTCTTATGCATGTCCTCAGGTTATCCCATGAAATGATAAGTACGAGCGAATGTAGTGGTCATGTAAAGGAAGTTTTCAATAAAGATGTTGTATTTCATGTTTTAAGTTGTTATGTAATGATCCTAAGCCCCAAAGACACTAGACCTCTCGATCATCCATGTTGTATCAAGTGAATAGTTTATGTAATAAATCATGTTTAAGTTTGTAAAAGAAGCAGGGTTGTCATATCTCTCATATTAACTTTGTATATTATTGTCAAGGGGGATAATTATCTCATAAATCTATCCTTATTGAAGAATGCATAAAGGGGGAGTTGTGGGTAATATTTTAATTCAGCATGTAAGTGTGTGAACTATTCTAATTGTTTATTGGAGTGGTTATAGGAAACAAAAATTTTGTATTCCAAGAATTTTGAAGAAGTGGAGAAGTGGAGAAACATAATTAATAATGCTAAGGAAGAACATTGAATAAGTAAAGAAAACTAAGTAAGAGATGTTGATGAAGAAATGTTGAAGAGATTTCATAGTCACTACTTTTTGGACAGCATGGTTTTTCTGCCAAAAAATATTTTTTACTACAATGAGTTAGCTCACATAGGATTAGAATTTTTGATAAGTAATCCATAGTTTTAGGTTACAAAGTTCAGTAATTTATGAATCTTGGTTGGCAACAGAATCCAAAGGGGGATATTGTTGGGACCAAGTTGGATGGAGATGTTTTTGGAAGTAAGAAAATGTTATTTTCAAGTGTGTTATCGTTTGTTTTCAAAAAGGATAAATAAATTCACTTGGAAAAAGATCTTGGTAAATATGGTGATGATTTTCTAATATGTATTTCCCAAATATCATAAGTTGTTTGGAGAACTTGTGATGCAATCCTTGTGAAGGAAAGGGGGAGAAAAAGTGATACCAATCTTATTTAGGTTTGAATGAAAAGAAATATATTGATAAAAGATAGGGAAGTTACAATAATTTCCTTGATAAATATGAGGATGCTAAAGATGATAGATCAAAGTTTAAAAATAATGTTAGATAAGGTTCTTGATAAAATTAGATGATTGAAAATTAGTATGGTTGGTGTTGCTAAAGCAGATTTTTAAGGTGGTGTCATTTCCCAATGTTTGCTAAATTTTTTGTCCTCAAAATTGGGATTTTGTTTTTTGTAAAGGAATGTTTTACACAAAGGATCTCATAGTTCATGTACCATAAAGCACATTTCATGGACCACAAAGTAATTATGCAGAATGGTGAAGGAAAATCGGCAAAGGAATGATTTCTGCATAGTAGGGCTATGTGGACCGCGAAGTGCGCTACACGGACCGTGTAGGGAAAAATGGTTCGCGGGACGATCATAGTTCATAGGAGGATTTTTTTTCATGGGAAGTGCATCATTTTTGGTTGATATTGTGTGACTCATTTTCAAAAAACATCATCCACCATGAGAGAAGAAAGGTGTTATGTGGGCCGCATAGCACAATTAGTGATAAAGGTTGTCCTACATTGATGTTTTTGGGTAAATGGGATTAGCATGATTTGTGGATTTATTTTCCTATATAAAAGAACCTAATCCCATAATTATGTTAGAGATAATTTAATAAGAAGAGATCATCACTGCAGGAATAATTTGAAGAAGTCTGAAGTAGTTTGTGAAGGAGAATTCGGCGAAGGATAAGAGTTCGTAGAGGATAGTTTTTGTGAAGGAGGAAGAAATTCATAGGGGATAATTTTCTTGATTGAGATAGTTCATAGGGACAGTACACAAAAGAAGTTTGTGGGGCTCTGTAGCCCATAAAGGAAAAGTTAACACATAGGAAAGGTGGTCCACAAGGCATTTTCCATCCGCGGAGTAGATACAGTCTACGGAAGAAGAGGTGGTCCGTAAAGCACTCGCACCACGCAGTGAAACTCAGTTTTTGGAGGATATTGGTAGTTTTTAGAGGAATAAGGACAGTTCGCAGAGGACTGAAGGAAGTTCCTACCATATTCTGGCTAGGAAATAGAAGAATTGTTTTGAATGTCAATTTTTTTGAAAGTTGTGAAAGAAGAATCATAACATTTTATTGCATCATTTTGTTCTAGAATAATCACATGCACTATTGGATTGTTTTCAAAGTGCTACACGAGTGTAAGGGTATATCCTAATCATTGTATTCCACACAAAAGGATTGTTTTCGAGTGGATTGTGTGGTGTTGGATTGTTTCCAAACCACACCAAGGACGTATCTACACTTTTTGAGTAGTGAACCTTACAAATTATTATGTTCATATGGATGTTTATTTGGTTTGTGTTTAATAGGTAAAGAAATATTTGATATGATTTGAAGGTTTTTTCATAAGGAAACATAAAAGAAAAATATATCATTGATTCACCCCCTCCCCCTCTCAGTGATACTTAAATCCTGACTGTGAAACTTCAAATTTAATTTCACCATCTTAAAATTCTAACATCAGTATCATTATTATACTATTATGTTATTATGATAATGGTACATGCATTAATAACCCTTACCTTTTCCATTAAGAAAAATTAAAATGGGAATCATGTGTTATGAAAACTACTACCTCCATGAATAAATGTGTTTCATATTTCCTTCACTTACAAACATAGATGGTGTTATTTTATATTTTTTAAGTATATATGATATGTATAAGTAATATATATCATTAATATAGTTCTTTTTTAATGACATAAAAAGTAACAATCATTATAAGGTAATCCATTGATATTATTAAAAAACTCAAAACTAGTTCTTCACTGTTTCGTTTTCACGAAACATGAATAAATATCCCAGGTAATGGAATTATAACATTATAAATATTTATAAGAAAATAAATTATATTACCTTTAATGGTTTTAAAATGGTGATATTGGATAAAAATTAATATCAAGACTACTTTTACGAACCTAGTTCAAAATGGTTAAGATTGTTAACACCTGATGTTGAAAATAAATTACAACAATCTAATACATGAAAATAATTTTTATTAATGAAGATTATAAATATAAGTATCTAAGAATAATATTTTTAAATAAGTAATTAAGGTATTTATATTTATGATACATGAGTTTAAAGTATTCGATGGAAATAAAGGGTAAATGTATGGGACTTGGAAACTCAAAATCCTTCTTTTAATTATGTAATTTATTATTGAACATCATTTTCCAAGTATTTCCATTTTGATTGATGTTATTTCCTTATTTATAAGGAAAAATAGTTTTTAAACCAAAATCAATTTCATGTAATATATTATTTTTAGTTCTCTTAAAAATAAATGGGACTTTTTTAAAATGGACTCGTGATTATGACTTTTACAATGATGAACACAAAATGTTTTCAAAAAACTATTTTCATGATTTGGTTATCATTATATGAAAATGATATATCTCTAGTGAATTGATATTTCATCTTGGTTAGATCCTCGAGTGATTATTTAGAAGTTGTGGTATTGCCTCATCTTTGGAGGCTGAAATGATGAATGTGATCCATGCTATTTCTTTCTCTAAGCATCATGGTTAGAACAACAGATGGATTGAAAGTGACTCGACTACCATAGTGCAAGCAATTTAGAATGGTGTGATTCATCTTCTATGGTTGATTACTACATGTTGTATGGGTTTTTTCTATTCACTCTTTTGCATCAACCATATTACCACTCATATCTATTGTGAAGCGAATATGGTTACGGATGGCCTCACCAATAGAGGAGTAAGTCAGGATATTACATGGTTGGATGATCTCCCCATTTATGAGAAATATTGTAATATGATCTCATCTTTTAGACTCATGTAATCTCTTTTTTTGTATAATAAATTTTTCTTTGGTCTTTTGGCCAAGGCACCACTTTCTTCAAATATATATATATATATATATATATATATATTATAAACCCATTATTTTTTCATGGGTTATTTAAGTTATGCTAATGATTGCTTTTAAGTGACACACATATGTATGGATGATGATGGGTGTAGTCCTATATCGCCCTTAAATGCATTAGTATAATCTTATATCTCATGATATATTTAGACATAGACATAATGGGTTTGTTCACACAGGTGTGGGTATGATGGGTTTGCTCACATTTTCAGGCATGAGAATAATGAGTTTATTCACATAGGTGTGGACATAATGGGTTTTCTCACACGTATTTTCCTATGATTATGGATTTTACACTTTTTAATGTTTATCAAGTTGTGACACATTCCCAATTTGTTTATTATGTTATTCCAAGTTTCAATATGTATTTGATTTCCTATAAATTCCATGTTTTCATGATTATTCCTTTTCAAGTATCCCACAACTTATTCCATGTTCACATGTTATGTGTTTTATCTTTTATATTTATTTAATGATATTTTTTACGATATTATATGGATCCATCATGTTTTTTATTATCATACATAGTATTATGATCTCTTATTTATATATTTATGTTTTCCTCATATTCTCCTCATAGTTATAATCTAATACTTTATGATATGTATTTTCTCTTACTGATCATTTGAGATCACCACTTTCTTATGTTTCTATTATTCAGGTTATGAAGATTATTACATCATGTGAGATGTTTAGGAAAGGTTCTAGATGATAAAAATTATGGAAAATGGTTTCAAGTGTTATAAAATATGATATTTATGTAACTAATTTCCAAAACACTAAACCTTTTGGTCCTTGGATTGTGTGACTGTTGTGTGATGTTTTTTTAATTGTGATATTAATGTATTATTTAAGTTATATTTGTCTTGGGTTGTTATAGGATGAGTTCTTGGAATTTTTAATGTCACTTTGGGATCATAATTAACATTTAAAAATAGAATGAGGTCATTTGAATGAGAATTGATGACCCAAACAAGTCAGTATGGGTGATTGGATGACCAATATGACTTATCGAGGATGATAGGTGTTATATTGGGGAGTTTTTAATGCCTAATACCCATATGTGTATGAAAATTAAAAAAGGAATTTGAATTTTGGAATTTTGTGGACAAGTCGTATTTTGAACCAAGATTCAAAATAGAATTTTGAGATATTGAACATCTTAAAAGACATGTTTTGAATAGTGAATGAGGTTCAGGTGATGTCTTGGGTATTGGGAGGGGACAGAAGTGGCCATGGTGGTTGTTGTAGTATAGACTATATCAAACCACCGTCCAACAAGTGGATTTAAGATAATAATCGTGTTAGCTGCTATCAGCACTGGATCATCAGTGATCCTGCATCGGCTAATAGGTGTTCCATCTATATCCCCCTTTATTATTTATGTGGCATGTATAGACTATTCAATGGCCTTTAAAAGGGAGAAAATTACTTTTCTTTCCTCTCAATTTTTTACAGGGGGTGGCCCTCTTCATCCTCTCTCAATTGTTTGCATGAGCAAGGGTCTCCTCCCACTATGTTCTTTCCTTAAAGCCTCAACATGAAGGTGTTTTGGGTGGTGATCTTAGATTATTTTAGGCACGTTTCAAACTCTATCACACTCTATTTATCTTCTCTTACCTCCATTTTAATTCTCCACTTACCCTATTATGATTTTTTGTTCTGATTCTAATAGATAATAGTGGGATCCAATGGCCAGGATATGAATTCCATTCTTTGTTGGAATAGGACTTCACAAGACATCGTCTGCATGCTACCACTTTTCCTTTTGATGAGGTACGATGCCACTGAAATTTTATTAAGGTTTTTTCCTTAAATAAAATTATTTTTTATATTGTTATTATGGAGTGTGTTGGGGATTTTTCCTGGGTTGAGGCTGGGGGATGATACAAACTCTCCAAGTTTTGTTGGGTGTGGCTTAAACATGATAAGGATATATAATGAGATTTTAAATTTTCATCCTTTATTAAATTAAATTGATTAATTGATTATAAATACTATAATTAATTAATGTGGTTTGTTCGATGTGGTTTAGGGGCTTCAGGGTGAGTTTTCGATGGATGGTGGAACATGTACAGGCTTGGATGAGGTTTCAATGGGATTAGTAAGGAGATGTCAAGAATAATGTTAAATATGGAAGCTTATAAAAATGGTAGGTGGTCTATGTACTTTCCCTATGGTTTTATACTTTTTTATGGTCCATGTGACATGTACCCTCACCACCGAAGACATTGTCATGTTTAATTAATTAGATCATTAATTAAAAATGTAATTGACCTTTTAATTTAAAATATAATTCCTTGTACCTAGTAAAGTTACAAGGTCCATGGAGGACCCTTGGGAACTATTTTTCTTACCTCGACCGTCGATGGTCAAGTTCGTGACTATTTTAGTGATTCTTTATGGCATATGGACCTTTAGAGGGGTGTGGCTAAGTTGAGTATGACCCAGTGGAATTGGGTATAAACCTATGGCCTCCTCTATATAGATGCATGGCATGAATTTAGTGGAGAATACCGAGTAGACTTTATGATGTCCCTAAAGATACCTTAGATTCATTGGCTCATTGAAATTGGGTTGGGGAGGTGTGTTTGGAAGTGACCTGGAAAACCCATGGAGAGGTGTCTTTTCCATGTTTTAAAAAATGGGACTAAGTGGGTGTCTCATGGATATTTTTAACCCTAGTGAGAGGGTGTTCATGGGAATAGAGGAATGATGGGTTTAAGAATTCTTCCAACCATTATTTCTTTTTTTTATGATTGGTTCAAAAAAAATCCCCTAAGGGTGGTGTTTTTATTATTTGTATTAGTATACATCCTTATGGCGGTCTTTCATTTATGTATAGAAAACACCTAGGGGTGGTGTTTATTTAAGTGATACCACTAGTTAAAAATCTCTTGTAGGGGAGGTCTATGATATATATGGGTCGTACCCTTGGTTGAGAAAACTCCCATAGGGGTATTCTATGATATCTGGCTAAGAAAACTATCGTAGGGGAGGTTTATGATACTGTTAGTGGGTATTTCATGAATATAGAGGCATAGTTGATCTACGATACATAGATGGAGCTTTATAGAAGCATTCCCTGGGTATTTCATACTTATAGGATTTTTTCTAGGCTAAGAAAACTCTTGCAGGGGAGGTCTGTGATGATTATATGTATACTGGGCATACCAGGGTCTATTATATTGGGAGGCATGGTCATTGCGGTATGCTAAAAAACACCCTGAAATTATCTGAAGTAGGTATGGTCGAATAGGTTGAAGGACCTAAGGATCGACACTAGGGTTAGACTTTCTCCCCCTGTGATGTTATAGTGGTCAACACGGTCCATGCGATGTGCCTGGAGACATCCCGACATTGGGCTGAACATGTTTTGTTGGTGGTCTTGTTTATTTATTTTTAGTAGTTGTTTATTTATTATGAACATGTCATGTACATATATCACTACATTTCTGGTTAGTATGGGACCACATTGGTGGTTCCCTATTGAGTTTTTTAATCACACGCTACTTAGGACTCCATTTTACATGGGTACCCAAGTAGTTCTCTCATGATTATTGTAGGGATAAGTTGGTTTGATATCTAGTATTAGCATGGTTGAGCAGGATAGCTCAGAAGAGGTTAGGAGTTTGGGATGAGGTATGGATCAGAGTTTTAGTGGAACCTTATATTTTATTTCTTTTGTTTAATTTGTATATGAGATCAACCATGTGGGAAATCAGTCTTTTATACTAGCACAATCTATATTTCATGTTATTATTATTGGATATTTTTTTATTCATGTGTACTTTGATTATGTGTTGTTGTGAATTATGTTTGGTTTATTTATCATTATTTCACACTTAGATACAAGGGGTATAGCCTCCCTGTGGTACCTCCTTAAACCACCACTAATAGTTGGTAACCTCTGTAATTCAGGGAGTTGAATATGAAGTCATGTGGTTCCATCGGTCCAGTTATTATTCATAGTGAACTAGGTCGGGATGTTAGAAGTTTGTAAATAACTCAAGAATGATCCCCTATGTATCCTCCCATCAAGAATGATTGAGAGGGTTATATTTCTCCCTTGGTTTTAAAAAAAAGTAAAGAACCAAAAGACCAAAAAAATCTTGTGGTTTTAATAGAAACCAAGAAACCAAATAGGAATGGAATCCACTAGTTTTAGAGGAGACCAAGAAACCAAAAACCCCTCACTTTAATGATGGTTATTACCTAAAAAAAGAAGATGAAGAAGAGAGAGGTTTGTTTTTACAAACCCATTGAAAAGAACTGAACTCTCTTTAAAAGAAATTAATAATGAGAAAGATGAAGATATATATATATATATATATATATAAGATAGAATAAGATCCTTATGAAATAAAATAATTGAGAAATAGGCTCAAAGATAAGAGGCAAGAAAGGATTGAATAATATGATGATCTTTCATGAACCAACCTAGATAACCAACTTAAACGGTACCAAAATCAATTCTGACATGGATCTAAGGGCATTATTGATCCCCAAGGTATGACTACTAGAACCTAATAATCACATGCAATCAAGAGGGAATAATTTCACCATAATAATAACTCAAGACTAACAAAAAATAATAATAAATAAATAGCTGATATTCCAAATACTCCACAAGATTGAAAAAAATAAAAACTAGATAGATACAAGTCCTGAAATGGTACGTCAACCAAATTCATAACATCAACCATCAAAGATAACATCTCAGGATATCTATGTAATAAGTGGATCACATGCTCCATCGATTGCCCCAACTCCCAATATCCCACTAATCAAGAATATATACCACCTCCAAGAAGTGCCTTTCCTTTCCCTGAACCTGGAAGAAGAAAGTCTAAAAATGTATAAAGGTAAAATTAGGGTGTGAGGAGTAAATCCTATTAGGATATCACCAATTATTCAATAAGAAATCCATATCAAGTAAACAAAACATACTCAATTTCAAATAAAACAAGGCATGAAAATCTTTTTACAGTTCATATCAAAACATGCTTTTCAAAACATTTAATGGATAGAGTAAAAGATTCAAAATAATTAATTGTCATCAAAATGGGTATGAATGGGAATTTTCCATCAAAAATAGACATTATTAAAACATTTCATAACATTGAAATGTATAAATCATTTCAATTATCCATTATCAATCATAAAACCATGGTTAAGAGATCCAAGTATAGGTTTGTTCTGGGATTCTCATGCATCTCGTTAAAGTACGGCTCCTAGTGTGGACACATTCCGGAGTCCCAAGCCTATGGGGAATATGAGAAAATCTCAAAGAATAGACTAATTTCCCTCAAGTAGTTTTAGTATCATTGTCATTATTAAATCATTTCTAGGTAGATCTAATACGTGTCTAGCATGTGTTCTTCCCAACAAACTACCCAAGATCTCATGTGCTCCAAGGAAAACAATCATATAAGTGCCTATCATTAATTTCAACCATTGTTAAATCATTTCAAAAAAATCAAATATTTCATAAAACCCAAGTTCGATATTCAAAAACATTCAGTTTCATTTCAAAAACCAGCATCAAATGATTTTTAATCAAAACTCATGTCATTCAAAATAAATCATTTCATTTAAATTTCATAAATCATTTCATGCTATAATTTCATAATGTCTTTCATAGAATCATTATTTTACTTCAAATCCATTTTCTTGAAATCAATGCTTTGTTTGAAAATCCATACCCAAATAGTTCAACACACACACACACCATACCACTTAGATTTCATTACCAATAATCACAAATCAGTATTTCTAGATCAATTAAAAATTCAATTCAGAATCAACAAGCATTAAAGGTTTTAATTGATGGGAATTGCCTTATGAAACCACCTACCTCAAATCACAATCAACAATCACCCCAAACTGGGATCCACTAATAGAGAGTCAAATGATAGAATGATCATGAAGGGATCCATGAATCATAATTCCAAAATCAAAATCAAAATATAATAACAACTCAAGATATCACAGCCCACGGTGAAGAAGGAACATGAGAGAGAAGGTAAGTCATAAATGGATCTAGGATATACTTACCAAGAGAGACTCAACACATCAAACAACACTTGGATCCATAGATAAACAAGGTTGAAAGATCTAGATTCATATCTAGAGATCCTCCAAGAAGTTTAGGGTCAAACAAATTTTTAGGGATAGGATTGGTCTTTAAAATAGATATTGAACGATACAAAAATACAAAAATACCTTGTTGTTTCTTGTCCATATTGGAATAACTAGATGGTCAGTGTCACCTGGCAGAATTCTAGGACCACTAGAAGTCCCACTAACTGGTCAGTGGAGTTCCTATAGAAACTCCCTACTTACATCCCTCCACCAGTAGGCTATTGGCCCTCACCATCTAGATGATGGACCTCCTGTATCCATTTTGGCTACATTCTCAAGTTCACATCCATGATAAATGCCCTGACTAGATCATGACCTCTAAAACTAGAATCAAAACTCTCAACCACACCACTATAAAATCTTGAACAAGGAGAAAAAAACCAAGAAACAACAAGTATGGCCTATAAAAGATAAAAATAACTAGAGATCAACAGGTAAATGAAGATAAACAAGAAAAAAATATGGTTTATACCTAAATAATGGTAACAAAATGCTACAATATCCCCACCAAAAATGTTTTCCACCCTTAGAAAGCCTGTTAAGAAGAGTAGATCAAGAAGATGTGAGGCCACTACTCTCTCATAAATGTATCACACTCCCAAGTCTCGTGATATTTACAAGTATGTTTCCAAAACACCTGAACTAAGGGGATAGATTTTCCATGGAGGACCTTTATATGTGAATCAACAGTCTGAACTGGCTACTCAGTCATGGACAAATCGGGTTCCATATCAATGTTCTCCTGGCTCAATACATGATATGAGTCTAAAAGGTACTTCTTGATTTGATATACATGAAACACATCATGGATCGATGCCACTTATGGTGGAAAGGACAAATGGTATTCCACCTTTCCAATCCTCTTCATAACCACAAGTGGCCCCACATATCTTAGTGTTAAATTTTCCTATTTTCTAATTCATCGATAACCCAAATGAGGTGATACTCTTAAAAAATATTATTCACCAACTTATAAGTCCAAAGGGTTTTGAAAGTGATCTATATAAGACTTATACCAACTCGGTGCCATAACCATTCTATAACAAATCAATTGAATCTTTATAATCATATCTTGGACCAACTAGGTTTAATCGGGGAAGCTTCACCAATATCTGACCAACAGAGAAAAGATTAACATGAATGACCATACAAGGCCTCAAAGGGTTCTGTCTTAATGGAAGACTGGTAACTATCATTATAAAAAAATTAACTATCCCCAAATGTTAGTCCAAAGGTCCTATAAAGTTAAGGATATGATATTGAACCATTCCCTCATAATTTTTATAGCTTGTTCCATCTGACCATCTATCTAAGGATAGTATGTCATGATCAACCTTACCTGGGATCTCATCACCTCCTAGAGTCCTTTCTAAAAATTAGAAGTGAACTGAGGATTCCTATCAGAAATAATGGAATATGGATCTCCATGATATATGATGATATCCTATATATATAGATGTCCCAGGTCATCAACTTTTTTCATATCACAAATGGGAATAAACTTATCTAATTTGTTCAATTGACCATTCACCACCCAAATCATATTATTTTCTCAAGGTGTACATGGAAACCCAACCAAAAAGTCTATCAATTTCTCATCCCAATTCCAAGTCATCAGTGTAAGGGGATGAAGCAAACCTAAAGGATTTTGATTCTCAACCATAATCATCTAACAATTATAACAACAAGAAAAAAATAAGTAATGTCTCATTTTATAACTGGACACTAGAAATGATGCCTCATAACATAAATAATTTCCCTCATGCCTGAGTGTACCACCCATTGGGAATAATGGAAATCCCCCATCACAACCTTCCTCATAGATAACGAAGCAACAAACTGGTTTCTAAAGAAAATGATACCCTCATAAGATAGATATCATTCGTCAATATTCTCCTCACCATATAAAGAATTCCTAATACCTTAGAACTCATCATCGAGTTTTTGTTCTAAGAGAATCATCTCAATAAGAGAGGATGTCAATTGAACACTCATCAAAACAACATCAGTATCATCCTCTCGGACTCCCAATTGCATATAAGCAAAGAGATCCATTATATTTTATTCCTCAGATGATTCTTTCATGGCTTGGGATAAAATTTTCCTACTCATATAATCAAAAATTAAATTACCCTTAATAGGGTTATAGGAAATTTCAAATTAAAAAGACTATAAGTGCTCCACCCATTGCCTATACTGAAGGTTCAAGTCTTTTTTATGAATATATAACTCAATATTTTGTGATCAGAGTAAATAGTAAACCTTTTCATGAAAAGGTAATTCTTAAAACTCTTTAGAGAATGAATCACACCTGAAAGTTTAATATCATGTGTGGGATAGTTCTTATCATGATGCTAAATCTGAAAAAAAAACCATAAGCCACCACATGATAACCCTACATCAGAACATAGCCTAAACCCAAGCCCAATGAATCACATAAGACTGCATAACAATGCCCATTGTTTGGAAGAGTCGACACTAGAGATGAAGTTAAATGACACTTAAACTTATTGAAATAAGTCTAAAATTTCAGATCCCATATGAACTTTACTCCCTTACCAGTGAGAGTGGTCAAAGGAGAAGCAGACTTAGATAAATATTTCAAAAACTAGTGGTAATACCCTACCAAGCACAAGAAGATCCAAATCTTAAAGATGTTTTGTGGTTCCTGCCATGTCATAATAGCTTTCATCTTATCATGATCAATTGAAATTTCATATTCAAAAACCACGTGTACTAAGAACTTTACCTCCAAAATCCAAAAATTACATTTAGAAATATTGGCATAAAGTTAGTGATTTCTCAAGATATCCAAAAATGGTCTCAAAAGACCCAGATAGTCCTCCATGATTTTAGAGTTAACTAAGATATCATCCAAAAATATCACAATGATAAAATTAATAAAATCTTTTTCATCGATACCATAAACATGGAAGGAGCATTGGTCGGACCAAAAGGTATATCGATGTACTCATAGTGGTCATACCTACTCCTAAAAGAAGTCTTAGGGATATTAGACTCCTTAATCCTAAACTTTTGATAACCATACCATTTTTTTTTCAATAACCACATCACCCCTTTCATATGGACAAAAAATTCATCAATACAGGGAAACAAATACTTGTTCTTGAACATAACATGATTGATCTTTTGATAGTCAACACATAGGCGAAGAGTTTCATCAGATTTCTTGGAAAAAATCATTGATGATACTCAAGTAAATGCACTAGTTTAGATAAATACTTTGGAAATCAATTCATCCAAATAAGTCTTTAACTATTTTAGTTCAACTAGTTCCATCCGGTAAGAGGGAATAGAAATAGGCTAGGTACCTGGTACCATGTCGATAGAAAACAACACCTCCCTCACTGATGGAAAACCAGGTTATTCAAATGGAAACACATTAGAAAACTCATCCTCTATAGGAGGAAGATATAAACATGAAGATTACAACTCTATTTCAAAGGTAAACATTGATATTATCCTACCTAAATTTTTAATAGTGGGAATTTTGTTAATTGACCTCAGGTCTCATTCTCCCTGAAATACATGACACTCCCTATTGGGGTCAGTAAAGGATACCCAATGAATATAACAGTCGATACAAGATTTATGATCAATCAACCAATCCATCTCGAGAATGACATCCAATGGTTTTATGTCTAGAATAAAAAAGTCTTAAACAATCTTAACTTTTGATAAATAAAAACTAAAAATGGTGCATTGGAGACCCTTCTCTTTCTTCATCCTTATAGGAATAGAAATATATATTAAATAAGTAATGATATCTATATGAAGATTAAATAGTTAAAAAATATGGGTATATACAAAGTAAATAGAGGTTCCAATATCAAATAAAGCGGTCACTAAAGATGAAACAATGGTAATAGTACCTATCATTGTCACAGAACCCACAACAGTTTTACCATGAGACTTATCCACTACATGAAGAAGCTTTATTCCTGATGTCTATGGATGGAAATCCTTTTTATTGAAGCATCTGACTATGAAATAGAGCCTCCTAGTATTGAAAATCCTAGAACACTATTCCAAGTGGTAAAAACATGGAAGAAACCCCCACATGTTTCATGAATTTCTGTATGGGCTACAAATATTTGATGATTTTGTGCAATACGATTCATGTTCCCAGACTTGCCACATTGAAAGTGGGTCAATGTGAATTTTCTAGACACTGCATATGATTTATAATATTTCTACTGTCAAGATATACCACCAAAATATCCACTATGAGACTCATCCTACTTCCTCTTCCCCTTAAAGGGACCACCAGAATTGCAACTGGGGGTGGAATTAACTCCCATCAACCCTGACTTACCATCCAAGTTAAGTACTTACATCAAATCTCTATCCATAATATTATCATATGAGGTGATATTTGGAAAGAAAACCTAAGATAAAATATATTCTTGAAGATCCATCTCAAACCTTTGAGCTTTAGACATCTCATTTGATACAACCTCAGGTGATAAATGAAAAAGTTATGTAAAGTGGCTAGAATATTGAGTCATTTTCCATTATCTTTAATGAAGTTTAAGGAACTCCATGGAATTATAAAAAATCATCAATTCTGAATTGAATTTCTTTGTGAAAATCACCCTAAATCCTTTCCAATATATGGCCACAATTTTCCCCGCCATAAATAAAGAATCCCTCCACCTTCTGCTAGGTCCTTTTAGTTTGAATATGGTGCATTTCACCTATATAGAGTCCTAAATCTCCAAGAAATCAAATATTTGATCAACCTATTTCAACTAATATTCTACCTCGTAAGAATTATTGGTACCCTAGAAATATGGTGTCTTAGATGAAGAATTTCATGGGTACAATCTCTACTATCATCCCTCTAAGGTACAATATATGTAACCTGGATAGGAAAATGAAACTACCTATCCTAGATCTTGGAACACATGCACAACAACCTCTAAAAGGTTCTAATCAATTGGAGGGTTTCCTTATTATGGTTCATCAGCAACTCCCTCGTTATGTTTGTTCAAACATCTTATTGGAGGAATGTAACTACACAACATCAATAGTCACCAAGATAAAATCAGTCAAGAGATTCAAGATCATCGACTCTATCAAGTAGAATTAAACTAGGAAAGAAAAATCTCAGATCAATGATTTAGAAAAATGTCTTGAATTAGATAAAACCACTCCCCAAAGACACCATTTCCCAACAACCCATGGTAACTTAAAACTCATTACGATGAGAGTTGGCCATAAATTTTTTCATAACATACCCCTTAAGTCATGACAATATTTCCTCCTATCTACTAATACATATCAAACTATATACCGATATCAAGAAAGTAAACATCCACCTTTGATACTAATTTGTCGCAAATTGAACTGGATAACCCACCTAAACAATACCCAAATCAATTCTGACATGTTTTGAAGGGTTTTCCCAATCCTCAAGGACTGGAGACTAGCATATGGACATCACATGGAATTAAGAGGGAAATATTTCACCACAATAATAACTCATAAAGTCAAAAAATAAATAACAATTAATAAATAATCGGTATGTTAAACACTCAATAAGAGAAAAAACCAAAAGTATACAGTTTTAAGTCCCAAAATGGTATGATAAACATAGTAATCACATCAACCATCAATGATAAAATTGTAGGATCTCCATGAAACAAGTGGATCACATGATCAAATGGTCACCGACAACTCCTAAGGTCTCAATAATCAAGAACATCCACCATCTACAAGTTATGTTTTTCGTTTCCCTAGAACTAGCAGAAGAAAGTCTACAAACATCCAAAAGAAAAGGTAGGGTGTGAGAAAAAAAGCCCAGTAATATATCACCAAGTATTTCATAATCAATCCATATCAATTAAACCAAAAATTCTCAATTTAAAATAAAAAATTCCTAGAAATATTTTCATAATTCATATCAAAACATGCATTTCAAAACATTTAATGGCTAGAGTAAAACTAGTATATTAGAAAATTGTCATAAAAATAGGAATGAATGAGTATTTTATATAAAAAATAGACATGATTAAAACATTTCATAACATTTTCATGTTTAAATCATTTCACTTATCCATTATCAATCATAGAACTATGGTTAAGAGGCACAAGGATAGAAGGTTTGTCTGAGTGCAATTAATCCCAAAGTTGCAGATGTGTTTAGAAGGTTGAATCATGATATGGTTAGTTCAGGAATACAGGATTCATCCAGGTCAGGGGCTAGAGGGATCAGATGGCTCTGGTACTCCTACCTCAGCCAATGTAGCCACCTATGTTGAGGCCTTGAGAGCCGGTGGTGGTACCATGCACAAGGATGGACTACAGGAGATTGGGTCAGTGTGCCTCACCTCCAACCTTGTTCGGGATGTTTTTATCCATCCAGCAATTGTAAATGTTTCAAATAATTACCCGCTTCTAAGTTTTCAAGCCACATGGGGTGTTATTTCTAGTGATAAATGGTCAGGTCCAAATATCATACCATCAATTCAGTTGGGAAACCGATTTGAAGGATTAGTTGTTGAAGGATAGGGTCAAGATCAACCAAACCCAATTCGGGCTGAGGGTTCTAATAAAGGTTAATGAATCCTCAGGGTTTTGTCAAGTGATGGGCTCTCTAGAAATTTCTCAAATGGAAGTGTATAGGATCACCATGGAAGAGGTCTCCACAATCTGAGGGGAAGAAGGGGAGGAAAGAAAACAAAGATTCAGAAAGCTACATTCTTCTGAAAAAATACAAACCTAAAGGATGTAAGGACTACTTATACCTACCTAAACCAATGGAGAAAAGGTCTGCCAAGAAGTTGAGGCTTAAGAAGATAGACCTTGAAACTCATGATAAGGTGGAGGATTGAAAGGTGGGTTTGATTGTTTAAGGTGAAAACCAATTGACTGAAAACATTGAACAAGAAGTTAGAGGTGTGATGGGAGAAACAAGTTTGATTATAGACACCTCAGTGGTGGTGGTTGAGAACACCACTAACAGATTTGATCTCGTTAAGGATGCACCTAACGAACATAATAGGGAGTCTTGCAAAGAGGTTCCACATAGTGTCAATATTTGGGAGATGATTTTTCACTCTAGGGAAGAAATTATGGAGGAATATCTTATGATTAATGCCATGCAAGAGGATGCAGATAAGATGACTGAGTGACGACTAATTATAGATACTAATAAGGAGTAGACAGATTGGATCAATAAATATGACCATATTCTGGTAAGTGGTTTCCATGCTTGGAAATTAAAAATAGAAGAGTACATTCAAACGTGGGAAAATATGGAATATTGGTTTGAAGATCCTATCAAAGATGACCCATCTAGAGTGGTAAAAAATCTTCACTGTAAATTATTTAAGGATAATGTGTCAAATAGGTTCAAAATATACTTTAATGGTTCATCCATTTAGTATGGTTTTTTATGGTTTGTATTTTTTACTTTCATGGGTTCCCATTTTTTCCTTAAAAGTGTTTTCAAAATAAAAAAAAACTTATTTTCAGTCAGAAAAATCAATATTTCTAAATCAATAATAAATTCATTTCAAAATCAACAGGAATTAAAGGGTTTAATTGATGGGAATTGCTTTAAAAAACAACCTTCCTTAAATAATTATCAATAATCATCTCAAATCATGATCTAATAATGGAGAGTCAAATATTATAATAATAAAGAAGGGATCCTAGAATCACAATTTCCAAATCAAAATAAAAATCAAACAACAACTCAAGATATCACAACTCTCAGTGAAGAATGAGCATGAGGTAGAAGGGAATTCATAGATAGGCCTAGGATACACATACCAAGGGATACTCAACACATCAGACGATAGTCAAATCCATGAATAAAAAGGTTGGAAGATCCAAATTCATCTCTATCAAGCCTCCAAGAAGTTTAGGGTCAAATGACATATGAGGGATGGGATTAGTCTTTAAAACAAATATTAAAAGAAACAAAATTACAAAGCTACCCTACAATTTCATGACCATAAAGGCATCACTGGCAAGCCGATACCCTCCACTAGTTGGCCGGAAGTGCCTAGAAGAATTCCCAGACCACTGGAAATCCCATTGGCTGGCTAGTGGAGCTCCTCTAGGAACTCTCTGCTATTATCCCTCCATCGGATGGTCAGTGGCCCACACTTGACAGCCAGTGGACCTTCTATATCCATTTGGCTATAATCTCAAGTCCACATCCATTCTAAATTCCCCAGACACCTCTTGTCCTCTAAAAATAGAAAAAACCTCTCCCCTGGACCCCTTTAAAAGCTCAAACAAGGGGGAAATAACCATGAAACAATAGGTATAACCAAGAAATTATTGAAACAACTGGAGATAAAAAATAAAACAAATAAAACCAATAAAAAGGGTTTGTAACTAAAATCCAGTAATGAGATGTTACAATATCTCTATCATAAATGTTTTCCCCCTAGAAATCCTATCATGAAGACTATTCCAAGAAGAGGTGAGGCTATTTCTCTATCATCAATGCCTCATGCTCCCAATTCTGATGTGAAACAGAATCATGTTTACAAAACATTATAACCAAGGTCATAGATTTTTCATGATTGTCCTTTATCTGTGAATCAATAATCTGAATCGGCTACTCATCCATAGACAAATTTGGTTCCACATCAAGATCATCCCAACTCAAGACATGAGATAGATCTGAAAGGTACCTATTAAGATGTGATACATGAAAAACATCATGGATAGATGTCAACTTTGGTGTAAATACCTGAAGGTATTCCACTTTACAATCTTCTCCATAACCTCAAATAGTCCCACATATATCAGTGATAACTTTCCCTATTTTATAAGTCTTTAATGACCTAAATGAGGTGAGACTCTCAAAAAAACCTGGTCACCAATTAAGAACTAAAATGGGTGTTGGTGACGATCATTATAATAATTATACCAACTTAATGTCATAACCATTCTCTAACGAATCAAATGAATCATTTTTATCCTATCTTGGACCAAAATAGATATAAACATGGAATATTCATCAATATTAAACCAATAGATGGAAGAGTTACATGGATGACCATACAAGGCCTCAAAGGGTGCCATATTCATGGATGAATGATAATTGTTGTTATAGGAAAAATCAACTAGTCCTAAATGGAAATCCAAAGATCCTCCAAAGTTAAGGACACAAGATCAAAGAATATCCTCTAGAATTTATATAGCCCATTTGATCTGAATATCTATTTGATGATGGTATGTCATGCTCAACTTTACTTAGGATCCCATCACCTCCTGGAAGCCTTTCCAAAAATGATAATTGAATTGAGGATCCCTATTGGAAACTATAGCAGATGAAACTCCATGTAATATTATGATCTCATATACATACATGTTTCTTAAGACCTACACTTTGGTTGTATCATGAAGAGGAATAAAGTGATCCAGTTTGGTCAAATCGCATTCTTTTCTCAAGGTGTACATTATAACCCAACTATAAATTCCATCGATATCTCAGCCCAATACCAAGTCATCACTAAAATGGTTTGAAGTAAACCCAAATTATTATAATGATCAACCTTAATATATTGAAAATTATAACAATAGAAAACAAAATCAGAAATGTTTCATTTCATACATAGTCACCAGATATGAAACCTTATATCATAAAACATTTTTATCATGCCTCGGTGTACCGCCCACTAGGAATGATGAAAATCCCCCATCATAACCTTCATCATAGATAACAGAACAACAAAACAAAATATAAAGAAAATGATACCCTCAAAATATAGATACTATTCACCAAAAGTCTCCCCACCATATAAAAATCTCTAATGCCTTCAAACTCATCATCAAGATGATGTTCCTAGAGAATCATCTTGAGAGGAGAGGATGTAAACTGATCACTTTTCAAAAAAACATCGGTATCATCCTCCTAGACCCCCAAATGAATATGAGTAAAGAGATCCATAAAATTTCATTCCACAGAATATTATTTCATGACTTCATATGAAAGTTTCATGATCAGAGCATTAATAACAACATTACCCTTACTAGAGTCATAGGAAACGCCAAAGTCAAAAGATTTTAGGTACTTCATCCATCACCTTTTTCAAAGGATCAGATATTTTTATGAGAAGATATTACTCATTATTTTGTGATCAAATTAAATGGTAAACCTTTCTCCAAAAGCGTATTGTATCCAAATATTTAGAGCATGAATCATAGTTAAATTTAAAGATCATGTTTGGTATAATTATTCTCATGAGGATGAAGTTAACAAGAACCATAATCCAGAATGTGATCACCCTACATGAGAACTCATCCCAAACCTAAAACAAATGCATCTCAAAATACTACATAATCCTGCCCAGCTTATGGAAGAGTCAAGCATGTAGATAAAGTAAAATGATGTTTCAACTCATTGAAAGAAGCCTGACATTTTAGATCCCATATGAACTTTAATCCCTTTTGAGTGATAGTAGTAAAAGGAGAATCCGTCTAATATAAATCTTTCACAAACCATCGGTAATACCCTATCAAACCCAAAAAACTCCAAATCTCAAAGATGTTTTATGGTTCATCCCTTGTCATAACAATTCCTTCTCTAATTCAACTGAAATGACCTATTTAGAAACAATGTGTCCCATGAACATTACCTCCTGAATCCAAAAATTAAATTTATAAATCTTGGAATAAATTCAGTGATTTCTCATGATGTCCATAACTATTCTCAAATGAAACACATGGTCCTCCTTGATTTTAGAGTGAACCAAGATGTCATCCATAAATACCAAAATAAAATAATCAAGGTACTGATGGAAAATCATGTTCATCAGTGCCATAAACATAGCAGGAGAAATGGTCAAACCAAAAGGCATAACAAGGTACTCATAGTGGCCATACTAGATCCTTAATGTGGTCTTAGGGATATCAAACTCCATGACCCTAAGTTGGTGATAACCAGATTGAAGATCAATTTTCAAGAACTAATTCACCACTTTCAGCTGTTCAAACAAATCATCAATATGGGGCAATGGATACTTATTCTTGATTGTAACCCGATTGATCTTTTGACAGTCACGCATAGGAAAATAGTTCTGTTGGCCTTCTTGGTGAAAAGCATTATCAATACCTAAGGTAACACACTGGGTCAGATAAATACTTTAGATATTAATTCATCTAACTAAGTCTATAAGTATTTTATTTTAGTTGGCACCATTCAGTAAGAGGAAATATAAATAGGTTGGGTACCTGGTACCAAGTCAATAGAAAACTCCACCTCCATCACTAGTTGAAAACCAAAAAATTCAGACAAAAACACATTGGGGAAATCATTAGATACTGGAGGAAGATCACAACATGAATATTTATGCTCTGGTTTAAAATCAAACACGGATATCATCCTACCCAACTCTCGAAGAGGAGGTTTGTCTTGACTAGACCTTGGGTCCCATTCTCCCTGAAAGACATGACACTTACCATAAGGTGCAGTAAAGGGGACCCACCAAACACAATAGTCAATGAAATATTTATGATTGATTGTTAATCCATATTCAGAATGACATTCAAAGGATTCATATCCAGAACCAAAATGTCCCAAATGGGATAAACTTTATATAAAGAAAAAATATAAGAGGTGCATCGAAGAAACTACTATTTCTTCATCCTAAGAGGCATAGAAACCTCCATTATATAAGGAATGAACTCTATATGAAGATTAACTATTACAAAATACAGGTAAATATGAAGGAATGATAGGTTCCAATATCAAATAAATAAGTCACTAAAGATGAAGCAATGGTAATGATACCTCTCCTTATCACAATATCCACATTAGCTTCCCCTAGAGACTCATCCAATGTGTGAAGAAGCTTCATTCCTAATGCCTATGGATAGAACACCTTTTATATTGATTAATTTGACTATGTCATGGAGTCTCTTGGTACTGAAGATCCTATACCACTATGTGAAGTAGTAAAAACATGGAAGAACCTATGCAAGTGGCCTAAATGTCCACACATGCTGCTAAAATTTGGTGACTCGGTGTAGTATACTTCGTGTACCTAACCTTTCCACATTGAAATTGGGTTAATGGGCCTTTTCTAGATACTGTATATGATTTAGAAGATGTATTATATTAAGATCCACCACCATGGTCTCCACCACAATACTCATCCCACTTCATCCTCCCCTACCAGCCAAGTCAAGTTCCACCATAAAAGTTCTATCCAGAACATCAGTATATGAGGTGAGATTCTAAAACAAAACCTGAGATTATATATCTTCTTGAAGATGCATATCAAACCTATAATTTTTTTTCCCTCATTCGATACCACCTCATGTGAGAAATGAACATGTTTGTAAAAGAGGTTGGCATACTGAGTCACTATACATTCTAATTGATAAAGTTTAAGGAACTACATGGACTTAGCCAAAACCATTATTTACATATATAATTTATCTTTGAAAAGAGACATGAATCCTTTCCACTCCAATATCACATTTTTTCCCATTGGGACTAAAGAATCCCACCACCTTCTGTTGGGCTCTACGAGTTTGAAGATGGAACATTTCACCTAAATATAGTCTAGCATCATCAAGAACTCAAAGAGTTGGTCAAACTGTTTCAACCAATAATCTACCTCCTGAGGATCATTAGTGCCCTAGAAAGATGGTATCTTCAAGAGAATAAATTCCTAGGCACGATCTCTATTATCGTCCCTCTGAGGTATAACCGCTACAGCCTGAATAGGAACAGGTGCATCTACCTGGCCCAGAACTTGAATTGCATGCACAAGAACCTATATAAGGATATGATCAACCAGAGGGTTCGCTTATTGTGGTTCATCATAATCTCACACATGAGGTATGTTCAAACGTCTTCTTGGGGGTATGGTACACAACATCAACATACAACAAGATAACATCAGTCAAAATATTCAAGGTAATCAACTTTATCGAGCACAACTCATCTGGAAAAGATAAATCTCATATAAAAGGTTTGGAAAAAATATAGAATCAAATCAAAATACTCCTCAAAGAAACTTTTTCCCAATAGCTCATGGTAACTTAAGGCTCATTATGATGAGATATGGTCAGGAACTCACTCGTAACCTACCCCTTAAGTATCGATAATACTGTCTCATGTCTACTAAGGTATCTCAAACTTCATACCGACTTAAAGAAAGGACACGGTCGCCTTTGATACCAATTTTTCATGAACCGATCTGGGTAAACAACCTAAATAGTACCTGAATCAGTTCTGAAAAGGTCTGAAGGATGTTCCTGATCCCCACAAGTCAGCGAATAGTGACTAGGAATTACATGAAATCAATATAGAATGGTTTCTCTATAATAATAACTCATCAAGATAAAAAAAAAATAAGAATAAATAAATAGTTGATATATCAACCACTCCCCAGGAGGAAAAAACACAAGTAGTTAGATACAAGTCATAAAATGGTATATAAACCATAGTCATCACTTAAACCAACAAAGATAACATTCTAGTAAGACTATGAAAAAATAGGATAACATGATCCACTAGTCACTGCCAACTCCCAATATCCTACTAACCAAGAACATCCACCACCTCCTAGTGGTTTCTTTCCATTCCATGGACCTAGCAGAAGAAATTCTGTAAATTCCTAAAGGAAAAATTAGGGTGCGAGAAACAAATCCCATTAGGATATCACAAGGTATTCCATAATAAATCTATATCAAGTAAACCAAATATGCTAAATTTCAAAAAAAAAACAAGGCATGGAAATATTTTCATAGTTCATATAAAAAATGATTTTCAAAATATTTAATGGATAGAGTAAAATAGGTAAAATAGTGCATTATCACCAAAAAATCATGAATGATAATTTTCCATTAAAAATAGACATGATAAAAACATTTCATAACATTGTAATGTTTAAATCATTTCAATTATCCATTATAAATCATAACACCTTGGTTAAGAAACTCGAAGATGGGTTTGTGCAAGTATTCTCGCAGATCTTGGTGAAGTACAGATCCTGGTGTGCACACATTCCTAGGTCCCAAGCCAAGAGGGATAGGATAAAATAATAAAGAATATAATCCCTATCCTAAATTAGTTTTAGTATCATTTTCATCATCAAATCATTGTCAGTTAGAACTAATATAGGCATATTCTGTGTTCTTCCCACCTAAATACTCAGGATCCTATATGATTCAAGGAAAAAATCATATAAATGGATATCATTTGTTTCAACCATTATCAAATAATTTCAAATAATAAATCATTTCATCGAACCCAAGTTGAAGTTTCAAAAACATTCCATCACATTTCAAAAACCAACATCAAATGGTTTTTCATAAAAAATCATGTCATTCAAAATAACTCATTTCATTAAAGCATTTCATACCATAATTTCATAAAGTCTTTCATCAAATAATTATATTAATTCAAAGACATTTTTCATAAATCAATACTTTGTTTGAAAATCCGCACCTAAAGGGTTCAACACACAAAAACCATGCCATTTAGAAATCACTATCAATAATCACAAATCATGATTTCAAAATAAATTATAAATTCATTTCAAAAATCAATATGAATTAAAGGTTTTAATTTATGGGAATTTACCTATGAAATTGCCTACTTCAAATCATGATCAACAATCACCCCAATCCCAGATCTAATAATGGAGAGTTTAAGGCTAAAACGATTAAGAAGTGGTCCTAGAAACATAATTCCAAAATCAAAATTAAAATCCAATGAAAACTTATGATATCATATCCCTAAATGAAGAAGGAACGTGAGGGATAAGGGAATTCATTGAAAGATCCAGGATACACTTACCAAGAGAGACTCAACACATTGAACAAAACTCATATCCATGAATAAACAAGGTTGGAAGATCTAAATTCATCTCTAGAGAGCCTCTAAGAAGTTTAGGTTTGAATGAAAATTTAGTGAGAATATTGATCTTTAAAATATATATTAAATGAAACAAAAATCCAAAACTACCATATTGTTTCTTAGCTAGATCGACGTCATTGGCTATCTAGAGACCAACATCAACTGGTCAGTAGTTCCTGGAAAAATTTGTAGACCATTGTAAGTCCCAATAGCCACTCCACTAGTAAGTCATTGAAGTTCCTATAGGAACTCCCTACTGCCATCCCTCCACTGGCTGGCCGATGGACTTCACCAACCAACTGATGGACCTCCTGTAGCAATTTTTTCCATATGATCAAGTCCATATCCATGCTAAATTCCATTTCCACCTCTCGAATTCTAAAACCAAAATCAAAAATCTCGCCCAAATCCCTCTAAAAGCTCCAATGAGGAGAAAATAACCAAGAAAAAATATTTATAACCAAGAAAAGACATAAACAGCTAGTGATAAACAAGAAAACAAAGAGTACCAAGAACAAAATAAGTTTCATACCTAAAATATAGTAATGAGATGTTATATTATTGATAGATTTTGAAGATTGGAAATTGAATTTCACTTGGAAATCTATTGCAAATTCTCATCATGGATTGATCAAGAATCATTCGGTGGAAATTGGTGTTTACAGATGTCACTGCTGGAAATCCCACTTATACCAATACCCCTATATCAGTGGTTTCAAAAACCATTGGGATAGGGATGTTTTCATATGGTTTTCCCAATGGTTTTAGAAAACTATTGGGATAGGGTGAATTTTATACAGGGTATCCCAACAGTTATAAAAAACTATTGGGATAGATCATCCCCAAATACCCAGTGGCAAGCCTCCTTATTCCATAATTGCACGGCCACATTTTTTCCTAACTGAGAGGCATCCCCTTCTTCATATCCTATGAACATTCCTCCTAACTGGAGATCCATTGTGGTTGTAGTCATTTTTTTCTTCCACTTAAAATTGTTATGTTTTAAGTGAGTTATATCTTCTGCCTTGATTTATTTTGTATTTTTTCATTTGACTTCCACTGCAATCTCCTCGATTTATATCTTCTGTTTTGTTGTGTTTGTTTCATCCACTGTGTATTATGGTCCCTTTATGTGATTGATTGTTTTAAATCACAATTCATAAAAGGTTATACACTTAAACATACTAGTTGTGTGTGAATTTGGAAATTTTGGGGAAATAGTGATGCAAGAGATGAGGAAATGTTTTGAAATCCCCCTTTAAATTGAAATTGTGGTAATTATAGTGGTTGAAATCTATTTATATGAATTATAGTGTGAGTTCTATTTTTATATTGTAATTTTTTATATCTTTTTGGGAAATTATGGTGATGGTGATGACCATTTCTGATGTGTATTGTATTGAAGAAGCAAGGTTGTGGTTTTATTGGAATGGGATGTGTTGAGGGATGGTTAGTTGTAAATGGTGGATGGTTGTTGTTGTGTGATGGTTATGTCATGGTGATGACTTAGTGGTGGGATGTGCTGGTGGTTATTACAATCTTGATGTGTTTTTGTGTGGTGGTGTTTTTTTATTTACCCAGTGGCTATGAAATATGATTAGTAATAATAAATTGGGAATGACATCAGCTGAAATTAAACAAATGTGGGATGGAATACAATATATGGTAATTTATTAACAAATTGAATTTTGACAAATGGGAATAAATGTGGGTGATGACAAAAGGGTTTTTAAAAAAATATGGAATTAAATAGATATTAAATGTATATTGGTTGATAATTTGGAAAATATAGAAATTGGTTGAATCTTTAAATGAAATAGAGGAATTATGTATTGTGTGTGGCTGTTTTTTGTAATGGTTTGCATTTTATGGTGGCAACAGTTAGTGAAAGATGTTGTGGAGTGATGCAGTAATGATTGAAAATGTATTTAATGATATATACATGCTATATTATTATTTGAATAAAGATTTAATTTTCTTAGATCTATAATACTTGATAAATCATGATAATATTATTTTTTATAGATGTTATTGCAGTTTGGGTTTTATTGTGAAATGATTGAGAGAAAGTGCTAATAGGGGATGTTTCATAACTAGGATATAAGGAAATCATCCACCAATATGGTCTTTATACAATTATTTTCGATCACATATACTATGTTTCACATAATATCCCAATATATTCCTTGTTATGATGACCCACTAAATAAACTAAATTGAAATGAATTGATTAGACCCTAATAAAACTGAATTGTACCAAACCAACCTAACTAGTCTTGAAAATAAATGATCTGAACCATTCAACCCTTTACACATTGAAACCCAACCAAACTAACAAATCCTATCTATATCATAATCTAAATGACTTGACCAAACCAATTTAATTGAATTGAGATGGCTTGATTTGACCCAAGTAGACTTGAGTAGACACAAACAACACTAAACTGCATCAAACTGAACTAAAATAAAAAGAAGTGAACTAAATTGTACCTAACTAAAAAAAAATCTATAGTAATGATAAAAAATGAACTGAGTTGAACAATCTTAAATAAAACTCATAGTTATTAATGGTACATTCCATGGAGATCTATTGCACCATGGCTAGTACTGAAGACCATTGCACCTTGCAACGCATGTGCAATAGCCCAGTTGAGATAGCGTGTCATGGTGTGCGCTATGTTGCGCCATATCATAGTGTGTCATTTCATACTCCATGGATCTATCTTAATTTTTTTGTTTTTGTTTTTTAGCACATTTTTAACTAGACAACCCAAACCCTATTAAAATTCTTTATTAAAACACCGTTGCTAGTCAAGTGATGCCCTTATTCCTCCCTCGACTTTGTGAGACACATCGATCAAGTGTCGCGACCAAGAACAACCGACAACCTTACAACTTATTTGAAATCCTTCCCATAATATAATTGAAATTATTTGTTATTTTAATGACTTAAGGTTATTTATTAAGAATATATTATTGTTCAAAATAAAATTTTCCTAAAATTTATAAAAAAAATTAGTTTTTTATATTTTTATTATTATTGATAATTTTGTTATCTAGATTCTTATTTGTTATTATTTTAATATTCTAATATTCCTTTTATGCACTGTAAGTTAACATTGTCATGCGTTGTGCACCACACAATGTGCTTTTGCGTCAAGGATCCTTTTCTTCGTTGTGCGCCATGCACTATAAATTACTATGATAAAACCCTAATAGGCATGCACCAAACCAATCCAAATAAAATAACCAAACCCATCCAATATAATGGTATTATATTTATAATTTAATTCAATATCATGGTTTTATATTTATATTATTTTGTTATATATATAGTATTTTTGTCTTTTTATATTATGATTCTCATATATATTAGAGTGTCATTTATGATTTCATATAAAGTGAAAAAATCTCATTTACTTAAATATATTTTCAATTAAAACTAAATATTATTGATTTTATTTTACAAAATTAATTATAAATTTTTTTTACAGAATGAATAGAAGTTGGATGTATGAAACTTATCAGATATCAAGTGATTTTCAAAACAATTTGGAGAGATTTTTAGATTTTTCATTTGACAATGATTCAGATAGTGGTCATATACACTTCCCATGTTATAATTATGTTGGAAGACCTTGGTTGATCCATGAAGAATTTAGCTACCATATAACCAAATATTGTTTTCAAACAAACTACTATTTGTGGTATCGCAATGGGGAGAAAATGTAATCTTGAAATGATGATGATTCAAATGAGAGGAATAGATTGGAGAATTTGTTATATGATCGGTTTCTATTTATTCTTCATCATGAGAAGAAAATGATATCGACCTAATAAGACTTTGATATGAGCACACATGATGTGTCTAATGAAAATGATGATGTTGAGAAGGTGAAAAAATTGAATGATGCTGCCATGACTCCAGTGTATCGCCAATGTGGTAAAATGAAAATGCTAGAATTTTTAATATGATTATTTCATGGTAAAACCATGTATGGGATTTGAAAACATCTATCAATTACATTCTTACCTTCAAGAAGGAATTACTTCTAGATGATTCTTATATTCTATCAAACCACTATATGGCATGGAATTTAGTTGAAGAACTTAGATTTTTAAAAAAACATGCTTGCCTAAAATATTGTAGCTTATTTTGGGAGGAAACTTCTGAAATAAATGATTGTATAAAATGTGAAACATCCTGATAGAAGTCAAAATATGATGGAACACCATACCATGAGTAACAGAAATTAATGTGTCGCTTTCCATTGATCCTCAGACTCCAGAATATTTCCATGTCTGATAAAATATCAATAAAAATGTGATGGCATGATAATGAGAGATAAAAGAATAATGATGATTTGGTTCACCCTAAAAATGGATTTTCTTGGTAGATATTTGATGCTCTATATCCTAATTTCATAGCTGATGTGCGTAATGTGAGGTTGGGCCTTTCATGTGATAGTTTTAATTTGTTTTTACAGATGATTACTTCACACAACACATGGCTGGTTTTTATACACATTTATAACCTTCCCCCATAGTGGTGTGTGAAAAAACCTTTCACTTTCATGATTATACTCATATATGGACCTTATGATCCCGACATTGATATAAACTTATACATGCAACCATTAATAAAAGAGTTGAAACTTGTTTAGGATGTGGGTGTACGCACATATGATGCATGTTTGAAAGACATATTTCAAATTCATGTTCCATTTATGTGGACGATCAATGATTTTCTTGATTATGTAATGATGTCTGGATGGAGCATAAAGGGAAAACTATCATGTCCTATTTTTATGAATAATACACGATCCATAAGACTGAAATTTCATCATATTTTTAGTTTTATGGGACATCGAAAATTATTTCAAATGGACCATCCATATAGAAATAATCATCGAATATTTGACAATACCATGGAGACCGATGATCCACCTCAGCATATGTATGGAACTGATGTGCTTAATGAATTGAAAGATTTTAGTTTTTCATTTTGTAAGGATCAAATAAAATCTAGAAAGAGGAAGAATGTTTCTATTGAAACCTATTGCAATTGGAAGAAGAAAAGTATCTTCTTTGATTTGCCTTATTAGTCAACCAATTTGTTACGTCATTGCTTAGACGTAATGCACATTGAAAATAATATATGTGAAATGTTGCTTTTGGTTCTTATAAATTTCAAGGGAAAGAAAAAAAGATAATTTATGATCTTAATGTGACTTGGTGGATTGGGGAATTAAACTAGAATTTCATCCTATGTGTATCAGTGAAAATAAATGAAAAGTTCCATGTGCTTCTTATGGGATGACGCCTATAGAAAAAAAATTATAGAAGTAATAGAGACTATTAAAGTTCTTGATGGCTATTTAAGAAACATATCAAATGGTTAAACAGAATAGAGTTGAAGCTAAAATAATTGAAGACTTGTGATTATCATGTCTTTATTCATGAGTTGATTCTAATAGAAATCCATCATCTTTTGTAAAATAATGTAAGGGTTTAAGTTATATTTATGTTCCATTTGTTTAGAGATCTTTGTTCTAAGAATTTTTCCAAGTCTTTCTTGAAAAAAATGTTGGAAGAGTCTCCATTAATTTTGTGTGAGTTAGAGAAAATATTTCCTCCATCATTTTTCACATTCATGCTACATCTGAATATCCATCTTCCAACCAAAATACTTCTTGAAGGACCTGTTGCTTTTAGTTGGATGTATTCAACTGAAATAAATATGTATACATTTAAGTCTTATGTATATAAGAGGAATCATCCCAAAGGTTCTATCGTGAATGGTTACTTGGCTCAAGAATGTATGGATTTATGCTCAATATATTTTTCTGATATTACTATGAGAATGAACAAACCAATGAGAAATGAAGAAGAATAGTATGAGAAAATTGAACCCAGTTTTCCATCACTTCCTCAAACAGGAGGAATTCTCAAATCCAATATATTGATGACATTAAGCCTTGAAGAGCGGGAGATGGCACATCGCACAGTTTTTTTCAACCGTGATTTTTTCGATTAACACATCAAGTAAGTAAATTGAACATGTATATCTTATCTCATCTCATGTAATTTTACATATCTGTTAAAATATTTCTATTTTTATCTATAGGGAATATAAAGAAATGATAAATAGAAAGAATTGTTCTTTATCTTTCATAAGGAAAGAGACTTTGCATAGCAAAGAGTTTTCTACTTGGTTGAAATTGAAGGTAGAAATATTATTGTAATAAATTAATAAAATTAATATTTAATTAAGTTTAATATTAATTTATATTTTTGGTATTGATTTTTCTTACTGACTTTATCTCTGAGGAAATAATATCTTTTGATTTTTCTCCTAATACCGTGGTTCATGGCTATAAATTAATTGTGATCAATGGGTACAAATTTATTATCAATGAATGGGAAAAGAACATTAGAACACAACATGATGGAGTTATGATAACTACCACAACAGACTGTTATGCCAGTGCATTAGATAGTAGACCTCTATTTTAAAATTTAGCTTATTATGGAGTCGTTTAAAAAAATATTGGATTATTACTCTCATGGTAGAGTCACTATAATGAAATGCCAGTGGTTTGATTTGATGATGAGGCAGGGAAAATTTATTGATGATTGAGTATTTAGAGTTATTAACATGACTTTCACTCTTGCTACCGATAAACCATATGTATTAGAATCAATGGAAAAACAAGTTTTTTTATGTCAAATATAATCTTCAACCTAAATTTGGTGTGATTAGTGAAGTAATAACAAGACATGTTTTTTATGATGGTAATGATGGAATTGACACCATCCTTATTGCCATTTGCCCTGATCCATTTATTAATTATGATGACTCCAATATCTCAATTGTCAGAGTTGGTTATGATCCAAAATTTGTTGTGGGAAATATATAGAATCATTCATTTGTATTCTTAGTTCTTTTGGTTTAGCTCAACTTAGGTTGTTAAGGTTAGTGTTATTCAAATTGATTTAGTATTGATTATAAATATTTTGTATCTGACTTGACCTTCATGTGCATTTTCAATATTTATTGGTTGTATTTTTCTTTGAGTTTCATTTTCTAATATTGAATTTAACTGCATTCAAACCTATGAAACCAAACACAAATGAAATAATTAAATTAGAACAAAAAAAGTAATTAAATTTTACATATTAAAATTATTGATATGAAAATCAATATAACTGGAAATAATGACCTAACCAAAAAAGTGAAAAAATTATCTAACCCCAAATATGAACCAAATGACCTAAGACAAATAAAAATGAACAAATAACCTAATAAATTAACAAAACTAAACCAAATGACTAAAGTGAAATAAAAACGGACAAATGAACTAATCAATTGACAAAAATTAACCAACTGACATAAAAATAAAAATGGACAAACGATCTAACCAAAATTTAATTGTATGGAATTTAAAATAAAAGAAAACTATATCATACCTATGATAAACATGAGAATTTGAACGTATTTTTTATTTTATGAAATGTCTTCTATTTTAATATTCTTACCACTAAATTTAAAATTGTTTTTGTTATATCACTATGTATCTTGTATTTGTTTTGAAAAGTGGTATTCCTTAATTAATTAATGTCTCATATTTTTTGTTGTTTGGGTTACACATTAGTTATCAATTTCTAATTAATTTTATATTTGTTTTCAAATGATGTAAATGAAACCTATTGAGGAGATATGAAGAAAAAGGATGACGAACAATAATTGTCGAATGAATGAGATGGGTGTTCCTCTATTAGTGCCTGTTGTGAGTATTTTATTTCATATATATATATCAATAACATATAATGTCATGTGATTAATTTTGTTTTAAACTTTAATGTAGGATCCACCACTTAGGACCGGTTATTTGACGAGAAGCCTAGTGGTCCCAGTACTCAGGTCGACAGTACAAGGGGGTGGTACTAGAGCTAGGCTCTCCAGTCAGCATACCTGATTAGACCTTACCCCTCACACTAACGTACCATCTACCATACATTCTGATCTCATAGTGTCATTAGGGACACATGGGGTATTTAGGTCACCCATGTTTTCACTAGCATTTACATTTGAGCCTTCTCACCCATCTTTCTCATATCTGATGACAATTCCTACTCCTCATATATATCATGCATTTGGCTATCCATCCATACCATCTTCTTTTCCTTATACTTCCTTATCTCTAAGCTTCTACATTTTTTCTTCTTCAATTCTTGCTCCAAAACATTATGAGCCTGTAGAGCATACACTAGGACCTGCTCCATCTGTACAAGGTGATGTTCCTTCAGTGCCTACGGGTCCAGCGACACCCATTAATCAGACTGTCATAGGTATATTTATAGAACCCCAATAAATTTTTTTACCATATTTTATTCTCATTATAATATTTATTAATATAATATTTGTTTTTCTTTTATAACAGCTAGATCTACTGATAGGTAGTGTGGGTGTACACGCATGTGTGCAGTGTAGAACCACCACACGTAGTTGATGGTGGACTACAATAAAGAAAACCAAATGATAGAAAAAGCAGGTCTGGGATGTAGGAGTTTTTTGGAAACATTTTCCAAATACTTTGACATCATTCTCTTCAGTCCACTCTCCTAGAGACACCTTACAAATGAAGTTAAGGAAAATGCTTGGGAAAAAATATGGGTAAAAAAATCTGTTGGATTTAATGTTATATTATTATTGTATTTATATGAATTAATATTTTTGTGACATATTTGTTTTAATTTTTCCAATAGTGAGGGTGTGAGGCCAGCACAATGAATAGAATTATGTGAGCTATAGAGATCCTATAGGCATGAGTTGTATATTGGATGGTGTGCTAGAGTTGGCATGGATTTAGAGGTCATACCTATCATGGATGATTTTATAATAGATCATTATCGGAAAATGATTACTCATTGGATGAGTGCCACATTCAAATTATTAATCAAATTTTAGGTTTCTAAATGAAAATATTCATGTTTTTCATTAATACTTTCTTTTGTATTATTGATTTTTTTAGAAATCTCTAGGAAAAAACAAAAAAAAACATTGATGTGAAGAAATACCTCCATGCTTTGGGGTGGACTACAATGTTGTACCATAAGAGGAAGCAGGTACGATAGTCATTTATAATTTTTCTTTAGAAATTGTGATTTTTATTATTTCATCCATAATTCATTTGATTTATAAAGTTTTGGTAGAGTAGTGGAGATTGAATATCAACCCAAACCACACTAAACTAAAATAAACTAAACTAAACAGAATCGAATCAAACCTAACTAAATCAAGTAGGTTTTAAAAAAAAATTATTTGACATTACTTGACATAAATAAAACTAAATGACACCTAAAGGAATCAAACCAAATCAACTGGACCAGAATAATATTGAATTAAATCAAACTGAATCAATTAGAAATGAACTAAACTAAATTATCCCAGGAATACCTAAACATAATTGAACCAAAAAAATATGTATACACTAATTAAAGTAGATTTAAACCAAATGAAATTGACTATAAAGAAATATATTTTTATTAAAAAGATTAAAACCAACCAAAACCCAATAGAACCAAATATTATCAAAATAAACCATACTAAATAGAATTATATAAAATTGAATCAAACTGCTCAAAAATAAATAAATAAAATTGGATTTCATAGAATACAATTGAAACAACTCAAATCCAACCAAATAAATATGAATTGAATTGAATAAAATTGAATAACATGGGCTAAATAGACTCAAACAAATCTAAACCAAATTATACAATCTTAAACTAAACTAAATTAAACAACAGTAAAGAAAACCAATCATAACAAAACCAAATTGGATTGAACAAACATGAATCCATCTACCATATGTTTTTCTTTTCATCTTCATTTAAAATTAATATCCATTTGATTTTATTCATGAAATTCATTATTAGTAACCTATTTTCAATTATGGTTTCTATCACACCCGAACATCGCACATTAGTAATGAATTCATTTTTATTTTTATTTTTTTAGTTGGTTTAAGTTTTAAGGATTATTTTATTTTACTTACTATTTCATTTTCTTTTTTTTTCTTTTTTTTCTCTTTTCCCCCTTTTTTCCCACTTCTCTTCCTTCCCCCCTCATTTCTATCACGCTTCACCCCCCTTCTTCCCCTTGGTTCGCACTGACTCCCTCTTCTTACCCTAGAAGCACCATAGCTCCACCCCCCTCCTCTCTTTCGATAAGACAACCACAGCACCCTCTTCTCTCTAGCGATCTGTGGCGCATCACACCGTCCGCCTCACACTGAACTGCACCGCACCCCACCCTCAAACCCTAGCCAGCTCCTTTTTTCCCTTTGGCGATCCCGCTAACCATCTCCCTCCCTTCATCCGGAGACCACCCTTTGTACCCCTTTAGGTTGCCTCACACTGAACCCACACCACTCCGCTGCCTCAGACCACCTGGACCCTCACCTCTTTTCCCTTCTAGCCGGATTTTCCAGTGTGGAACACCTCCGATAGCTTCCTTCAAGCTCCGGCTAGCTCCCTGCACCCTCACTGTAGGGGCGTTCCCCTTCGACCAGTTGTTTCTTTCATTTTGATAGGTTTTTGGGTTAGGGTTTTGTGTTTTATTTGGTTCTTTTTTATGAAATTTCTTTGATAATTTGTTTTTAGGGTTTGCAGTAGACCCCTTGCGGTGTGATTGTCGTGCAGCGAGAGTTTTGCATCGAAATTTTGAGGTTTCCTACACCGTGGTAGGTGGTACTGCGTATATTTATTGTTTGATGAATGAATTTGTGTTTTTAATAAATTTAGTATGTTATTTGATTAGTTTTATTGATACAAATGTAGTTTTACTTGATGTTTAATATGATTTTGAAGTGTTTAGTAATGTGTTTATGTGATATGAATGTTTTGATTTTATGAAAACTCTTGCTGATCCATTCGTAGTGTTTTCTAAACTGTGTTGTTGATTTATTATGTTGTGCAGGGGCTGTGAATTCCGTTTTGACATGTAAGTGGTGTGCGTTTAGCCTTAAAAGGGAATTTTTTGTGGGCTTTTGTGTTCAAAGTCTTTTGATACTGTTTGGAGTTGTTTCAAAATATTTTTAAGTGGTTTATTAAATCTTATAAAGTGTGTGAAACATGGTTGGATATTGTTTTGGTGTGGGTATGTTTTCAAAAGTGGGTTTGAGTAAGAAAATGGGGGTATTTATGTGTGTGTGACTTGTTGTGCATTTCTCAATATGTATTGTAAATTCTTTTAAAATATGGAAAGTATGTTTTAAAGTCGCTTGGCTATATGTTTGGTTTTAAAGTGACTTTTCCTACTTGAAATTGAGTGTACTATTGTTTAAAACCCTTGAAGTGTTATTTTGAAATGTTTTATAGATTGTTTAAGTGATTAATTATTTTATTAAATTATATGTGTAGTGCATTGGACCTCGCTGTGATGGTTTTGGGCTGTGGGCGTCGAGGATTCCTACATGTATATGCATAGGGTAAGGCATATATATATATATATTCCCTCTTTGTGCATATTACCTCATGGCGTGGGGAGTATGTTCAATGCAGCTAGGGGTGTATATATATATATATGTATAAATTCATGTGCATGTATGCGCCAAGGGTTGGTTCGAGTGGTCGTCGACAAATAACGTCATGTTTGAGGTAAGTTCCCCACTGCACTTTCCATTGTATTCAGAATTTATTAATTTCTTGTAATTTTATTGATTTTAAATAAATAGTAAATAATATTAAGTAGTTAGTTTTAGAATAAATGTTCATTGTGAAAGATGGTAGTTTTCTCTTGATCTTGAATTGCTTGAAAATGTGTTCTTTTATATGTGTATAATAAGTGTTGATAAAATGCCCCATTGGCTTTTGTAAATGTGTTTTAGATTTAAAATGGTGATTTGAGTTTCTTAAACAGGTTTCCAAGTGTGTTTTGGGTTTTAAAAGTGGCATGTTGGTTCTTCTAGAAATGGGTGGGTGTCGAGTGGTTGGTTAAGGCATTTTTGGCACTTTAATAAAGTAAATGATTTTGAAAACTCTCTTTGAGGTGACTCAGGGGTGACCTTGCTATGTATGTTGTTTGTGTGAGTTGTTGTGTGTGATGTTTGTGCATGGTGATTGGTTTCTTGATTGACATTGTTGACTCACCACTCCATTCATTTAGTACTTCGCATGGGAACCTAGCATAGTAAGTGAATCTTTTGTGAACGATTGTTGCGCTAGTTTAGATTACGCACTGGCTAGTGGCCCTTAGTATGAACTTTGATCTGCTAGGGGATTGGGCCCCTCGGTTAGGCCAGGTAGGGAAACACCGAGAGTTTGGGCATTATGATGCCATTGAGTAGGGCATGCCTTCAGGATGAGTCACACATATAGTATGTTATGTATTTTTCACGAGTTCCTAGGTTCAGGCCATGTTTTCTTTAGTGTTTATTTTTATGTGGCGGACGATTAAGGTACTTATTTTGGTTGTTGTCCCCCACGCGCCGCTTTTCCATTTCCCTTATTGTGTGTTGTGTGTGTGTATTGTTTTCCTCTTATTTAACAACAAAAAATTGGATTTTAAATTGTTCATATAAATGTTTTTAAAATGTAATGCATCTTTATCCTTTAAACCTTACACTTTATTTTAAATTGAAAAGTTCAATGGACTATTACTTACTTTAGAAATGATGGTGTGGGTGAAAACTCATATTTTATATAATGTATTTAAAACCTTTAATTAGTAAAATTCTTTATTTAATGGTGGTGCTTTGGGAACAGATTGTTGGGAACGCCTACTGAGTTTTAATACTCACACCTATAATGTTTTCTTGTTTTTAGTTTCTGTTTCAGGGTCGACTTGAGCTTGTTCGTCATGGGAGAGTGTTGGTTTGTGGTTTGAAGAGTGGATCTAGGGGTCACAAGGAGTTCTGGTCGTGGTCATGTTAGTGTATTATTGGTTGTTCTTTCTTTTTCATGTCGTTTATTTACTTTGTTTTGTTCTACTTTTTCTGGTGATTTATTTATTTTCATTGGGAGAAATCATTCCCATTCTTTCTATGTTGATGCCCCAACATTTGTCGCCAGCCTGGGAGGATCGGGAATGCCTCTTGGGCCTTTCTGTGGATTGGCTTGGGTGACCGGATCAGAATCACTCGGGGTTGGTTCGTGACAAAATGGTATCAGAGGAGGTTTTTTTCTTGTTATTTGGGGTTTCAGGTAGATCGGGGATAGGACTTTCGATGCTCGAGGGGTAGGTGTGGGAAGAGCATCACGAACTCTTACTCATTCCATTCCTTGAGTAACTAGGGGTAGTCTTGGATTTAAGTTTTTGGCTTTGGTTTGTGTGGATGGGGGTGACAATAAGAGTAAAATGGTACTGTGCGCGGTCTCAAATGGAGTAAAGACCCATTTGATGCACGAGAGTACGGTTCGACAGTCCTAGTGGTTGGCGCTTTCCTAGGGAATGGTCTGCTAAACCATGTAGTTAGGTCTGGCACAACCAATAGTTCTCCATTCAGGTGATTTAGTGTTGGTGATGTCGTGGTTCAGTTTTGGGTTGCTGTGAAGGGGTTTTTTAAAAATAAAGCATACTTTGGGGTTGCTCTTATTTTATCTTAGTGTGAGTTTGGCATGATTTTTGGGGTACATTTCTCTTGGACCTTGTTTTTGGAATTTGGTGTTTGATTTATTGAAATTGAATTTCTAAAAGAATGTCTTAGGTTATTTGAAATTGAAGTGAGTTATTTTCGAAATGGAAAGGATTTTGAAAATTTGTCTTGAAATTTTTAAATGGTTTTGGAAAAAAGTATTTTTGGAATATTGTAAATGTTTTGTTTTGAAAGTGGAAGAGCCTTGTTTTGGTCTAGTGGTATTCCTACGGGTGCTCGCATGTGAATGTGGACATGATTAATGGATATTTGGTGGATCATGTGGATGGGTGCCTAAGTGGCACGAAAATGCATATTTTCGAGGAATCATGGAATATTAGTGGTGAGTGATTGATTTCTAAGGTTTTTTCTTGTTTCCTAAAAAGTGTGTTTTTCTCTAAAATGAGTTTTTGTGATTAAATGAATTTGTAATTGGAAAATGGTTTTGATCCCAGAGTGAAAATGATGGTTTCAAAAGATCTTTTGGACTTTGTTGGGAAGTTCTTGTTTTTCTTTTTCAAGTGGGTGCTTTTCTTTGAAAATGAATTGATGCCTTGGGTTGGAACTATTGGATTTGCGTCTGAAGTGTGGATGTTTGTTTTGTGAGGTGCTTGATTTTTTGGAAGGCTCTTTTGTGTTTCTTGTTCAGGATATTCCCCTTAGAAACATACCATGGGTTTCCAGCAGGTCTCTCTCGGTTCTTGGATCAACCCAGACGCTTAGTGAAGTGACGGAGTTGGTTTCTTCTCGGTTTTGATGGTTGTTTGTAGGAATTGAGGTCATATGAATATTATTTAGTTCTTTGGGAATGTTGGGAGTGTCTCTGGTTTTTTAGGGACTCCAAATGTTGTACGGGTGTAAGTTGCCTCGAGTATGTTTGGAGAAGCGAGACTAAACCAGTGAACAGTGATCGTTCCATTTTTGTTTTGAATGAGGATGTCTTGAGTGATCCTTAAGACTAGCTTCATTCTTCTGTTGTACCTAAGGAAGTGAAGGAGAGGGAAAGTGGTGGATCTAATAGGTGCTCAACCAATTAACAGGCAGAGATGGAGGTGTGTTGACCTTTCTGATGAACTAGTTTCATGTTCCCCAGAGGTTGTGTGGAACAATTAGTTTAAAGCTCGTAATAGTTGTTGGTATTGTTCATATTGTGGTAAGTGAAGGTTCCTCATCCGATGAAGAGTATGAACCGAAGGGACCTATTATTCGAATACTCCTTCCATTAGTCTATGTTGCGTGTCTGACAGACCACTCAATCGCTTATCTCTAGTGTGGTCAGTCGGTCAGTCTAAGTAATTTGCCGAAATTCTCAATTGGTATGCTGACGGAGTGGTCTCTTGGCACACGAGGAGAAGTATGTAGGTTGATTTTTCAGTGGAGGAAGTTCCAGTTAGAGATTGTCAGTTTATGACTGCAAGGCGATAGATGCTTCAAACATCAGGGCCCCAGCCATAGGTCCTGGGGTGAAGCTTCCATGCAGTCAAAACTCCACAGACGTGGGATGGGTTTGGTCCAACTTAAGTCTGCAGTGTCAGGATGAGGACAACTTAAATTTCCCTATTGTGGTACTGCCTCTGAAGGCTTCATTTTTGTTGTGAGGGGCATGAAGCCCATTTATCCTTGTTGTGGTCTTAATTTATGGGTGTTATTTTTAGGCTCTAAGGAGGTTCGGAGAATTTTTATTCTTGTAAAGCCAGCGGGTGTGCTCTGTGAACCTTCTTGTGGGTCGGTAAGGAATCAAAATTGTACTCGTTTTGGAGATGCTCATATCTTGTGGAATTGGCGCGCGCCTATACAGTTTGCCTCTTGGTTAGGGGTTTATGCTGTCAAACCCCTCCAATGTGGAGGAGTATTGGCCAGTGTAGGAATCATCTGTGTAGTTCGGCCTATGTTGGTGGGTTCATGATGAAGAGTTCAGTCCATATCACTCAAAGTAAACTAGGAATACCCACACGGGTGTTGTGGTGTTAGGAAAATTCTAAAATGGTGGGTAGGCCCACTGCGGGTCTCACTAGAGTCTCCTCTTGTTTTGGTTTGGTTAAACTTAGGGAAATTAGAGGTTCAAGATAGTGTTAGAGGTTTTTCTGGGTTTGTGAGTTGTTTTGGTTCAAAGAACTAATGTTTGACGAGAACCCCAATATGGTGGGGAGACCAACATGGGACAAACATGTGGAAAACTTTGTCTTAAATGTGTGTTTTATGGGGCAATCCCTTGCTTCTACTCTGTCCGACCTTGACCATGGTAACTGGTTAGCTTGGGGTGTTCCATGTTGTAGTTGTGTTTAGAGGTGAATTCTTTACTGTTGGTTATTTTTCTTGGACATTTTAGTTTTGAGATCTATGGTGTTTCAAGTTAAGGGTGTTTGGAATACTTGGTCTTCAGGTGATTGGGGTTTTTTTTTTGAGTGTCTTCATGGTCTTTCTTAGAACCTTTGACTGACCAAGTCTTTTGGGGATTTCTGGGGGTAAAAATTGTCATGGTGGGGAGAATTGTCACACCCAAACATCGCACATCGATAATGATTTTAATTTTAATTTTATTATTTAATAGTTGATTTAAGTTTTAAGGTTTATTTTATTTTATTTTATTTTACGTCCTATTTCATTTTCTTTTTTCCATTTATTTTCTATTTTTTCCTCTTTTTTCCCCCACTTCTCTTCCTTCCCCCCTCATTTCTATCGCGCTTCACCCCCCTTCTTCCCCCTGGTTCGCGTCGCCTCCCTCTTTTTACCCTAGAAACACCAAGGCTCCACCCCCTCCTCTCTTCTGGCAAGACAACCACAACACCCTCTTCTCTCCGGTGAGTCGCGGCACACTACACCATCCACCTCACACAAAACTGCATTGCACCCCACCCTCAAACCCTAGACGGCTCCCTGCTGCCCTCCGGAGATCCTGCTGACCGGCGCCCTCCCTTCGTCCAGTGACCACCTTCCACACCCCTTCAGGTCACCTTGCACTGAACCCACACCGCTCTACTGCCTTAGACCACCTGGACCCGCACTGCTTTTCCCTTCTGTCCGGATTTTCCGGTGCAGTACACCTCTAGCAGCTTCCTTCAAGCTCCGACTAGCTCCCCACACCCTCGTCGTAGGTTTGCTCCCCTTTGACCAGTTGTTTATTGCATTTTTATAGGTTGTTGGGTTAGGGTTTTTTGTTTTATTTGGTTCATTTTTTATGCAATTTCTTTGATACTTTGTTTTTAGGGTTCTTAGTAAACCCCTTGTGGTGCGATTGTCATGCGGAGGGAGGTTCACACCAAAATGTTGAGGTTTCCTACACCGAGGTAGGTGGTGCCGCTTATATTTATTGATTGATGAATGAATTTGTGTGTTTAATCAATTTATTATGTTATTTGATTAGTTTTCTTGGTGCGAATGTAGTTTTACTTGATGTTTAATATGCTTTCGAAGTGTTTAGTAACGTGTTTATGTGATATGAATGTTTTGATTTTTTGAAAACCTATATTGAACCATTCGTAGTGTTTTCTAAACTGTGTTGTTGATTTATTATGTTGCTCAAGGGATGTGAATTCTGTTTTGACATGTAAGTGGTGTGTGTTTGGCCTTAAAAGGGGATTTTGGGTGGGATTTTGTGTTCAAAGTCTTGTGATACCATTTGGAGTCGTTTCAAAATATTTTTAAGTGGTTTATTAATCCTTATAAAGTGTGTGAAACATGGTTGGATATTGTTTTGGTATGGGTATGTTTTCAAAAGTGGGGTTGAGTAAGAAAATGGGGGTATTTATGTGTGTGTGCCTTGTTGTATATTTCTCAATATGTATTGTAAATTCTTTTAAAAGATGGAAAGTATGTTTTAATGTTTCTTGGATGTACGTTTGGTTTTAAAGTGACTTTTCCTACTTGAAATTGAGTGTATTATTGTTGAAAACCCTTTACATTTTATTTTGAAATGTTTTATAGATTTTTTAAGTGTTTAATTTTTTTATTAAATTATATGTGTAGTGCGTTGGACCTTGCTGTGATGGCTTTGGGTTGCAGGCATTGAGGATTCCTACATGTACATGCATAGGGTAAGGCATATATATGTGCCCTTTTGTGCATATTCCCTAATGGCGCGGGGAGTATGTGCAATGCAGCTAGTGTGTGTGTGTGTGTGTGTGTGTGTGTGTTTATAAATGCATGTGCATGTATACGCTAAGGTTTGGTTCGAGTGGTCATTGACAAATAGTGTCATGTTTGAGGTAGGTCCCCCACTGCACTTGTCATTATATTAAAAATTTATTAATTTCTTGGAATTTCATTGATTTTAAATAAATAGTAAATAATATTAAGTAGTTATTTTTAGAATAAATATTCATTGTGAAAGATAGTAGTTTTCTCTTGAGCTTGTATTTCCTGAAAATGTGTTCTTTTATATGTGCATAATAAGTGTTGATAAAATTCCCCATTGGCTTTTTCAAATGTGTTTTAGATTTAAAATGGTGATTTGAGTTTCTTAAACTGGTTTCCAAGTGTGTTTTGGGTTTTAAAAGTGGCGTGTTGGTTCTTCTAGAAATGGGTGGGTGTCGAGTGGTTGGTTAAGGCCCGTTTATCACTTTAATAAAGTAGATGATTTTGAAAACTCACTTTGAGGTGACTCAAGGGTGACCTTGCTATGTGCGTTGTTTGTGTGAGTTGTTGTGCGTGAAGTTCATGCATGGTGATTGGTTGCTTGATTGACATTGTTGACTCACCCCTCTGTTCATTTAGTACTCGGCATGGGAACCTTGCATAGTAAGTGAATCTTCTGCAAATGATTGTTGCACTAGTTTAGATTACACACTGGCTAGTGGCCCTTAGTACGGACTTTGCTCTCCTAGGGGATTGGGCCCCTCAGTTAGGCCAGGTTGGGAAACATCGAGTGTTTGTGAGTTATTACATCATTGAGTAGGGCATCCCTTCAGGATGAGTTATGCGTATAGTATGTTCTGGATTTTTCACGAGCTCCTAGGTTCAGACCATGTTTTCTTTAGCATTTATTTGTATGTAGATGATGATTGAGGTGCTTAGTTTGGTTGTTGGCCCTGTGCGCCACTTTTCCATTTCCCTTATTGTGTGTTGTGTGTACATATGGTTTTCCTATTATTTAATAACAAAAATTTGGATTTTAAATTGTTTGCATAAATGTTTTTAAAATATAATGCATCTTTATCCTTCAAACCTTACACTTTATTTTAAATTGAAAAGTGTAATGGACTGTTACTTTCTTTAGAAATGATGGTGTGGGTGAAAACTCATATTTTATATAATGTAGTTCAAACCTAAAATTAGTAAAATTATTTATTTAATGGTAGTAATTTGGGAACAGATTTTTGGGTACGCCTACTGAGTTTTAATAATCATGCCTATAGTGTTTTCTTGTTTTTAGTTTCTGATTTAGGATCGACTTGATCTTGTTCGCCATGAGAGAGTGTTGTTTGTGGTTTAGAGAGTGACTATTGGGGTCACAAGGAGTTATGGTCATAGTTAGGTTAGTGTGTGTTGTTGGTTGTTCTTTCTTTTTTGTGTCATTTATTTACTTTGTGTTGTTTTGCTTTTTCTATTGCATTATTTATTTTCATTAGGCTAAATCGTTCACATTCGTTCTTTATTGATACCCTGGCACTTGTCACCATCTCGGGAGGATCAGGAACACCTCTCGGCCCTTACCGCGGATCAACTCAGGTGACCGATTCAAGGTTTCCTGGGGTTGGTTCGTGAAAGTTTCCTACATTCAATGTCATTTCAGAGGGAGGTATTGAATAATTAAGGAAGTGTGACTTGAGTAAAACTGTTTTTCTCGAGCAAAAATAAAAAAGATGGAAGTGTGGTTAATGAACTGATGCAGTAGAAGATTGTAATTTTTTACTTTGTTTATTTCAAATTTTAATATCTATTTTGTAAATTAACATTCTATTTATATTTGTAACAGGGTGATTTGGAGTCCCTTGATGCTCAATAACCTGAAATTTTTGGTTCAAATGACCATTTACATCATGTTTTGGGAAATGATCACCATGTTAGAGTACGCTACTGACCTGAGTAGAGTATAGTCCTGATGAGGTATTGTACCACTTCAGGTACTAGTTGTAGTACCACTGAGTTGTAAATGGCTCATGAACATGTAGCACAGGCTAAGGCTAAGGCGAAAAAGGTCGAAAAAGGGTCACACGGTTGGAAGAACATGTTGAAAGGGAAAATACTGAATTTTTGAAACTGATGGAAGTTTTATGTCCATCACTTCCTCCATAAACCACTACATCTTGTGATGAATATATGTCATCAATGAATTCATTATATAGTACATCAGGCAGTAGTACTAGTGTTGGTCAAGATGATCCCATTCCTGGTGATGGAAATGGAAGGGATGATGGAGAGGAAGAGGTCGAAAATTAGGATGAGGTCGAGGTCGAGGCTGAGGATGAGGTCGAGGTGGAGGACAAGGCTGAGGACGAGGCTAAGGTGGAGGATGAGGGCGAGGTAGAGGACGAGGGAGAGGATGAGATTGGGGATGAGGATAGGGATGAGGATGAGGACGGGTACAAGGATGAGGACAAGGATGAGGTTGATGATGAAGGTGATGATAGTGATGGTGATGAGGGGTGGATTGATCCATTACATTTTTTGACTGATATTTATGACATTTGATATTTCATGATTTAGTGTGACTGAATATATGTGTGATATTTTTTATGTTTGTTATCATTGGTTAAATGCATCAATTGTGATTTTTTCTATTATAAATTGTTGAGTATGTTCTTATGATTTCATTATATGGTGTTCTATTTTTATTTTTAGGTGAATTATGTTTTTATGTTTTGATTGTTGGTGAATTTCATTTGATTTTTTGATTTTATGTGCATTGAAATGCAGGTAGTTATGTAGTTCTGTTTTGCTGGTGTTAGTTCTATAGTTCTGTTTTGCAAGTATAGGTATTTTTTTAGGTGTAGGTGCATTGTATGAAGTTCATTAGGTCTGTTGATTACAGGTGCATTGCATTGCAAGTGTAGGTCTATTTTGCAGGTGCAGGTGTAGGTCTGTTTTTCTATTTTGAAGGTATTGGGTTGTTGTAGGTCTATTTTGTAGGTGGGTTGCTATAGGTTCATTTCAGGAGGAGCATTGAAGGTGTTGAGTCGATGTGGGGTTGGGGGGTCTATACCAACGGTTTTATAATTGTTTTTATACATATCTATCCCAATAGTTCAAGATGAACTATTGGGATAAGCCTTTCCCAATAGTTCAAAACCATTGAGATAATCTTATACCAATAGTTATAACCATTGGTATAAGGTGATTCCAACGGTTTTGAACTGTTGGGAATATCTTATACTAATGATTCATCTCAAATCATTAAGAATATGAAATTTTACACACCCTATACCAATGGTTCTCTGGAAACCATTGGTATAGGGCTATCCCAACACCTCACATGACAACAGTTCATGGAACCATTAGGATAGGCTATCCCAATGGTTTGGAACCATTGGGATAGGTCAAGTTTTCAATAGTGTGTCATAGTTGAGATAAAAACCTCCCTTGACATGTATTTATATCCTTTATATGTGTTGTAGTATCCTTTAATAGATCTAAGACATTAATGAGATGAATAAAAAAAATTAATCCAAAATTAATCGTGTATTTGACCGATCTATAAGGAATCCACCGACTATCCGGTGAGTATCAAATAGCTCTCTGGGTTGCTTCAGACTCCATCAGGTAGTTGGTGATCTCAACCAGCTTGTTAGTGGGATTCATAGTATTGCATGTGGTTCTGTATACTTTATCTATTATCTAATGGTATTCTACTGGCTTCCTGGTGTTTTGTGGTAGAGAGGACTTTGGAATGATTCATTCATGCTCCTCTTGATTCCTTTTCTTGGTCCAATGATTCCTTAGGATGACGTTCAAAAAATATAACAAAAAGACACTCAAAACAAAGTTTAAAAATACCATAAGTGATTTTGATCATAAAAACAAATTAATGGTTCAATAATCTTTCCTTTTTTATGATTAAAGATTTAAAAATAAAAATAAAAGATAAGAAGGGGTGAAGAAGAAAGATTAATGAATTAGAAAGAAAAGGCAATGATTTATAAATATTGTTTCTTTTAAAGAATATGTATCCCCCTTCAATCAATATCCTTATCTTATTTTGAAAACATTTCATTTTAAAAGGGAAATCTTCCTCCTTTTTGAAACTTTTCTCCTTTAAAACAAAAAACTATTTTTTCAATTTTTTCAATTTTATTTTCCCATATACATTAGACTTAAAATTTTATCTATATAATTTATATACATTAGTCTTATATCCCCCTTTGTGATTATCAAAAAGAATTATAAACCAAAAGGGTTATATGGATGAGAGATAAAACATTAATAAGGTAATCAAAGCGATCATAAGATAATCAAAGTGATCATAAAAACATGGTTTTGAACATTTGAACAAGATGTTAAATAAAAGATTTTCAAAAACAATCAATATTTTAAAAAATAAACATAGACAAGAATATATATGAAAAAATAATTACAAGCATACCATTTGTAACCCTCTTAATAAGATTAAAACATTCTAAAGCAAGGGTTTTGGGAATATATCGGTTAATTGAAGATTTGTGATAATATATTCTAACATGATATCTTCTTTTTGAAAGTGGTCTCTCAAAAGGTGATGTAAAATATCAATGTGACCAGCGTATTCATGTTGTAAATGATTTCTAGTGATACTTATGGCACTAGAACTATCACATTTAATTAGAACATAAATAAATGTTAGTTGAAAATCTAAGAAAGTTTGTTTCATCCATATAATTTGGGTGAAAAAACTCCCTAAAAATGTATATTCCACTTAATCTATAGAAATAGAAGCTAAATTTTTCTTTTTACTACTCCAAGATATTAGGTAATGTCCAAGAAAGTTACAAGTCTCACTTGTACTTTTCTTATCTAGTTAACATCCTCCAAAATTATCATCCGAAAAAAATGAAAGATTAAATGAGGTTACATTAGGATAAAATAAACCATTATTTTTAGAACCTTTTAAAAAATTAAAAAACATTTAAAGAGATTTTAAATGTGATTATTTAGGATTATATTGAAAATAAATGCACAAAAAAACACAAAACATAATGTCTAGCCAGATCATAATAGGGTAAATAAGACTCCCAATCATACTTCTATAGATAATATTGTCAATTATTTTACCAACTTCATCCAACGTTAACTTACAATAGATACTCAAAAGTGTGTTAACTTCCTTAGCTTGATCTATTCCAAAATTCTTTAGAAGTTAATTTGTGTATTTTTTTGTCTTAAATTTTTTCATCCTTGTTTTGAGAGATTTGAAAACCAACAATGAATTTTAAATCACCAATAAAACTCATTTAAAATTCTTTTATCATGATATTTGAAAATTCATTATAAAGGGATTAATTTTTTGATCCAAAAATTACAATATCAACATAGTTTTGAATGATTAAAAGATCATTTGAAACATTTTTTTGGAAATAATGTTGAATATGATCTTCCCATTTTAAAATGATTTAATAAAAAAAACTTTGTAACCTTTCATACCAAGACTGATGGGTTTATTTTAAACCATATAAATCCTTGGTTATCATGAAAGTGGAATTTTTAAATTTTGGGTTTTCAAAACCGGACAGTTTTTCCACAAAAACATTTTTGGAGATAAAACCATATAAAAAAGTACTTTTAACATCCATTTGAAAACTTTAAAATTTAGACGGGTGGTGAATACTAACAAGATTCTTATGGATTATATCCAAGAAACAGGTGTAAATTTTTCACCATAACCAATGTCTTCTTCTTTATCACATCCTTTGGCTATGAGTCTATCTTTTTTACATATGATGCTACCTTGCACGTCTAATTTATTTTTAAAAACCCATTTTGTACCAAAAAAAAGATGATCATTAGTTATTTCAACGAGATTACAAATATTATTCCGTTGGAAATAGTTTATCTCTTCTTGCATATAAAAACCCTAATTTTCATCATTGATATAATCATAAATGTTTTTAGGTTCTAGAAAATAAATAAATGAATGATACTCAACTTAATTTAAGATAGAAATTTTAGTAAGAGTACTAGCACGAAAATCGATGATAATATTTCCAATTGATGGTCTTTTGATTTTTTTTAAAGATTTTGGTAAAGGACTAGATGTAGATTCATCTTTGATAATATCTTTAGGAGAATATGGATCATTCAAAGTTAAATGTTCAGGTTTTTCACAATATCTTCGAATTAGGATGAAGATTTAGGAATATTTTCATCAAATTTGATATGAATGGATTCTTCAATGGTTTTGGTTCTTTTATTGAAGACTCGGTAGGATTTACTTGAGTTTTAATACCAAAGAAATATTCTTATGTTAGATTTTGGATCAAATTTCCCTAGGTCATATTTAGTGTTAATAATATAGAATTTACATCCAAACTCTTTTAAAAAGACAACTTTCAGAATTTTATTTTTCTAAATTCCATAATGGGTATTTTTTATAAAGGCTATTACAAGAACACAATTTATGATATAACTAGTGGTATTGACCACATTGACCAAAAATTATTGGGGTAGTTTGAAAGCATTCAATAGGGCTATTGATATTTCCTAAAGAGTTTGATTCCATCTTTAAAAAACCTCATTTTTTTAGGTGTTCTGTGAGTGGGAAAAGCATGATTATAACCTTATGAAGTAAAAAGATCATAAAAATCTTTTTTATAAAACTCTCCCCCATGATCACTTTGAATGGAAATGATTTTTCCATTTTTCATTTTTTACCTTCTTGGTAAATCTTATGAAACTTTACAAGGCTCGTTTTTGTGTGCTAAGAAAAATACACGAGTGAATCTTGTATAATCATTGACAATCACAAAAGAATATGATTTTCCCTATATCTTTCGACTTGAGTTGGTCTAAAAAGATCAAGGTGACAAAGCTCAAGGGATTTAGAGGTTGATGATTCTTTTTTATGTTTAAAATAAGTTTTGTGATATTTACCAAGTTGGATTGGTTCACAAATAACATTATCATAAAAATGAAATTTTTTTAAATCTCATACTAAATGATTTCATTTGACCATAATGATTATGTGTGTGCTATAGGGAAAAATTAATCTATGATAAATCCAAGACTTACTATCTAGAACACTCAATCATTTAAAAAAATTAAAATAAATTAATTTTAAATTGATAATACAATAATTTGAAAATGAAAAGCAGTAAACAAAAGTTTTCCATTGAAATTAAAAACTTTGAAAAAATCATTTTCGGAGGAGATTTTAAAACCATTATTTCTCAATTATCCAATTCTTAGAAAAAAATTAATCCATTAACAAATAAAACATCTTTTGTAATCATTGAATTTGGAAAACTGTTTGTACCTATATTGATTATTTTACTTCTTGAATTGTCATTGAAAGCCATGTTTCCTCCATCTAGTTTTTCAAGGTGATTAAATTTATAGGGGTCACTACACATGTGTTGAGATAATCCAATATCCACGTACCATGTTTCTTTTGGGGATTTACCATTTAGACATTTTTCCTACAAAATTAAGAGATTGTGTGTTTTTGGTACACATGTGTTGGTTCCATAAATGTTATTTAAGAGGGATTTTGGCACCCAAATTTATTTTGAATACAATTTTTGAGATGTGATGTGACATTAAAGATGGATACTTTTTTATCTTTCATATCGAGCGTTTTTTCAATTAAATTCATGAATTAGATGCCCAATTTTACGAAAATAATTACAAAACTTGTTTTGTGGAATCCCTTTTACAAAAGTTGTCTTATTAAAATAACTAGAATTATTTGAAAAAATAAAACCAAAATAGTTTTTATTCCATTTAGAACCCAAAAATTTATTTATATTTTGTTCACCTTATGTGAATTTTGAGAGAGATTTTTTGATATCATATATTTTCAATTATAACTTGTGCATATTTAGTTTATCATTTAATTTTTTTGATAATTCATCTTTTTTTATTACGAGTTGATATTTTCTTTAAGAACATGATTATACTTCCTTTTAATTTCTTTTTTACATTGAATTTTGTTCACAAAAAAACTTCTTTAAGCTAATCATTAGCATATTTTAGATCTTTATAACTTATATTATAGGAAGAATAAGATGAAGAAGATGAAGAAGAAGAAGTGGAGTTAGAGTTTACTTTGTTACTAACCTCAACTCCATCCATGAGAAACTTAGCACTTTTGTTGCTTGACTCACTTTAGGATAGGTAATAATCTCTTGAACTTTGAGTTAAAGCCTTAAATCCTTTATTACATTTATTCTTCTTCTCCTTATTTTTCTTTTTTATAGAGGGGAATTCTAGCCTTATGTGTCCCTTATTTTTTCATTCAAATCGTGTTACTTCTTATTCACTTTGATCATCCTTCTTTTATAACATGTTGGTTGGATTCTTTCGTTTGAAGAATTTGTTTATATTATGGGATTGATGATTCATTTCATCATCATCATATAATCATAAATTTATTTTAAATAAAACATCATTTTCTCCTTAACTTATCTGGCTTCCTTATTGTCTTGTTACTTCATTGTGATTTCATAGGTCATGGGAGATCTGATTAGCTCTTTGACTTCATGTTCTTAAATGTATTTTGCTTCTTGGATTTTCGTCACTTTATGTACCAAATTAAATAGTAAAACTCAATGAATTTTCATGACTAAAGTTTCTACAGTAAGAGTATCACCAATAGACTTTCTACCATTGCATATGTTAGTAAATCACATAAACATCTCAGTAATATATTTTTTAGGATTCATACCAAAACTTCACAATCTTGTTGTTATATATCAAGTATAGTATCTTTAACTTTATTTTTTCCTCTATAAGTAACTTCTATGATTTTCTGGATTTCATGAGTATTGTTTCATGTAGATATACCATTAAACTCATTTTGGTTTAAACCAAAAAGTAGGGAATTCCTAGATTTACCATCTAATTCAAAAGTAGAAATATCATTGGGTGTCTATTTTTCTTATTTTTCACTATTAGGAATATAACCATTCATGGAAATTTTCCATACATGATAAGAAATAATTTTAAGAAGGGTTTCCATGCATATCTTCCAATAACTATAGTTTGAACCTTAAAAATAAGCTGTATGACCCATAGATTTCCCTTTAGGAGCACCGTGGGTGTTCAAAAAAATAACATCTTTTAAAAAAAGATAAAATTTTAAGCCGGTTAAGATATTGCAAACAAAAATTAATTTTTGAAAACATGGATAGTTTGAAAAAAAACATAAAAAACAAGTTTTAGAAAAAAAGACAAAGTTCCCTCTTACAAAAAATATAGGTCAGAGAGAAGATAATAAGAAGGTGGTGAATTGACTTTAAAGATAATTTTAAAACAATAATATAAAATAAAAGTGATTATCATGAAAGAAATAAATTTAATTATAAACTAATAAAATTAAATACGAGTGTAGTGGAAAATTAAAAACTTTAAGCATAGCAGGTAATAAATTATGGAAATTAAAAGGGCACACTTTGATAAAGGAGTTTGACATTAGCTCCAGAATGATCTCTTACGTCTCCTCCCCTCATGAATTATTAAGAGGTTTATATTTTTCCCTTAGTTTTAATGGAAACCAAGAACCAAAAGAAGAAAAAATATCTTGGTTTTAATAGAAACCAAGAAAACCAAAGAGGAAAGAAATATCTTGGTTTTGATGAAGCCCAAGAAACCAGAAAACCCCTCACTTTAATGGTGGTGAGAACCTAAAGAAGAATATGAAGAAGAGAGAGGTTTGTTTTTACAAACCCATTACAAATCACTCAACTTATTTATAAGAAATGAATAATAATAAAGGTGAAGAGAGAGGGAGATAGAGAAAGGATAGAAGAAGAGCCTTATGAAACACAACAAGGGATCAACTGGATTAAATATAATAGGCAATAAAGTACTGAAGAAGATGAATATTTTTTGCCTCAGAAGATTGTAAATTTAAGTTCACTTGGAAATCTATTCCAAATGCTCGTCATGGACTGATAAAGAATCATTCAATGAAAATTGGTGTTTTTAGATGTCTTAGTTGAGATCTAAGCCTCCCTTGATGTCTATTTATAGAATACATATTTGTTGGAGGATCCTAGGGTCGAGTCAATCCATTAATGATCTGAATCAAAGCTTTTAGGCCAATATTAAATGCATATTTGACTGATTTGGAATGAATCCACTGGCTAGCTAAATGACCCCATTGGCTAGCCGATGCGACTCTTATAGATCTCCAGGTTATTGTGGACTCTACTAGGTATTCGTTGAGATCCACCAGTTAGTCGGTGGGCTTCACAGTGCTTTAAGTGGTTCTATAAGCTCTACCAAATGGTCATTGTTCTTCTATCATCTATTTGGCGCTACCAGGTATCAAGGACCTTGGAATGATTCATCCATACTTCTCTTAATTATCCCTCTTGGTACGACTATTCCTTAGAATGATGTTCAAACACTAAAACTAAAATAAACTGAAAACGAAGGTTAGAAATGCCTTATGTGGCTGTGATCATAAAAAAATTAGGGGTTCAATAACCTTGGTGCATTTCATTTAATGAAACACATCGGCAATAGTAAAGTTTTAAACATATGTTAATTATCTTTGGGATTCTTCATTGAATTGCTCCAATGAATGTAATCCATTTAATCTATTCATAATGAATTATAACTGATAAAATCATGTGGGTATTGTACCCCTTGATCTCTTGGTTTTTTATTGATTAGAAACACTATTTAGAATTCTAATAATATCATTTGATGTAATTTTAGATTTTATGTTTGAGTATCTTCACAGGTGATCAACCAACCAAACTAAGGGTGCAAGAGGAGCATGGAAGGCCATTCATGAAGGGCGTGTGGGAATTTTACGACTGTTTGGGGGAAGACCACCAATCAGCTAATGGTGCTTCTAGTAGAACCTTGGCATTTCCAAGCCCATCGACCAACTATTGGTGCTACACCAACTTGTCGGTGGGGGTCTGTAAAAACCTAGAGTGGGATGGTAAGCCACAATCTAGATGTTGGATCCTAACTTCTGACTGGTGTAGATTTTTGATAAAGTCAACATAGTCATTGTAGGTTGTCCCCTTTAGCCTCGTTCACCTCAAAATGGATCTATTGAAGTTCTAGGAGCTCTAAAACCACCATGAGACCTCAAAAGGCTATACATACACCCCTAATAAGAATTTTACATAATTGGTTACCATTTTGATGCACATGTGCCTTCACTTGAGCTCATTTGTGATTCCATTTTTGTACTCAATTGATCCCTCATTTATTTCTCTCTCTTTCTCACATTTTTATATCTCAATATTGCTAAGATATATAAGAGTGTGTTGTAAAGGCTTTTTTAAAATCAAACCTCTTATTCTTTATTCATATTGGGTGCTCACTACCACTAAAGTGAGGGAGTGTGGATTTCTTGATTTCTCCACATAAAATAAAAAGTTGTGTTGGGTTTCTTGATTTCTCCATTGAAAAGTAAGTATCCTTTTCTTTTCAGGTATCTTGGAAACCGATAAATCCAAGGGATCAATACAACCCTCTCAAGACTCCTAAGTGGAGAAGATGTAGGCACTCGAGTATTTAGTTTTAGTTAAAATCATTTATCAAATCATTACCCCTTATCTTTTATTTTAATTTCCTACTACACCTACTCTTTGATTTTAATTTATCACCTAATTACATAATTGTATCACATTATTTAGTTTTAATTTTTTTAAGGCAATTCAACCCCTACTCTTATAATCCTAGTTGGACCAACAACTGGTATCAAAGTAATCCTTGATTTCTAGTCCTTCATTAGTAGCAAGGAATGATCATAAAGGATGACCACTACCTATATCACTTATAGTGCTCTCGATGAACACTCAATGGGTCAATCCCCTTTCTTAGATGTCTCATACAATAGTTATTATAAAAAATACATATTTAATTTTCTTAAAAAAATAAGATATCATGTTTGAAAAATAGTTATGCATGGTTATAATCACATTAAGGAATAAGAGGACAAATGGACTCCTGATGAGATTGTAGCCTTTGAGCTTGATGAAAATATCATGAATTCTCTTCATTGTGGGCTATAAAAAAATTAATTTAAAAGAATTTCTACCAGTAAAACTTCACATTAAATCTAGAAACTTTGATAATTCACACACGAGGGAACTAACAAAGTCAAGGACACTAGGTTTGATATGTATCATCATTATTTTTAAAGTTTTAGTATGAATCATAATGTGTCTATAAATAAAATGTTTACACTTTTTACTAACATTTGCAATGGTAAAAAAATCTCTTGGTGATGATCTTTAGATAGAAATTCTCATGAAAAAGATACTTTGGGTTTTTCCAAGTTCTTGGTCACCCAAGTTAATGATTATTCAAGAAGCAAAAGATATTAAGAATATGCCTATAGAAGAACTCATTGGGTCACTCATGGACTATGATATTACCATGAAATGGAAATTCGGAAAAAGAATAAAAGGAAGTTAATGAGAAGGAAATTATTAACTTTATAGAAACTGATGATGACTCTTTCGATAGTGATGGTGATATTTCTCAACTTTCCAAGAAGATGAAAAAGTTCATGAAGATAAAGAAATATCAACATCCTTCTAAAAAGGATAACTAGAGCAAAGAACCAAAGGAGACATGTTATGAATGAGAAAAGAAAGGGAACATCAAGTCGGAGTGCCCCATTTTCAAAAACAAGATGAAATAAAAGAATAAAATCAAAAGTGAATTTAATGTCTCAACATAAAGTGCATGTGATGACTCTCTCTCCTCAACTGACTCAAGTGATGATATCATCAATTGTCTCATGGCCCAAACTGAGGTAAATGATGAGGTAAATTATTTCTCTTCCACATCTTCTTATTCTTAAAGTTATATAGATTATGAATATCTTAAATATGTTATAGATCAATTAGAGGAAGGATTTGGTGAACTCATCTCAAAATTCAAAGATATTAAAAAGAAGTATAATCAAGAAGTTTTTGAAAGGGATAAACTCTCAAAAGAAAAGGATGAACTATCCTTAAAATTAATAGAGTAACCTGATGTAGAAAAACTACAATCTTCTATTAATGATCTTAAAAATTATCTTACAAAGTTCACCCAAGGTGAAAAATATTTAAATAAAATTTTGGGTTCCTAGTATCATGGGAAACATCATTTTGGGTTTGGTTTTTCAAATCAAGTTAGTACCTCTAAAAATACCACTTTTGTAAGAGGATGCTCTCAAGATAAATTTTATAATTATTGTTGTAAAATTGTGTAGCTCATTTATGAATGTGATTGTAATAATGATTGATATGGGATTCCCAAAAGGGTATATCTATCCTCTAATATTTTGTAAAGAAAATCATATTCAAAACAAATATGGGCTTTGGGGTTCCTTTTAGTTAAAATTAGTGGACCCAAATTTATTTTGGTACCAGAGGCTTTGGTATCTTGATTATTTTATAGGTAAAATGTTTCAAGAGAAAATACTAAGGAGTTTTATGGTACATAGAAAATGAGTGCTCGAGACACATGTGTGATGACTACTCTGAATTCAACCATCTTGAACAGCTTGATGGAGGACATTTCACCTTTAGTGATAACTCAAGAAGTAAGATAATCAGAATGGGTACCAGTGGTTTTTTAAATTTTACTATTATTAAATATGTTTTATATGTTGATTTTTTAAAAATATTTTTCTTAGTATTATCCAATTATATAATAGTGGTTTTAAAGTTTCTTTTGAAAATGATGTTTGTAATGTCTTTGATTCCAAAGGAAAACTTTTATTTTCCATTTATTGTTTTCGAAATGTTTATGTTTATTGATTTAAAATCTTTTGATATCCATCATGTTAAATGTCTAAGTGCACAAGATAGTGAATCATGGATATGGAATATACAACTTGGTCATTGTATAAAACACACACTTGTCAAACTCAACTGAAATCAACTAGTACGAGATTTGCCTAAATTTCATTTAAAAAAAACAGACATTGCATGTGAGCCTTGACAACTTGGTAAGCAATACAAAACTTCCTTTAAATCTAAAAAGGAAGTATCCACCTCTAAATCCCTTGATCATGTTCATCTTGATCTATTTGGATTGACCTAAGGTATAAGTCTAGGAGGTAAATCTTACACTTTTGTAAATTTCTATAATTATACAAGATTTACTTTGGTTTATTTCATGGAATATATAAAATAAGGATTGTAAAGTCTTTATTAAATATATCAAGAAATTCAAAAATGGAAAAGGGTATAAGATCATATTCATTCAGATTGATCAAGGGGACAGTTCAAAAATAAATATTTTGATAAACTTTGTACATCATGAGGTTATAATCATTTTTCCACTCCCAAGACTCCCCAATAAAATAGGTTTGTTAAAATATAGAATCTAATTCTACAAGTGATTGAAAGAACTCTCTTGAATGGATTTAAACTCCCTCAATATTTTTGGTCTAAGGTGGTCAAACTGCTTGTTATACCTTGAACCATGTTCTCATAATTCCCTTCCTTAAAAAGACCTCTTATGAGATTTGTAAATGAAAACTTCCTATATTTGACTATTTTAAAGTGTTTTGATCTAAATGTTATATTATTAACACCAAATACAACCTAGGAAAATTTTATCAAAAATCAGATTAAGGTGTTTTTCTTAGGTACTGATAATTCCATTTCATGCATATATTTTTGAGTGTTTAATGTGTTAATTTTTGTATTTAATTGATTAATCTTTCCAATTTGTGAGTGTATTGACTTGATTTATGTTTTATGGTAGTAAACATTTAATATGTGAAAAAGGAACGAAAATTGGTGGAGAAGTGAGCTTAAAGACACTTTGCACCGCGAGCAAAGTGAAGCGGCGCTACACTGGAATTTTGAAGTCGAAGTAGTGCTAGAAATTTTGGAGCGGAGCACCTACACGACATGTAACTTTAGTACATAACATGTAGTTTCAAATCATGACATTTTGTAGAATATCTAGAACAAGTTATGACGAGCATACATGTTGTGAACGACCAGTACACGTCATGTACCTTCAGTACACGACGTGCCGGAATTCAAAGTTCCAAATTAATAAATGAGATTTGTGGAAGAGTCATTCAGACACGGAGGAGAACACAGACCATGATTACATGACATGTACCTTCAATACATGTCATGACGAAAGTCAAGAAGTCAAAGCAACATTCGCATATTCAATGCGGTGGAGGAAAAACTGAATCTGAGGTACACAACGTGTACCACCACTACAAGAAAACAGTGTTTTAGCGGCGGTTTTTAAAATCGTCGCTAATTTGTTTTTTTTTTGTTTTTTTTATTATTTACAATCAAATACATTTTATTATTGATGATTTTATATATTTATAATGTGTCAATTAATTAATATTTATAATTATTAGTTAATAATATTTTAAAACTGAAAAAAAAATCATCAATAAGTAGAAGAATAGACTTTGGAATCAAATAACCATGACATCTGATCCGAGAGTCCATTTTAGCTCCACAACCACTCAAATCAAAGCTTATCAAATGAGAAAAAACTGAGTGATATTTAAATCATGTGATAATCAAAGGAAAAAAATATATTCAAAATTCAAAAGTCAAAAATCGAACTCGAACTTCAAACGGCCATAACTTTTAATCCGGGTGTCCGTTTGGGCTCTACCATATATCAAATCGAAGCCTGTGACGAGCTCTACGCCGCTTAGGTCTGGTCCCAACTCTATGAGTATTGAACCCATTTTTATTCTTCCAGAAAGGCCCAGAAGGCCTCCAAAACAGAGGTTTTAGTTGCAAACATCGATTTCTTAAAATTCAAATGGTTATAACTTTCGATCGAGGTGCCCGTTCGGCCTGTACCACATATCATATTGAAGCTCATTTCACGATCTTCGATTTGACTGGTTGTGACACTAAAAAAGGAGTCTCGGATCATATTTTATGGTCATTTCAATTTTTTAGGGTTTTAAGAGGTTCTTAACGTTTTATGATTTATTTAATTATTTAATTATTATTTTTTATTTATTTATTTAATATTAATTAATTTATTATTTATTTAATTGTTTGTTTATCTATTGTTTATTATTATTTATTTATTTATTTAATATTTTTTATTTATTTACTTCTTTATTATTTAGTTATTATGTACACATTAATTATTAATTTATTTTTAATTTATTAATGAATTAATTATTGATTAATAATTATTACTTTATTATTCATTATTTATTTATTTATTTGTTTATTTGTTTATTATTTGTTTATTATTTATTCAATATTTATTAATTACTTATTAATTATTAAATAATTAATTATTATTTATTAATTACATATTATAAATTATTAGTTATTAGTTATTATTAATTATTTATTATTTATTATTTATTATTTATTTATCTATTTATTTATTTATGTATTTATTTGTTTGTTTGTTATTCATTATTTATTCTCTATTCTTTATTCTTTATTATTTAATATTTATTATTTTTTAAGTTATTAAGTTATTTTTAATTTACTAAATATTAATTTATTATTAGTTTATTATTCATTTATTATTTATTTATTTATTATTTATTTATTATTTATTATTTATAGATTATTTATTTATTTATTTATTATTTATTATTTATTTATTTATTATTTATTTATTAATTAAATGATAATTAAATATTAATTATTTATTAAATATTGAATATTGAATATTGCATATTAAATATTAAAATTTAAATATTAATTATTAATTAAGAATTATCAATATTATAAATATCAATTATCAATTATTAGTTATTACTAATTATTAATTATTAATTTAATATTATTTATTTATTTATTTATCTATTTATTTATGTATGTATGTATGTATTTATTTATTATTTATTTATTATTTATTATTTATTATTTATTATTTATTATTTATTATTTATTATTTATTATTTATTATTTACTATTTATTGTTTATTATTTATTATTAATATACTAAATATTAATTTATTTTTAGTTTATTATTTATTTATTTATTGAATCTTAATTATTTATTAATTAATTATTTATTATTTATTAATAATTTATTAATTTTTTATATATTTTTAAATATTAATTATCAATTATTAGTTGTTAATTCTTAATGATCAATTATTAATTATTATTTATTGTTAGTTATTAATTATTAATTATTTATTATTTATTATTTATTATTTACTATTTACTATTTAATATTTAATATTTATAATTTAATATTTATTATTTATTATTTATTATATACTATTTATTATTTATTAGTTATTATTTATTATTTATTATTTTTTTATTTATCAAATATTTATTAATTTGTTATTAATTGGTTATTTATCTATTATTTCTTATTATTTATTTATTTATTTAATATTTTTTATTTCTTTATTTCTTTATTATTTAGTTATTATGTACACATTAATTATTAATTTATTTTTAATTTATTAATGAATTAATTATTGATTATTAATTATTACTTTATTATTCATTATTTATTTATTTATTTATTTATTATTTTCTTATTATTTATTCATTATTTATTAATTACTTATTAATTATTAAATAATTAATTATTAATTATTATTTATAAATTATAAAATATCAGCTATTAGTTATTATTAATTATATATTATATATTATTTATTATTTATTTATCTATTTATTTATTTATGTATTTATTTATTTATTTGTTATTCATTATTTGTTCTTTATTCTTTATTCTTTATTATTTATTAATTTATTTTTAATCTACTATATATTAATTTACTATTAGTTTATTTTTCATTTATTATTTATCTATTTATTTATTATTTCTTGATTATTTTTTAATTAAATGTTAATTAAATATTAATTTTTTATTAAATATTAAATATTAAATATTGCATATTAAATATTAAAATTTAAATATTAATTATTAATTAAGAATTATTAATATTATAAATATCAGTTATTAATTATTAGTTATTATTAATTATTAATTATTTATTTAATATTATTTATTTATTTATTTATTTATGTATTTATTTATTTATTATTTATTATTTATTATTTATTATTTAATATTTAATATTTTTTAATTTATTATTAATTTACTAAATATTAATTTTTTTTAGTTTATTATGTATTTATTATTTATTTATTTATTCAATATTCATTATTTATTAATTAATTATTAATTATTTATTAATTATTTATTAATTATTTATTAATTATTTCTTAATAATTTATTAATTTGTTAAGTTTTTATATATTTTTAAATATTAATTATCAATTATTAGTTATTAATTCTCAATGATCAATTATTAATTATTAGTTATTGTTAGTTATTAATTATTAATTATTAATTATTAATTATTAATTATTTATTATTTACTATTTAATATTTAATATTTATTATTTATTATTTATTATTTATTATTTATTATTTATTATTTATTATATAATATTTATTAGTTATTATTTATTATTTATTATTTATTATTTATTTATTTATCTATTATTTATTATTATTTATTTATTTATTTAATATTTTTTATTCATTTGATATTTTTTATTTATTTAATATTTTTTATTTATTTATTTCTTTATTATTTAGTTATTATGTACACATTAATTATTAATTTATTTTTAATTTATTAATGAATTAATTATTAATTATTAATTATTACTTTATTATTCATTATTTATTTATTTATTTATTTATTATTTGCTTATTATTTATTCATTATTTATTAATTACTTATTAATTATTAAATAATTAATTATTATTTATTAATTATAAATTATAAACTATTAGCTATTAGTTATTATTAATTATTAATTATTAATTATTTATTATTTATTTGTCTATTTATTTATGTATGTATTTATTTATTTATTTGTTATTCATTATTTATTCTTTATTCTTTATTCTTTATTCTTTATTCTTTATTCTTTATTCTTTATTAATTTATTTTTAATTTACTAAATATTAATTTATTATTAGTTTATTGTTCATTTATTATTTATTTATTTATTTATTATTTATTGATTATTTATTAATTAAATGTTTATTAAATATTAATTATTTATTAAATATTAAATATTGAATATTGCATATTGCATATTAAATATTAAAATTTAAATATTAATTATTAATTAAGAATTGTTAATATTATATATATCAATTATTAATTATTAGTTGTTATTAATTATTAATTATTAATTATTAATTTAATATTATTTATTATTTATTATTTTTTATTTATTTTTTATTATTTTATTATTAATTTACTAAATATTAATTTATTTTTAGTTTATTATTTATTATTTATTTATTTATTTATTTATTTATTCAATATTAATTATTTATTAATTATTTATTAATTATTAATTAATTATTTATTATTTATTTATTATTTCTTTATTAATAATTTATTAATAATTTATTAATAATTTATAAATTTTTTATAAATTTTTAAATAGTAAATATTAATTCTTAATTATTAATTCTTAATTCTTAATAATCAATTATTAGTTATTAGTTATTATTAGTTATTAATTATTAATTATTTATTATTTATTATTTATTATTTATTATTTACTATTTATTTTTTATTTTTTATTTTTTATTTTTTATTTTTTATTATTTACTATTTATTATTTATTAGTTGTTAGTTATTATTTATTATTTATTTATTTATCAATTATTTATTAATTTATTTGTTATTTATACATTACTTATATATTATATGTTATATCTTATATATTATATGTTATATATTTTTTATGAGATATGATATATTATATATTATATATTATATATTATATATTATGTATTATGTATTATATGTATCTATTATATATTATATGTTAGATAATATATAATATATACTATATAATACATATTATATATAATATATAATATATAATATATAATATATAATATATAATATATAATATATAATATATAATATATAATATCTAATATGTATTATATATTATATATTATATATTATATATAATAAATTATGTTTTAGATATTATGTATTATATATTTTGTATTATATATTATGTATTATATATTTTGTCTTATATGTTATATGTTATATGTCATATGTCATATATTATATATTATATATTATTGATTATTGATTATTGATTATTGATTAATCATTATTGATTACTAATTATTTAGTGTGTATCTATTTGTTATGTATTACTTGTTTTTTTAATTAATATATATATGTATAAGTGTATTAAATTCGATTTATTAACCACATGAAGAGTCTGTTGCAGTGCTAAAATATTTGAAGAATAAGCAAGAGGTAAGGGGTTCAAATATCACCCAACGCAGAATTTCTTTATATGTCATGGTGATCGTACCACGATTCACTGTTTCATTTTCACCCTTACACCGCTGTGCTAAACATATTTTGTATTTAAAATTATAAACATATTATCAAATTGTGCTTCATGTTTGATTCAATAATTTTGTGTTTATCACTGTTAAATAGGTCAATGATACTTGTTTTGAAAATTACAATGTAGGTGGAGGTGATTTGGAGGGCCCTTGATGAAGTGAAAGAAAAATGGGCCAAAATTGCATGGATCCATGGACATCTGTCCACTGTTTTGAATATTACACGAAATTCGTGCATCCAAATGGGCTGAAATTTTGTGGGTCTGTCCAAAATTCAATATGATACATTTCCTATTAAGGAACCCAATCTTGATTCGGCTTTTATGGGGCCATCAGAACTGATCTGTCCAAGCCACCGAATTTGGACCAAGTCAAATGTGGTGTTATGTATTTTATCCATATCTTGAGCTGTAGTTGTCCAAACGGTGCCAAACTTTCGTTTGAGACATTCAAGAGGTAGGGCTACAACTTTTCTATTTTCTCCAAAGCGAGATAAGACTGTCTGAAGGCCGAAACGCATCGTGCAAGTGGATTGATGAAATCTGTGTGCCCAAAACCACCTCCCGCATTTCCTATAAAAGGGCACCTTGGGCTCCTCATTTGTAAGTTCGGCCAAGGAGTGAAGTGCTGACAATTTGGAGTCCTAGAGGAGTATCCTAATCACCTTGGAGGTTCTGGAGGCCCCTATCCTCTTAGGGGAATCAAGGATGAAGAAGGAGTTCCACCCGAGCTTCCTCCTCCTCCCGATGTCGAACTAAAAGTTGGGTGTTCGTTGTGAGGGAGCTACACGCATGTCAAGGGAGTTACGATGCATACATTAGCTACTGGTTTGGATTAATTTGGGTGTTTAAACATTTCATTCCATGTATCTTATTTTATTTCAGATTTGAATGCTTGATTTGATGCATGTGAGTGTTATGCTCTTAATTTCTAACTGATCGCTGTGAGGTTTTGAGTGCGTGAATTGTGTTGTTCCGATTGGACATCACAAGAATCCTTTTCATACCCACCTTATTGAGATTTCAATATGCTTTGGAAGCTCTTATTCCATGCATAAGTATTGGACCTTGACAATGTCGGGTCGCGTCATAGTGAGGTAGTTCAGTTTACCCACCAGACGTCGATAGCGCTTGGGATGAGGAAATGGTTCCGAGTTGGAATGGAGAGAACGTTCGCCAGGCTCAAGTGGGGTGTCCACGGCAGTGGCGGTGCTCAGACCGGCATCCTGCAAGATATCAAGAGCATACCTACGCTGGCAGAGAGAGATCGAGTCCTCAGAACGGGAGACCTCGATGCCAAGGAAGTGAGTCAGGGGACCAAGATCTTTGGTATGAAAGTTTTGGTGAAGGTGCGCCTTGAGGCTGGCGATCCCTCTGGAGTCGCTTCCTGTGATGATGATATCATCAACATATACCACGAGCAAGATACAGCCGTGCAGTGTCGTACGGAAGAAGACGGTGTGGTCCTTCAGACTGCGGGAGAGGCCAAAGGCTGTGACGACAATGTTGAAGTGGCCAAACCAAGCTCGAGGAGACTGCTTGAGGCCATAGAGGGACCGACGGAGGCGGCAGACATGGGAGTCGGCACCGGAGGCAGAAAAACCAGGGGGCTGCTTCAGGTAGACTTCTTCCTCAAGAACGCCATGGAGAAAGGCATTCTTGACATCCAGCTGATGAAGTGACCAATGATGATGGGTAGCCAGAGAGATGAACAGGCGGACAGAGGCCATCTTGGCGACCGGAGAATAGGTCTCAAAGTAGTCGATGCCATATGTCTGAGCAAACCCCTTCACCACCAGCCGGGCTTTGAGGCGGCAAAGAGAGCCGTCGGGATTGAGACGGATCGTATAAATCCATTTGCTACCCACTGCCTGTTTGCCTGCTGGAAGGGGGACAAGATCCCAAGTATGGTTTTCCTCCAGAGCCTGCAATTCATCCCGCATTGCAGCTAGCCACCCGGGGTGAGATTTGGCTTCACCAACCGTGCGAGGTATAGAAACTGTCTCCAGAGCGGACAGACCCCTGTATGAAGAGACAAATAGAGGAGTACTCTGGCAGGAGCGAGTACCTTTCCGTAGGGCAATGGGCAAGTCCTCGGGTGGCGGAGCAGGAGCAGCGGACGAAGCGGGAGCATCAGTGTCACTGGCCGGAACGGGGGATACAGTCGAAGGACGGCGGGAGTAGACCTGACCAAAATGGGTGTCAACAGGGGTTGACGTCGGTGGAGGAAGGATGATGAGGGGAAGACAATTATCAATAGCAGAGTCAGGAGGAGGAGAGGGAAAGGAGAATGGAGAACTCTCAACAAAGGAGACATCCGCTGAGATGACATACCGGCGAAGGTCCGGGGAGAAGCAGCAGTATCCGCGCTGAGTGCGGGAATAACCAAGGAAAATGCAGCGAAGGGATTTGGGAGAGAGTTTGGTGCGGCTAGGGCGAGTGTCACGAACATAACACAAGCAGCCAAACACTCGAAGAGGGAGGGAATGAAGAGGGAGAGTGGGGAAAAGAGCCCGAAAGGGAGTCTCCCCCTAAAGGATAGAAGAAGGAAGACGATTGATGAGATATGTAGCAGTGAGAATGACATCTCCCCAAAAGAGCAGAGGCACCTGTCGGTGGAAGATGAGGGCACGAGCAGTTTCCAGAATATGTCTGTGTTTCCGCTCGGCCACGCCGTTCTGCTGGGGTGTATCAGGACAGGAGGTTTGATGAATGATACCATTCGTCTGGAGAAACTGCCGAAAGGAAGTGGAGAGATACTCGCGCCCATTATCCGAGCGGAGACATTTGACAGAGATAGAAAAACGGTTCTTAATTTCATCGAAAAAGGTTTGGAAGGTGGAAAACACTTCGGAGCGTTCTCGAAGAAGGTAAAGCCACGTCATTCGCGAATAGTCATCAATGAAAGATATATAGTATTTATATCCCAAGTGATTCGGAATGGTACACGGGCTCCAAACATCTGAATGAACCAGATCAAAGGGGTGGGAGGCCCGTGTATCGGTGCGAGGAATGTAGGAAGAGCGATGATGTTTCGCAAAAGAACAAGACTCACAATGAAAAGTAGGAGTCCGACTGAAGTCTGAAAACATCTGATGAATGGTGGATGCAGGCGGGTGTCCTAATCGGGAATGAAGATCTAGTGCCCGAGAAGAGGTAGACGTGCAAGCAATGGGTGCTGGTCCCTCGAACATGTAGACCCCGTCTCGAATCCGGCCTCGACCAAGTTCCCGGTTCGTAGTCTGCTCCTGAAACACAACACCAGAAGAGGTAAATATGGCCTCACAGTTATAATCCTTAGTCAGTTTACTGATGGAAAACAGATTAAAGGGACTGCGGGGCACATGTGCCACAGAGGGTAGGTGTATCGATGGAGTCAGGGAGCATGCGTCGAAGCCCGCTATGGGGATAGTGGAGCCATCAGCGACGGTGATGGCTGAAGAACCGACATATGGGCAGTAAGACGTCAGCATACCAGCATCACCGGTGAGGTGGTCGGAGGCACCGGAGTCCAGCAGCCATGCAGGGGAGCAATGGCCCACAAAGGCAGTGGGGCAAACAGTACGGGCCAGAGAGGCCGAGGAGGGACCGGGTCGGACAGAGGCCGGAGGATCATGAGGCCGCCTGAGGTCGGCCATAGAAAGGGCCAGAGACGGGGAAAGAGAGGTGACAGTCGAGGACGCGTCCTGGACCGCGGGCTGTCCCTGCCGCGGGTGCTGAGATGGTCGTCCATGCAGGACCCAACATCGGGCGAGTAAGTGACCAAACTTGCCACAATGTTGACAGAAGGGACGTGGACGACTTGAAGCACGACCACGTCCCGAGGAGTCTGCCATGGAAGCGTCGGGTAGCTGATGCAGCGGGCCGGCGAAATGAGCGTGCGCGTGCCGGAAGGGCCGCCGGAACGAGGGCGCTCTGCCGGGACGAGGGCGCACTGCCAGAACAAGGGCGCGCGACCGGGAGGGTCCGCCGGGACGAGGGCGCTCTGCCGGGGTGAAGGCGGCGGAAGGGGGGGCCAGGGCGAGAGCAGCGGGAGCGCGCGGGAGGCGCGGGGGCAGCGGGAGGCGCGGGAGCAGCGGGAGGCGCCGGGTGAGGGTTGTCGGGAGCGCGCCAGGCAAAGGTGGCCGGGAGGCGCAGGAGGCGCGGGACGACGGGGAGCCGGGACGCCGGGGAGCCGGGAGCCGTGGCTGAGGGCGGGGCGCCGGGGCGAGGCCGAGGGCGGGGCGTCGGGGCAAGGCTAAGGGCGGGGCGCCGCTGGGCGAGGCCGAGGGCGTGGCGCTGCTGGGCGAGGGGGAGAGCGCCTGGGCGAGGCGCTGGGAGGGAGAGCCGCCGGGAGAGAGGGCCGGGAGGGAGAGCCGCCGGGAGAGAGGGCCGCCGGGAGGGAGGGCCGTCGGGAGGGAAGGCCGCCGAGAGAGAGAGCCGCCGGGAGGAAGGACCGCCGGGAGAGGGCCACCAGGGAGGGCCGCCGGGAGATTAGGGCAGAGCCAGAGGGGAAGAGAGGCGGGGCCGGACAGAACCAGGAAGCCGCTGGGAGGGAGGTTCGGGATTAAGATCCCTCTAATACCATGTAGATGGTGAATTCCCCTTACCTCAATGTGAGGTGAGGATGTTCTTTTATAGATGAGTAAAACTAAATACAGAGAGGGTAAGTCCGATGTGGGACTCAGAAATACCCAATTAAATGAAATGGGGTCCAACAAGTTCCAATGGATGTGGTCATAATAAGTGACTTGGAATCTTTCAATGAAAAGATTCTTTCTGAAATTGATACGAAGCTAAGGAATCATGGTCACTACTTCAAGCGAAAAGGATGCTAGGTATGTGTTTAAATTTGCGATTCAACATATTCAACATAAAATGATGCACCATTTTTAGGAGGTAGAGATTGAGAATATAGGACTGCCTAGTGAGGTGGAGTCTATGAAATCTACCATGGAAGGGATGCAGTCAGCCTTTGCTGCTTCCATGACTACCTTTTTGGAAAGGATTGAGAATCTTACATTTGTGGCTTCTAGCTCCCTTGCTCCTGTTTTTGATGCTGGGTTGATCAGATCTGTTCTTAGGGAAGAACTTCGTGCTACTACTGCTACCAGTGTTGTGCCAGACCAATCTCAGGAGATCTTGAGCAGGACAAGACACAACAGTGATCATATACTCATGTTGAGGTCGCCTCCTGTAACCCAAGCTTTCAAAGAACAAGTAAATCAGCTGAAGGTCATAACTCCAGTGCTTCAACAATTTATGGAAGAGAAGTCAAACTTTTTTAGTGATATGTAGAGAGGTGGGAATATAATCATGGATTTTATAAACCTCATGAAGCCCTCTCTGCATGTGCATGCAACTGTCATGGTGGCATGGGAAACAATTCATGTTACAACCCATCTGACTCCTCCTGCCACTGATCCAAAGTTTTTCAGGCCTGGTGTGACCAGAGATCTGCTTGCACCTTTGCTAGCTCCCTTTCAACATTTTTCTCTTACTCTTAGATAAGCAGTGCAACACCTCAGACCCATCATCATCTGAGAGCCTCGTGCCCCTTCAGTTATAGCTGGAATTCCTACAACGGTTCCTGCTATTTCCTCAGTTTCTGTGGCTGCCTCCTCTGCCTCGAACAAGGACAAGGACAAGGACAAGGGAAAAACTCCTCTTCATCCTTCATCCTTCATCCAAGCCTAAAGATTGTTGAATTAAACTTTGGGTCATCCTTCATATGACATTTTTTTTATTTCTTTTCAGTAATGTTTCCTTGATGCCATGTTGTTCTCTATTTATTATCTAATTGTATGTGCTACTATTATCTGTTCCTTACTTTTTCTGTAAATGCTTAGGCTTATAACATTTCATGATTTGTGATCATCAAAAAGAAAGAGATTGTTGACCTACTTGTTTTAATGATCACAAAATCATGTTTATTATGATATTAATGACTTATGTTTTCTGTTAGCATTTTACTTTATAATACAGATTGAAAAAATTTGGCTAAGTATGACTCACCGTTGAGGTTGAGTCACCGCCAAGGCTATCTCATCGTTACCAAAGTCTCACTGTTGAGAAGTCTCACCGCTAAGGATGAGTCACCGCCAAGGATGAGTCACCGCCAATGATGAGTCACAGTTGGGATCCAAAATCAGCTTAGTATGGAAAGACTCACCGCCAACCTGACTCACCGGTAGATTAAGGAACCATCAGAACCTGAGTTACCGCTGAAGAGATCTACCGCCTAGTCGACCTACCGTCAGATCAAGACTCACCACCAGACCGAGTCATCGCCAGACCGAGACACCGCTAGACTGAGACACCGCCAGATTCACACACCGCCAGACTCACACACAACCAGACTCAGACACCGCCAGAAGCCGTCTCACCGTTCAAAGACTCACCACCATTGTTTTTCAGTTTACTTTGAATTAAATATTTCTAACAATTGGTTTATGGAATTTAATGCTCAAACCTTGAATTAAATATTTCTAACGGCTAGTTTATCGAATTTAATGCTCAAACATATTTTAATGATTGCTCTTAATTGTTTTACAGAGATGCATTAAAGAATGTGTCAGCCCTGAGTACGAGGATGCAGGATATCCGGGTGATTGTTCTCCATATGGATACTCATGTTGCAGCTGATAAAAGAGGAAGCAAACTCCTTCATGCATATACCACTGGATGCGAAGTGATGAACAAAAATATACACATACATGTGGAGAGTGATGAGTTGTTGTGAAGTGCGCCTTACAAGAAGCATCTATACCAGTAATCACCTGTAGATGAAGTGAAGCATATGTCATCTGGACTACTTCCTATAGTCAGAACAGGAGTTTGCGACACTCTGTTCTATTGCAAATCTCGGAAACTCGACTCAAGCTACCACTCAAGTTGCATTCAAAGAGTCACGAGCTGTAGAGATTATCAGACAGAGCAACACCTTTACTTCCACACTCTTATTTTCTCTGTTTTATTTATCTTTTACATTACAAGCAGTGTTTGCAAACTCTGTTTATTACACGCAAACTGTCTCTTTCTTTAAACCGGAAGATACTTGGAGATTTTCTCAAAAAAAATTTACTCATGTTACTCAAGATTATTGTGGAATAGGTCTTTGTGTGGCCTGTTATCTTTTATACTCCCATGAATATTGTGGAAGAGGTTCCTGTGTGACCTGGACAGTTGTCACACTATTGTAATACTCGATCCAGATTGTGAATCAAAAGTTTATTTTATATAAACTGCTTGGCAGCAAATGATTGCCAAATAAAGAGGACTAAGTCTCAACTTGAGACTGAACCTCTTGTATTCATTTTCGTTGTGTTATTTTTTTTTGTTTTTTCTTGTTTGATTGTTTATTTCTAAGCTTTAGAAATAAATTTGTTTTAAACTATATACAAAACCATTACTCTGATAGTTAGTCTTAATTAGTGTTTTTATAAGCTTTTGATTGAGTCAATTGGTTTCAAAAGTTAGGGTAATTTTTATAATTGTTTTAACTGGAAATTAATCAATCTTTGAGAAATCTTTTAAAAGATCAATCCTTATAACGATCTACTATTTTTCCTAACTGGACTGTTTTAAATTAAACCGGGGGATTTCATTTAAACTTGTTTTGGGACCGAAATTTTATTGGGTACTCAATTCACCCCCTATTGAGTTACTCACTCGGACCAACACACGACCATTCAAGATTAAACTTGGAGATGGCAGGTGAGCATTGTCGCAAGAGGTGTGTATGGAGGATGAGGTTAGCTTGGGAGACTTTACTATCAAAATTGAAGTTTATGTTTTTGACATTGGAGGACCAGACCTGGTTTTGGGAATGAATTGGTTAAAAACTCTGGGGTATGTGTTAACAAATTGGAGTCGTAAGAGGTTGAAATTCTTGTGGGGACGAACCGAAATTAAGGTGTATGGAATTACTGAAATTGTGGACAGACCAGAGATTTTTCGATTGGTGCTACAGGATAGAGATTGCAGTCGAGGGATGGTTGTGGAAAACTGATTTATTGCTTTCAAAAATAGTGACTGAGTTGGGGGGAAAACAATAGCAGTTGGGAAGCTTAATGGATCGTTTCCGGACACTTTTTGACGAATTTAGGGGATTTTCGCAAAGCAGAACTAATGACCACACAATGACCATGGTCGAAGGAGCAGCTCCAGTCAACATACAACCCTGCAAATTGGCACATTATTTGAAAGACAGGTGGAAAGACAGGTTGCTGACATGCTGGATAGGGGAATCATTAGGCACAATACAAGCCCTTATAATAGTCATGTTATTTTAGTAAAGAAAAAGAATGGGCAGTGGAGATTGATTGTGGATTACAGAGCTTTGAACAAGTTAACCATTCCTGACAGATTCCCTATTCCTGTTATCAAGGAACAGCTCGATGAGCTTCACAGAGCTAGATATTTTACCAAGCTGGACCTTACCTCTGATTTTCATCAGGTTAGGGGCCGGGAGGAAGACGTTAGAAAAACAGCCTTTAAGGCACACGAGGGGCATTATGTTAGGAGAGTGGAGTGTTGGGCTGTTTGTTTATGGGCATGAGTATTAAATAAACAGGGTCAACAATTTCTTTTCTCATTATTAGTAGTTGGGGTTGTTAGAGGGTAGGTTCGAGCCTTGGGAGGTGCTGACTATGTCTCTTGGAGGAGTAGTTTTCTTATTTGAGTTTTCTTCTTGGTTTCTCTCTCTCTCTATCTCAGTTGTACTTCTCTAAGTGTTATTATTGAGGAAGTTTTTTGTGTTTTTTGATGATATTCTAATCTATAGTCATACTTGGTTGGAGCACCTCCAACACTTGGAAATTGTGTTCCAACTTTTTTCATCAAACCAGTTGTTAGCAAATCGGAAGAAGTGTTATTTTGCATAGCCTCCGGTGGAATATCTTGGCCATATTATTTCTAATTTAAGGGGTTATAATGGACCCCAAGAAAGTGGATTGTTTCATGGATTGGTCTCGCCCACAAAATGTTAAGGTTGTGCGTGGTTTTTTGGGCTCACTGGATACTATAGGAAGTTTATTGCTATTTATGGAAAGATAACGAAGCCTTTGAAAACCTTAACCTAGAAGGAAGGTTTTATGTGGAATTACAGTGTGGAACATGCCTTTGAAGAATTGAAGTGTTACATGGTTTCTGCACCGCTGTTAGCTCTCCCATACTTTTCCAAGACTTTCGTCATTGAATGTGATCCATCCGGGTCAGGGGTGGGCGCAGTTCTTATGCAGGGTGGCCGCCCGATAGCTTTCTTCGACGAGGCTTTGGGAGACTTTCATCTTTCCAAGCATGTTTATGAAAAAGAAATCATGGCGCTAGTATTAGCAGTCAATCATTGGAGGCAATACTTGTTGGGACAACATTTTTCCGTTTACTCTGATCATAAAGTGCTCAAACATTTACTCACTGAACACATTCATACCATCAACCAACAGTGTTGGCTACTTTGAGGTGATATACAAACCATGGAAGGTGAACCAAGCCACTGACTCTTTATCTCGAAAGATCGAAAAAGTAGATTCCATTGAACCTTCACTTCAACTATTTTCAATAATGTCCAAACCCATGTGAATGGAATTGAAACATATTAAATCAGAGCAGTGGTAGGATGCAGTATTAATGGAGATTATTTCTGCTATTGAGGAACAACCAGACGTCAAACCCGGATACTTTGTGCAGGAATATTATATTTTCAAGGCTGTTTTGTTCTTTTGAAACACTATCGTAATTTCGAAATTTCTACATTATTTTCACTCTTCCGCTGTTGGAGCTCGTGCTGGATATTTCTATAATAAAACATCTCACTCCGCCACTTGAATATTGCCTTTTGAGGTTGTCTATGGTCGGAATCCCCCTACAATACCCCGTTATATTCCATGCGAAACACTTGTCGAATCAGTAGCGACAACCTTGGTCGATCGGGATGTACCTCTGTTACGCCTTTGCCAAAATCTTTCTCGAGCTCAATAGTTAATGCTTCACTATTCTAATAAGCACCGACATGACATACAATTTTTTGTGGGAGACCTTGTTTATGTGAAATTGCAACCTAATTTACAGACCCTGACATCTAAAAAGTTGTATCCGAAGCTTGTTACTCGTTATTTTGGGCCCTATCCAATTCTGACTCGCCTGGGCGCCACGACATACAAGCTTAAACGGGCACCTGCAATCACCCTAGTTGGCACTTCCATGCACCCTATTTTTCATGTCTCGCAACTTAAATGGGCAGTGGGGAGCCATCCCGTTCAGGATGATTTACCTAATGTTGTTGCTGATGGTTTGGTCTGCCGGGTTACTCCTGCTGTGATTTTGGCCTTTAAGGCCCAACCAGGATCTTCCACGGGTTTGTGTCTTATTAGATGGAAAGGGTTTCCCATTGAGGAGTCTACTTGAGAGGATGTTGCCTATATCCTCGAACAATTTCCAGACGTTCACCTCGAGGAAATGGTGAAATTTGAGGAGCAAATTGTTAGCATTGTTGGGCCGGGGCTAGGTGTTTCAGACAGTAGGCCTCCCATCTTGCATACTTATTGCAAGAGGGGAATGCCCCATAGTGGTGCTGACATGACAGGGGGAGTTATTTAACTCCTTGGCTACTTCGTACCTATGAATAAGGTGGAGGGCATTAGGAAAGGGAAGATTCTGGGGTCGGTACCTACTGAAGTGGGAGCTGAAGAAGAGGTGGACTCTCTCCTGAAGGATTCATCTCTCACGGATTCATCAAAGCTTGGAGAAGGTCTCTGCCACTGTATCTAAAGATACGTACAAAGCTATATTTCCTGTTATAATTCTTACCGTAGGTTGTAATAACTATTAATTCAGTAATAAACATTGGAAGACCTGTTTACTACCCACACACTATTGCCACAGTTGTAATTTCGGCTTGAGCGGCCTGGCCTGAAAGCCCTAGCGGCCCGGCTCGACTAAGCCTGACTCGGGCCAGGCCGGGCTCGGGCCTGTGATGCACCAGCCTGGGCCTGGGCCTGGGCCTACATAGGCCGGCCCAAACATTGGCCCATAGAAAGCCCGCCCGAGCCCACTCTGTAAAAAGCTCGTCTGCCCTAAAAAAATTCTGGTTTCCAAGGCTGCGCCTAGACCAACTAGTCCAAGCGGTGCACATGTTTTAAAATCACACCGGCTGTATATATATACACATATAAAACATGAAATCAATTTCAAATGTCATTAATTTTTTTTAAAATTTTTCATTCAATTATTTATTTAAAATAACCTGAAATTAATTATTTTATGTTGATTTTATGATTTATAATTATTATGAATGTAATTTATTAGGATGATTGCTATTTATTTTGACAAGATAGTTAATGCAGATTTTTTTTAATTGAATTTTTTGAAATAAATTATTTTAACTTTAATGATTTTATGAATTGTTCTGTATTTTATTTTTTTATTAAATTAAAGAAAATATTGTAATTATAATAGGTACGTGACGTTGAGGTTGAGGGTTTTGTGAAACGCATGAAACGAGCAATTTAAAACATGAAATCAATTTGAAATACAATATTATTTTTTTAAATTATTTGTTATTCAATTATTTATTTAAAATACATGAATCAATTATTTTATGATTTATAATTATTTTAAATATTATTTATTAGGATGATGAATATTTATTTAGACAGGACAATCACCGTAGATTTTTTTTAATTCAATGCTTTCAAATAAATTATTTTACCATTAATAATTTTTTGAATTGGTTGGTATTTTAGTTTTTTATTAAATTAAAGAAAATATTATAATAGACATGTGACATTGAGATTTAAGGTTCTTATGAAACACATGAAGTGATCAATTTAAAACATATAAAATGATTGATAATTAAATGAAAAAAGTTTAAACCGTAGAATGTTAATAAAAAAAGAAAATAAACATTTTTACAAAAAATGAAAAAAAGTTTAAACAAAGTGTTAAGAAATTTTTTCAAAAAATGTTTAAGAAAACATTTAAAATACGTTTAACAAAACGTTTAAAAAAACATATAATTTTTTTTAAATAAACGTTTTACAAAACATTTAAAAAAATTGCTTTAAAAAAAAACTATTTTAAAAAACATTTAAAAAAAATGTTTTAAATAAACGTTTACAAAAAAAGAAAATTGTTTTAAAAAACATTTAAAAAAATGTTTTAATAAAACATTTTAAAAAAACTTTTAAGAAATCATTTAAAAAAAGTTTAATTTTTTTTACAAAAACATTTTAAAAAATTGTTTAAAAAAACGATTAAGAAAACGTTTTGGAAAATTAAATAAAAAAATGTTTAAATGATTTTTTTTGCAAATAATAAAGGGCCGCAGGGGTCGGCCCATGGCCTGACCTGGCCCGATGGTTTGGGCCGGCCCGAGCCCGGTCTCGGGCCGCATATTGGGGTCGATCGGGCCGGCCCGACCGAAATAGTGGTTCACGGCCCGGTTTTTTAAAGGCCGGGCTCGGCTGGTCCGAAATTACACCCTTAACTGATGCGTTGAGCTACTCTTATTATGCTAGAACACCTAACAAGCACAGTCAAACTTGTCTGTTGAGCTTCCTCCACATGTGGTGCAAGCATCCATAGCTAGGTCGTCATTCCACCAATGACATCCCTCATGTCTCGAGCCAATGGATTGACTATTTTCCCATGGAGGCCATTCCCAGCTGGAATCAAGTTGCTCTTGCACATCCCTTTGCCGACCCAAAATGTGAACAACTGTTAGGAATGTAGGGGGATGTTCGTGTGTGTGTGGGGCTGTGGTAGTGTGCAGTGGGCTGTCCGTGAGAGGGGCAGTTGGATGGTTGGGTTAGTTGCCAGGGGCAACATTGTACTTTTATTTTGTTAGTTTGTTAGGGGTCACAGCTGGCAGTAGGTTGTTAGTTTTTTAGAGGTTACAGCTAGCAGTAGGTTGTTAGTTTGTTAGGGGTTATAAGTATGTGTGAGTTGCGATGGGACGGGGGGATCGATTGGATTGTTCTCTTGCTGGACAGCAGGGAGGTGCTGACTTTGGGAAGCCGCTGTCAGGCTCTACCGAGGAGTGGTCTTCTTCCGAATAGATTCTTCTTCTTCTACCTTCTCTCCCTAGCTATTGTATTTCTCATACTGTTAAGTGCAATCCAGGTGTTATCAATATGTGAATCAGAGGTTTTCTTTTTTCCTTTTCTCTCTTTTGCATTTACGATCCTAACAATTTGGCGACTCCACTGGGGAAACGATCACTACTGGAGAACCGCGATAACTGCAGGGAGGCTCGGACGCCTGGGAACAAATTACTGGAAAAGATGGATCGCTGCTGGAGATGCGATCACTGCTGAACAAGATACAAATTCTGCCGTGGAGGATTTTTCCTTCCTTTTTCAAACTTTCTATTGTGCAGTCTAGCTGTGAGGCGTGTGCGCAGTGTGGACGATTGTAGTTGGAGTGACGTGGAGCAGTTTCTGTGGAATGTTAATCTTGATAGATGAGTTTTGATCTTTGACAGCTAGTTTGGACGGTTGAAGAGTGGATGCCGAGAGCCAGGTAGGATTGTCTGGACGGAGTCAGAATTTGCTATAGAGGTACAATATATGCAAGTTCAGGCAGCTGTGATACAAGAACTCGTATCAGTTTTAAAAGAAAAACTACTGTTCTTGCGAGAATAAGCACGAGAGCTGGATACACAAGAGTCTCATTGGTCATGTTATGGAAAGAGAGGTGATGAAGCCGCTGCAAGTATGTTTGGTAGCGACTTTGCAAAGGAGCAGCTTGAATCCTTTCAGGAATGGCCTGCACAGGTGATTCCAGTTCTCAGTCCTCATGTGGATAAATAGGAAAGGTGTACTGAGGAGCTGTATGTTCTTGTTTTAACAAAACCTCTAGTTTCGGAAGAAAAGAGTTCGTGTGTTCTTTCCGAATGGAGCATGGCAATAGTCGAAATGGCCAATGTAGGCGTTTGTCCCGTTGATGTTGGAGAAGAACCTAGGGATTCAGAAGAAACCAATCCTGTAATTTCTATGGTAAATATTGTTGAACCTGGTGGAGAGATAGGACCTGCTATTACTGATGTTCAAGTAGGTTGTGGGAAAAGTGTTTCTGCCGGAAATAACAAGTATCATGCTAGGCAAGTGACAAGTGCAACTCCTACTGTGGAGTTTGTTTGCATGTTGTACCAAAAGCTCCTAGAGGAGTAAATGCCCGATCAAGTGATGCATGAGTTTTTCCCACAGGCCATCCGTACTCTAGTTGAGCAGTCAGTTGGCTGCTGAGATGGAGGGAAAATTTTGTTGTGGGGATGATGAAGCAGCTAGGTTGCCTAGGGAGTACGATTTTCCTGAAGGATCTATTTACAACACGCGCAGAAAATGTCTTGACTCTATGGTTTTAGAAACAACTCCCACGAACCGTTTGAAGACATGAGAACCATCACTGTCTGGCACTAGAGATGTTTCAGTCCTATGTGAGGCGGCAAAAGGTCTTGCTACGAGAAACCAAGGAATAAAGAGTCTTGAGAACAGTGTTAGATTTTTTTGGTAGTTTGAGTAGTGTACTATTGAAGGGGGGTATCATCCTCTCTTGGCAATTTCGGTTTATTACAGGACATACGGGCCTAAGACAGAGTAACATGGGTTGGGTTGTTGTGGCTGGACTAGTTGCTCTTATAGAGGTATTAGTTTTTTTCGGATTAAGGAAAAATGGCACACCTAGTAGCGGTAAAACTGTACTGCTATCTAATGGTGCAGATGAGAGTAAACAAGAAGGCGACAAAAAGGTGTGGATTACTATGATTTCTGGTAAAAAGGGTACTATACTGGAAAGCGATTTAGTTGAATATGGTGCTCTAGCGTTAACACAAGGAACCTACTGTGAAATGTGCAGGCCTCCAAGATTTGGTGGTCTATTAATGCGCTCAAATCAGACCACAACTCACAATTTATTTGTTCCTTTTAAACCAGTAGAAGGATTCAAAGATTCCTTTATCGTGAGTGTTGATTCTGTTTAAATCATTGTTACTGGAAATATAGCGACTGGTTCTGGGATTGAAAACACTACCTATGAGGATTCAACTAATGTTGAACATTTGAATATGAAAGAGAATGATTTTCATATTGGAGGAAGCAGAACTAATTTGGAGTTTGCAGTTGTGTACCAGAATTGGTTGTCAAGATTGCATTTACCGGGAGAAATACAACTGAAAGCGAGATCATGGGTGCTACTGCACAAGTGGATGAGTTTGTTTCGCTGGCTTTACTTATTGTGATGGCAGATTACTTTTCTACCGTGGGAGGGCCTGGCATTGGAGACCAGTGGATGAAACTTGAGTTCACCTTCCTCATTTTCAAGGGGTGGTTACGGACAGTATGTTCGAATTTTTTTCCTACTAGTTGCAGATTTTGGATTTTGTTGTAGCAGGTGGTGAAATAGCAGTTGTGGGGTTATCTTGCAACTTGGACGAGTTTTTAGGGCCAAGTTATCCATCTGATATGGAATGCTTAGCTGCAGCATTGGCATCTGTTCCAAATAGTTTTGTTGGCTGTGCCTTGGTTCCGTATGGGAATTGTGTTGTTAAAAACCTAGGGCACCATGAAATTACTGCTGAGTCAGTTGAGGTAGATGGAAAAATAGAAGGAAAAATCCTTAATATGGGAGTTGTCACGACTGAAAATGATGCTGAAAGGGATGTGACATATGATGGAGAGGATCCCGAATCTGATTAGAAACGAAATTTGAAGGAAGTTCTATCAGGGGATCCAGCCCATCTCGGTTGGGCTGTTCAACAATCTCGGTCCACAACCCATCTTGGTATGTCCAAATCAGAAGATAAGTTGAGGCATGGGATATCTTAAAAAGGGTTGATAAGATTTTTGCAGCAAGATGAGTTTGCCGAGTTGCTGTTTGAGGCATCTTGGAGGGCAGGAGACCGGGTTAGCTTATTTTTTCCTTACGTGCGGAAACTCTGCTACTCGCAGATGGAGTTGGCTTGGGAATGATGCAGGTGCTAGATCAGGTGTGCTACCGTCTTCAAAGGGGCCCTACCGTTTCAGTGTTTTTAAAACCCTTTTTATTCTTCTGGGTATTTTCCGAGTCCCACATCGGAATACCTCTTTATGTATTCATTTTTCTCATTCTATAAAAGAGAGCCTCCGCCTCACCTTGAGGTAAGGAGATTTCCTCCTACATGGTATCAGAGGGAACCCGATTCCCGAGCCCTCCCTCTATTTTTTTTTTCTGACTTTACCCTAAGTGGCATCCTTCCCTCCTAGGTCTGCTCTACGCGGCACCCCCCCTCCCTCCTCGGTCTGCCCTCCGCGGCCCCCCAGCGGCCCTCCTGTGTGCGCGGCGCTTCCCGCGGCCCCCCCGGCGACCCTCCTCCTGTGCGCGCGGCGCCTCCCGCGGCCTCCCCAACAGCCCTCCTTCCCGTCCAGGCGCGCTTGCCCCTCCTTCCCGGCGAAGCTCGGCCCGCCTCCAGCAGGCCTCCCTATGGCGACTCCTTCCCTCCCGGCTGATCACTCCGGCGCGACGACCCCATCCCGACGGATCCCTCCCGATCGCCCCTCGACCCGCCGAAGTCCCATTGGCCTTCTTCCCGGTGTTTCCCCCCCTGCCGGCATCGTCTTAGGCCGCCTCCCTCCCGCAGCGTTCCTCCCGTGGCTGCCCTCCGGCTTCCGGCTCCCTACGCCGTCGCAACACATCTCGGCGCACACGTCCAGGCATGATCAACCCGCGGCCCGCCTTCTCCCTGCTGCTCCTTGCGCGCGCCGTAGTCGGCTCCCAGCGCCCCTGCCTCTCTCGCGCGTTCGGCGCGATCCGCCCCGCCTCTCCAGGCGGCTCCCGTTCACGACACTCGCCCGATCCCGACATCCCGACGCCCTTCCTGCTGTCCGCCGCATCTCCTGGTCCTCTGCCTTCCACACCGGCGCCCCTGGATCTCGCCTCCCCCATCTCCCGACGAGATCCCCCGCCTCCGCAGCTCCCGCCGCGGGTCCTCTTCCTCCTGTCACAGTCTCCCGACTCCCGCCCTTCCCGGTGCGATCGGCCATTGCCTCCTTGCGGCTTCGCTCCGCCCCGACGAAGGTCGCGGGCTCTCTTCCCGGTTGCGTCCCGCCCTTCCCAGCTGGTGCCCTCCGCCCCTGCCGGTCTGCTCTCCCTTCCAGGCGGCATCCCGGTGTAACCGGCTCTCCCTTCTGGACGACATCCCAGAGCCCTCTACCGACTACCTGATTCACCGACAACTCCCTGCACATCCTCCTGGTTCCTACGTCGACTCCCAGAGGTGCTTCCGACTCCTGGCGATCCCGCCTCTTCCCGGCTACTGGATCCGATGCGGTCTCGCGGCCCTTGCCCTCCTCAGCGGTCTCTCGGCCCGCCTCCCGCGGTCTCCCGACCCCTGTCTCGGCACCCGTTATCATCTCATCAAGCGCCAACCTGGATGCTCGACACCGGTGCGTCTGAACATCTCACTGGGGATTTTGGTATGTTCACTACCTACCATCCATCTGCCAGTGCTTCTCCAATCACTATTGCCAATGGATCGACAATCCCCGTTGCGGGATTCGGCACATGCCATGTGACCCCGACTATTAGCCTGCCTTCAGTCGCTCACGTTCCTCACAGCCAGTTTAATCTTCTCTCCATCAACAAACTCACCAAAGATTTAAATTGTGCTGCTATTTTTACATCCTCGGGTGTTGTTTTTCAGGAGCGGTCGACGAATCGGGAACTTGGTCGAGGTCATCTGTGGGTCGGGGTGTACATACTCGACCTCCCACCACCTCTTGCTTGCTCATCCACCTCAACCCGCGCCCTTGACCTTCATTATCGCCTTGGTCATCCGCCCACTTCCGTTCTCCAGAAGCTTTGCCCCCAAGTTTGTCCTAATCTTTCCTGGCATTGTGAACCCTGCCAGTTTGCAAAACATCATCGGGTGACATATGTTCCTCGATTGGACCCGCATGCAGCGAATCATTTCGACCTTGTTCATTCCGATGTTTGGGGTCCTTGCAGGGTTCCTAGCCAGCCCGGGTTCCAGTATTATATTACCTTTATCGATGACTACTCTCGCATGACCTAGCTCTACCTTCTTCGTGCTCGGTCCGAAGTGTTTTGTACCTTTCAGACCTTCTATAATGAGATTCATACTCAATTCTCAACCTTCCTGAAATGTCTCCGCTCCGATAATGGACGAGAATATTTATCCACTCCCCTTCAGCAGTTTCTCAAGGATAAAGACATTATTCACCAGACATCTTGCCCCGATACACCTCAGCAGAATGGAGTGGCCGAGCGGAAACATCGCCATATTCTGGAGACTGGTCGTGCCCTTCCATTCCACATGAAGGTGCCTCTCACATTTTGGTGTGATGCTATCCTGACTGCTACATACCTCATTAACCGCCTCCCTTCTTCTATCCTTCAAGGGGAGACTCCTTTTCGGACTCTGTTCTCCTCTCTCCCTCCTCACTCACTACCACTACGTGTCTTTGGATGTCTATGTTATATCCATGACACTCGGCCCGGTCTCTCCAAGCTCTCTCCTAAATCCCTCCACTGCATATTCCTCGGCTATTCCCACACTCAGCGTGGATATCGCTGCTTCTCTCCGGACCTACGACGGTATGTCATCTCGGCCGACGTCGCATTTGTTGAGAGCTCTCCGTTCTCCCTTCCCTCTCCTCATCCTGCCTTTGCCATAGATGATTGTCTTCCTCTCATCATCCACCCTCCTCCGGTGTCTCCCCCTGTTGACACCCAATTTGCCCAGGTCTACTCCCGTCGTCCATCTACTGTATCCCCCGTCCCGGCCAATGACACCGTCGTCCCCGCTTCGTCCGATGCTCCTGCCCTGCCGCCAGATGACTTGCCCATTGCCCTATGGAAAGGTACTCGCTCCTGCCAGAGTACTCCTCTATTTGTATCTTCATACAAGGGTATGTCTGCTCTGGAGACAGCTTCTATTCCTCGCACAGTTGGTGATGCCAAATCTCATCCTGGGTGGCTAGCAGCAATGCGGGATGAACTGCAGGCTCTGGAAGAAAACCATACTTGGGATCTTGTTCCCCTTCCAGGAGGCAAACAGGCGGTAGGCAGCAAATGGATTTACACAGTCAGGCTGAATCCCTATGACACTCTCCATCGCCTCAAAGCCCGCCTTGTGGCCAAGGGCTTCGCGCAGACTTACGGTATTGACTACTTTGATACCTTCTCACCAGTTGGCAAGATGACCTCCGTTCGATTATTAATCTCTCTAGCCGCCCATCGTCATTGGCCTCTTCATCAACTGAACTGGATGTTAAGAATGCCTTCCTACATGGCTTCTTTGAGGAAGAAGTTTATCTACAACAACCCCCTGGATTTTGTGCCTCCGGTGCCGAGTCTCAAGTCTGTCGATTCCGCCGCTCTCTTTACGACCTCAAGCAGTCTCCCCGTGCTTGGTTTGACTGATTCAACATTGTTGTCACCGCCTTTGGGCTCTCTCGCAGCCTGAAGGACCACACAGTATTCTACAAGACGACATTCGCTGGCTGCATCCTGCTGGTTGTCTATGTCGATGATATCATCATCACCGACAACAACTCTGATGGCATCACCCACCTCAAGGGGCATCTCCACCAACATTTCCACACTAAGGACCTCGACCCTCTCACATACTTCCTCGGCATCGAGGTTTCCTATTCTCCAAACACCATATTCCTCTGCCAAAGGAAATATGCGTTGGATATTCTGCAGGATGTTGGGCTGACCCAGGCCACCGCTGTGGACACTCCTCTGGAGCCTGGGAAGCGATCTCTTTATGACTCTTCAGACCTTTTTTCACACCCGGAGCGGTACCGTCGACTGGTAGGCAAACTCAATTATCTCACTATGACTTGTCCTGACATTGCCTGCGTTGTTGGCAAAGTGAGCCAATTTATGGAGCACCCGACCATCTCTCAGTGGGATGCTGTTATCCGCATCGCCAAATACATCAAGCGGGACCCTACCCGTGGCATTCTCTACTCCTAGCATGCTCATCTGAATATTGAGGCCTTCTGTGATGCTGATTATGCTGGTTGTCTTGCGACCCAGAAATCTACTTCTGGGTTTGCCGTGTTCTTAGCCGACAACCTCATCTCCTGGCGCAGTAAGAAACAGACAGTCGTCTCCCGCTCTAGTGCGGAGTCCGAGTACCGTGCCATGACCACCGTCACTACTGAGATCATGTGGCTTCGACATCTCCTCCAGGAGTTTGGCTTTCCTCCGCAGCGATATGCTCACATCTGGTGTGACAATCAGGCAGCCACCAAGATAGCTTCGAATCCTGTCTTCCATGAACGCACAAAACATATTGAGGTGGACTGCCACTTTCTTCGCCACCACCTGGAACACGATCATGTCAGTTTTTACCACATCCCGACGACGAAACCTCTTCACCAAAGGCCTCCCGGCGACTCGCCTAGCCTTGCTCAGTTCCAAGCTGGGTATCCACAGCATCTGCGACCCAGCTTGAGGGGTAGTGTGCTTGGTCTTGTTGACCTGGTTTGATGTCTTCCTTTTTTTTGTGGGACTCGTGATCCAAGCCGGGCATGTCCAGCTTGAGGGGGAGTGTTAAAACCCTTTTTATTCTTCTGGGTATTTTCCGAGTCCCACATCGGAATACCTCTTTATGTATTCCTTTTTCTCATTCTATAAAAGAGACCTCCACCTCACCTTGAGGTAAGGAGATTTCCTCGTACAAGTGTTGAAGAGGCCAAGCTGTGTTTTGGTGGTCCACCTTGGGGAAAAGGTGGTTTTTTGGGGGGTGAGAATTGTTAGGAATGCAGGGGGATGTCTGTGTGTGTGTGTGGGGCTGTGGTAGTGTGCAGTGGGCTGTCCGTGAGGGGCAGTTGGCCGGTTGGGTTAGTTGCTAGGGGCAACATTGTACTTTTATTTTGTTAGTTTGTTAGGGGCCACAACTGGTAGTAGGTTGTTAGTTTGTTTGGGGTTATAAGTAGGTGTGAGTTGGGATGGGTTGGAGGGACTGATTGGATTGTTCTCTTGCTGAATAGCAGGGAGGTGCCGACTTTGGGAAGCCACTGCCAGGCTCAACCGAGGAGTGTTCTTCTTTGGCAAGGATTCTCCTTCTACCTTCTCTCCCTACCTACTGTATTTCTTCTATTTCTCCTACTGTTAAGTTCAATCCAGGTGTTATTAATACGCGAATTAGAGGTTTTCTTTCCGTTTTCTCTCGTTCTCATTTACGGTCCTAACAACAACAGTATGAATCGTCTAGCTTTCTAGACTTCCTCCATTTGCGTTGAGTGCATCACTGCCTGCACTCACCTCGCTACATGCTTCTGGTAGACAAGTGACCTGAGCAGTCGACCAGACTTCCGAAACTACTACTACATCAGTCAGAGGTTTTGCTCTCATACCAGGTTCAAGAATTACATCTTCAGGATGCTTTAGAATGGTTCCAAACTGCAGCTCCTTGCCTCCCATATTTATCCACAAGCACCGGCTTCAGCTGCTCCCAATTCAAATCTGGTTTATCATATTGCTATGATAGGAACCAACACAAAACTGTGTACTCCAAACTTAACTATGCCATATGTATCTTCATATCTTTCTGCATTTGAATGTACGTGAAGTAAGTTTCATCCTTACAGATCCAGCCAAGAGGATCCTTCCTTGAAAATATAGGCAACACGACTCTCCCAACTTCCACATATCTATCTCCACTTCCTGACAAACACAGTGGCCGCCTCACTTTGCTTTTTTTGGGTTATGTACAACAATCTTCTTGTGATTTCATCTCTCGTATCTATGGCTGCAAGGTTTTGAACTACTATTTAAATGTTTTTTGAAGCTCTTGCCACTCAGTCGACTTGCATATTCTGTTTCAAATCTGGTTCCTTGGCAGAAGCTCTTGTCTCCATACTGGTCAGCTTACTCCAATGAAGACCACCAATAGTCACACCACTCGATTGTGTTTGTGTCTTCCAAAAACGATCGGATACCTTTCAATAGCAACCACATTACTATCCCGATTTCCTCTCCAAGTCCGTTCTGTTCCGATCATCACGTCGTATGTAGTCCACCTGCATTTGCGTTCCACATCCATGAGCACCCTCTCTAGCGTACGTGGTCTATTAATGATGACCGTGGATCCCCAACTTTCCACACTCTGATCGCACTCCCCTATCATTGTCTCCTTCAAATGTTCACGGTACCAGTTGTGATCACTCTACTCCACAGAAAATGCATGCACCGATCACATTTTCCTTGAGTATTCTCTCCCGCTCGCGGTTCCCCAACGGAACCGCCAAAATGTTAGGACAATTTTGTGTGAGAGAAAAAAAAAGAGACTACTGTATTTCTATTAAGTAGCAACAGATTTGAGAGAAGAGAGTAGTTACAATAGAAAGAGGAAGAGGAAGAAGTAGATAGAAGAAATCCACTCTGAAGAAGACTACTCTCTCAAGGTTGATAACCGACATCTCCCAAGGTCCAACCCCAGTTTCTTCTTAGAAGAAATGATAAATGAATATCTGTATCCACACATGAAATCCACCCCTATTTAATACCACCCAAAGTAACGTACTATCCAACTTGCTATCACCAACCCCCAACCACTACAGTTGGAAACACAATATTATGATACCATAGAGAGGGGATCACGCCTAGTCACGCTGGGGGATACCACCGACCCAATCTGGATCAATTCGTAAAGTAGGGGATCATGCCCAGTCACACTGGGGGATACCACAAATCCTATTTGTAACACCCCGCCCCTACCTTATTGGCTTGAGGAGGCGGTGAGGGCTACTTGGCCTTAAGCGACGTTCCCAAGGCGCTAAAGGCTGGCAATAAATGCCGAGGGCTTCTAGAACAAATTGGGGAACGATTTGCCCTTAAGACAAAACCAACCAACAGTCCAATAACAACCACTATATGATGCATGTCAATAAAACATTCAAGCATGTATTCTCAAAAGACAACCAAGTTGTTCCACAATACATCCCAAACCACTAAATTGGACATGTCCACCAAACATCAGAGTACTATGCGGAAGACTAAACCACACCACACCACACCACGAGCCATGACACCACCACAGCTCCACACCAAGCTCCAAGCTCCAAGCTCCACCAAGGGGTCACAATGCTCCACTAAAGGAGGGTGATGCCTTACCTTTGCCCACGTCACGGTACACAACATCTGCAAAGACACCAAGGTGCCAAAGCAGAGGGTGAGTACTAAAACTCAGTAGGTTTTCCCCAAATGACTTCCCTACACACGCCACTAGGATAAAACCGTTAGCACATTTATATAAAACAATTTATATAAAATAATCACAAGTACAACCATTTCCCTAAGCCAAACATGACCTTACCAAGCTATCACACCCAAACCAAGCAACCAAGGGAAAGCCTCAACAGACACGTCACAAGCCATTTCATCATTTACCCGTTAGCACAACAATTTCCACCTTGCAAAACAATGCACACAACAAAACAACCATAACGGTGGAGCTTCCGTCCAACCTGTTTCACCCATTCACAACTAAACAATCAAAACGGTGGGACTTCCGCCCAACCCGTTCACCCATTCACAACTAGTGGCACTTCCCGTCCACTTACCATTGATGGTGACCCTTCCGTCCATTATTCATCCCCTTTTTATAGTGGTACTTCTCGCCACTTCCACACAACATTCCAATCAATCACAACCAAGCATATAACCCACCAAGGTTACAACATCATGCAATCAACCAAATTCCATTGCATAATAATCCACTTCAATAAATCACCCATTTATTGAAAACCATTTTCCATGCCCAACAACCTTTCAATAAAACAACCTCTTTATTGAAAACCATTTCCATCAATCATTTTCACAAATCAACCATAGCATCCAATTTTAAAATCTCCATTTTAAAATCCACAACAATAACATTTCATCACAAAACCCCCTTTTCCCCAAAAATCCCTAAAACATCACCAAAGCATCACCAAAGGGATTTTCAATCAATTTCGCACATCAAAACACAATTAGTTTTAAGCCCAACAAATTAATTGTAACCAAAACCATTAGCTCTAACCAAGTGGAGTTGAGAGAGAAGCCACCTACTTTTAGGGTTCCCGAGAAATCGACCCACAAGCAACCACACCTCCAATCCGGCGAACGCACCACCGAAACCTCTCTAGATCCCCTTCCCTAACATTCACAAGCCTTAAAAACATCATCCAAGGCAACCACAACCCTATATCTACACACAACAAGTGTAGATCTAGAAAACCAAGAAGAGGGAGATGTGGATCTAGAGGAAACCACAAGAAAACCAAGAGGAGAGACTTACCCGGGAGAAGCCACCTTCAATCCGCCAAGAAATCTCTTCAAAACGCTTCCAAACCGAGTCGGAGAGCACCCTCAACCCCTGAGAACCCAAAATCCCGAGTGAGGCTCGAGTGGGAGGAAGATTGGAGTGTTTTAGGTTAAGCCCGAGGGAGCCCGGACTTAAAAACCCCAACTTTAAGTGGCTGCACGGTTAGCCCGCACAGTTTGACAAACCGTGCGCAAACCGTGCGCACGATACTGCCTCGAGATCAAGGGTCTGCACGGTTTCCTCGCACAGTTTGGCAAACCGTGCGAAGCCTACTGTCTCCCCCTGCACGGTTTCCTAGAGCATCCGCACGATTTCCCTTAGCTGTGCTCAAACCGTGCCCCCTAAGAAAAGCCTCCAAACTCATCCAAAACCATTCCAAACTCTCCCAATCTCTTCCCAACTCATCTCATGCACTTTAAACACATAAAAAATGCATAAACAAAGGTTACATACCTCAAACCGGGGGGTGCTACACTATTGATGCGGTCCGTTAGGTGTAGGATCAATGCCCTACTCATGGAGGTTACGTGATTCCACAGACTCCACTAGGGGTGATAGAGGATCTCACTCCAGTTCTGGGGAGGGATACCTGACTCTATCTGGGACTCATCCTCTAGAGGGGATTATAATCCAGTGATGTGGACGTAATACCGTATTGAACCCTCGAGGAAAGGACCAAAGGGAACGCTATCAACCTATAATGGTCCAAGATAAAAACTCACCACATTATCTAAAATGTACCGTCTCAACGTCAGGGTCCCAATGCCGTAGACGGCTCTTCAAATGGACACACCATTTGAATGTTACGGGGGTTTGATGTTTCAAAGGACGGGAGGTCACCGGGCCCATGGATCGACCGCACGGTCAACCGTGCGACCGCCTCAGGTCGACTCGAGGTCTGACTCAGATCCGGACCGGTCCGCTGGGTTGACCCGACCCACTTTGCTTGGGCTCGACCTACTCGACCTGGCCCTGTTCGTCCGACCCGACCCACTCAGCCCGGCCTTGCTCCGCTCCATGCGGTCGCCCGCCGCGACTGCCACCTCCACATGCGGCCACCCACCGCGTCCCGCAGCCCGCTCCACTATGTCCCACATGGCCCCGCATCGTGCCGCCTTCGCATCATCAGACCAGCCGTGTTCGTGTCCCGCGACCTACTCCGCTGCGTCCAGCGCGACCCGCTCCGTCACCGTCGCTGTCATCCGCGGTCGTCACCTCCAGTTTCCGCACCACCCTGCCGGGCTGCCACACCGCCTCATCGGACTGTCGCACCGGACCTGCACTGGTGGTCCCTTATGCAGACAACCGAGCCAAATCCGATGCCTAAATCTCAAAAATGGTCATAGATTCGGGTTTTTTCGGGTCCCGATCTACCTAGATCCGGCCTCTGCCGTCGGTTTGCCTCCAATCCAGGGGTCCGATAACATTCGGAGCCACCAGACAAGTCGAACTATGGCCACGGGGGTCCAACGGTAAAGAACACGAAGGGGGAGATAAAAGCACAAGAACACCTTGAGGAATGAACCTAGGCCTTGTTCATGTCGGCCTCAATCCGTTCTCGTTAGGCGAGGAACAAAGAACAAAGAACTTATTTAAGAAAACTCCCCGAAATAAACCTGCAATTATAACCATCCCGGAATGATTGAACTGCGGATCAATCTATTCATGGATTGAACTGTGTTTATCATGAAAATCAAGAACGGGGAAAGATCATAATGAAATAACCGCCATACCCCAATTCGGATCAGTTGCTGACAAAGGACGATCGTTGTGTCATCGTCGTTGGTGAGGTTCCTTCGAATCGGTTGCATGTTGATCGTTGATCCACGATCCGTCTCTGTTTGTTCAAGAGAGTTATTCTAAATCTCTCCCTAGCGATTCTGCGGCGTTCCTAGGGTTATGCGGCTAACCTTGAGATTTCTGCATAAGGATACATTTAAGGGGAAAGTCATTGCGTGAACAAAAATAATTTTTATTTAAATTATTTAACGACGATTACGTATTTTTTGAGTTTTTCCACAGAAGACCCACACTGATTAAGGTTAAGTCGCACCTAGGGAAAAAACACATTACAAACTCAACAATGGTCTCATATTTTCAATCCGAGTCACCATTCACGAGTTATTAGGATTTTAAAAATAAAATAATTTTATTTACGATTACGTCCTTGGTGACTTTCTACAGATGACCCACGCCGACCAATGTTAGGTCGCGCCTAGGGTAAAACCGCCATTCTGAAATCAACGGTGCCTTCAGATTTCCGATCTGAGAATCTGTTTAGGAGTTATCCCATTTTTTCAGGAAAATCACGCATGAGTGATATTAAAAAGTTTAATATTTTTTAAACATTTATTCTAGGCAGCCTCTGAATCGCATGTCGTCTCAGCACTTGGCCTTGAAATAATTCCATATAATATCTAAAAACAATACATGGAAAATCCTAGACGTTACATTCTCATCTCCACTGCTTAAAGTCCAACATCTTTCCACTTTAAGAACTATTGCTTTGGCCTCCTCCCTCGGATGAGTTTCGGTATTACTGGACAAAGTACCCAATATCCAATTAGATGAAGTCATAGAGATATGATCCACTTTATGCTCAAGGTTGAGTAGGGCAGCCTTGTGGTTCTTCATTTTGGTCTCTTGGGTTGTCATCCTTTGGTTTTCTTTTTTCACGAAGGCAGTGAGTAGTTTTCAAGATTGGATTGGATAGGCTGGGCTTGTTGTGGTGGTCTTAACGGAGCTTGTTGGAATTACTTCTACTGAGCTAGTTGAAACTACTGAGCTCTAGGAAAAGGTTTTTGGAATTGTTGCTGTAGTCTGGACCTTGTGGTGGGTACCCAGGTGGTCACTGATTCCTTGGTGGCACCTATCCACTCCTTTTCTGAAAATAACATTGGTTTTGTTGTTGTGGCTGTTGAGATGGTCTTTGTTGAAAGTTTTGTTATTGATATTGTTGGGGCAGTTGGTACTACTAATTTTGTTGATTGTAATTGACGTAATTACAATCTTGAAATTGATATTCCTCTAATACTACCCTACAGTCTTGGTACGAGTGTGGACCTCCACACATTTCATAGGATTGAACTTCCATCACCGGAGTAAGTGGGGGTGGTACTGCAGTAGGTAATTGGAATGACATGAGCTTCTTTGTAAGAGAATCCACTTGGGCAGTGAGGTGGGTACTCTCCTCTACTTGATGGATTCCGCATTAAGGCGGTCCTCGATTGCACTGTCATAGACTAACATTGTGGGAGACTTCATCTAAAATGGCTTGAACCACTTAGGGAATCTTAAGCATGATTCCTCCATCAACAGCGATGTCTACTATAGTTCGTGTAGCTGATTGAAGTCCTTGATAGAACATTTTCAATTGTAGCCACACATCTAGTCCGTGATGTGTACATTTTCTTGTGAGGTACTTAAATCGGTCCCATGCCTCCCAACCCAATTCTTCGTCCACCTGAGCGAAGTTTTGAATGTCATTTCTTAACTTCCACGTTCGGATGGGTGGAATATATTTATCAAGCAATTTCTTGGCTAGATCATCCCAAGTCATGATGGATTCAAACACTTGACTTTTTAGCTAATCCTTGGCTCTTTCACAAAAAGAGAATGAGAAAATTCTTAGTCGAATGACGTCTATTGATACGCCCTGGTTGCAAAAGTATCACAAACCTCTAAGAAATTTGAAATGTGCTCATGGGGGTCTTCGCTTTGAAGCCCACTGAGCTGCCCTATGTTTTGGATCATATGAATGAGTCCAGGTTTGATCTCAAAAATGTGTGCCTGAATGGGAGGCCATACAATGCTGGACGCAACACCATTAATGGATGGTAATCCATAGTCCATTATAGTTTTCTCCTACAGTAAGGGTCTCTCCTAGATTAACAGGTGGCACATATTGCATATTTTGCTGGTTGGGCTGTGCAGGATTATTGCGATGAGCCATTGAAAGGCGGCGACATGCAGTTAAATACTGATCGATATCGGGATCGAATAAAAGTAGTTCTTAACCATTAAGTCTCTTAGAACGAGTCAGAGGCCCCTGACACATGCACTAGCTGAGAAAAAGAGAGAGAGGACACAGGTGTGCCTGCAGGAGAGAAAATGTAAAAAGAAAAAGGGGAAGGAAAAAGATGGAAGCGAGAGAGGGTAAGGTAATCTCAGGTTTAATCTGAAGGCTACTGTGCATAAGCAACAGTGATCCCCAACAACGACGTCAAAATTTGATGCACCCACACATGTCGTTTAATAAATGTAGACATTGATCGGATTAGAAATTTATATTCTCAAACTACACTTACTACTAAGTTGTAGTAAAGAAGCATTGTGAGGTTGAACCCACAGGGGTCACTGACAAGAAAACAACCATTTCAACAAAACCCTTTGAAAGGATTCCTCTCGTTCACTTTTCAATATTTGTTTTTTCTAAAACTAGGTTTTTTGGATTTAATTCGCATAACTAACAAGGGATTAATGTCAATTTTAGGGATCTTGGCAGAAGATAATCCTAAATCTAGCTTGGAATAGTCCTATGGCTTAGGCTGCAAAGTGGTGCAAGGTTCATTAATTGGTTTCATTCAAACCAATTGGATCTATCTATGATGCAACTATCCCTTGGTCTGGGTATAGGTCTGGGTATAGCTAACAACCTCGATGCATTACACTTAGCTTCTATGCAGAAATCGTCACATGATAATGGTCATAGCCTGCTCAACTCCAACTAGGTTAGGTTCATTCTCGTGTATTTTCTTTAAGTGACTTTCTATCTCGAATTTTTCACAATGTGTAAGGATTACACATTGTGTACTCCAGATCCATAATCTCCTCCAAAAATCTTGAATCTTGTGGGATCTTCGGGTTAAATTTTTGATCGGATGGGATCTTTGAACTTCGCATGTTGTGTACACTCTGCACGCCGTCTATGTAATTCACATTCAGTGGGATCTAATTTTGAAATTCGCACGTGTAATGTATATACATGTTGTGTATTATGTTTACATCATGTAAAGTCTTCACGGGTTGGTCTGTGGCTCTGCAGGCATGCTGTGAATGAGGACTACACGTCGTGTATATTGTACACAACTTGTAAAACCTATTTTTTTCCACTTTTCAGTATTTCCTCTTTTAAGTCTAAAATTTAGAATTCCTTTGAAAACAAATCAAAACCCACTGCATTATCAAATAAAACATGAATAAAAATTTAGACAAATGTATCCAATATGTATATATAAATTCATATTATCACTCCTCATGCGAGACCTTGATTGAGAGTCTACCAAAGTGCAGCCTGACTCCCTTGCGTCGATCGTCAGACATGCTTCCGTCCTGTAGCGCCAGCTTCTCTAGGCGTCAGACCAGACTGGTCATAGTTTTGTGGAATTCTTGTTGATCCTTCATGAAGGAATCGACCATTGATGCCAGTCCAACCATTTTTGCTTCAAGGTGGTTCATATATTGATCCATCCCTTCAAGCTAATCTTGGAGCCTTGTCTCCATCACCATGTTCCCTATGTCTCCATCGTCATCATTGCACTACTGCGACCAACGCCGACAGCGAAGTTGATGCGTCGTCAAAAGCACAAACCCAGTAAGTGAAGATGAAGCTGCGAAATGAAGCCGAATCACCACGACTTAAAGTTAACACCACATACTAGGGTTTCTTTGAACTTAAAGACTAATACACTAACAATGGAGATGCATCACTAATTATGGGCAAAGGGAAGAGGCTAATGAAAGAAAATTGCAAGACAAGCTTCAAAATTAGTTGGATTGAAGTCTATCCATTAAAAAGGATTGAAAATACATTATAAATCCAAAATAAAAAGAGAGTAATGACTTAAATTGAATTACAATTCATTAGGGCATTCAAAGGCACATAACAAGAATAAAACTAATTCCTCACGCTAATTAATGACCCCACTAAGTGAAGTAGAGAAATTCCTTCTTAATAATGTTTTCTCCATGTTTTTTTCCTATTTAATGTGATTTTACAGATTTCCTTTCCCATGTAAATATGCCTTTTTGGGCCTCAAATAAGTGTTTTGTGGCCCACCATTATGTTGGATGTCAAAAAGTGTGGTCCAATTCGAAAAACAGTTGGGCAAAAAATTCTTGTCAAGGCCAAAAGTATTCTCTTTGGGTTAGATCTGATCTATGTCATTCTCTCCTAGTTGGAGAGGATTTTCTCTCGAATCCATGGTATCATCTTCTTCAATGTATGCAGACAAGTCCCCAATGTTGAACGTTGTAGATGTAGGTTCCGTGCGCATCAGAAGCGTGCAATGTGCGGTTCTCAACTTTTCTTTTTTCCATAATCGATGATCAATCCGAGATCTATGCGACAATGAATGTCGTGATCAACATAATTGAATCAATGAAACAGACGATGAATAATTATTCTAGAACCGAGAGAGAGGATCATTACATATTATTTATAATTAATTTAATTAAATAAAGAATTAACTTTTTTTGGAATTCTTTCTTCGTTGATGAATCCGGTGACAGATCCGTGGTCCACCGTCATTGCGTTGTAGAAATCAAGTGTAGATTTCCTCTAGCGGTGATCCACACATGTTCCAAAAATATCCAGATGTCACCGAAGGAATCTATGGGTGCTAGCACGACATATCCTTGCGCTTGCGTCATCCTCCTTTGATTGCTTCGAAAAACACTTCCAAAGCGTTCTCCTTGATCCAATGGAGGAGGATTGCTCTCCATTCTTAGGAGCATTCCTGGAGAAGGGAGGTCTCTAGGCTTGATTATCCAAATATTTTGTGCACAAACAAGACAAATGAATTGGTTTACGAAGAAAATAACATAACTAACTTTATATATTACTAGGGTTAAAATAAAATAATTGCACAAGTGCCCTTAACTGGGATTCTGGATACACTTAGTGTGTGTCCCTCTAGGATTCTTTCTTAGTGGCATTAGACAGAGCAACCTAAAGTCCATGGTTATCATCTAGCAACACACCCAGACACCCATAGAGAAATAAGTTAATGCTGCAAAAACATGTTATATCATACAGATGCTTACTGTGTAATATAATCCATTTATCATAATATCTCAAATTAAGGTCGCATTTTGGTTTCATCAACTTATGTGCTCGATGTTTCTTTATTTAACTTTCCAAAAATAGAAATTGCCTATATAACTCCATGGACATGGATTTATTTAGGCTATATCATTTCCATCAAAGGGCCTGAGATATTCACTTACTTTAAAGAACAGAAGGGATAAATCCTTTCTCGTATTATTCACTAATGCAATATTACTTGTGACACTCCCAAAGTATCCTACCTCATTGCGAACATCTGTCATCACAGTTTTCATCAATACATCAAGGTACACAACTCATAATACTCAATAATATTCATAAAGTCTATGGATCAATAAAAATGTCTATAGATAGGAACATCTAATGACACATATAAATGTGGATTTCCTAGCAACAGGTCTCATTCTCATAATATCCTACTAGATATTACTAAGGGCATACACCATGAGAATGTGCCTCAAAGTCCTATGAGTCTCCACCCCAGATAAACTGTATCATTTGTGCCCCTCAAATGATATCACTTGGATATAGAACATATTTTAAAGAATAGAGCTGTAGCGCTTTCGGGTTCTCATTATAGCGGGAAACAGCTATGACCTTTTAGTGTGAAAACTACTTTTAGGACATTATCACATACCATGTCACGTAAAATAATAATCATGCTGTGATATGTAGTTTATTAATATTCAAAACTATGAATAAAGTTTACACAAAAGTTGGTTCTAGGGCACCAAACTGCTAACCATCAGTCTGCTAGCTCTCACATAATACTCATGCTTCTGATGAGATAGGCTTTTAGTCAAGGGGTCTGCCATGTTATCTTCCGTGGGTACTCTTCTCACTGCAAATTCACCCCTTTGATAAAAATACCTTAAGAGGTGATACTCCCAGAGTATATGCTTTGTCCGTTGGTGTGACCCCAGCTCTTTTGAAAGTGCCACCGCAACAGTATTATCACAAGACAATGTGACAAGGTCTTTAATGATAGGTACCAAATCAAGATCCTAGACAAAGTTACGCATCCAAACGACTTCCTTGGACGCATCAGAAGCCTCTATATACCTTGAATTTGCTATAGAATCAACGAAAACTGGCTACTTTGAACTCTTAAAGATCACAACTCCTCCGTTGAGATAGAAAACATATCATGATTGCGATTTTAGATCATTATGATCTGTATGAAAACTAATATCAGTATAACCCCTGATGAACAACTCCTCGTCTCCTCTAAACACCAGGAACATATCCTTAGTTCTTCTCAGATACTTAAGTATAGCCTTAACAGTTGTCTAATGTTATTCTATAAGATTTTCTTGATATGTACCTACCATGATCAATGCATAGTCAACATCAAGTCTAGTATATAACATGACATACATGATTGATCCTATCGATGAAGCGTATGAGATCTTTCTCATTCTTTATTTCTCTTGTTGTGTCTGATGACACATTTTCTTAGAAATATGTAAACCATTTGACATTGGAACTAATCTCATCTTGGATTGTTCCATACTAATTCTCTTTAGTATCTGGTCAATATATGTACTTTGACTTAGTCCAAGTAGCCTCTTGGATCTATCACGAATGATCTTGATCACTAGAATATAGGATGTTTCACCTAAGTCCTTCATTGAGAAGCATTTGTTTAACCAGTCCTTAACTGACTATAAGACTAATATATCATTTCCAATAAGTAATATGTCATCAACATATACTACCAAGACAATGACCGCATTTCCACTAAACCTCTTGTAAACACACGACCCACATCCATTCTTAATGAAACCAAAATTATTTTATGGATTCATCAAATAGAATGTTCCATGACCTGGAATCTTGCTTCAATCCATAAATAGATCTCTACAACTTGAAAATCTTCTTGGCATCACATAGAGTCACAAACCCTTCTGGTTGTGTCATATAGACATCTTCCTGAAGGATCCCATTAAGGAATGCAGTTTTGACATCCATCATCCAAATCTCATAGTCATGGTAAGCTTCTATAGTAAGTATAATTCTAATGGATTTAAACATGACAATTGATGAAAAGGTTTCATCGTATTCAATTCCTTGATGCTGTTTAAACCCTTTAGTCAGTAGCCTTACTTTATAGGTGTTGGAGTCTACGTCCCACATCAGACTTGTGGTCTGATGTGGTGTTTATTATTCATTATAAAATAAGATCAAGGTCTCCCTTAGAGAGACACCTTGGGTATTGGGTATATCCTCTTTTATCATACTATATGGCATCATAGAAGTTCTAACCAATAACCCTTCCGCATATATATATATTTTCTTCCCGTCTTGGTTTCCATTGTTTTTTCCCCGTGGGGGGTCGACAGACTGCATGGATAGCGAGCCATAGGTTTTCTACCGTCACCCCTCCCTCTGCCTCCTGCGCGGTTCCTATGCTGTGCGCGACAGTTCTTTGAGGCTCTCTCCCCGACGGCCTGGCGGTGGCTCTCTATGCAACCACCGACATTTCCGCCTTTGCGACCCTGCGCGCGACGACCCCCTAGCGGACGAATCTATCACGTCTCCCTCCTGTGCGAGGCATGTACAGCGCGCCACTACCCCGTACAACCCCTGACGACTCCAGGAGGCCTACCTGCATGCTCCTCTATGCGCGAATGCATCCCGGTTGATGACACCCACTGTTCACCGGCCCCTCCCAGTCACGTCTTCTTGGCATGATGCTCCTGCCCGTCACACTGTGCGACGACTTCCGCTGAACACCCTCCTCTCGTCACATCTCCCTCTTCCCGCTGCTCCAGTCCGGCGACTGACTCCCATCTACTCACCGGGCCGTCCAGATCTGGCGCGCTGCCTCCCCTGCTCGCTGACCCTCCCTGTGCGACACCTCCTTGCACCGACCAGTCCCGTTGGCGCCCTCTTTCATCCAACCCGCCGACCCTCTACCAGCCAAGTCGCGCCTCTGCATCCGGTGCCATATGATATCATCTTCTCTCACTGGCCCTGACCACGAGGCACCTCCACTGCGCCCCGTCGTCAACTTGTGTGGCTCCTCTGTGGAGCCTCGTCACCCACACCGCTTCTGCTCCTCCGCAGCATTCCCGACGTCCCATCGACCGATCCCGCCTGTGCTGTTTTCCCGACACTCTGTCGACTTCCCCCCTGCAATTACATCCTTATTCCAACTAATTTTCTAGTTTTTCATGATGGGAATTGTTCGTTGGTTGACAATATTTTTCAGTGGCATCATCTATCAACTTCTTGAGGGGGAGCAGCAGTCATGGCGGTTTATCTTTTCTTTGTTTTGTCTTTTTTTGTAATCAAGTTGGGTATGTCCAGCTTGAGGGGTAGTGTTTTCAGTGCCTGTTGATTGATTTTCTTTTCTTTTCTTTGATCTATTTTTTGTTATGTTCAAGCTAGGTACACCTAGCTTGAGGGGGAGTGTTGGAGTATGTATCCTATATCATACTTGTGGTCTGATGTGGTTTTTATTATTCATTATAAAATAACCTCAAGGTCTCCCTTAGAGAGACACATTAAGTATTGGGTCTCACCTCCACTCTTATCATTCTACAATAGGTATTTACTTTACCTTCCATGTCCATTTTCCTCTTGAATACCCATTTTCCCCCAACAGACTTTACATCTGGCGCATCGACCAAAACCCAAACTTGGTTCTGATACATGGAATCCATTTTAGAATGGATTCTTTCCATCTTACAGCTTCTAAGATCTCTACTGCTTCCTCATAGGAGAGAGGTTCATCATTGTCAACCAATAATGAGTCACCATCTTTAGTGACTAGAAAACCATATCTCTCTGGTTCTTTTATCTCTCTTACACTCATACATAGTACTTGTGTTTTAGGAACTACTTTTTCCATGGGGTCTTGTGGAACCTGTTACTCCACCAACTCATTTTATCTTGAGAATCAACTTCATCGAATTCAATATTGCTACCACTATCTCTTTTTTATGATGTGATACCTCTCAAGAAAGATGACTTGTCTGGTGATAATCACTTTCTTGTCTGAGGGGTTCTAAAGGTAGTATCTATTTATTTCATTGGGATAACCTATAAAGATACACTTTGTGTCCCAGAGTGCTAGTTTATTTCATGATAAGGCCTTAACAAATTCTTTGAAAACCCATACATGTGTATGTGACAAAATGAGTTTATTTCCACTCTATAACTCAAAGGGAATTCCATTTTCCACTTTTGTTGTAACTCAGTTTAATGTGTATACCACAGTTTGTAATGCATATCCCCAAAAGGATAATGGAAGATCTAGACGACTTATCATTGACCTTACCATGTCTAACAAGGTAAAATCATCCTTTCACTAACATCATTCTATTATGGTTTATAAGGTGGAGTGAGTTGAGTTGAAATCCCATAAAAAGTCGATGAACTCGTGGTTAAGATATTCACCACTTAGATCTGATCAAAGCTTTGTTATCTTCTTACAATGTTGATTCTCTACTTCATTATTGAATTCCTTGAATTTCTCAAAGGACTCAGACTTATACCTCATCAAGTAGATATAACAATATCTACTCAAGTAATCAATAAAAGTTATAAAGTAAGAACATCCATCTCTAGCTTCTACTAGAAATGGTTCACACACATTAGTGTGTACCAATACTATAAGATCGATGGACCTTTCACCCTATCCATAAATTGGTGGTTGTGTCATTTTTCTTTATAAAGAAGCATGAAATCTTTCAAGTGGTTTTACCTCAAAAGAGTCTAAATAACCATATTGACTAAGATTTGTCAAATGCTTCTTGTTTACATGACCAAGACAGTGATTCCACAACTAGATGTTATATGAGTCATGTGAACATGATTCGTTATTGATTTCTAACACCCGGTTTCATAATTTAATACATAAAGAACATTTTTTAAATGTTTCATACCATAACATATGTTGTACTTATTAAAGAAACATTTTTTTTCCAAACATGAAAATAAACCCATCTGTATCTAGGCATGATACATAAATTATGTTTTTGGTAACTGTAGGTATATAATAACAATATTTCAAAACCAAAATCATTCCCGTTGGCAATGAGAGGTGGTAGTAACCAATGGCTAGGGCAGCCAGCCTCGCTCTATTGGAAACTCTCAGAACCACCTATCCTCTAGCAATCTTTTGAAATCTACTTAGTTCCTTAATTTGGATACAGATGTGAGAACCACAACTTGTATCTAATACCCAATGTATAGATATTGAAAGATTATACTAGATACCGAATGCACCTTTAGCTCCCCCTTGCTTCTGGGTGCAGTTCCTCTTCCAGTGGGATGACTTTCCACATGCAAAACATACTGCCTCCTTTTCCTTACCCTGCCTCTGGATCTTCTTCTTCTTAGAAGGATGATGCTCTGGAGCTTTAGACTATTTATAAGTCTTGGGTCCCTTTTCCTTTTCCTTCCTTTTTGTTGGACCCTCTTTATTATGTTTTAAATAAAGAGTATTTCTGAGTCCCACATCGGATTACTCCACACTGTAATCCTTTTTATTCATCTATAAAAGAATGGCTCCACCTCATCTTGAGGTAGGGAGATTTAACTTTCACATGGTATCAAAGGAAAACTAATCCATATTTTTGTTCCTCTGCTGCCCATTTAGAAAGTCATCCCTCTGCCTCCCTGCGGCTTCCCGGTTTTGATCGGCACCGCCTCCCTTTCTGTGCAGCGCAGCGTCCTGACCCGTCTCTCTACAACGACTTCTCTCCACAGACCTACCCTTCCTTCAGCCTCCCGATGTTGCTAGCTAAGCCATACTCGGCACTTCCCGACCATCTTCCATAGCAGTTCCTAGCGTTTCCCCGCTTCTGACGCAGACGACCGACCCCCTCCCACAGAGATCTCCCTTCCCCTCCCTCCAAAGCGACTTCTTGTGATCTCCCATCCCCACCCTCCTACAGCAACATCCTAGCGATCTCTGGTCCCCACTACGAGCTCACCCAGCGTGCTCCTCCCTGCGTTCTGCTACCACCCAGTAGGAGCAGTTCCTTCCCCGCTTTCCCTGCAGCCTTCCAGCTTCGCCTGGCCCCGCCCCCTCCTACAGTGTCCCAACAATCTCCCTTCGGCGCTTCCCGACTACACCTCCCAAGGCGCATTCCAACCTTTGCGGCTACCAGCTACTCGCATCCGACGTGGCTCCCGGCTCCAGTCGCGACTCCCGGCTCCGGTCGCGACTCCTGACTCCCATCGCAGTTCCCGAAAACCGTCTCCTCTCGTGGCCCTCCAGCCCTCCTGCTGCGCCCTCACCGTCCGGTTGAACCCAACAACCCTCCACTGCTCTTCCTCCACGACGTAGGCTCTCCGACGAGGATGACCGACCCTGCACCCCTACACGGCTTCCCGGTGACGATCAACACCGCCCTCCTGTGTTCTCCCGGTGTCGATCGACCCCTCCTCGGCCCTTTCGGCCACCGACTCTGATAGGGTCACCCTCCCTTAAGCGGCCTTCTTCCCGCGCAATGCCCACCGACTCCATCATGGTTGGCGCTTCCGCTCGCAGGACTCCGACACCACCTCCAGTCACTGGTGCTCCTACAAGGATGCCCCCTCTCCTCCACTGTCAGCCTTCCCGCACGACAACCCCATGCTTCATTCCTCCGTCTGTGAGACCTCCGGAGCAGCTATCCCATGTTCTGTCCCTGGTCTCGAATACCCAATTCGGACTGGTGCTCTCATCAGCAGAGATTGCCTTTATACAATCCTGTTAGGCAGCTTTTCCCCTTCCTCGTCTACCACCACCATTGTTCAGACTGGTGGCTCTACCGTGGGTATATCTCCTCAACCAACATCTTGGATGCTTGGCTCTGGTGCGTCTGAACATCTCAGAGGAGATTCCAGTATGTTCATTACCTATCATCCGCATACCAGTGCCTCTGAAATTACTGTTTCTAATGGATAGAAAATCCCCATTGTGGGATTTGGAACATGCTCATTGACCCCATCTATTTACTCAGATTCCATAGCTCATGTTCATGAGATTCCATTTAATCTTATCTCCATCAGCAAACTCACTAAAGATTTAAACTGTGTTGCTAATTTTACATCCTCTGGTGTTGTATTTCAGGAACGGATGAAGAATCAAGAACTTGGTTGAGGTTATATTCAGAATGTGGTGTACATGTTCGATACCCCACCATATCTTGCTTGCTCATCCACAACCGTCCGTTCCCTCAAACTGCATTCTCACCTTGGTCATCCACCGACTTCCATTTTACATAAGCTTTTCCCCCCAATTCAGTCCCCACCTTTCCTTTCATTATGAATCCTGCAAGTTTTCTAAACATCATCGGGTGACGCATGTTCCTCGAATGGACCCGCGTGTAGCGAATCCTTTCGACCTTGTTCATTCTGATGTATGTGGTCCTTGTAGGGTTCCTAGTCAGTCCGGGTACAATTATTATATATCATTTATTGATGACAACCCACGCACGACATGAATCTACCTTGTTCATGATCGGTCTGAAGTATTTTTTACTTTTCAGAACTTTTATAATGAAATTCATACTCAATTATCCACCTCCCTTAAATGTCTCCGCTCCGATAATGGACAGAAATATTTATCCACCTCCTTTCAGTATTTTCTCAAGGATAAAAGCATCATTCATCATAAATCCTTCCTTGATACACCTCAGCAGAATGGAGTGGCCGAGCGCAAATATCACCATATTCTGGAGACTACTCGTGCCCTCTTATTCCACATGAAGGCGCCTCTCATGTTTTGGGGCGATATCATCCTTACTGATACCTACCTCTTAAAATCACTTCCTTCTTCTATCCTTCATGGGGAGACTCCTTTTCAGACTCTGTTCTCCTCTCCTCCCCTCACTCACTTCCACTTCATGTGTTTGGGTGTCTGTGTTATGTACATGAAACTCATCCCAATCTCTCCAAGCTATCCCCCAAATCCCTTCGATGAATTTTCTCGGATATTCCCGCACTCAACACGGATACCGATGCCACTCTTTAGACTTATGTCGGTATATCATCTATGTTGATGTATCTTTTGTCGAGAACTCTCCTTCATCTCTTCCCTCTCTCCATCCATATACCACCATAGATGACTGTCTTCCTCTTATCATCCACCCACCTCTGGTTCCCCACTCTACTGATCATTGGTTTGACATTGTCTACTCCCGATGTCCATCGAATGTGTCCCCCATCCAGGATGAGGACACTATCCTTCCAGCTTCATCCGATGCTCCTACTCCGGTGACAGATGAATTGACCATTGCACTATGGAAATGTACTCGTTCTTGCCAGAATACTCCTTGGTACACATACTCATACATGGGTCTTTCCTCTCTGGAGACAATATCTATTCCCCGCACAGTTGTTGATGCCAAATCTCACCTTGGGTGGCTTCAAGTAATGTAGGATGAATTTCATGCTCTGGACAAAAATCACACGTGGGATTTGGTCCCCCTTCCGGCGGGAAAACAGGCGGTTGTAAGCAATTGGATTTATACCGTCCGGCTCAATGCAGATGGCTCTCTTCATTGCCTCAAAGACAGACTTGTGGCGAAGGGATTTTCTCAGACTTATGGTGCCGACTATTTTGATACCTTCTCTTCAGTTTCAAAGACAACGTCTGTCTGCCTATCAATCTCTTTGGCCACTCATCATCATCGGCCATGTCATCAACTGGATGTCAAGAATTCCTTTCTCCATGAATCTCTTGAAGAAGTGTATCTGCAGAAACCTCCTGGATTTTGGGCCTTCAGAGTCGACTCCCATGTCTGTCGGCTTTGTCACTCTCTATATGGCCTCAAGCAGTCTCCTCGAACTTGGTTTGGTTGATTTAGCACCGTCGTCACTTCATTTGCACTCTCTCGAAGTATGAAGGACCATACCGTCTTCTATCGTATGGCGTCATCCGGCTGTATCCTACTAGTTGTATATGTTGATGATATCATCATTACTAGGAGTGACTCAACTGACATCTCCCAAATCAGGGGGAATCTTCAACACCACTTTCATAACAAAGATCTCGATCTGCTCACATACTTCCTTGGCATTGAGGTCTCCCATTCTACGGAAACCATCTTTCTTTTCCAACAGAAATATGCCTTGGATCTCTCGCAGGATGCTAGCTTGACTCATGCCACTACTGTTGATACTCTGCTCAAGCCTAGGGAACGATCTCTCTATGACAACATGGAACTCTATCCTCATCCAGAGAGTTATCATCATCTTGTGGGAAAACTCAATTATCTCGCCATGACACATTCGGAAATTTCCTACACTGTTGGAAATTTTTCCAGTTCATGGAGAATCCAACTAAATCTCAGTGGTATGTTGTCCTCTGCATTTCCAAATATATCAAGAAGGACCCTTCTCGTGGTCTTCAGTATTCAACTCATGATCATTTGGATGTTGAGGCCTTATGTGATGTGGATTATGCTGGCTTCCTTGCTACCCAAAAGTCTACTTTTAGGTTTACCGTTTTCTTGGCCGGTAACCTCATCTCTTATCACAACAAGAAACAAACTCTTGTCTCCAGATCTAGTACAGAGTCTGAATACTGTGCGATGGCCACAATCACTACTGAGATACTTTAGCTTTGTCATCTTCTCCATGAGCTTGGCTTCCCACAACAGACGTCTGCTAATATCTGGTGTGAGAATCAGGCAGCCATGAAGATTGTTTCTAATCCCATCTTCCATGAATGAACGAAGCATATTGAGGTGTACTGCCACTTTCTTCTCCATCACCTCAGTATCACCATATCAATTTCGGCCACATACCGACGGCTGATCATCTTGCTGACATCTTCACCAAAGGCCTCCTGAGAGCTTGTCTGGATTCTCTCAGCTCCAAGCTGGGTCTCCACAACATCAACGACCGAACTTGAGGGGGAGTGTGTCTGGTCTTATTAGATGTCTCCTTTCTTTTTGTGGGACTCTTGGTCCAAGTTGGGCATGTCCAGCTTGAGGGGGAGTGTTAGAACCTCTTTATTATGTTTTATGTAAAGAGTATTTCCAAGTTCCACATCAGATTACTCCACCTTGCAATCATTTTTATCAATCTATAAAAGAATGGATCTACCTCACCTTGAGGTAGGGAGATTTACTTTTCACACTTTTCTTATTCACTATAAGGACTGCGAGTTTATCACACTCAATGTCCTTATCCACTTAGAGAATTAAAGAAGTTCTGAAAGACTCTTCTCATTATTTCTCATATTATCATTTACAATACAACTGGAGAAGGTCTTAGGAAAGTGATGAAAGTATGAGATCTGTATGAAACTCATCTTGGAATTTAATCCCTAATATTTTCAAGCATTCAATATAGATAATAAGCTTGACTACATGAGGTCTAGATGGAACATACTCTCTAAGATTAGTTGTAAACATATAATTGGATATCTCATACCTCTCTTGTCTTACCTTCTCTTGATAGAGATCCTAGAGGTGAGACATCATGCTATAGGAATCCATATCCCCATGTTGCTTCAAAATATCATTGTACATGGATGATAACATAAAACACTGAACATCTATAGCATAATTCCTATTTTTATCATAGAGAGAAAACTCTTCACCACTTGCCTCATTTTTAGGCGCAACTGTTAAAGGTTCTTCCATCACATACAATTTTCTTTCACGATGAAGGATGACACATAAACACTTTTGACACTTGGAAATTTTTTCTAGTGATAAGGTTTTTCTTCTCAAGTATAGATCACAATGATATGTTTTATTTCATTTTATTTCTGTTTCCAAAAATAAGATGAGAAGAGTTTTAGTACTTTATCTGAAAAAATTTAGAAAAATAAATAAATATTATATTTATTAGTCTCCCACTATTTTATCGAAACCCAATAGCCCTCAACATTGGATTTAGAATATCCTATTTTCTTGTACATTCTAGTGGCATGGATTTATACTCCCCTTCTCATTACCCCAACTTTTGTTGGTCAAGAAACTCGAATGGTTTTAGGTAGGCATTCCAAATGCCAACTGCATTAACTCATAGTTCCTTGATCCGCTGAGTAGACTCCCCAATCCTTAAATCTTTAAATGGGTTTCCTCAACCTTTGCCTCTCAGTTACACCAAGACCTGCTTTGGAATTCAACCCTTGATGTGAACTAAGTTAATTCAACCCAAAACTTGAAGTTATAATTTTTTGACCATTTTAATTAAGTGATTAACCATGTCTTAGATAATATTTACGCATAAGCTAGTTTATTTTAGTTCTAACTTGCATACTCGTTAATTCATTAATTATGTGATTGTGACAAGACATCCATAATGAAATAGTTATGAAACTGACAGAAATAAAACAATAAAGCAATATGATCGCGAGATTATACTAATGGTTAGTTTATCTAGCGGTTGATAAACTAACCATTGACATAGGGGAAAACACCTTGAACCAATTAAGGTCCGTGTTGCACCTTTCCACCTGTCCACCTGTCCACCTGTCCACCTATGAATCTCCTTGGATTGGTTTCGCCTCAGATCTGAACTTGAACCACCTCCACTATATTGGGAGCTCCATTCTTAACATATTCCTTTTACTCACATGCAGGTGAGGGGAAAAGGGGTTTACATAAAAGAAACCAAGGGCACACATGCCCTACATAATAAGAGGAGAGAAGACACACAAACCAACAATTTTATTTAATAATAAATTAAATGAAACCAATCAAATAAAAATGTCTGGTCGAGTTCATGATCATCCACATGCATGTAATGAATTACACATTTAATAAAACTACTATTTAATTCTTAATTGTTATTATTTATGATAAATCACACTCGAATCAATTAATTATTATCTTTAATTAATCAATTATTTTATCTTAATTCTTATTTGAATTTCCTTGAGATTCTCATCCATACTAATTTTAAACAAATTAAATAAATTCATTTAAAATTATCCATGTACATAAATGTACCTTGGAGGAAACACGGTGAATACCCATCAAATTCTACCCAACATGTATTATACTCATATATTGTTTATTCTTGTGACATATGACATACATGAATTATCACGTAATTTCATAATGTGTAGTATCTATCTTAATGATTAGATGAATTACATGATGTTTTGGTCATGTGTTATGCTTCAATGCAAGTAGAGTAACAACTGTAATACGACTCATACATGATATGAAAATATGAACATTACGTAGATCTTAATTGAACATTTTTATATATAAATATTAAAACCCATCACATGGCGTTCCTTATAAATTTAATAACCATACGCAAGAGAATGTCTCAAGTTTTACATAATATAATAAATAAATTTTAAATCTGCGTAATTTAGTATAAGTACACGCTGTGTACGTCGGAGAACACAGCGTGTATGACTCTCACCGTCTATCTGAGGAACACACCTAGGCACTCGGTATGTAGACCGTACCTTGGAAATTGGAGTACACAACATGTCCAATGGGCTACACACTCTGTTATCTCTGAATTGCATGGCCTATCTTTGACTCAAAGGGACTACATACCATGTACATGGGCTACACGACACGTACTTCGGTTGATCGTGCACCTGTATGTTTTATTCAACACATTGTGTATTTAAAGCATGTAATTAATACATATGATCTTAAATTAATTTCTGAATCGATTTTGATGAATTGAACATTACTACATGACATGTAACTCCGGTTACATGGCGTTTAGTCCTATGTTGTTTATCCATAAACCTTGGGATCTACGGATAAGTTTCTCAATTTTATTTTAATCATAAAATTAACCGTTTTGATTAGATCTATGAGAGACGGAGGAAGAAGCAGATCTCACAATTCGTATTAAAAAAATAATTAAACTTGAATTGAAAAACTAAATTACAAATACATAAATCACGAACGATATTTAAATAATTATAAATAATTAAGTGACCGCTCTGATACCACTTGTAGGTTTCGGGCACATCGGAATCATGCGATGGGTGGTGCCCAACATTGCTTTTTTCCATAATCGATGATCAATCTAAGATCTATGCGACGATGAACATTGTGATCAATGGAATTGAATCAAAGAAATAGACAATGTATAATTATGCTGGAACTGAGAGAGAGGATCATCACATATTATTTATAAATAATTTAATTAAATAAAAAGTTACATTTTCTGGAATTCTTTCTTTGTCGATGAATCTGGTAATAGATATATGGTCCACCATCGTTGTGTTGTAGAAAACAAGTGTAGATTTTCTCTAGTGGTGATCCACACGTGTTCCATGAATCTCCATACATCACCTAATGATTCTTTAGGTGCTAGCACGACAGATCCTTGTGTTTGTGTTGTTAGCCTTTGATCGCTTTGAGAACCGCTTCCAAACTGTTCTCCTTGATCCAGTAGAGGAGTATAGCTCTCCGTTCTTGGGAGTGTTCTTGGAGAAGGGATCTCTCTAGGCTTGAGAGGATCCTCCAAATCCATTGTGCACAACCAAGACAAATGAATTGGATTATTGAAAAAATAATATAGGGTTAAAATAAAATAATTTCACAAGTGCCCTCAATTATTTATTTTATCCTAGAGAAAACCACATGTCAAGTAATAATAATAATAGTATTATTTCTCGATATGCTCTTAACTAGCGAATTAAAATTAAATATTATCTAATCAAATAATATTTAATATTTATTATTTTTTCTCACCGGACCATTTAACTCGGTTCGACATTCATCCACAATATTTATTGGGTCTTGAATAATGAATATTTATTTTTTAAATAAATATCACTACATTATTCATCAATAAATAAATAAATATTATATTCACTGAATAGAAAATAAACATTTATTAAATATTCCACTCACATTATATTCTCTCGATTAACTGGTGATAGAATATATGCGATCAATCAAACATGAATAATTATTAAACCATGTGCATAAATAATATTTATTCAAATTGTTAAATAATAAATAATAATATATTATTTAATTGAGATTATGGATATACTTAGTGTGTGCCTCTTTCTCAGTGGTATTAGACGAAACATCCTAAAGTTTAAGGTTAACGTCTAGAAACACACCATGAAACCTTTAGAGTAAGAAGTTAATTATGAAACGACATGTTACCTCATACGAATTCTTACTATGTAATATAATCCCTTTATTATAATATCTCAAATCAAGCAGGTCGCATGCCAGTTCCATCAACCTATGTGCTCGATGTCTCTTTATTTAACATTATGAAAATAGAACTTTTCTATATAACACCATGACCATGAATTTATTTAGGCTATATCATTTCCATCAAAGGGGCTTAGATATTCACTTCCATTAAAGAAAAGAAGGGATAAATCCTTTCTCGCATTATTCATTAATGCAATATTACTCACGACACACTCAACATATCCTACTTCTCCGCAAACATCTATCATCATGATTTTCATCAATACATCAAAGTACGCGACTCATAATACTCATTAATAATAATATCAAAGTATAAGGACCAATACACTCATCTTCAAATAGGATAATCCAATGACACATATAAATGTGGATTTCCTACTAGCGGGTCTCTTTTTCATAATATCCTACTGGATATTACCAAGGGGGCCTACACCATGAAAAGGTGCATCAAAGTCCTACGAGTCTCCACCCCTAATAGCCCGTATCATTTGTGTCTCTCAAATGATATCATCTAGCTATAAAACATATATTCAAGAATAGTGTTGTATCACTTCCGGGTTCTCATCATAGTGGGGAACTGCTATGACCTTTTAGTGTGACATATACTCTTAGGATATTATCACATACCATGTCACGGAGAAGAACAATCATAATGTGATAAGTAGTTTATTAATATTCAAATCTATGAATATAGGTTTATCATAAAGTACCCAGACGTTGGTTCTAGAGAACCAACTCCAACAGTAGAAATGATACCAAAATCACCAGGTAAATCGATTTTGTAGGCATTGTTTCCCACTCATTCAAGTACTCTGAATGGGAGTTCAACTCATGGTTCCAAATTTCACTTCCTTTTGGTAGATAATATCTCTCTGTGATGGTGAATGAACACTTTGTCTCCAGGTTGGAAAATGGGAAGCTTCCGATGTTTGTTTTCTCGCTTCTTGTATGCTTCATTTGACTTCTCTATTTGAGCATGAATAGATTCAGGAAGCTTCTTCATCTGCTTTTCCTTATGCTCTACATCAATATTCTCCTGAAAATAAAGAGGAAAAGAGAAAATTTTTATAGGAGTGATTGGATTGATTCCATAAACCATTTCACATGGATAATGTTAAGTGGTAGCACTTGAGATCTGTTGTATTCAAATTTAGCTTGTGAAAGATGTAAATCCCAATCTCTCATATTCTTGTTCACCAATGTTCTCAGAATATTTCCCAAAGTATGATTGATAACTTCTATTTTCCCATCAATTTGTGGGTGATGGGAAGTGCTAAAAAGAATCTTATTACCGAATTTTTCCTATAATGTCCCCCAAAAATGGTTGAGAAATTTAGTGTTTTTTTGTAACGTGCCATGAATGCAAACAATATCTTTGAAAAAAAAAATTCCCCTTTCATTGGATCTTCAGTCTTATCACAAGGTATGAAATGAGTCATATTAGAAAATCGTTCAACAGACATTATTAAATCTGTACCTCACTAATTCTTTGGTAAATCCATAATGAAATCAATGCTAAGATCTTCCCAGAATAGGTAATGGAGTGTATAAACCAAGCTTGAAATGACTCTTTTCTCTTTGACATGTACTGCATCTCAAAAGAATTTCTTGGAAATATGATTGCATCTTTGTCTAGTAGAAATGATCCTTTAGTATCTCCAAGGTTTTGTGGATGCCAAAATGACCATCAAGTTGTCCTTTATGTGTCTCCCAGATGTGCAATCCCTGTAATTACCATTTCGAACACACAACTTGTTTCTCTTGAAGAGAAACCCATAATGCATGAAATAATCCTCCCAAAATACCTTTTTTACATTGGATTAAAATAGAATTTAACTCTATATCATGATGATAATGTTCCTTAATAAGTTGAATCAATGAATTAGAGCATCTAGAATGGTAATTAATGCATACCTTTGAGATAAATCACCCGCCACCTGATTATCTTGCCCCTTCTTGTATTTTGATGCAAATGATAATGGTTGCAAGAATTCCACCCATTTTGCATGCCTCGAACTCATATTGTGTTGACCATTGGTAAATCTCAATGCCTGATGGTCAGAATGAAGAAAAAACTATTTTGGTTTCAAATAATGAGATCAATGATCTATAGATCTCACAATCACATAATCATAGGTGCTATAATTCCTCATCAAACCATTCAATTTCTCACTGAAATATGCAATGAGACACTTTCTTTGGATGAGAACAATACTAATCCCAACTCCACTTGCATCACACTCTACTTCAAAGACTTAATGATTCAAATAACTTTTCTTAATGATTTATAATGATTCATTTTCTACCTTTGATAACTAAAATTTCCCATTTTAAATCATTCGGAGATGGGTGCTATTATAGTACTAAAATTGGAAACAAAATGATAATAAAAAGATGCCAAACCATGAAAACTTTTATACTTCTATGATGGATCCTAGTGGTGGCCAGGACTATCACTTTAAATTTTGATTGATCCACTATGATGCCTTATTTGGACACCACATATCCCAAGAAAACCACTTGTGTTGAAAATAACTCACACTTTTCCAGCTTTCTATATAGATTTTGTTCCCGTAGAATTCCAAATACCTACCGAAGATGATCTACATGGATCTCCACATCCATACTGTTAATCAAAATATCATCGATATAAACACCAAAAAATTTACCAATAAATGGTTTCAAAACTTCATTCATGTGTTTCATGAATGTACTAGGAGCATTTGAGTGGCCGAATGACATGACAACAATCCACATTTGGTTTTGAATGTTGTTTTCCACTCATCCCCTTTATTTGAATCTAGTGGTATCCACTCCGAAGATCAACCTTCAAAAATATTGATGGCCAATGTAACTCATCAAGCTTATCATCGAGCTGTGGAATGGTATACCTTTATTTGAGGATACTATTATTGATAGATCTATTATCAATACACATGAATTACTTGCCATATTTCTTAGGCACCAATAATGCTAAAGATGATCCACATGGCTCTCCACATCCATGCTGTAAATAAAAATATCGTCTAGATAAACACCAAGAAATTTACCAATAAATGGTTTCAAAACTTCATTCATGAGTTTCATGAATGTACTCAGAGCATTTGAGAATTCGAATGAAATGACAACAATCTAGAATTGGTTTTTAATGTTTGTTTTCCACTCATCCCCTTCATTCAAATCTAGTGGTATCCACTCTGAATATCAACCTTGAAAAGATTGATGACCCATGTAATTCATTGATCATATCATCGAGCCATGGAATTAGATATCTGCATTTGATGGTAATATTATTGATATATCTACTATCAATACACATGTGATACTTACCATCTTTCTTCGGCACCAATAATGCTAAAAAAAAACATGAGCTCATGCTTGGCATTATAAATCCCCAATCCATCAATTCATCCACTTTCTTATACATTTCCTTTGATTCCTTAAGATTACACTAATATGCTGGTTTATTAGGAAATTGCTCACCTGGTACAAGATCAATTTGGTGTTCAATGCCTCTAAAGGGTGTTAATCCACATGGAAGATCATTAGGAAAAATATCATGATATTCCTTTATCAATGAACGAGCTAACGAATGGTGATTACTCTTCTCCTCATGGAATGAATTTTCCATGATCAATGAAAAAATAGGATTTTGTTTATGGATTTCTTTCTCTTCTTGAGATTTATTTATAGAGGCTACCTTAGGGATCTTTTGGAACAAATTTTTCTTGAAGAATCTGGGATAGATTCAAAGGACCATGTGTAATACTCTTTTCCCTAGATCAGAAAGAGTATGTGTTCCTACTATCATATTTCACTTCCCTATCAAACTAATAAGGGCTTCCCAACAAGTGAAAAGCTTCCATGGGAATAAAATCACACAATACCTCATCAACATAGTTCTTACCAATGGAAAATGAAATAAGAACCTGTTTGCTGACTTGGAGTGTATTCACGTTCAACCATTGATGTTTGTATGACCGATGATGATTCTAAGTTGGAAGCTTCAATTTATCCACTAGCATTTTTGAAGAAACATTTTTACAAATCCCACTATCAATAATAACCATGCTTACTCATTGATTTACAGTGCAAAGAGTTTGGAAAAATGTTTCTCATTGACCTTATTTAGGGTAGATTTGAGTTTGCAAAACTCTTCATAGCACAAGCTTGTTTCCCACATCATCTTCTTACACAACATGATATTTAATTCCAGATTTGTCACCACCATGTTCATCCTCTTCGATTGCATTAAATCTCTTCAATCTCCTTTATATTGATAATTCGTTTTCTATGACAGTTGGCCTAAAAATGACCATGTCACGACCCGTCCTCGGGGCCATGCCGTGACTACCCCAAGCCCGCCTTCCATAGGCCAGGGGCTGGCGACTAGCACCAAGGCGTAAATCCCAACAAAAAGGGAAGGCATTGCCTTTGAAAAGTAAACAAGCACCACAGAGTAAGCAAGTGGAAAAGTAAACACTAAGTAAAAATGGTACAAGCTGTGCTGAAAGTAAAAGGGGCCAGAAATACAAGCCCAACTGTAAAGTACAACTGAAAGGAAAAACAACAACTGAAAGGAAAAACTGCAGCGTCGAGCCGTCCTCTGAAGGTCCCACCTGAAGGGTGGGTACAGATAGCCTCCACAGCTCCTCGGTCCAGCCGTCCGCTCCGAGTACGTCCCGACCAGTGGTCCACCTCCAAGTACCGTCCAGCTCCGCACGCCTCCACCTCGATCAGCGCTGCCCGTCGTCTGCAACCAACACCACGAAGTGCGGGCAAAGCCTGTGCAGGGGTGAGTATAAGCTACTCAGTAGGGACCCCGAGACCCCCGAAGGTCTCACGAAATCCACAAAGGATAATCCACAAAGGAAAGATACAATCACGAAGTAACATCTGACACGACTTAGGTATATGCCCATACATATACCTAAGTCATCAATTCCCGTTCGGCTCCAACGTCCGAGCCTAAGCACAACCCAGTCCACACAGGAAAGCAAAACGTATACCCACACAGGATAGCTCAACACAATCCACAAAGGAGAGTAAACAGTAAATCCACACAGGATAGCTCAACACAATCCACAAAGGAAAGTAACACAAGATTCAACTCACACAGGTATACTTCTTCGGATGACGATAAAGATGGTCACTGATCCATCTAAGTCGTCGGACCCACGAAGGATCGATAGGTAACTAACACCCGCAATGACCCACACAGGATCGGGCCCACACATGACCCGTAGGCGCTGGCTCACACAGAACTGCTGAGCGCGGACCCACACAGGATCGGACCCACACAGGATCGGGCTCACACAGGACCGGGCCCACACAGGACCTGTAGCACTGATCCACGTAGGATCGCTGAGTGCAGTAGTCGTCGCAGTCCACTGAGGATATCTGCACAGTCGTCGTCACAGTCCACTGAGGATCTCTGTACGGTCGTCGCCGCAGTCCACTGAGGATCTCTGCACGGTCGTCACTGTCGAAGAAGCAGTCGCAGCCAGCACTAGGGTTCCCGCACACAGCAAGCTCGTTCGGGAGGGTCCGCTCCACGAGCTGAGAGGCTGATACATCAACTGACACAAAGTCTGAAGTTTATGTATCCAAAAGTTCCGTATCGTCAACAGGAACTCAACGTCGCAGACAGCGCGTCGATCGGACGCCCGGTCTGAGAGTTATTGGCTTTTTCGTCCCAGGGGCCCGGTTGGTTTTTAAGGCAAAACCAACCCGACCGTACTCCACCTGCGTCCAAACCTCGGGCGGAGTGATCCAAAAGATCCGTCTCACTTAGAGGAAAACAACGAAGCAGACGGCACGTCAATCGGACGTCCGTAGCTCAAGATATGAGCGTTTCCGGTCCGAGGGCCCGGTTGGTTTCGTGTACAAACCAACCCGGCCGAACTCAAAGTATTCCGAAACCTTGAGTGAGATATACCGAAACGACCGTCTCGATCCAAGGATCGCGTTGCCGCTGACGGCGAGTCGTTTGGAGGCTCGTAGCTCAAGTTACAAGCGTTTGAACGAAGACCGTCCGAAGAGGGGGGGTACGGGCCCGGGCCGACCCGGCCCGACCCCCCCTGGGTTGGCCGAACCGGGTCAACCCGGTCCGACCCGGTCGGACCGGTCTGGCTCGGCCAGCCCGGCCCGGCTCGGCCGAGCGGTCGAGTGGCCGACGCGAGGGGAGCCGCCGCCCCGCGTGACACCCTCGCGGCACCCGCGGGGTGTCGGCCAGGCGACCGGACGCGGCTGAAGCCGCGTCCCGGGTGACGCGGCGGTCTCGTCCGGCGGCGCGCCGGGCGCCGCCGCTGGCTTCCGCGAGCCGCCGGAGTCGCTCCGGTGGCCCGTTTTTCTTCCCGTCTGCGCTGTTGCTCCTCCCGAGACTCGTTCTTCACTGCGGGATCGTCAAACATCCGTTGCGGCACGTTCCGTCGTCGCCCGTCAAATCCGCACAAAAATGAAGAACGGCGGAGGGTCGTCGGGCCGTGTTCGTTTGGCCCGCACCCTCCGCGTTAGAGATAAACAATGGGAGGAATTAAAGTTCAACACATGAACGCATATCCGAAACAATTTTTAATGAAATAAAATTGTTTCATAAAACGGGTTCCTCATTTGAACGGAAACAACAATTTTAATGAATTTAAAATTGTTCACAAAACCAGTTCTTTAACTTTTTAAAGAAGCATTTACGGGAATATAAAAAGGGGTAATTTCAAAATAAAATCCCTGCCTCGTAGTTGTCGCGCATGAGCGTTCTTCGCGGAATTGCTCGTCGCGGAAGAGGGGGATCGTCGCGTCGTCGCGGGAAGGCGTCGCGTCGTCGCGGAATCCGGCGTTGAGTCGGCGAACTCAACGGACCAAGAACAACAGATTTAAATTATAAATAATTAAATCTGTGTTTTGTTTTAAACCAAAAAGAACTTTTAGAAGAAACCCGAAATCACTCACCTCAAACGGTTGGTGATCGGAGATCGGGGCGGGGAAGAACATCTCGGATTGGAGCGTTGTCGATTTCCGCGGATGACGGCGTTCTTCGCGTTCTTCGCGTTCTTCGCGTTCTTCGCGTTCTTCGCGTTCTTCGCGAAGGAGGTTGAAGGTTCAAGGATCCTCTCTCAACGAGTAATCCTCCAAAAAAGATAGGTTGGTCTTATTTTATTATTATGTCAACAAACGAAAACGGGTAAGTAACGACCCATCAATTCGTTGAATTAATTCAACAAAAGAAACAACTCATTTAATTTACGAAATAAACCGCCCAATTAAATGGTCTGTTAAGAATTTAAGAAACGCGTCAGTTGACTTTCATAATGACGGGTTTTCGCGGGTGCGTTACTAAGCGGAAAGAAACGACGGGGCTCGTGCGGGCCCCACCTCAAAAATATCCTACCAAGGGGTAGGATATTTCTGTATAGCATCCTATCCGGTTCAAATCAGTTCAAGCCGCCTTTAAGTGGCTTCAAGTGGCTTCCAAGTGGCTTAAGTGAAATAAAATAAAGTTGTCGCAAAATTATTTTATTTCTTAACTTTAAGCCCGAAAATTAAAAACCACACCCGAGCAAACGCAACTCCGGAAGAGGCGTTTCTAAGAGAATACCGGCGCTGCGATTTCATCGGTGCCCTTAGAATCGATTCCGGGCACCGGTTCAAAAGTTAGAAAAACCCGCTCGTCCGTTCACTGAACGTACCCGAGCCAAACTTCGGAAAATGATTTCGGGCACACCGGGCCTCAGAATCAGGTGCCGTCAGAGACTGCGTTCTTGTAAAATTCCAAAGAAAATTAAGAAAAAAAATTTCCTTGAAATTTACGGGTCTTTACATTACTCCCACCTCAGGGCTTTACGTCCCCGTAAAGATACATAAAAAACTAGGGAAACAAATGTGGGTACTGATCACGCATCTGAGCCTCCCGCTCCCAAGTGCTCTCCTGGAGGTTCCCGTGCTGCCATATGATGCGCACAAGAGGAATCGATCGCCCACGTAGGACCCGCTCCTGTCGATCCTCTATCTCCACCGGGACCTCTGCAAAAGTCGCCCCATCATCCACGTCTAGCTCCCCATAGTCAATGATGTGCATCGGGTCGTGCACGTATCTCCTCAGCTGGGATACGTGGAAGATGTCGTGCACCCGGTGCAACTGAGGTGGCAGAGCCAGGCGATAAGCCACCTCACCAACCCTGCAGAGGACCTGGAAAGGCCCGATGAAGCGTGGAGACAACTTGCCGCCTCGGCCAAATCTCCGCAACCCACGTCGAGGTGCGACCCGCAAGAAGACGTGGTCACCATCCTTGAACTTTAGTGGCCTCCGCCTCCTGTCAGAATATGACTTCTTCCGGCTCTATGCTGTCCTCATCCGCTCCTGGATGACCTGGACCTTCTCTGTCGTGGCCCGGACCATCTCTGGTCCCACAAGTGCTGACTCCCCAGGGTCTGTCCAGTACAAAGGAGATCTGCAAGGCCTGCCGTACAACGCCTCGTAGGGTGCCATCCCGATGGTGGAGTGGTAGCTATTGTTGTACGCGAACTCCACCAAGGGCAGGTGGTCCTCCCAGCTGCGACCAAAGTCGAGGACACATGCGCGGAGCATGTCCTCGAGAGTCTGAATGGTCCTCTCCGTCTGACCATCCGTCTGAGGGTGAAAGGCGGTGCTCAGACGTAGTCGCGTCCCGAATGCCTCCTGAAACCCCTTCCAAAGCCGGGAAGTAAAGCGAGCGTCCCGATCGGAGACGATAGTCGATGGCAAACCGTGAAGCCGTACAATCTCCTGAACGTAGAGACGCCCCAAGCTCTCCACTGGGCCCTACTCTCGGATGGGTAAGAAGTGTGCCGACATGGTGAGTCGGTCAACAATCACCCAAATGGAGTCGTGACCTCTGGAAGTGTGTGGAATTCCAGTCATGAAGTCCATAGATATGCCGTCCCACTTCCACTCCGGGACCTCCAAGGGCTGTACCAAGCCTGCTGGTACCTGATGCTCTGCCTTCACCTGCTGGCAGGTGAGGCACCACGAAACGAACTCTGCCACATCCTTCTTCATGCCCGGCCACCAGTGCTGTCGTCTGAGATCCTGGTACATCTTCGCCACTCTAGGATGTACTGCCAAAGGAGAAGTGTGAAACTCTCTCAGCACCTCCTCTCGTAAAAAGACTGGTACCAAGGTACGTCCTCTGAAAAGGACATCGTGCTCTGCTCCAAGGGAGAAACCATCAGGTGCCTGTCCCGAGGATATCTGTGCACGCCGTGTCTCACAGTTAGCGTCCCCACGCTGTGCCTCTCTGACCCGCTGTAGAAGTGGAGGAGAGACTGTGAGATACTGAAGGAAGCCTGCTCCGTCTCTATCCACGAAGGATATCTGCAAGGCGGCTAGCTGCTCTGTCGCCTCCTCAAGTAGATGGATGCCCGTCCTTCTGCTGAGGGCATCGGCTACCACGTTCCCCTTCCCAGGAGTATAGACTATCTCAAAGTCATAGTCCTGGAGGAACTCGAGCCATCACCGCTGTCTCAGGTTCAAGTCCTTCTGAGAGAAGATGTACTGAGACTCTGGTGGTCAGAAAAGACTGTAAAGCGCTCACCCATTAGATAATGCCGCCATGTCTTCAGAGCGAAGACCACTGCTGCTAACTCCAGGTCATGAGTAGCGTAGTTATGCTCATGCGGCCTCAACTGACGTGATCCATAGGCAATCACGGCCCGCTCCTGCATCAGGACACACCCGAGTCCGGTCCCTGATGCATCTAAGTAGACTACGTATCCAACTCCCTCCTCAGGCAACCTCAAGATAGGTGCGCTGGTCAACCTCTGTCTCAGCTCCTGGAAGCTCTGCTAACATCTGTCTGACCACACGAAGGGTTTCCCCTTCTTCGTCAATGCTGAGAGTGGGGCCGCAACTCTGGAGAAGTCCGGCACAAATCTTTGATAGTATCCGGCTAGGGCCAAGAAACTCCGCACCTCTGGCACGCTCTTGGGTGGCTCCCAAGCTAGCACTGCCTCGATCTTCGCGGGATCCACTGCAACTCCCGCCTCAGAAATGAAGTGCCCCAAGAAGTGGACCTCACGTAACCAAAACTGACACTTCGAGATCTTTCCATAAATCTGGTGCTCTCGGAGTGTGTCTAGTACAACACGCAAGTGGTAGGCTTGCTCCTCCTCGGTGGTCGAGTACACCAAGATGTCGTCGATGAAGACCACGACAAATCGATCAAGGTATGGCTGGAAGATCCTTTTCATGAGGCTCATGAACACTGCTGGAGCGTTGGTTACGCCGAAAGGCATAACCAAGAACTCATAGTGGCCATACCGACACCTGAAGGCCGTCTTCTGCACATCCTCGTCTCGAACTCTGAGCTGATGATAGCCTGACATGAGGTCTACCTTCGAGAACCACCGCGCTCCCTTGAGCTAGTCGAAGAGATCATCAATCCTGGGTAGCGGATACTTGTTCCTCACTATCACCTGGTTCAGGCGACGATAATCGACACACAGTCGCAAGCTCCCGTCCGCCTTCTTGGCGAACAAAATCGGGGAAGCCCAGGGTGAAACACTGGGTCGGATGAACCCCTTGCCCTGAAAGTCCTCCAACTGTACCCGTAGCTCTCGAAGCTCAGCGGGGGCCATCCGATACGCTGGAGTAGATATCGGGGCTGTCCCGGGGTACAGATCAATATAAAAGTCTACCTCTCTACGAGGAGGTAGCCCTGGAACGTCATCGGGGAAGACGTCTGCATACTGATCCACCACTGCAGGAAAACTAGGACTCTGCACGTCAACTGCTCCAAGGATGAGTCTAGCCAACTGATGAGTGATGGGATGTACTCTCCTCTGCGGAAGTCCATCCTGTGCTACAAAGGCTCCCTTCTCACCGGTGAAGGTGAACCTGCTCCCGTCGGTGCGCACACATCTCACCTTGCGCCTAATGCAGTCAATCTGAGCATGGACCGTAGATAACCAATCCATGCCCAAGATGACGTCGTAAGGCCTCGATGCCGCTACAAGAAGATCCCAGCCAAAGCTCTCGCCTCCTAGAGTAAGCTCACACTACCGGCACTAGTGCGTAATCGTCGAGTCTGCTCCCGTAGGAGTCTCTAGCCGTAAGGATCAAGCTAACGGCTCTGTCGGAATCTCCGAGCTCCGAACAAGGGCAGTGGCTATGAAAGAGTGACTCGCTCCTGTGTCTATCAGAACTGCAGCAAGGGTGGAATAGACACAGATCGTACCTCGAATCATCTCTGGCGCGCCGTGGTCGTAGGCCTCCGCTGCCTGGAGCTGTGTCTGTCTCTGCCCGCCAGCTCCCTGTGGTCGGGGCGGGCCTCCTGGTGGTGGTGGTGGCAGAGCCTCAAAGCATCGCCCACCACCTGCTGCTCGGCCAGCTCCTCTGCCTCGTCCACCTCCTCCCTGCGGACCGCCACGGTCGACCCTCTGCCTCTGCCTGGGTGGCCCCTCCACCGTCTGCTGCTCCTCGGTACGGCGGGTCGGGCAGTCACGAGCCATGTGGCCCTACCCACCGCAGGAGTAGCACTGCCTGCCTCTCGGAAGACTGGCCCCGCGCTGTGTGCCCCACACTGCTGAGCCAGTGTCCCGAGGTCGTCTGCCGGAAGGCCTGGTCTGCCTGGAACCCTGAGTCATCCGTCGGCTACCAGCTGCCGAAGACTCTACTACCTGCCGCCCTGCGGTAGGTGTCGCTGTGGACTCAGCCAGGAAGCTCTCGATCAGAAGGGCTCGCTCCAGCACTCCTGCCTGGGTCGAGATGATGAGGGAGATCAGCGATGACCTGATCTCGTGTCTCAATCCCTACTCGAAGGTCCGGGCCCGGAAGAAGGGGTCCCGTACCATGTCGGTCGAGTAGCGAGAAAGATCGGTGAACCTCGCCGCGTACTGAGCGACCGTCAAGCTGCCCTGCTGCAACTGAAGAAGCTCCTGAATGCGCACCGCACGGAGGGTGGCCGGGACGAACTCTGAGCGGAAGAGGCTCTCGAAGTCTGTCCAGATGAGGGAGGCCTCATCGTGTACCTGGGGCATCAAGCTCCACCATCGCCCTGCTGCTACGTGCAGTAGGCTCGCCGCGAGGATCACCATGAGGTCTGCTGGTGTCCTCACTAGCCTGAAAACTCGAACGACCGCCTCCAGCCAGTCCTCGGCGGCCTGGGGGTCCGTCTCCCCACGAAACCTGGGTGGTCGCTGGCGCTGGAACTCGTGCAGAGCTCTGAGGCGTCATGCGTCGTCAGTTGCCAGTGCTGGAAGCATCGGGGGCTCGGCGGGTAAAGGTACCGCCGGTGCCTCTGCTGTCAACGGGCCCTGTACCGAGGCCTCGTCACTCGGCGGGCTATCGTCGCGCTCTACTATCGGAACCCTAGCTGGCTGCTATCGTCGGGCCATCCTGAAAAGGAAACAATTGCACCACAGTCAGAACAGTATACCTGGTGAGTTGACACAAGTAATCACAAAGAAAACTTGTAACACACATGCAATCAATGTCTTCGTGCATTAAGTCGGAAATCAGAAGTCAGGGTCCTGGTGTACGGATACGTCGGCCGCCACACCAACACTGGACTCCCTGGACTGATAACCACACTCAATATGCTAAACACTATTACTTCACATAGAAGGAAGATCAGAGTCTGCGGTAGAACTGACCGCCTCTGATACCAATTTGTCACGACCCGTCCTCGGGGCCGTGCCGTGACTACCCCAAGCCCGCCTTCCATAGGCCAGGGGCTGGCGACTAGCACCAAGGCGTAAATCCCAACAAAAAGGGAAGGCATTTCCTTTGAAAAGTAAACAAGCACCACAGAGTAAGCAAGCAGAAAAGTAAACACTAAGTAAAAATGGTACAAGCTGTGCTGAAAGTAAAAGGGGCCGGAAATACAAGCCCAACTGTAAAGTACAACTGAAAGGGAAAACAACAACTGAAAGGAAAAACTGCAGCATCGAGCCATCCTCTGAAGGTCCCACCTGAAGGGTGGGTACAGATAGCCTCCACAGCTCCTCAGTCCAGCCGTCCGCTCCGAGTACGTCCCACCCAGTGGTCCACCTCCAAGTACCGTCCAGCTTCGCACGCCTCCACCTCGATCAGCGCTGCCCGTCGTCTGCAACTAACACCACGAAGTGCGGGCAAAGCCCGTGCAGGGGTGAGTATAAGCTACTCAGTAGGGACCCCGAGACCCCCGAAGGTCTCACGAAATCCACAAAGGATAATCCAAAAAGGAAAGATACAATCACGAAGTAACATATGACATGGCTTAGGTATATGCCCATACATATACCTAAGTCATCAATTCCCGTTCGGCTCCAACGTCCGAGCCCAAGCACAACCCAGTCCACACAGGAAAGCAAAACGTATACCCACACAGGATAGCTCAACACAATCCACAAAGGAGAGTAAACAGTAAATCCACACAGGATAGCTCAACACAATCCACAAAGGAAAGTAACACAAGATTCAGCTCACACAGGTATACTTCTTCAGATGACGATAAAGATGATCACTGATCCATCTAAGTCGTCGGACCCACGAAGCATCGATAGGTAACTAACCCCCGCAATGACCCACACAGGATCGGGCCCACACAGGACCTGTAGGCGCTGGCTCACACAGAACCGCTGAGCGCGGACCCACACAGGATCAGACTAACACAGGATCATGCCCACACAGGACCGGGCCCACATAGGACCTGTAGCACTGATCCACGTAGGATCGCTGAGTGCAGTAGTCATCGCAGTCCACTGAGGATCTCTGCACAGTCGTCGTCGCAGTCCACTGAGGATCTCTGCACGGTCGTCGCCGCAGTCCACTGAGGATCTCTGCACGGTCGTCGCTGTCGAAGAAGCAGTCGCAGCCAACACTAGGGTTCCCGCACACAGCAAGCTCGTTCGGGAGGGTCCGCTCCACGAGCCGAGAGGCTGATACATCAACTGACACAAAGTCCGAAGTTGATGTATCCAAAAGTTCCGTATCGTCAACAGGAACTCAACGTCGCAGACGACGCGTCGATCGGACGCCCCGGTCTGAGAGTTATTGGCTTTTTCGTCCCAGGGGCCCGGTTGGTTTTTAAGGTAAAACCAACCCGACCGTACTCCACCTGCGTCCAAACCTCAGGCGGAGTGAGCCAAAAGATCCGTCTCACTTAGAGGAAAACAACGAAGCTGACGGCATGTCAATCGGACGTCCGTAGCTCAAGATATGAGCGTTTCCGCTCCGAGGGCCCGGTTGGTTTCGTGTACGAACCAACCCGGCCGAACTGAAAGTATTCCGAAACATTGAGTACAATATACCGAAACGACCGTCTCGATCCAAGGATCGCGTTTCCGCTGATGACGAGTCGTTTGGAGGCCCGTAGCTCAAGTTACGGGCGTTTGAACGAAGACCGTCCGAAGACGGGGGGTACGGGCCCGGGCCGACCCGGCCCGACCCCCCCTGGGTCGGCCGAACCGGGTCAACCGGGTCCGAACCGGGTCAACCCGGTCCGAACCGGGTCAACCCGGTCCGACCCGGTCGGACCGGTCTGGCTCGGCCAGCCCGGACCGGCTCGGCCGAGTGGCCGACGTGGGGGGAGCCGCCGCCCCGCGTGACACCCCCGCGGCACCCGTGGGGTGTCGGCCAGGCGACTGGACGCGGCTGAAGCCGCGTCCCGGGTGACGCTGGGGGAGCCGCCGCCCCTGCGTGACACCCGCGGGACACCCGCGGGACACCCGCGGGACACCCACGGGGTGTCTCCCTGGCGCCGGACGCGGCTTCAGCCGCGTCCCGCAAGCAACGCCGCCGCGGCCGGTGCCGCGGCGGTCTCGTCCGGCGGCGCGCCGGGCGCCGCCGCCTCCGGGCGCCGGCGCCGCCGTGCCGGCAACCCGCGCCGCCGCCGGCTTCCGCGGGCAGCCGGAGTCGCTCCGGTGGCCCGTTTTTCTTCCCGTCTGCGCCGTTGCTCCTCCCAGGACTCGTTCTTCACTGCGGGATCATCAAACATCCATTGCGGCACGTTCTGTCGTCGCCCGTCAAATCCGCACAAAAACGAAGAACGGCGGAGGGTCGTCGGGCCGTGTTCGTTTGGCCCGCACCCTCCGCGTTAGAGATAAACAACGGGAGGAATTAAAGTTCAACACATGAACGCATATCCGAAACAATTTTTAATGAAATAAAATTGTTTCATAAAACGGGTTCCTCATTTGAACGGAAACAACAATTTTAATGAATTTAAAATTGTTCACAAAACCAATTCTTTAACTTTTTAAAGAAGCATTTACGGGAATATAAAAAGGGGTAATTTCAAAATAAAATCCCTACCTCGTAGTTGTCGCGCGTGAGCGTTCTTCGCGGAATTGATCGTCGCGGAAGAGGGGGATCGTCGCGTCGTCGCGGGAAGGCGTCGCGTCATCGCGGAATCCGGCGTTGAGTCGGCGAACTCAACGGACCAAGAACAACAGATTTAAATTATAAATAATTAAATCTGTGTTTTGTTTTAAACCAAAAAGAACTTTTAGAAGAAACCCGAAATCACTCACCTCAAACGGTTGGTGATCGGAGATCGGGGCGGGGAAGAACGTCTCGGATTGGAGCGTCGTCGATTTCCGCGGATGACGGCGTTCTTCGCGTTCTTCGCGTTCTTCGCGTTCTTCGCAAAGGAGGTTGAAGGTTCAAGGATCCTCTTTCAACGAGTAATCCTCCAAAAAAGATAGGTTGGTCTTATTTTATTATTATTCTAACAAACGAAAACGAGTAAGTAACGACCCATCAATTCGTTGAATTAATTCAACGAAAGAAACAGCTCATTTAATTTACGAAATAAACCGCCCAATTAAATGGTCTATTAAGAATTTAAGAAACGCGTCAGTTGACTTTCATAATGACGGGTTTTCGCGGGTGCGTTACTTAGCGGAAAGAAACGGCGGGGCTCGTGCGGGCCCCACCTCAAAAATATCCTACCAAGGGGTAGGATATTTCTGGATAGCATCCTATCCGGTTCAACTCAGTTCAAGCCGCCTTTAAATGGCTTCAAGTGGCTTCCAAGTGGCTTAAGTGAAATAAAATAAAGTTGTCGCAAAATTATTTTATTTCTTAACTTTAAGCCCGAAAATTAAAAACCACACCCGAGCAAACGCAACTCCGGAAGAGGCGTTTCTAAGCGAATACCGGCACTGCGATTTCATCGGTGCCCTCAGAATTCGATTCCGGGCACCGGTTCAAAAGTTAGAAAAACTCGCTCGTCCGTTCACTGAACGTACCCGAGCCAAACTTCGGAAAATGATTCCGGGCACACCGGGCCTCGGAATCAGGTGCCGTCAGAGACTACGCTCTTGTAAAATTCCAAAGAAAATTAAGAAAAAAATTTCCTTGAAATTTACGGGTCTTTACAGACCATACCTAGGACATTTGAAACACTTTCAATTCCCACACTCAAAGGATTTGGGTTTTCAATTTGGTTGTCCCGTAACTTTATCTTCCCCTTTATCCAACATATTGTTCCTTCAAAATTACTTCTCACTAACACATGATTTATTAGAAGAAATACCTTTATGAAAATATGTACCTCTGTTGTAGTTTTTGAGTGTTGTGCTTTTGAGGCCCGATTTTTCTTTTCCACCTTGATAGCCAACTTACAAACATCATTAAGTGAATAGAATGGCTGTAACTCCTTTGAATGTGAAATTACATCATTTAATACACTAAAGAAAATTACAATTGTTTTCTCTTTGTATTCTGGAATGTCACTTCACATTAATAAATGATCAAACTACCGAATGTACACTTCAATGAATTTATCTTCTTGTCACAAGCCATTCATTTGGAAATAAAGCTCTTGATTAAAATTATTTGGCAAAAACCATCTTCTCAAAATCTTTTTTAACTTCTTTCATGAGTGTATTTTGTCTTTCCCATCACATTCATGTTGTTTCTTCAGATTTTCCCCATAAAGAGACTTACAATCATTAAATTTCAGAATCGATACCTTTCACTTCTTGTCATAACAATTCTTAATTTCAAAGAATCATTCGATTTCTTGCATCCAATCTAGAAAATCATCTGGATTCATACTACCATCAAAATATGGAATATCAATATTCAATCCTCATTCAATATCTTCATCATCTCTTCTTCTCATATCCACCATTGAATTGTTTCAATCATTTCTATTTTTATAGTTTTCATAAAATGGTGCTAGATTGCCCCTGTTATGCGGAGATGGATGTCGGGGATGGCGCTGCGGTGGATGGGAATTGTGTCACCGCGCTATCAATAGTTAAAAAAGTTTCTCACTTATTTGAGTAATTTGTGATCACTGATGTGTGTTGGATATTTACCATGGACAAGGAGTGATAGACTATAGTAGAGAGAAAGAGTATTTGAAAAGAATTACCAGAGGATGCTTCAAGAAAATAACAGCTCTAACTACTTCAGTTGTATTAATAGAATTCTGTTGCAAGGACCTGCTGTGGATTCTTCTCCTGGAAGAATTATCTCTCCCAAGCCTAGGCTAAGAGCCTACCAACAGGAATCTCCAAAATGTCCACCCCAGACTCCCTTCCCTTCGATTTATAACCCTTCCCAACCAAACAAAAAAGTAACTGACCAACTAACTAACAAACTGAAAGCCAAATTACAAAGTTACCCCTAACTGTTATGAAACCCTCCCCTCCTTTGGTAAGTGTACAACATAGGGGGTCAGGATTGATTTCCCAACCGGCTGCTGCTCTGCCCGCTGCAAGATACCTCCCCTTGTACAGCTCTATCAATACCTCCTCCCTGAAAATTCACCTTGTCCCCAAGGTGAAAATTAGGAAACTGAACCTGTATTACCTTCATGTCCTCCCAAGTAGCCTCGTCTTCATATCGATCATTCCATTTGATAAGCCATTGTAGTGTTTTCCCCTCAATTTTTTTTCCTGTTAAAACTGCCCCTGGATAATCTTCTTTTTCAACAAAATCAGCAGGAATAATTTTTTGTGTAGGTTGGGCACCTCTGGTAGCCTTCAATTTAGGCACATGAAATACTGGATGTAATCTTGTATTAGATGGAAGTTTGTGCCTGTAAGCAACTGAACCAACACATTCCTCCACTTCATAAGGTTCATAATACTTAGCAGCTAGTTTTGGGTTAATTCTAGATATTGTCCCAGGATTATTTGGTCTCAGCCCATACCAAATCACCAACTTTAAATTCCACCTCCCTACGATGCTGGTCGGCATATTTGACCATAAGATGTTGTGCACGTTGGAGGTTTTCTCAGAGTTTCTTTAAATCCTCATCTCGATCAACTAGTGCTGCAAAAACTGCCTCAACCGCTGCCTCACCTCTAGCATACTGAACAATATGTGGTGGTTTATGGCCATAGATAATCTCAAATGGTGTCTTCCCCGTAGATGTATGAAAAGAAGTGTTGTAGTAGTACTCAGCCCAAGCTAACCACATTACCCATTGCCTAGGATGGTCCGATGAGAAACACCTCAAATAAGTCTCTAAGCACTGATTCACAACCTCTGTATGACCATCAGACTGAGGGTGATATGATGAACTCATCTTTAAAAGAGTTCCTTGTAGCTTAAAGAGTTCCTTCCAAAATAAACTAGTAAAAAATGGATCTCTGTTAGAGTTTGTATCCCAAATCGGACTTATGGTCTGATGTGGTCTTTATCATTCATTATAAAATAACCCCAAGGGCTCCTTTAGATGGTACACCTTGGGGATTTGGAGTCTCTCTCCTTTTATCATTCTACATGGTATCAGAGGGAAACTAATCCCGAGCCCTCCCTCACATTTTATTTTCCCCGTGTAGGATTTCTCATAATTTCTCCCCCATGGGGGAGACGGACCCCATGTAGGGATAGGTTTATTTTTCTTCCACTGCCCCTCCGGGCTTGTTTCCCAGGCGGCAGATTTCTCCTACGGGCATCCCCCTCTGCCCCTTCCGGCGCTTCTCTTACAACGTCCCTCCCCCGGTGCGGCTCTCCTCTAGGTGGCTCTCCCGACGCGGTTGCCCTGCTCCCTCCTGCTTTTTCCTGGTGCCCTCATCCAGGCGACCTCGTCCGGTGGAATCCTCCCTCTACGCGCGTGACAGACCAGGTTGCCTCCCTCCCGCGGCATTCCTCCGCTCCCGACTCAGGTGCGACCTTCTCGACGACGAATTCCTTCCCTGACGTCTCCTCCCTACTGCGTGCGCTAACCCTGTCATCCCGTGCGAATCCCGTCCTGCCTCCTTGCGCGGCTCCCGGCAGATCGGCTCCCAACCTCCCGCGCCACTCCTGGCTCCCGCATCCCCCACCACAGATCCTCTCCTGGCGGTTCCATCCCGGCCCTCCTTCTGTGCAAACATCCAGCCCTGCCTCCATCCCTCCCGGTGTATCTCTCCCCCTGCTGGCCCCTCCAGTAGCCGACCTCTGGTTTTGCCGACGACCTTCTCTCCCTACAGGCGATCCCGATGGCTTTCCCTCCCGACGATGCCCCTCCCACTCCATAATCCTCCCGATCCCGCTTGTGCCTCCAGTTGTGCCTCCTGACGGGATCCAGCCCCTCCTCCTACAGCCTCTCCCGCACCTCTGCAAGGCAGCCCTCCCTCCGTCCAGTTTCATCTGCTCATGTCCGACGATTCTCATCGTCCGACACTTCCTCTGACGAACCGCTGCTCCCTCCATGTCGGTCTCCTCCCCAGCGGCTGCCCTGCTTCCAGTTTCAGATCTCCAGCTCCTCCTACGGATTCCCCGCCTCCCGTCGTCGGCATCTCCCGACAACTCCCGGCAGCCGCATCCCTGTCCGCCGACACTCCCTCACGCTTCCTCCATTGTGGCACAACACTTTGACTGCTTGATATCTGGGCCCTATGGTGCCGCCAACCACAACAATTCTGCAGAATCCCCGACTCCCGTCATCGCCCCTGCAAGTGCGGATTTCCTGGTTCTAGTGTGGATTTCTCGGCATATCATCGACCAGCCCTACTAGTGCAGCATTCCTGGAATTCCATGAACCGATCCGGCCTCTATGTGGTTCTTCCGCTACACCCGCGACATCATTCATCCATCATCCTGAGGGGGCGCTGTGCTCTTGAGGGGGAGCTGCGATCGTTGCTTATTTCTTTTTATTTCGCCTCGTTTTGTAATCAAGCTGGGTGTGTCTAGCTTGAGGGGGAGTGTTTGTAGCATGTTTCTTGCTTTGTTTTTTCTTTATGTGTCCAAGTTAGGTACACCTAGATTGAGTGGGAGTGTTGGAGTCTGTATCCCACATTGGACTTATGGTCCGATGTGGTCTTTATCATTCATTATAAAATAACCCCAAGGGCTCCTTTAGATGGTACACCTTGGGGATTTGAAGTCTCTCTCCTTTTATCATTCTACAATATCTATCGCTGATTATTGCTTTGGGTACCCCATGTAGATGTGCACTTCCTTCATAAACACTTCAGCAACCATCTTTGCAGTATATGGGTGCTTTAAAGGAATAAAGTGAGCATATTTTCTCAATATTTCCACCCCGACCAGAATTACCTCATAGACTTATGATTTTGGAAGACCAGACATGAAATCCATAGATATCTCTTCCCAAACCAAATCAGGTATTGGAAGAGGTTGTAACAGACCTACTGAACTAAGCGTCTCATACTTATTTTTCTGGCTTACACTACAATCTCTGATATACTACTGTACTTTTCGAGTCATTCCAGCCCAAAACACTCTATTGGCCAATCGTTTATAAGTTTTTAGATAGCCCAAATGTCCTCCTGCAGATGATGAATGATAATACTGTAGTAATTTTGGAATTAAAATCGATTTTTGGGAAAATTCTAATATGTTTTTGTAAAATAACATACCATCCCGAAAAGTGTAGTCTAGCCTAGCTGCCCTGTTTTGTTTCAAGGTATCAATTATCTCTCTCAGCCTTCCATCTTGAAGAATCTCTTCCTTGACCAGATGTATATCTTCCCAACAAGGTTGAGAAACATCCATAGCCATGTTTTCTCCAACTTCTGCCCTTGATAAAGCATCTGCTACTTTATCCAATCGTCCTGGTTTGTAAATAACCTCAAAGTCATATCCTAACAGTTTTGCATGCCAACAATGCTGATCCATTGATACTATCATCTGATTCAACAAATACTTGAGACTACGATGATCAGTATAAGCTTTAAATCTTCGCCCCATGAGGTACTGCTTCCAATGCTGAATAGAAAAAACTAATGCCATAAGTTCTTTTTCGTAAACAGATTTGGCCAAATTTGCATCAGGAAAATCTTTGCTAAAATAAGTAAGTGGACTCCCCTCTTGTAAATTCTTTTGAAAAATCTGGCATTCGCAAAACAGGAGCAGAAGTCATACAGTCCTTCAACCTTTCAAATGCTCCTTGTACTTCTATGGACGACCGGAACCCGTCCTTCTTTTTCAACGTCGACAAAGGCTTTGCTATTTTTCCGTAATCTCTTATAAATTTTCAGTAATAACCAGTAAGGTCCAAAAATCCTCTAATTTCTTTCACATTTTGGGGCACCCTCCACCGTTTAACAGCCTCAAGTTTCTTAGGGTCCATGGACACTCCACATTCTGAAATTATATGCCCAAAGTATTCTACTGATTTCTTTCTAAATGAGAACTTCTTTTTATTGGCAGTCAAAGCATTCTCCTTCATATACTGTAATAATGAACACAATTTTTCCAAGTGTTCTTCCCACTCTCCGCTATAAATCAGTATATCATCAAAGAATACCAATACCCCTTGACGCAAAAAAGGCCTAAATATAGAATTCATAGTAGCTTGAAAGGTGGTCGAGGCATTCATTAAGCCGAATGACATTATTAAGTATTCGTAATGCCCCTCATGAGTACAGAAAGATATTTTCTCTACATCTTCCTCTTTCATTCTGACTTGATGAAATCCAGATTTCAAATCCATCTTTGTAAAGTATTTTTCCCCATGTAACTCATCCATCAACTCTTCAATCACTGGAATAGGAAACCTATATGGTATCATCAATTTATTCAGAGCGCGATAGTCCACACACATTCTCCAACCTCCATATTTTTTTCTGACCAATATTATTGGACTTGAATATGGACTGGTACTACGCCGAATGTACCCCTGCGCTAAGAGCTCAAAAACCTGCTTTTCTACCTCATTTTTCATATGGTATGTGTACTTGTATGGTCGGATATTGACCGGATCTGCACCCTCTTTTATTCTGATGGAATGATCCGTTGGCCTCCTAGGTGGAAATCCAGAGGATATCTCAAAAACTGTTCTATATTGGAGCAGCATTCCTTGCAACTGCAACTGTTGATCTGGTACCAACTCTGCATCTTCCAGGCCCAGATTTCCAGCACAAATCCACTGCAATACTTGTACCACAAATTTTTGTGCTCCCAAATATTCTTTTAATGATCCAGGAAAACTTTGTGCTTGACAGACCCCCTGTATCAAAATATTATTCCCTTTCCAAATAAATTCCATAGTCATATTCTTCCAATGCATTGTAACATATCCCAGAGTTTCCAGCCATGATATTCCCATTACCAGATCTGGTCCAGAAGTGTCAAAAACATAAGCATCGATTTCAAATTCCTCTACTCCCAAATACACTTTCAAGGATCTACATATTCTATTGTAAATCACCCGATTCCCATCTACCATTCTGATATTAAAAGTCTTAGTTTCTGAAACCCGTACCGTAAGTGATTTCAATATCTGTTTTGAAATAAAATTGTGAATAGCCCCACTATCCACCAGAATCATCAATGGAACCCCTCCTATATTGCCTTCCACCAACATAGACTTAGTATTACCAGCCTTGCTCTCTTTATACTCGCTGAACGTTGTACCCAACATCTCCATTTCCAGCATATTTCCTATCATTTATTCTTTCTCCACTATTTCATCAGATTCCTCTTCTACCTCTTCCGGGGTCTCCTCACATTCCCAAACCATCAATTTGAATCCCTTTTCTGGACATCGATGCCCAGGGTTAAACTTTTGTCCACAAGTATAACAAATCCCCTTAGCTTTCCTTTCTTCAAATTCTTCTCTTGAAAAATTCCGAACTCCTATCCACCGTGGATCAAAATTTCCCTTCCTTTCCCTATATTTCCTTTCTGTAGGAGATAAAATTTTCACTGCATTTGAAGTCCAACCTTGCCCAGATCCTCCAGAATCAAACCTCCTGCTGTGTGGCTCTGGCTGCTTAATGATTCCCTTGACAATAAGTTCCCTCTCTATTCTTCTGGTCAGTGTAAGTAGCTGCGCCTATTGGGTGGTTCAAGTGTAATCACCGAGCTTCCAATTTATGGTCTTAATCCTCCTACTAAAAGGTTCATGTACTAGTGATGAGTAAGATCTAGAATCTACATGGAAATACACTCAAATTCATAAATTTATTCCTCCACTGTACCTATCTGTCAAATCCCCTTTAAGTAAATGACAGGATCTTCTTCAGCTGCACTACCATACCTGCAGAGCAGCTCTTCTTTCAACTGTGTCTAGGACAGTTCATCACTGGTTGAATTTAAAGAGACCATTCAGTACTAAGCTACTCCTTCCACACATAATTGTGTCATTGGAACCTTCAACTCCTCCCGTGTTTGGTGAATTAATAAGTAAGTTTCTGCTCGAGTAATCCATGATACCAGATCTTCTCCCGAAAAAACTGGCATTTCTACCTATCTTTAAACTGCACCAAAATCTTCCCTTACTTCGATCCGATATTCACTCCCATCCATACGTTGTCCGCTTCCTGTCCTTATTCCCCCCTGCATTTGAGTTCCTCTTCTGCCTTCCTTAGATAAACTCCCTTTCATGTCATCCAGAACCAGGCTTTCAGTTTTTCCTTTCTCGAGTCGTGCCATCGCTACGAGGAGCTCCCATACATATGATCGCAGCTCCAAAGCTAAAGTTTCCAGTTCTGTTACAGTAGACTTCACGGCTGTGACCTTTGATTCAACATTTGTCATCCGATTCTCCATTCGTGTGGGCATACAACGATTTTGGAAGGATTCAAACTAATGTTTTCAAGATCCTCTCTCTTCTAGTTTATCTCTCTAGAAACCTCTCTATAAACTCTCTCTAGAAAATATCTCAACGAGAGCACCAATTGATAGACTATAGTAGAGAGAAAGAGTATTTGAAAAGAATTACCTGAGGATGCTTCAAGAAAATAACATCTCTAACTACTTCAGTTGTACTGACAGAATTCTGTTACAAGGACCTGCTGTGGATTCTTTTCCTGGAAGACTTCTCTCTCCCAAGCCTAGGCTAAGAGCCTACCAACTGGTATCTCCAAAATATCCACCCCAGACTCCCTTCCCATCTATTTATAATCCTTCCCAACCAAACAACAAATTAACTGACCAACTAACTAACAAACTGAAATCCAAATTACAAAGTTACCCCCGACTGTTATGAACCCCTCCCCTCCTTTGGTGAGTGTACAACACAGGGGGTCGGGATTGATTTCCCAACCGGCTGCTGCCCTACCCGCTGCAAGATACCTCCCCTTGTACAGCTCTATCAAGGAGTATAAGATCCACCTTTTTGAGACATGGGGGATATTTTTTTTGGTGTAGATCTATAAGAAGAATGTGGAAAAACTTACTCGTAGGAACCGCAACTCTGATACCAAATTAATGCATCACTGAAAGCACAAAATAAGTGAAGATGAAGATGTGAAATGTATCCAATTGAAAAAGGCTTAATGGAAACACCACCCAACAATGTTTCTTTGAGCTTAAAGACTAAGTCACCTACAATGGAGATGCACCACCAATTCTGGGCAAAGGGAAGATCCTAAAGCAAGAAAGGTGTAAGGAAAACTTCAAAAATTTTAGGATTTAAGTATAACCATTAAAAAATAGTGAAAATACATTATAAAGACAAAATAAAGAAGAGTAATGACCAAAATAGAATTAAAAGATATTGTGGCACTCAAAAGTCACATAAAAATCATAAAAACAACTTCCCCATGCTAATTCATGATCCCACTAACTGAAGTAGAAAAATTACTTAAAGATGTTTTTATCCATTTTTTCTCTCCTCTTTAATGTGATTCTAAGAATTTTATTCCTTTGTCATGTGGATATCTTTTTGGGCCTCAAATAAGTTTGTTGTGACCCATCATTATGTTGGATGTCAAAAAGTGAGGGCTGATCCAATTCGAATAACAATTTAGCTTAAAATTCTTTTCAAGCCCAAAATTATTCTCTTTGGGTTGAATCTGATCTATATCAGAAGTCCACTCCTTGTATTGTTGTAGAATCTCCTCTCAGAAACACCCCTATAGTGTGTTTTTTCCATAATTCATCTTTCTCTTGCGGGTGATGATCCTAGGTTTACACGTTTTCTAGTCAGGCCACATTTTAGGAGCGGAGCATTAACCTCCATAGTAGAGTCCATTTGATTATCGTTCCTACTTCAGGAGAGTGGTTCCTACAGCACGCATCGCCTCTGTGTGAATTCCTAGTAGGTTCAGTTTGTCTGATGGAGATGACATCCACTAGTGTGCACCTCCCCGGTACATGATCCAATGGTGTGCGGCTTCTCGTAACAGTGGAAGAAGGATGTCAAATTAGACCAAATGATAGAAATAGAGTGACTTATTTTTATAGAAATTTAAGGAAATGGATACAATAGATTTACATATGGAAGGAAGAAGATTTGGAAGGAAGAAGATAGATGGAAGGATAAGAAATGAGATGAGAGGAAGGAGAAACTCGAGAGGCATCTTGCACTCCTGCCCAAGCCTCACAGATTAATCCCAATCCTCAGCTGCTGAACTGCTCCAACTGACTTCTCTCCCCCCTTACTCCCTCCCACCTTCCCCTATTTAACAACCTTACCACCCCCAAGTGGACTAACAACTTACCCCCCGGTAGGGCTATTGTACCCCTTCCTGAGAAATTCTTTCCTGGCTATAAAAAGTGTGCAGTGGTCCCCATTTCCCTTTTCTAGAATATGACTTCCAGGCCGTCCCAGCTATCCCCCAGTGTCCTGATCTCTCAGTAAGTGTGATAACACTGCCCTGGTTTGGAAATGTATGGTTTGCAACAAATATATCACACTTTGGAAAGAGGGAGGATTTAATACCCCATGGATGGGAGACTTAAAAGATTCAATGATATTACTCATGTTAAGAAATTATGAATGGTGATATCTTTTACTCGGTTGGGAAAGTTATCCATGTATTATTGCTCTCGAGAATGGATAAGAAGTTGTACGGAGATGTAATAGGTTCAAGATAGCTACCGCTCAAATAATGGTCAATAGATTATAGTAATATTCATGTCATAAATATGATCAAGACTTTTAGATGTAGGAACTTTTATGGAGAAGAATCTAGAAATGGGGGATTGAGTTGGTTAACTCAGTTCTCTAATGATTGGATCCTCATTTTTTACTTACGATATTTCCTATACCTGAGGCTATCTTAGAAAGGATTGATCTATTGAAAATTTTAGTTTTTTTTTTCAATTGGTTTAGGTTTCATGTGTTTTTAAAAACATTTAAAAATATGTCATATACATTAAAAAGAAATTAAATATATTAGAAAAAAATTTCTAATTATTTGAGCATGTTGCGTAAATTTAACAGACATGATCAAATTTCAAAAATTAATTTTTTTTCCACAACTAAATGAGTACCATGTTTTCTTCTTTTATGTATTTTTTTAAAAAATATTTAGAATCCATTATTATTTTTTCACTTTGGATTTGTTTTTTATGATCATTAAATTCATAGATGATTTAGCTGGTGTTAAAGTTCTTCATGGCCTCGGCAAAGTTGTTGAAGGTGGGGATTTGTTTTGAAACTAAAAGATCAAAACATTCTTGATGATGGTGAAATTAATGAATGTATACTTTTGATATCATTTTGGTATAATTTTGGTTCATGTTCAATGATGTATCCTTTTTTATGTCAGGGGATGATATGCTTGAAAATGTTGAAATTGGAGATAAAAAATAGAGGGATGAAGCTTATGGTGCTGAAAAGAAGAAATCCGGAACCTATGTGGACAATTATGCTCATCACTACTCTAAGGGGTGATTTGACAGCACTTACTGAAAACTGCTTATAGCATTTTTCACCTGTGATAGGCAATTTAAAAAAATTCTTAAAATAACATTTACATTTTAATTACAGAAGAAAACCTCATAAATATACGTGTAGAATGATAAAATGAGTGGACCTGAACCCCCAAGGTGTAATCTCTAAAGGAACCCTTAGGGTTCTTTTATAAAAAATAATAAAGACCACACCAGGCCACTAGTTCGATGTGGGATGCAGACTCCAACACTCCCCCTCAAGTTAGGTGTACCTAGATTGGACACATAAAGAAAAAACAAAGCAAGAAACAGGCTGCAAACACTCCCCCTCAAGCTGGACATACCCAGCTTGATGACAAAACAAGACAAAGAAGAATAAAAGATAAAGCTTCAAGGCTACTGCTCCCCCTCACGATTGCAACTCCCCCTCAGGATGATGGATGGATGATGTCACAGGCGCAACAGCAGAACCACACAGAACGACCGGTTGACGGAGCGCCATGAATGCCGCACTAGTGGGGCCGGTCGATGAAATTATGGGAAATCCACACTAGCACCAGAAAATCCGCACTTTTGGGGCCGACGACGAGAGGCGGGGATTCCGCAGAATTGTTTCAGGATCTAGCGGTGCCAAAGGGCCCGGTATGAGGCAGTCGAAGTGCTGCACCATGGTGGAGGAAGCACAAGGGCGTGCCGACGGACAGGGATGCGGCTTCCGGGAGTCGTCAGGAGATGCCGGGAGGCGGAGATTCCGCAGGAGGTGCCGGAGATCCGAAACTAGAAGCTGGGAAGCCGCTGGGAGAAACTGGAGCCGGCTGCCGGAAGAGGAGCGCAGGAGGAGGGGGGGGGCTGCAGCAGGGAGGAACGCAGGGTGGGGGGGGAGGCCGGCTGCTGGAGGAGCCAGGTAGGGGTGGAGGCCAACTGCTTGAGGAGCCGGAAAAGGTGGAGGCATGCGCCATTGGGGAAGGCAGCAGGGGCCGCTCGAGGAGGCCAACGTGGATGAATGTTGCCGGGAGGAGTAGGGCATCGAGAAATGCAGGCAGGAGTCCGGGCTGGGCGTCGTAGGTGAGAGTGCTGTTGAGAGAGGGCCGCGATGGGAGTTGTAATCGGGGAGGGGCTGCGTGGGCGGAGGCTGGGAGCCACGTCAGAAGAGGAACAGGACGCGTTACGGAGGTCGGCCGGGAACCCGCAGAGGAGGAGGGGTAGGATCGGGAAGCTGCTGGGGGCCGACGCGCGCCCGGGTCGGGAGCAGAGGAACGCCGACCATTACGTAGGAGCCGCGTCGGATCTGGGAGGGTGGTGCTGAGGAAAACCGCTGCCCGAACACAGGAGGAGGTGGGTCATCGGACATCGTCAGAGGGATGGGCGGTGCAAAGTAGTCTCCGACGTGGGATGAGCCGACGCGAGAGTCCGACTGGAGGGAGCCGCCGGGCAAGGAGGTACTGGCAGGGGGGAGAACCGCCAGGAGGGAAAAGTCCGGGAAGAATCGGGAGGCTGCCTGTGATACGAGCCCGGAGGGGGTGGCGACATAAACATAAACCTAGCCATTCATGGAGGACCGCCGCCCCCCACGGGGAAAAAATAATAATGAGAAACCCTAGATAGGGGGGGAAATAAAATGGGAGGAGGGGGGTTGGGATTAGGTTTCCTCTGATACCATGTAGAAGGGGTAATATCCATACCTCAAGGTGAGGCGGATGCCTTCTTTTATAGATTGAAAAGACGGAATACATAAAGGGATATTCTGATGTGGGACTCGAAAATACCCAGAAGAATAAAAACAGGGTTCAACAGGAGGGATAAAAGAGAACAGAGCCTGAAAAGGAGTCTCCCCCTGAAGAATAGAAGAAGAAAAAAAATTTATAAGGTAGGTAGCAGTGAGTATCACATATCCCCAAAAATGTAGAGGCACCTGTCGGTGGAAGAGGAGGGCACAAGCAGTCTCCAAAATATGGCGGTGTTTCCATTCGGCCACTCCATTCTGCTAGGGTGTATCAGGATGGGAGGTCTGATTAATGATGCCTTTCTCCTGGAGAAGGTGCCAAAAATGGGTGGAGAGGTACTCACGCCCATTTTTCGAGCGGAGACATTTAATAGAAGTGGAAAATTGGTTCTGAATTTCATTGTAAAATGGATGAAATGTGGAAAACACTTTGGAGCGTTCTCGAATGAGGTATATCTAAGTCATTCGTGAAAAATCATCAATGAAGGATATATAGTATTTATACCCCAAATGACTCGAGATGGTACAGGGACCCCAAACGTCTGAATGAACCAGATCAAAAGGTATGGAAGCCCGTGTATCCACCTGAGGAATATAGGAAGTGCGATGATGTTTTGCAAAAGTACAAGACTCACAATGAAAAGAAGTATGTGGTCTGAAATCTGGATAGAGCTGATTAATAGTGGAGGCGGGGGGTGTCCCAACCGGAAATGAAGATCCAAGACATGATCAGAGAGAGATGTGCAGGCGACGGGTGTCGGTCCATCAAACATGTAGACCCCATCCCAAAGTTTGCCTCTAGCAAGTTCCCGATTCGTAGTCATCTCCTGAAAAACAATAGCAGAGGAGGTAAATATGGTAGCACAATTAACATCTTTTGTGAGCTTACTGATGGAAAGAATATTAAAGGGACTACGGGGAACATGCGCCACAGAGGGCAAGTGAAGTGATGACGTCAGGGAGCATGCACCGAAACCCGCAATGGGGATAGTGGAGCCATTGATGACGGTGATGGCTGATGGACCGGTATAAGGACAGTAGGAGGTCAACATACCAGAATCACTGGTGAGGTGGTCAGAGGCACCTGAGTTGAGCATCCAGGCAGGGGATCGATGACCAACAAAGGCGGAAGAAGCAGCGGAATAGGCTAGAGAAGCTGAAGATGGACCAGGTCCGGCAGGGGTCCGAGGATCATAACTCAGCCAGATGTCTTCCATAGACAGGGCCAGAGATGGAGGGAGAGTGGCAACTGAGGAGGGAGCCTCCTGGACTGCTGTCTGACCCCGCCGCAGGTGCTAAGATGGGTGCCCATGAAGTACCCAACATCGATCAATCAGGTGGCCGAGCTTGCCACAATGTTGACAGAGGGGACGTGTACGACCCTCCATACGGACACGACCACGACCACGAGGGCTTGAACGGCCACCTCCACGACCGACGAGGCGGGTGGAGGCAGTGATCATTTGGGGAAGAGCTGAAGAGGCTACTATGGAGGCGTGGGACAACCACCAAATAGGTTAGAAGTAGCAGGATGCTATGAGGCGCGGCTGGTAGAAGGCGGGGCCGGTGGAAGTCGGGAAGCTGGAATGTCGGTTAGTGTGTGGAGCTACGAGATGCAGCGAATAGCGGAAGGGGCGCAGGGAGTCAGTGCAAGCAGGGCGCAGGAAGAGTCGGGAGAATGCCGGTGCGCCTGGAGGGAGCCGGTTCGCCGGGAGCGGTTCACCTGGACCAGACCACTTGGACCGGTTCGCCGGGATTGGTTCACCTTGAGTGAGCCGGTTAGTCGGGATCAGAAAAAAAAATTGCTGGGATTTTGTGCGCTAGGATGGGCCATCGGCGGAAAGGGGGGAAGTCCAGCGTGGATCCTCCGGGAAGTGAGCCGGCGTGGAGAAGCGGCCCAGGGAGGCGTCACGATGGGGCCGTCGTGCTTGGTCACGAAGGAGGGTGGGGGCCGTCGCGCTGGAGCGAGGAGCCGCCGGGAGGGTGAGACGGCTAGAGAGCCGGGAGAGATACGCTGGAGGCGTCGCGATGGAGCAGGGCCACTGGGTGAGGGCCGCGGGGTGCCGCGCGTAGGGAGTCGCGTGCAAGGATCCTTGTTGGGTAGGCCGCCGGGGCAGAAGATCTGCGGGAGAAAGGAACCATGGGTAGGAGGCGGGCCGAGGTTCGCCGGGAAGGAGGACGACACAGGAGGGAGGGCCGCCGGGAAGGGAGCCTCCATGAGTGTAAAGACCTGGAAATCTTGTGGAATTTTTTTTCTTAAATACATGAGAATTTTATGATTCCGCGGTTTTTGACGATGCCTGATTTTGAGGCCTGATGTGCGCAGAATAAATTTCTGAAGTTTTGTTCGGGTACGTTCAGTAAGTACGTGCGAGATTTTATATCTTTTGAACTGGTGCTCAGAATTGAAATTCGAGGGCACCGTTGAACTCACAGTGCCGGTATCCTTTTAAGGAGACCTTTACCGCAGTTGCGTTTTATCGAGGTTGGAAGTTATTTTTTTGGAGATTCTCAATAAATTAAATAAAATTATGTGTGAAATATTTTTATTTGATTGGTGGTTAAAACCACCAAGTGGAGGTTAGAGGTGGGTCCCACCACACACTAACCTCCCTTGGGAGGATATAACTAGGTGGGGCCCACTCTAGTTTGAAACCCCTTTAACCCCCATGTAACCCTCATTTAATTGGGGAAAGTCTATTAAAATTCCCTTGAAATTAATAAATCCACCTCTCCTCATTTAATTTTGAACCTTCCACCTTCTCTCATTAAAGTGCCAACCCCATTAATTAATTAATTGAGCCCCCACAATTAATTCATTAATTTGTAGAGATTTGAATTCTATTGAATTCCTTTTGGAATGCATGGCATCAATAAAATAATAGAGAGGCTATTATTTTATTTTGGGTTGGCACATATTACTTGGGTGGAGCCTTGGAGAAATAGGAAGAGCATTCTTCTCACGAAGAACGAAGAACGCCTCTCATCCCCGAAGAAAAACGAGCATCAAGTTCTCCCTTCTTCATTCGGATCAAGGAAGGGAAGCAATGCCGCCCACGAAGTACACCGAGGGCGTCGTCTCGACTCATCTTCACCGAGCTCTACCTTCTCCGACGTTGACGGAACGACGTCTGTCTTTCGTGACGTCCGTCTTCTGCGACGTCCGTCTTCCGTGACTCAACAACGTACAATGACAAATACGAGGTAGGGGTTTGTTTCCATTTGAGTTTTTCCCTGTTCTTGTGATTGAAAACGATGAACGCGGATCAACCCATGAACAGGTTGATTCGCGGATCGCTCGTTCTTGCAGGAGGTCTTTGTTGTAGGTTAAAACGGGTTTTATTAATCTTGTGATCCGTTTATTGTGAACCCTCTGTTTGAATGCTAACGCGGAGGGCGCGGGCTGACCCGAACAAGGCCCGAACCCTCCGCAGATCTGCCTTGTTGCGTTCTTCATGGGTGACAGTCCAAAGCGGTAGCGACGAAATCCGGAGAGTCCAACACTGAGGGCGGCATTCCGGGAGAACCCTCGGCATAGACGGATCCAAAATCCGACCACCGGAGAGAACCCTGTGGTCCGCAGAAGCCGGGTCGCCGGGCGGCGGCGCCGACAACCGGAGGCGGCAACGGCGGCAGCTGCCGCGCGACGGCCACATGCCGCTTGGCTGGGCGAACCGGCTGGCTGAGTGCCGTCCGGGTAGGAGAACCGCAGCGCCCGCAGGCGCCGCATGAAGGAGGACGCGGCCTGCGTTCGTGGGCCGCTCGGCTGGGCGAACTGGCTGGCCGAGTGCCGGCCGGGCAGGAGAACCGCGGTGCCTGTAGGCACCGCGTGGAGGAGAACCACGGCCCGCGTCCGCAGGCTGCGTGCGCTGGACCGAACCAGCTAGCTATGGCCGGCCGACCAGAGGAGGAGGCGGCGCCGCGTGGCGCCGCCGGGCAAGCCGAACTAAATCGACCCGCGCGCGCGGGCCGAGTCCGCGGGTGGGCCGTGCCCCACCGGGCCGGGTCGACCCCCAGCCGGGTCAGATTCGCCATACCGGATCGGGCAGACCCACCAGCCCACTGGGCCTGACGGGTCGGGCCCCGTCTTCACTTAAAGGTAAATATCTCCTAGACTGTGCGTCCGATTGACGCGCCGTCTACGGAACTGAGACCCTCGCGACGAGGCAGTGCTTTTTTTTACAGAATCGACGGGATACAAAATGACAGAAAAGAGAAAAAGAGAGAAATAAAGTAACAAGAACACAGTGATTTACGTGGTTCGGTAATAATCCCTTCGTCCACGGGATAGGCAGAATTTCACTATACGGGAGCACAAAATTACATAGGATTTTTTCAGCGGTAAACCCTAGCCCTAAATGGGCCACCTATGGAGAAGACGGTTCACTATTCCGAATAGTAAGTCTGCGTCGCTATAGTGATCAGAGGCTACTTTTGTCAAAAGTGCTATAGTGGCTTCCTGCTGGAAGTCAAAAATGAACAGTAAAGTTGACTCCGAAGTCCACACTGCTACAGTGCCTGTTGGTGTTGGTCGGTCTGCTCTGCTACAGTGTCAACATTGCTACCTTTTCGGGCCACAATCATTTGACCCAACCACATTGGGCTACACCAATCCAACACTTTTGTGATACTCTAAGTGAGTTTTGGGTAAATTTGGGAAATGGCCGGGTTGGATCAAGCGTAAAATCCAACCGGGCCCCTAGAACAGAAATGCCAATAACTCTCAGACCGGGCATCCGATTGACGCGCCGTCTATTTAGTTGAGTTTCTTATGGTAAGATGGAACTACGAGATACATTAACTCAGGACTTATTGATATTTGATGTATCGACACTTGGATCGAGCGAACCCTCCTGGAATCGAGCGTACTGTGTGCGGGAACCCTAGGGATGGCTACGACTGAGATGAGAGGATCCTCTGTGGGTTCGACAGCGACGATACTGTACGAGGATCCTCCGTGGGTTCGACAGTGATGACTTCTGTACCGGGATCCTCCGTGGGTTCGATAGCAGTGACTTATGTACCGGGATCCTACATGGGTTCGACAACGATGACTTTTGTACCGGGATCCTACGTGGGTTTGACAGTGATGACTTCTCTACCGGGATCCTACATGGGTTCGAAAGCGATGACTTTTGTACCAGGATCCTACGTGGGTTCGACAGTGATGACTTCTGTACCAGGATCCTACGTGGGTTCTACAACACTGACATTGTTCCAGGATCCTACGTGGGTTCGACAGAGGAGATGATTTAGAGGCTACATCTAATAATCTCTATCCCTTTTCATGTGTTGTATACCTGTGTGAGGTGAGTCATATCTTTCAACCATTATCATCATGGTGATTGAATTTACTTCCTTTGTGGAATGGTTTGTGCTTGGTCTTGAGAGTTGGAGCCGGTCTGTGATTGATAACTTAGGTATATGTATGGGCATATACCTAAGTAGGGTTGGTTGATACTTCATGATTTTATCTTTATTTTACTTTGTGGTTTATCCTTGTTGGATATTGTGAAACCTTGGGGGTCTCGGGGTCCCTACTGAGTATCGTTATACTCACCCCTTCATGGGATATGCCTGCACCTCATTGTGTTGGATGCAGACGTCGGACAACGCTAACGGAGGCTGAGAGCGCCATGACTGGACGGTACCCAGAGGTGGACCATACGACGAGTCAGTACATAGAGGAGTCTGAAGGATGTGGAGTGCTGTGGAGGCCATCAGTACCTACCCTTCAGGTAGGAACCCCAGAGGATGATCCAGGAGATGATTTCACCTTTCAGCAGTTTTTCCCTTTTTAGTTGTACTTGCTTTCAATTGTATTTGTACTTTACAGTTGGGCTTGTATTCTGGACTCCTTTACTTTCAGTACGTTTGTTATACAACTTTTACTTAGTGTTTGCTTCAGCTTATACTATGGTTGTGTGTGTTTACATTTTATGAAGGAAATTTCTTCCCAGTTATTGGGATTTACGCCTTTGGTGCTAGTCGCCAGCCCCTGGCCTATGGAAGGGGGACTTAGGGTAGTTACGACACGGGCCCTCGGGGACGGGTTGTGACAGTGAGGAGCCGTGGGCAGAATTGTTGCGCGAGGGAGATGCCAGCGAAGGAGGCACCGATCACAGGAGGGATCCACCAGGAAGGAGCCACCGACTGGAAGGGAGCCGTCGTGTAGGGCAGAGCCGGAGGGGAGGGGGGTGGCCACGCCAGCTAGACCTGAGAGGAAAAAAATGATAGAGGGAGGACTCGAGATTATATTCCCTCTGATACCATGTAGAATAATAAAATGAGTGGACCCGAACCCCCAGGGTGTACTCTCTAAAGGATCCCTTGGGGTTCTTTTATAACAAATAATAAAGACCACACCAGAACACTAGTCCGATGTGGGACGCAGACTCCAATAATTTCAATAGGCAATTTGGAAGCAATTATATAAGAAATTTGAAGTGTTACAAATTGATCCTAACATACTATGACATAAATGTTCTTTTTTTCTTGATTTTTTTGTTCATTCCAATTATAGTTTTGGTGATGAATTTTTCTTAGAAAAATACTTCCACAATATTATGATCCCGTTAAGTTCGATGCTGAGTCTGTGCCTGATTTTATGTGTTCAGGGGGTTACCCTAGATGAAAGAGGGCGGTTCTCTAGTTAAGTGGAGAAGGAAATTGAATAGGTATCTTTTTATTCTATTTATCAATTTATGATCATATATTAGATATATGATAAAAATTTAATTTAATTTTATATTTTTTTAAAACCCCATTTGCATCTTTGTAGAATGATTCATAGTGTTCCTTTGAAAATCAACTATAAAGATATGAAATCATTTGGGAGCATCTCTTCAGAATATTATATACAAGAAAAAATGGTTCAATTTAAGAAAAAAAAGAAAAATAAATCGCTGTGAAAGAAAGATAAGCTGGATATTGATTCCCTGAAATCAGAGGCTGTCACTGCTGGTTTAGGTGCTGGTGACATAGGTTCTCCAAGAGATGTGAGGAGATAGGCCATCCAAGAGGAGAAAGAAAGAATAGAGGTTGACATGAGAAACACTGCCTACCAATCAGCATATGCTAAAGCAGATGAAGCATCCCAAGCACTCTGCAAAGAAAAACCCTTTATTGTTCAATTGGAAGATGAGAATCCTGTCTTTGGAAATGATGACGATGATCTATCTAAATCATTGGAAATGGTGTTGAGATGGGTACTTCAAAAACAAAACGAATAAGAAAAATTTGGTCCAAAAGCTGTTTCATTGCTTGCATCTGTTACTGGAAGCAACCGAAATAAAGATGACATGAGTTCTACCTCTGGTGATGTTGAATTGGTGTAGCCCGATCCATTTTTTGGATGAAGTTTGGGCCGAATACTTGTGCCCCGTATTGGAACCAGGCCATAACCTTCATGGGTCATACTCCGTGGTGAACTTTTTGGGGGTTGCAGGGGGAAACAAATCCCTTATCTTGGGGATGAAGGGCCCAGGACCATATTTTGGGGCACTGTAGCAACTATGAAGACTATAGTAGAGCTGACTGACCAACACCGTTAGGTCACTCTAGCAGTGCAGAATTTAGAGTGAATAATACTGTAGCTCATTGTACTTCCATCCAGTGGCCACTGTAGCACTTTTGACTTGGGTGACCACCTTTCACTATTGCAATGCGGAATTCCTGTGCGGTTGATGGAACAGTGGATCGTCTTCCTCCTTTTGTAGCCCATTTGGGACTCCCATTTCTGTGTGAGAAACTTGATATGCTCCCTGTAAATTATGCTCCCAAAACTAGTGAAACTTATGCCTATCCATGGACGTAGGGATTATTCCCGAACCACATAAATCTCATTGTTCTCATTCTTTTTTCCCTTTTACTCTTCTACGAATCGTTTCTTTATATCGTTGCGACTCCTGACATTTCTGCATCAGGTGAAACTCCCAAAAATAAGGTCATATTGACAGAGATGGAGGAATTTTTCTGGGGCCTTCATCTTGATTAAGGTATGTTCTCTTAATTCACCATAAAAATTTAGGTACAACAAAAAGGCTTAATAATTGAGGTTTTAGTTATATTTTTTTTTGATTTTCTCCTTTTTATGATTTTAGTTTAAACTAGTCCTCTAATGAGTATAAAGAAATTAACTTGACCACCATACATCTTAGTCAGTTTTTTTAAAGTGTTTCACCTTTTCCATTATTTTTCTTTCTATAGAATTGATGCCTGTGTTTCCTTGAAGCACTTCCATTCTATGCTTTATTGCTTTTCATGTTAATGGATTTCAGAGTTTTTTCTATTTAGGTTACATTTGACATTACTTACTAGAAAGTTTTTATAAAGGCCTATTTGGTTACACTTATTGAGAACTATTTATTACACTTATTACTTATGATATGTGCCTCTATTTCAGTCCTGAGTTTCTTAATGAAAATGTGATTTTCTATAATTTAAGTGATTTTCTTCTGAAATTTAAGTGCATGTGTTTTCTCAGAAACTAAAAAAAATCACATACTTTTCAAACTGGTTGACATATATGATAAGTTCTATAATATGTTCTATCAAATAGATCAATTGAACTTGTAACATATGATAAGTGATTCTGTTTTAAATTTTTTTAGATTGTTTATTGAATTTTTTTTCTATCACTTAAGTGAGTTTTTCAAGAATTTAAATTTAGGTATTTTTTTAGAAATGAAACAAGTACCACTCATTTCGCTATCATCATTTTTCAATAAGGGTTTTTGAATGCTGCAACCTTATTAGATATTTGTTGGAAAGTAAGAGTTGTATCTTTTACTTTTGTTTTTAGTTTCTTTCAATTGGGTTCAACAATCATTTTTATTTTTTACAGTGTTCATGATGTATATATATTTTATTTTATTATTTTATTTTTTTGAAATCTTTCATTGGATTTGTTATAGTAAAAGAGTAGATGCCAAATCCCCAAGGTACTCTGTAAAGGAGGTGTTAAAGCTATTTTATAATGACTAATAATGACCACATCGGACCACACGTCCGATGTGGGATACATACTCCAACACTCCCCCTCAAGCTAAGTGTACCTAGCTTGGACACATAAAGAAAAAAAAAGCAACCAAAAAATGCTGCAAACACTCTCCCAAAAGATGGGCATACCCATTGTTGTCAAAGGCGTGCGCCTCAACGCGCCTTGGCATGAAGCGCAGAGAGGCGCACCTGGCGCGCCCCGCCCTCGGTGAGACGGGGCGACCTCACTGAGGCACGCCAAAGGCGCGCGCCTCGGGCGCCATCCCAAGAGGCACTACATCAAAAGGCGCAGTAAAGGCACACATGGCTGCCGAAATCAGGGGGGAAAAGTAGGGAAATCGCGGGATGAGAAATTCTTTGAGACTGCAAACGCAAACCATACCTGAGAAATAATAAAGCTACAGAAATCGAGGGGAATAGAGTAAAGAAAACGTCGGAACATGGCGGTAATAATCAAGGGCGAGTCGCGACCGGATTGAAATCAAGGGGCGGCAGAAATCAAGGGTGATTCGCGATTAGGGTGTTGTGAAGCAGTGAGGCGATCTCGGAAATCATGGCAATAGGAAATCAGGGGTACATTGCAGGCGATTGCGGGGTGCAGTGCAGTGTAGGCGATCGCGGGGTGCAGTGCGACTATAAGAAATCATAGGGCATTTTATCAAAAGTGAGATAGTATAGTGTTAAATATAACATAACATTTAATTTGTATTATTTTAATTGGATTTAAGCTTTTTTTAATTTAAAATATTCTTGAAAACTGTATTTATTTATTTATCTACGAATGCGCCTTATTTGCACCTCCCGCCGCGCCTCGCGCCGCATCCCCAAGCGGCATTTGCGCCTTATTGCGCCGTATGCCTTTGACAACACTAGACATACCCATATTAATGATAAAACAAGACAAAATAGAATAAAACAAAGATAAATATCCATGGATACTGCTCCCCCTCACGAAGATGGATGATGCTGCTGAAAAAGATTTTCCAAACTGCTCAGGTAGTGCTGGTCGACAGAGTGTTGGGAAAGCCGTACTGGTGGTGCTGGTCGACTGAGTGCTGGAAAATCTGCATAGGTGGGACGATTGTCAGAGTCTCCTAGAATACCGCACGGGCGGGCCAGTCGTCAGAGTCGCTGGGAAAACCGCACGGGCGGGTCGGTCGTCAGAGCGCCGGGAAACCGCAGGAGGGTTGGCATGGAGGTGGTGGCTGCCGCAGGAGGAGGCTAACATGGAGGGGGTAGCAGTGGATAGAGGAGCCACAGGAGGGGTTCCACCGGGAGATATGCACTGGTTGTTTGCTTCAGAAGTAGGCTGGGAGTCGCGTCAGGAGGTCAGTGGTGGGAGGAGCGGAAGAATGGGGGTCGCCTGGTCCCGTGAGTGTCGTGCGCACAGAGGCGACATCGAGTAGTGCACAGGGAGCAGAGCGTGTGGGAGATGCCTTGTACGAGAATGGGGTTCGTCGTGGACTGGGGATGATCCGCGGGAGGCGATGATGTGGAGGACCGGGATGTCACGGGAGTAGACGGAGTGGAGGGTTCTTCCTGGACGAAGGGAGGGCCAGGAGCTGCAACGGATGTAGGAGCATCAAGATCTGGTGATGGTATCGAGAGGAATGCCGTCAGGATCGAGAGACATAGTGGGTCCAAGAGGCGCGATGGGAGGGAAGATCCCGGAAGAACCGGTGGATAGGAGATGCCGGGAAGGAGCCGCTCAGGCGGGATGGAGCCGCTCAAGCGGGATGAAGTACTACATCAGGGGTGAATGAATTGAACGGAACTAGGGTTGCTGTCCCCCAAGAGGAAAAAAATAAAATAACTTAGATAGGAATAATAAAAAAAATATGGGGAGGGTTTTTGGTTATACCCCCTCTGATACCATGTTACAGTAAAAGAGTAGATACCCAATCCCCATGGTACTCTATAAAGGAGGCCTTGAGGTTCTTTTATAATGAATAATAAAGACCACATAGGACCACAAGTCTGATGTGGGATAAAGATTCCAACAGTTCTGTTTCTAAAACACCTTCACTTAGATTTCAGATGAAAACTACTTAAATAAGTGGGCATAAACACACTTTCAATGAGTATCCTGGAAAATTTTATTAAAAATCACTTATCACAAGTGACACATGTGATGGATCAGTGTGAAAGAACTTATTAAAATATTCCCATAACACTTATCACTTCTAATGGAAAAAAGAACTTTTTAATAAACAATATGAAAAAAAACAAAAATACTTAAGTTATACTGTCAAATGGAGCCAATAAACAATTTTCAGTAAGTGTTGTCAAACAGACCCTTCCAGTGGAAATGGCATAGTGTGTAGTTAGGTTTCTAAATTTGTTGGTTGAGCTTGTATTTGGAAGCAGTGCCAACAATTTGGTACTAAAATACATCCTAATTTTTCAGTGATGCACATATAATAGGCTTAAGAATTCTATTTTAGGTCTTCTATTTATTATACATGCTATATAGTATTTAAATGATTAGAAATGTGTCTATCCAAGTTTAGTCTATTCGAATAGGTCTATTCTATCCACTTTCCCCTCTAGTTTAAATTTTTTATTTCGTACCTATCTTACATTTATATTCTCAAATCCCTCTATAAATAGTGTTCCAACCCTATTCAAGATGTATGCCTTTTGGGTATACACTTTCTACCCTTTTTTGGCACCACTTTTTTTCTAATTCCAAAGCTTATTTAGCTTTATTGATAAATTTTTAACTTGATATTTTGTAATTCGTAGAGCTTATTTGGTTCTTTTTATTACTTGAATCCAAAGGAATCATTTTGGATACTGTCTCACAAATTCCATTGGAAGGGGCCTGAAAAAATGAAGCAAGAAAAGAACTTAAAGCAATATTATAAATAATTGAAGCTAAAGTAAATGAAAAATTCTGACAAGACATCCTTGTCAGTTGAGCAGATGAGAGAAGCTCAAGAACAGATGAAGACACCTTATCTTATTGTCAGCGGGCATGTAAAACCTAATTATGTGTTCTCATTCATTCTATTTATGAAATGTGATGTGAATCCTGGATTTATTTAACATAAACATCAGGATGTGCTTACTTCAACATACAATTACTTCATAATTTTATTCATTTTTATATTTTCATATTTTTTGGAACTGATATAATGCTCTAGTTAATTCACCTATATATAATGTTCGTCTCAAAAATTTTACTCAACTTACAAAACTTATCATTGTGAAATTATTATCATGTGATCTAAAGAAAATGTTAATTTGTTTTACCTTTCATGATGTTTCTAATACATCTATGAATTTTTATTAGAGTATTTGCAGAAAAAGCAGTGAACCTAAAAGTGGTTTTGCTACGGTTGAAAAGGAGCTTCCTGGTGGTTTGCACCCCATGATTAGCCATAGGAAGGTCTGATTTTTTTTCTCATACAAGTATTATAAATAGTTGTAAGTGAAATAAAAATGGATGTATATTTTCAGGTGGAGTATTTTCTAGGGATAAAAAGAAAGAGTGATGAGAGGGGGTATGGATCCGCCAAAAAGACCAAGAAACTGAGAAATATGGAAGCTATTTTCTCTATATTTTCTACCCTTGATTTTCTATTTATTAAAATCATCTGCACTTGACCGTATAGGTGCAGGTAGAGTACATTGAGGCCTTACACTTTACATTTTTCCCAGTAAATGGTAAAAAAACTAGCGAGTATAATTAAAAATTATTTAAATAATATATCCTCTATCCTTGCATCAGATAAATTATATCTTTAGCTGATACAATTCTAAGAGAGGCTACCAAAGATATATTATTTTGGTGAGTACAATTATCATCCATGGTTTCATTTTTTGATGTATTTTTGATCATGTTTGTTGAAAATCTATTGAAAAAGTTTTGATTTCATGATTGAAATGATGATAAAGCTTAAAGGTGTTTGGAGTTGATTGGAAAATCCATTCCATTATCATAAGTGAAAACCATTCCATTGTCACAAGTGATAAAGTTAGGGTTCTTGTTATACATTTTCATCTCAGTGGTGGTGTTTGAGAGGTCTCATTTTAAAGCCTCCTCACAAGAATTTAGGGTAGATTTTGGTTGTTTCCCCCCTCCCTTCATCAATGCAATAATTTGATAGGAGATTTTAATGAAGTCTACTGGATGGAGTTCTTGATGGATTATAGTTCATGGGGAAATTTTTTGATAGAGGTTGTTTCAATAATGAATTTATGGTGAAGTTCAAATCACATGGTATTGAAGTTTTTATCAACAACAGAATTTTGGCGATGCCTATTTTATTAATTGAATATTTGAAATTATGAAAATGTTTTCATGGTGATGTGCCTTAATGTAATGTTCAAAATTAGTATATGGAAACATGGCCATGATTTTCAAGATATTATTCGAATTAATAAAACATTTCCCATGGTTTATAACCATACCATGGAAGAAGTTAAATTTGGTCATATTTGTTTTTTTATATCCTTGAAAAGTTTAGATATGCCAATTTTCTTCAATCATTCTATTATTATTTCATAGACAAACATTTGAGATTTTACAAGTTAATTGTTGAGATACTTGACATCATTTAAGAGAAATCTTAAATTAATTATATGAAGATATAATATATTCTATCTATAGAGAAGTGGTCACACAAATTGAGACCTTATTTAAAACATGGTGAAGAAAATGATAAGTAATTTCTCAAAGATCAATTGAAGAATTGATGAATTGAAATCGTCTCAAACTTATTAAAAGTCATTAAATGACCATATAAAATTGAAAACAACCACAATAGTTTGACTATCCAACTACTCCAGGCCTATATGTAAAGCTACCAGTGATCATAAATCCATTCTAAACTCCCAAGCTGCTTCCTTTAAGATTTATGACTCAAAGTATTCATTATTGCATTAAATTACCATTTTAAATTGTATATGTGATCTTGAAGTCACAATCCCAAAGGAACTTGATTAGTATCCTCCATCTCATGTTTATGTCCCCTTGAGAAAAATTTCCGTGCAGGCTCCACCTGCTTATAAATATTGCAAAGTGGTCCCCCAATGGATAATGTCTTCCCAATATCAGTTTAACAATCATCGCTGCTAACTTCAATTCATGAGTTTCATAATTACGCTCATGAGAGTTAAAATTTATAGACCCTTAAGTAATAATTGCATGATATTTAATTAAGGCATAGTCCAAACTCTAGTGTGACATGTCTAAATATGCCTTAGGAGAAATTCCCTCAAAACTAACACAATGTCAATTATTTATTTTAAGAAATCAAAAGTTATATGACATTTCTTATTCTAAATAATTTTGTTATCCTTTTTGGATATAAGAGATAAGGGACTCAAAATTTGAGAGAAGTCCGATACGGACCATTGATGATCGCTTTCCAATCCAAGAAAACTGCCCACCTTCGAAACATTCCCATGCGACTCCTAAGAAATGACTACTTTTATCTTTTGCTGAATTAACAACACCTAGAAAATGGTTATCATACATCTAAAAGTGACACTTCAACACCATCCCATATAACTTATGCTATTATAAAAAATCTATGAAAAACCTCGTATGATCTTCACACACCCCTACATCCCCAATTCACCAATATATCATCAATGAATACTACAACAAAGTGATTGAGATAATGTTGGAAGATCTGGTGTATCTACATCATAAACATTTATGGTGCATTTCTTAGGCTGAATGAAATTACCAAATACTTCTAATGTCTACACTTGCAATGGGAATTCATCTTCAAAATGTTCTCCTCCCAAATCCTCAAATGATGATATTCAAAATGTATATCAATTTTTGAAAACCTACACACAACCCTAAGTCAAACATAGATATCCAAATCCCTCAATATAGGATCGCAACCCTTCAATATTACATAGTTCAACCAATGATAATCAATACACAACCTCAAGTTTTCATTCTCCTCCTTGGTGAAGAAGAGTGATCCATTCCACGGTGACATACTAGATCGAATAAAAATCTATTTCAACTGTTCATCAATATGAAATTTCAATTGACAGAGTTTAGAAGGTGTTATTCGGAATGAAGCTAAGAAAAATAGATTTCTACTCAGATATAACTCAAAATTGAATTCAAAATTACATTAAGGTCTAAAACTCTTAACCTCCTCAGGAAAAACATGTTTTGAAAATTCGAGATCTCCAATGAAAAAATGAATCTAGAAAATAATAGAAAATGAGAGAAAAAAAGAAAGAAAACGAACACACAATGATTTTTTATGGTTTGGGAAGAATCCCTAGATCTATGAATTGGATGAATGATTTCACTATTTTTGAGAGAAAATTATAGGGAACACACATAATAAAGAATACCTAGATCAAAATGATCTCATAATGCAATGATATTCAAGAATAATATGTGAATCTACAGTGCCCAAATCCACACAATGGTCTATGGTTCTACTACACCCTATGTCATCAAGGTCTATGTTTCTACAACATCCACTATCAGTGTCACCAGTCAACTTTTCTATAATAAGTTAGACTTTATAATATGCCTCCCAAATTTGGTTCAAGTTCCTTTATACCTAAATCCCCTAGCAAGGGGGAGTGATTCTCCTAAGAACCCCCCCGACCACATTATGAAGGTTGAACCATAAAAATTACTAATCTGGTGTAAGGACCTGGCCTTAAACATAACTTACTCTAGTGTTTTTGACCTAGAATTCACATTTGAGGATATTTTCAGTTTAGAGTTTTACAAAATTAGGATAAACTCTTACAAAGTAACCCATACATTAAAAATGGAAACTTATACATGTATCCATTTTTTCCACTAAAAAAACCCTTTAAAAAGACATGACTTCTTTTTGAGACACGTATTCAATTATTTTATCCTGGAATCTTCTTTTCCCTTACCAATCATAAGACCCATGAAAAATATTTTAAAACTTGGAATGAGCACAAAAATATCAGTAAGGGAGATAAATAAATAAAACCATTAGTCCAGTGAAAACCCATAAAACATTTCCTTAAAATAAAACATACATTTTTAACCTAAAAATTAGATCATCATTTCAAAAAGATCATTATCTTACTTTTGAAAATCAATGATTTTCATGAAAACTCATAAGCAAACATAAAATATATATGTAGGTAACTTGGGAAATAAGTATAATAAAATGAAATAAAAATATAGTCAACTTCCAAACATGTCACTCTTACAAATTGAATATCCATACGACCGACTTCCAGACATGTCACTCTTACAAATGGGATAACCATACTACCGACATCCATACCTAATGCATTGGAGGTTATAACGTAACAATCCCCCTTGGTTTATCATGTAACCACCTATCAAATGTCTAAGTACCATTATATAATCCTAAAAACATAAAAGATTTCAATTTTCAACATTTCACTCATAAAATTTCATTTTCACACATAAAATTTCATTTTCACACATAAGAAAACATTTCATGATATTTAAATAACCAATCCATTTCCAAAGACCAATTTAAAACATTTATAAAAGATATTTTTTGAATCAAAGTGTCCCATACCACTTTGAAATTTTTTAGTGAAATTCAAAGATTAACATTTTAAAACATTTAGGCCCATATAAATACATTCATAAAAACAATTTTGAAAACATGGGTATGAAATTGAAGTATTTATAATAATAAATCTTTAAAACATTTGAAAAGATGTTTTAGTTAAAGAGTCCCTTACCTTGAGTCTGAATCATCACACACTATATTTATATTCCTGAATATAAACTTAGGTTAATTATTTACATAATTTAGAACCATTTTCAGGTTTATTATTCCTTTTATACCACTTAATATATCGTTATAACAATTACTTAATTATATTAGTTCACATAGGATGTTTTAATGATATTCAGTAAATGAGTCCAAAATGAAATTGGTACGATGTCAATAGTAAAAGTAGTCATTAGTCCATAATATCCAAGATAATATTCATGACATAATAATCACTTTTATACATAAATTATAATTTTATATCCATCCATTCCATATGGATATAAAAATGAACTATGTTACAATCATGGAGACGGTAAGTCGTACATACACATGAGTAACATTTCCATTTTCAATGATCATTATGAAAAGAAGGTAAATACTATTTTATATTTATAGAATGAACACAATATCATTAATATCATATTAATCATTTAAATATACTTATATATATCATTATGTGATGTGGTGCTGAAAAATTAATTACATTGCTTCGTGGAGGTGATAGTTCACATGTATGCACGAATGACGTTATAAATTTTTATGTGCATGAAAAGTAAGAACATAATTGATATATTATTCTCTTATAATGATAAATATGTCATTAATATCATATATAAATATTTAATTCCATAATTATAACAAGTTTTGAGAGTCAGTAATGGAAAACAAATTATATTTGTTCATGGAGGTGATAGTTAACACTTACACACAAACGATTAATTATTTTGCATTTGATGGAAGTGGAGATGAATTTAGGGGATAATATTAAAATAATAACACCTAAGTATATTGAGGATACTGGAGTTATTATTTCATGATGGATGAATAATATTTGAAGGAAGTGGAAGAAGAAATAAAATAGAAACACTTAATTAAAAATGATACCTCTTATTCAGACGATCTCCTTTGATTATCATCTTAACACCTCTAAGGAGAGTTTTATACCTAAATTAAGGCCTCTATAATGTTGGGAGGTATTCTAGGAATGTAATTGGTCTTAACATGTCCAAACCAAAATGGTTTTGAAGTGTGAAGAAGAGAGAATAATGGGTGCCCTTTTATAGGAGAGGAGAGGGGTAATCTTGAAAATCTTGAAAATATTAAATTAATATAAATTAATATTCAATATAAATGGTTACAAATTGATTTATTTTGAAGATATGATAAGGATGGTTCTAAATCCATTCATCCAAAGCCTTCGGTCCACCTCAAGGCCTTCGGGCCACATGAAATGCAGATGAAACCTAACAAACTCTATAGGAACAAGCTCCAGATGAGGATTCCGAGAAGGTGAATTCACCAGAGTAGAGCTAAAAAGATTTGGAAGAATGAGAGGGTATGAAATTTTAATCGGCACCAGGACTATGCATCTCTGCACAGGACAGCTAGTCAGATAGCCATGTGAAGGTGGAGAGTTGGCATCACGATATAGATGTTGGGGAGGGCCAGTTCCAAGTAGTCATAGTTTGGGTTGAATTCCTCTAAGACCTCCAAGTAATGTAATGTGTCACTAATCCTATGGACCATGTAAGGGTTCCCCCTCAACCCTTAAAAGGGGTATTATAAAAAATAAAAATAAAAATATAAGGGCTTCGAGCCATAAAAAATTCCATGTAATTTACACTTTGTGGGTTAATATAATTATTATAAAATACCAAACGACCAAATAATGATAAATTTATGAAATTTTAATAATTATCCCAATAATTTGGTTAAATTTTGTATTTTTATGAATTTTATATCAATTAATAAAATATTATTTATTTTAAAATATCATTAATGTCAATTTTGACACTATTCATTATTTGACTTTTTACAAATATCATAACAGTAAGATAAGTTCAAACCCACTCATTTAACTCATAACTAACATGTCCAAGTAATCCATAAAATTAATGGATGAAATAAATTATTTCAAAATATATTTAGTTTAATATTTTTTAAAATCATTTATTTTATTATTTCATTAATTAAGCAATTGTTGCATCATTATTGTATCACCATTTAATTTAACTATTTATTTCATAAAAATTATAAATAAATTACCATTATGTATAATTTTTTTTGTATTTATAAATATTATTTTTACTTAAACATATCCCTTGTATATCCCCATATTAAAAATATTTTACTTGTTAAAAATAAGAGTGATAAAATTGACTTTTCTTTAAATATAATAATATAAATGTCATACTCACAACCAAGTGGATTCAAAAGGTTATAATCTTGGATAAAGGATTATTTTTGTCAAAAAACACTCATCCAATTAAATTAGGAAAATTTTTAAGGTGATTTTATATTAGTTATAATATTATTTTTACCTTTAATTACTTGATTTACCCATAATCGTGGTAATAAAAATATTACTAAACAATTCATAATTTACAAAAATAAAAGTGAAATATTTACATAATTTGGAAATTATGATTCGAAATATTGAAACCACTTTTACAAATTTAAAACACATAATTGGAAAAAATTAATTAAAAATTAATCCTGTTGATGGAATGAGAAAACATGTTTTTAAAGTAAAAAATGTTCAAAAAGTTCACAATGTTTTTATATCCAAATTCACTTTGAAATTAATTAAAATGACCTAAATTGGATTAAATAATAAAAACTTGATTTAATTATACTTTAAAACCAATTTAGAACATAATTTAACTATATAAATAAATTGGATGAAAAAGCAGTTTTGAACCAATATTTTGTATTATTCACTTTTCATCAAAATATAAAAGTTCTTAGAAAAATATAAAAAAATCAACCAATATAAATTTTCATAATCCTATTCTAAATAAGGACTATATTTTTTAAAATATAATTCATAAACATGACAAAAAAATAGATTTAAAACAAGTTCTCCATCAAAAGGCGTCAAAATTATCTTTTTAGAAAAATACTTCTTTTATATTTAAAATTGGAAATGTTCCTATATCATGTATTGAAAACACATAATATGAATGTTAAATATTATTTTGAATATATTACATATACATTTCATTAATATAATCCAAAATACTGATTTCTTTAATTATTGGTATAAACAACACCTTTTCACATTTAAATAGTTTTTCAGATAAACATTTCCTTTTATTTTAAAAAGGATTTATTTTCATTTATAATTAATTTGTCACAAAATAATTATTTATATATAAATGTGTGAACAATATTTTCATAATTCAGTTTATCCTATTCATTCCCTCTATTCTAACTACTATGCAATCATTACTATAAGGCCCCAACCTTAAACATTACATAATATTGAATTAAGTTAATAATTCATAATGGGGATCTTTTAAAGTTTAAAGTTTTAGAGAATTAGGCCATAAATTATTACATTACATCTCAAATATTAAAAAGTAGACACTTCTACTCAGTATCCATTTTTTTCATAAAATAAAAACTCTTGAAGAAAAGAGACATGTATAGTTCCTTATTTTTAGACAGCATGACTTTTCCTTGATCCCATCCTTGACCCTATTCATCTTTAAGTCCAGTGAAAAACATTTAAAAAACTTGGGATGAGCATAAAAAGCTCAGTAAGGGATACACAAAGAAGGAAAACTGTTAGTTTTTCAAAACATGTAAACCACGAATACTTTTCACCACACATGAACCTCAACCCAGTTGGTGAGGTATCCTTAAGTGCATCCACGAGACTCAAGTTCAAAACCAGGTAGAGACATATTTCTGGGGTACTGTAGCAGCACTATAGCCGACACTGCGGCAATACTGTAGCAGAGCTTTTTGGTACTGTAGTAGCTGGAACTATTCACCTTAGGCCACCGGTTTGGGTTTGGAGTCCTTAAGGATTTCAGGCCACCCAGACCTTCGGGTTAATAGGGATTTCAGGCCACCTTTAAGGCCTTCGTGCCACCTTAAGGCCTTCGGGCCACTTGCAGTTTCCCGAGACAAACTTTACAAAAAAAGAGCAACCCTAAAAGAGGATTCAGAGCAGGTGTACTCACCAGAGTAGAGACAAATGGATTTTTCAGAATGAGAGGCTATGGCTATGCCATCGGGACCAGCCCGTGATTGCACAGGAAGCCTAGCCAGACGACCATGCGAAGGTGGAGAGCTACTATCACGATGCAGATGCTGGGGAGGGGCAGTTTCTTATAGATAGTCTAGTTGAATTCCCTAAGACCTTCAGGTCATGTAATCTCCTAAGCCTACGATCCATGTAATCTCTGAGCCTACGGGCCTTGTAAGGGTTCCCCCTCATCCCTTGAAATGGGGGTTATCAAAAATCAATAAAAATGAAGGCCTTCGGGCCATTCGGGGTAGTAATACTTTTCACCTTTATGAAGTAGTAAATACTCTTCACTTAATAAAAGATCATTGCTTAACCTTTTGTAACCAAAAGATTACCATAAAACCCATATAAATCACATATAACATATAAAGGTAACTTGGGACAAAAACATACTTAAATAGAATAACCATATGGTCGACTTCCACTCATATCACTAAATGGAATAGCCATATGACTGACTTCCATACATATCACTAAATGGAATAGCCATACGGCTGACTTCTATACCCAATTCATTAGAGGTTATAACGTAACCACCCATCCTAGTTTATCATGACACCACCCGTCATTTGATTTATCACGTAACCACTGGTCAAATGTCCAACTACCATTATAAAATCATAACACATAAAATATTGAAAATATAAATATTTCACTAATAACATTTCATTTTCAATCACAATAAATCATTTCAAGATATTGAAATAATAAATCCATTTCAAAAACCATTTTCAATACCAAAATACCCAAAAATAGAATAATGGGTTTCTTTTTTCATTTTAAAAAACATTAAGGCTTATATAGGAAACTGAATAACGATTACGGCGAAGAAGAGGTCATTGTCACCGCATATGTTAAAAAACATTCCTTTTTATCATTTAGTAAAACGCTTCATAGAAAAATATTCCCTTTGAAAGAAATTAAAATTCAATGGGTTTTATTATACACCGGGTAGAAGTAGGAGGTGTATATTATCAAAACAAGCCTCAATAAAAGGAGATTGAGATGAAGTCCCTTACCTTGTGTCCGACTTGACTTGTTCATTCTTTAATTTCCTGAATAATAAACTAAAGTTAATTTATACTTACTTCAGAACCTTTTTCAAGTTTATTATTACTTTTATATCACTTATTACCATGTTATAAACATTACATAATCATTTATGTTAATAACAGTCATTTTGTCAATATTTGGTACTTGGGTCAAAAATGAACTTATAATTACAAGTTGTCCATGTGGTCAAAATTCCATTATATCCAGAATGATATTCATGATTTAGATATCATATATATCATATATATCCAGTATATATATGTATTTATAATAGTACATAAAATTTGGAGATAAGAAATAAAATGCACCGTTCATGGAGACGATAAGCCGTACGTACGCATGAACGTTACTTTCATTTCTATTTCATATTTTAATGGAATGAAAAATTAATGATATATAGGTATAGTATAATTATAGTATAATATAATATATAATTCCATTAACTCTATACTTTATATGTTCCACGTATGACATGAATGAGTCATATCACTTTGAGGGGGCGGTAGTCCTCACTTGCTCAAATGAAATTATCATATTTACCCATTATGGAAACCATAAAGGTATGATATAAATGAAAAATACAGAAGCATAGAAACAATATAAATATGATATATAACACATTAAAATAAAGATCCATCATAATGACCACCATGAGAGGCGGTAGGAGATAATCGAACAATCATTGTTTCGTGAGGTAGTAGTTCACCGTCCAGAGAAACAATATGTTCTTTACCCATTAGACAGAGGTGTGTGTAAGTGTAGTTCGAATAATTCTCATAACAACAACCTAGTATATTTAGGATAATTGTGTTGTTATATAAAGAAATAATAAGAAGATCACAGGGAGTTAAGGAGTAAAATAAAAGAAGATAACTTGAGGGAAGACGTTACCTTTAAATCGGGTAACTCTCTTTGGTTTGAACCAAAAGTCTTCCTTGAAGTGCCTTCTGCCTAAAGTAAGGATTATAGGAGTAATAGAGGGATCTTGGGAGATTATTTGGGCAGAGGTTGGATTATACAAGGGGCTTGAGAGGTGTGAGTAATTGGTTAGAGGTGTGAGTAATTGGTTAGAGGTGACGACCTTTTATAAGGGGGAGGAGGGGCTCTTTAGGAAAGTTTGAAAATATTATTTTATTATAAACTGAATTTTGATTTCAAAAGGTCCCAAACTCATTTAATTCGAATATAAGGTGACTATTATTCAAAATAAAATCATCCAATAATAATTGGACAGGTTTTGGATATTTTTTAATCCTTATATTCTTTATTTAACCCTTTGTAAACTTATTTAACTTTTACCATGTCTTTTTTTATATTCATAATATATGGTTAATATATTTGTTATAAAATGCCAATCGAACCAAAAGTGGTTCATTAATGACATTATCAACCTTATCTAAGTAATTTGTATGAATCTTAGTTTTTTAGGATTACTATATCATTTAATAAAATATTAATTGATTTAAAAACACATTTATGTCAATTTTTATACTATTCATATCATGAATTTTTAAAAAAAATCCAAAACAACTTGATTCTATAAAAAAACTTCATTAATTCAAAGATAACAAGTCATCCTCATCTCTAAAATTTGTGGATGGCATAAAAAGGTGAAAATAAATTTATTTTAACATTGATAATATCATTTATTTAAATCATTCATTAATGAGGTAATCATTACATCATCATTGTGTCATAAATAAATAAATTTATTTGATGTCTAAAAATTATAAATAAATTACCATTATTTAGGAAAACTTTTTAGATTTATAATGATTATTTATAGTAAAATATATCAATTATAAAACCCCACTTTAAAATTGTTTTGGCAAAATAATACATGTTTATGATATTTTTTATTTTTACTTTAAATAAAAAGTTATTAATGTCATTATCTTACCCAAATGGATTTTAAAGGCCAAAAGTTCTACCCAAGGATTGTATTGGTCATACATGACTCATAAAATAAGGTTAAGACAAGTGTTAAGATAATTTTATAATATTATAATATTATTTTTACCTTAAATTACCCAATTTACCTTTAATCGTGGTAAATAAAAGTCAAAAGGTACTATTCAAAAAAAAATATTTTCATCTTATTGAACCACATTTTACTTACTGATGAAAACCATGTATGTCGGATTTTTTGAAATTCAATTCACAGAAGCGATAAAATTTCATTTAAATGAAAAAGTCGGGTTTTAACTACTATGCAGTGTTTTCACTATTCATAAAAAATTGAAGGTTTTCAGAAATATACCAAAAATTCACCCAAAGAAAATTTTGATATTTAGAATTCAAAAATTATGTCTATTTTACCAAATTCAAAACATAGAAATTTCATTAATTAATTTAAAATTAATTCTTGTTGTCAAAACCAGAAAGAGTGTTTTTAAGAAATAATAACTATCAAAAGATTGACATTTTTTTATATCCAATTTCAAAGTGAAATTACTTCCAATGACCAAAATTGTTTTAAATGGTAAAAATATAATCCAATTACACTTTAAAACCATTTAAAAAGATAATCTAACCATATAAATAAATTAGATTAAAAGGCAGTTTTGAATTAAAATGCAGTATTTTTCATTATTCATAAAAAAATGAACTTTATCAGAAAAATACCAAAATTTTATCCAAAGTAAATTTTGATGTCCCAATTCTAAAGAATAATTTTATTTTTTTCAAATAGAACATATAAAAGTGACAAAAAATAGATTTAAAAAGGGTTCACCATCAAAAGGCGGTAAATCGACCTTTTAAAGAATATTAGAGCATTTATGCTTAAAATTATATTCATTCACATTTTAAGCCTCTAAATTTTATTGGATAAATGTAAAAACATTTAACAAACATGTATAATCATATTGTAGTTAGTTCTGTTCATTCCTGCCAATAAAACGACTAGGCATTGACTACCATTTAAAATAATATTATATTATTATTTTTTAGTATGACTCAGCCTTGTGTGCAACATGAGATTTCGGAGAAACCCATTGTTGCGTGTTAGGTACGCCATCGAACATAGCATAACCTTTAAAATAAAATTAATATTTAATTCAAAAATATTAATAAATATGAAAATGTCATATTCTTTATTTACCTGGGATGTTACATCCTTCCCCCCTTTTGGAAATTGAATCCTCACAATTTTATTCACTTATCCAATAAATGGGGGAATTTATCCCTCATAGCATTTTCAGATTCCCACGTTGCCTCTTAACCATGTGGTTTTTCCACAAAACATTTACCTGATGGATTACCTTATTCCACAACACTTTCTCTCTATGGTCAAGAATCTGGTCTGGTTGTTCCTCATAAGAGAGATTTTCTTCTAATTGAACTACCTCTGAACTCAAAACATGAGATGGATCCAGCATATACTTTCTCAACATTGAAACATGGAAAACATTGTGTACCTGGGATAAACTTGGAGGTAAATCCACTCTATACGCAACTGATCCAACTTTCTATAGGATTTCATAAGGTCCAATGAAGCTTAGACTCAAATTTATCTTCTTACCAAAACGCATCACAGTTTTCTATAGGATTTCATGTGCTTCTGAATCAATTGAAATTTTTATGCCATCTCTTCTACCTATTTTGGTCCCATCAACTTCCTTTCACCTACTTCATCCCAAAAAGCCGGAGTTCGACACCGCTTTCCATATAATTCCTCAAACGGAGCCATCTGTATTCTAGAATGAAAAATGTTATTATAAGAAAATTCAACCAAAGAAAGATATTGGTCCCAAATTCCCTGGTAATCCATTGAACAATCACGTAGCATATCTTCCAAAGTCTAAATTGTTCATTCTAACTTCCCATATGATTGTGGATGAAAAGATGTACTAAAATTTAATTCAGTACCCAACGACTTCTGAAGGTCTTTCCAAAAGTTAGAAGTAAACCCGGGATCACGATCATATAAAATGGAGATGGGAACTCCATGAAACCTGACTATCTTTTTAACATACAATCGATAAAGTTTATCTAGAGACAAAGTATCTCAAATAGGAAGGAAATGAGCAGATTTAGTCAATCGATCAACAATAACCCAAATTGCATTATTACCTTGAGAAGTCTTTGGTAATCCCATGAAGAAATCCATGGACACATTTTCCCATTTCCACTATGGCACCGGTAAAGTCTGGAGCATCCCTTTCGGTAACTATCGCTCTTCTTTAACCTGTTGACAAGTCAAACACTTCATAGTAAAGTTAGTGATGTCTCTTTTCATTCCATCCCACCAGTAATACTCTTGAAGTCCCTTGTACATATTAGTACTACCGGGATGAACTGAAAACATAGAACTATGAGCTTCACATAATAACTCATTCTTCAACTGTAAATCACAAGGCACACATAATCTCTTCTCAAATCTCAAAATACAATCATTATCAATGTTAAAATCATGCAACTTACCCTTCTGAACCAACTCTACCTTTTTATACAACTCACTGTCTTCCTTCTGCGCTTGCTTAATTCTGTCTGATAGAGATGATTTCACTAACACCTGAAACAAAATAGAGGGATCTCCAACACAACAACTTATATTCCAAAGTTCATCAAATAATTAATCAAAGGATCTTGTTCCAAACGTAACATGGTTAATGAAGGTTTTGGGCACAGCGGAAGCATGTTTGAGATGGAACCCAACTTTATTTTTTACCATGATTAATGATCATTTCGGGATCAATATGATGATGAATGACAGTCTCCACGGAATAAAACCAAAGATTTAGATAAATAAGAAAGATGCCCGAAAACTTTAGAGAGGATCTTGCACATCATGTTTATAATTAATTTAATTAATTTCATAAAGAAAAAGAATACCTGGATCTTCAGTATTTTCTTCATTGATGATGTTGATCATCCAGAATGACCCTTTTGGATTATATCATTGTGCTTGTAAGGATCCAAACTAGAATCCCTCTAGTGGTGATCCACACATGCTCCGATGGCCTCCGATTGACACCACTCGTTCTTCGGGTGCTATCACGGCGAAGCGAGTGTCTTGTGTCAGTCGTTCTTAATCGCTTGTTCTTCGGCCTTAAAGAATGCCTCTAATTATTGAGAGGGGCGGGAAGAGGATTCGAGATATAAATTGTTTAGCTCAACAATTCTCAATTCACCAAGCGCGTGGTGTGTTACCTTTGGCACAATAGGTGTACTTGTCTATTTATCTACATGGAACTTCAGTTATAATATTTAATTCCATAACAACAATTAAATATATTCATGAACTTAGAGAAAACCCATGCTCATAATAATAATACCGCGTCATTATTTATGGTGCACTAACTTGTGAAAAACAGAATCATGAATAAAATTCCACATCACAAAATAATAGCAGCGTTATTATTATTTTAACTTGTGCCAACTACTAATTATTTACCATCTTGCAAATAATTATTTTACTACTGGACTGTTCTTGGTCCACTCGAACTCCACTTCCATTTATTGAACACCCAAATAAATAAATAAATAATTTATTCTCTTAAATAAATATTTTATTTACAAACTAGTAAATATATAAATAATTATTAAATGTTTAATAAAATAAATAAATAAATTTTATTTAATTTATGCAGTCATCTTAATATGAATAAAATTATTCCAGAGTCTTGAGAATAATAATTTTTTCATTAATTAAATTCAAATAGAATTTAACTGAGACCACCAAAAACACTTAGTGTGTGACCCTCTAGGATTCTTTCTCATTGGCATTAGGCGGGCTTGACTAAAATCCAAGAGTACTATCCAGCAATGGGTCAAGGCACCCAAGAGAAAGAAAGTAAAGTAGAAACAAAGACATACACATACAAATGATCACTGTGTAATATAATCCATTTTTCTAAATATCTTATCAAGAAGGTTTCATGATAGTGTCATCAACCTTTATACTTGATACGTTGTTCTTTGACTACCTGAAATAAACTCATCGTTAAACCATGGACATGGAATTTCATGTGACAATTCTATTTCAATCAAAGGGGATAGATATCAACTTCTATAAATGGAAGGGAAAAATACTTCCTCAACTTATCCATTAATAACATGCCACTCATGACGCACCCAACGTACCCTACTTCCCTCCAACTGTCTGCATGACGGTTTTCGTCAGTAAATCAAAGTGCATGATTCTTGACATGTATTAATGATAATATTAAAGTCTAAGTATCATTACACATGCTCGCAAATAGAAATATCTGATGACACCAAAACATAAGGAATTCCTACTGGCGGGCCTTTTCTCATAATCTCCAGTCTTGGAGATCACCAAGTGTGAACTTCATGAGAGGAAGTCTTGTAATGGCCCGGACCCTCCTGGTCTATCCCTTTGCCAAATTTCTGGTGTTTGGAATGCCCTAGACCCATCAGGTCCGAATCCTAAGGGCGGCGTCTCGGTGGTAGGATGCCATCACGGTGTCAACCATCGGTGACACTAATCAGTGCCAGAGGGGCTTGTCGTGTTTTTCTTCCCCAGTTTTTCCCATAATGCCACTTTTGACTCTTTTAAAGTTTTTAAAGTGGTTTATAGACGTTTTTAGCCCCATAATCAACGTTTAAAATCCACTAGGAGTGGGGCGACCCTCAATGGAGCCAGACTGTGTGTCTGTGTAACACGTTTCCTCTCTTTAAATGAAATCCATTAATGTACAGCTCTTTCGGCCACCTCCCCAATGAGAATTATTAAATAACAATTAATCCCATCATGTGTAACCACCCAACTGCATAGTGAAACCACGATCCACCCTTAAAGTCGTGCAAGATATTCATATCCTATAACGCCGAGATCTCATCTTTATATAGCACTAGAATTCCTTCCTTCTTCTTCTTGGCTGGTTTCTTTCTTCCCTTGGTGCGTTTGGAGTCCCTTTCCCGAGGTGAGTGGTGCGCTTGTGCTGTAGCCTTTCCTGGTCATTCTTGGAATCCCCGAAGTTACTCCCCTACAAGTTGTGCATCCCCAGTTCTTGGTGCGAAAAGATAAATGTTGATCTTTGATAATCCAAGTAGGGTTATTCCTTCGTCTCTCTTTACTGCGTATCATGCGGGGTGGGTATGCTATTGTTTCTGCGGGGATGGATGAAACCAAACCTTAATGAAGATAATAAATGGACTTTTAAATAATTAAGGGGGGTGTGCTCGATGTTTTTTCTATACTCATTATCTTTGATTATGAGTTGTGAATTGTACGGGCTTATGCCCACTGAAAATCATGGCCGTTGGTGGTATTTTCTTGTGCACTAATGAACCTCTATTTTTTATGGATATTTATGTGATTGAATGGGTGTAACATGGAAACTGGTTAATTACATAAACTCTGTTGATTAAATAGATGCCCAATGAATAATAATCCTTGTGTGATCACCCCGGTTAACCAAACAGAAATACAGAACTGAATGAATGGAATATTCAAATTTGAAAACCCCCTTGACCTATTTTGGTGATGTTTACGGTTGATGCTTGGTAAGTGAATTAGATGAGGATGGGATCCTCTGTTGTGGTGCAGTTTTTGGTTTTTGGAATGAGGCCTTGTGGGGCCGTATGGTGGGGCTTGGTTTGGTTCCAATACTTTGAGGGATCTTGTGGGTCCCTTTTGTTGATGAGACTTTACAAGAGAACCATGTGTGAATGCTTAAATTGCCGTTTGGCTATTTTTCCTTTCCTTGGCTTGTGGATATGCCTGTTAGTTGACCAGTAGTGCAGAAATTACTTAAACGGAATCACTTGAATATGAAAACAAGAATGGGTCAAATGGGAAACTGTTTTCTGGGAATGAGTTGTGACATGGTCGTGGCTATGGTTTTTCTTATGAATGAATTGTAACGTGGGTGTTTATGTTGGGATGGTTTGGAACCCCTAGGTTGGGATGATTTATTGTTACCTATATCTATAATTTTAGTTTCTACATTTCTTATTTGCGCCCCACCCATGTTGAGCACTTTGTGCTGAAAACCCCCATTTCATGGGGGAGGGTGTTTTTACCAACACTCATATGAGTGGCTGTTTATTAGATCCTTTTCTGATCCCTTTCTCAAGTATCCCAAGACTCTTCGAGCAGGTTGTGAAGGCATGAGGTCTATTATATCCCTAGATTCTTTGGGTAGGGTATGTGAGGGTGGTTGGCCCAGGTGTGTGCGGGCAGGTGGTTTCCCAAGTGTCTTCGGGATGAGGCCCAGGTGTCTTCAGGCATGGCAGTAGTTGTTCAAACCTAGGTGTGTGCATGTGTGGTTACATTTGGTTGCTGTGGCCCAGGTGTTTGCAGGTGGGATGTGCGGTTTTGATAGCCCAGGTGTGTGCGGGCAGGGTGTGGCAATGGGACTGTAGTGAGAATGGCAGGAGAAGTTTGACATGTAGGATGTCTTCAATAACCAGTGGGAAAGTGGCGCGGGGTACCCAAATATCGATGTGTTATTACTATTACATTACTTGACTTGTGTTATTTGGGGAGTGTGCCTTGGTGAGGTTTGGGTGGATAGTTTTTCCTTGATGGGTGTTTTGGTTATCTCCTTTTCTCATGGGGCATTATAATTCCTCCCCACTTGTGCACAAGAGATTTTGGTTTTCCCTATTGAGTATATTTGTATACTCACCCTACGTATATAAACTGCTTTCAAGTTTCCAGGAGGACTTCAGGGATCATGTAGAACTGTACTAGTTCGGATGTTGGGGCAGTTGCTATTGTTGTTTTTCTTTTTCTTGGTACTTTCCTTTGGGTTTTTCTTCTACTTTTGTATCATCTACTTTTTGACATGCATATGGGAATGGTTTACTTTTGGATTTACTTTTACCTCCATCTTTGGTGTTGTTGGGATTTACTATCTTATATCCCAATCCTACTAAATAAAAAGGGTAATTCCTTCCATTTTGTGTTTGATTCTATACCCTTGGTGCTACTCGCCACTCTGGGAGCTATTGGAGGCGGGTTTCGGGGGTCATCATCTCTCCTTCAACTTGAGGAAGGAAGGGTCTAGAGGGTTGCTATCCCTTCCCTCATCTTGGTGAAGGCGGGTCATGACAAAATGGTATCAGAGGCAGAGGTTGAGAGATAGGATGGAGCTCGGGGTTAGGCACAGTGAGGATTGCATGTGATGGTAGGGAAACAGTGTTAGGAAATCTTGGTGTGTGAAATAGGTCAGGGACGACCAGTTAGGACATAGGATTTTAGGGCCCCCCGTGATCCGATGCAAGGACTCTGGGCCTACCGAACGACCAAGTGAGGCTACACTGATTGTAGGGTAGAGACCTTAGGAAAGGTACATGCATCATAATGACTTGTGTTCTTGTGTTTCTTGGGTATTTTTTGGATTTAAAATGAATAATAAGTCTAAGAAAATTTAAAAACAATATTCTACACTAATTGGGCTTAGGCATTCCTTATTTACCTTGCAGCTATGACACCTGGATGACAACCATGAGTAGTGAGGGCGATCGAGGCCCAGGAGATTGAATTGACTGATCAGTAGAGAGATGACTGAGAGGAGGAGGACAATCAGTGGTAGAGAACGCTTTGTGCCTTTCAGCGACAGACCCTTGGGAAGTACGAGGGCCGCATCTCGGACATGGAGACAGAGAGTTGGTTAGAGGAGCTAGTGATATCTTTTAGCTTGATCCGGGCTCCGAAGGAGTACTGGGTTCCTCTGGCTGTAATCCAAATGTGGGGAGAAGCGCGTCAGTGGTGGACTCTCTACCTTGGGGAGAAGAGGGAGGCTGATATTACATGGACTGACTTTGAGAAGGAGTTCCGGGCAGAATTCCTCTCTTCCATGATGCAGGATGAGAAGAGGCAGGAGCTACTCTCCCTTCAACAGGGGAGTATGTCAGTGATGGAGTTGGGGATCAAGTTCAAGGATCTCTTTTTTTTTGCTTCGGACCTTTTTCCAGATGAGGAGTCTCGGGTGAGACATTTAGAGGAGGCACTCCGACCTTCTCTTCAGTATGCTGTTACTCCCTTCACCCTACCGACATACTTGGAGGTTTAGAAGAAGGATGAAGTGGTAGAAAGAATGAAAACACTGGGAGGTGTTCCGTGAGAGGGGATCTAGTGGAGTTCATCAAAGGGGAAGACCGTCAGCAGTAGGCCTCCAGTATCAGGGCCTTCTAGGTTTCAACCAGTGGGGAGTAGGCCCTAATAGTTCCAGTTCTGATCCCCCTGTCCTCGTCCTTTCCTCGTGAGCCCAAGATCGAGGTGCTTCATCTGTGGAAGCTGTGGGAACCTTCAGAATTAGTGCCCAGATAGAGTGCAGTATAGTGGCAGTGGGAAAGTTCAGCGCCCACCTCAGTAGAAGCAGATTTCAGCCAGGCCCTTTCAGCAGCAGCAGTAGTAGGGACAGTGAGCTCCTGCTCCTCGAGGGAAGATTTTACAGGAGGAGGTCGGCCTCAGGGCACTCCTCAGGGACCTCGACCAAGACGTGGTCAGGGAGGAAGCCGACAACAGAGGGGAAGAGGAGCGGGGTGTGGGCAGTTGCACGCCATAGAGGTAGCAGTTCTAGCAGGGTCGGAAGTCATTCAAGTTACGATTAGCCTGTTTATTACTCTTGTCTATGCCTTGTTTGATACAGGAGCTTCCCACTCCTTTATTTCACCCAGTCTAGCCCGTGCTCTGGGTTTAGACGCTGAGAGACTTCCAGTACCCCTGGTGTTGAGTATGCCAATTGGGGTTCAGACCGACTTGTTTTATGTTTGCTGAGGGTGTAGACTGATGATATGGCCACATCATTCTAGCAGAGATCTTCAACTGTTTCAGATATAGCCATATGATGTCATCCTAGTCATCGACTGGCTCTTTTCTGTGCACAATGTTATCAACTATTTCCAGAGAAGAGTCATGCTCTCCGATGGGGATGGCCAGCGTGTAGTTTTCATTGGAGAACAGAGTTTTCAGGTGAGGAAAAGGCGTGTGGAGCCTCTTCTTTCTATGTTGGCCAAGCTTTCAGCAGAATCAATGGATGCTGAGATGATGGATGTTCCGAGAGTTCCTAGAAATTTTTCCTAAGGAGGTTGTGACTCTACCCCCTCGATGTGATGTTGAGTTTAGAATAGACTTACAAATCGGTGCCCATATGATTTCCATGGCTCCTTATTGGATGGAAACTTCTGAGCCGCAGGAGTTGCGGATCCAGATTGATGATCTAATGAAGAAGGGTTTTGTCTGACCCAGCGTATCGCCATGGGGTGCTCTGGTCTTGTTCTCAAAGAAGGCATATGGTGGTCTGAGGCTGTGCATAGACTACCAGAGACTAAATCAAGTAACGGTCAAGAACTGTTACCCTCTCCTGATGATAAATGATCTCTTTGACCAGATGAAGGGAGCAGGTTGGTTCTCTAAGACTGATCTACGATCTGGGTATCACCAAGTAAGGGTGAAGGATAGTGATATTCCAAAGACTGCTTTTAGGTGCAGGTATGGGCACTTTGAGTTCGTAGTCACGCTGTTTGGTGTTACAAAAGCACCTGTTGTGTTCATGGGGCTCATGAACTCTTTTTTTCCGCGAGTTTTTAGACCGGTTCGTTATTTAATTCATAGATGACATTTTGACGTACTCAAGATCAGAGGAGGAACATACTAAGCACCTCAGGATGGTCTTGGAAATCCTTCGACATCACCAGATCTATGAGAAATTGTCCAAATGTAAGTTCATGACATGAGAAGTGCATTTACTTGGACACATGGTGTCTCAACAAGGGGTAGCGGTTGATCTGTCAAAGGTTGAAGTGGTTTTTTCTTGGGAAGAACCCAAGAATGTGACAGAAGTTCATAGTTTTCTGGGTTTGGAAGGCTATTATCGGAGGTTCATACCTAAATTCTCTTGATTTGCAGCTCCTTTGATAGCTTTGACCAGAAAGGACCAGGCCTTCATATGAAGTGAGCAGTGTCGGGAATATTTCACTGAAGGAAAAGTTGGTCAGTGCTCCAGTGCTCAGGTTTCCAGAGGAAGGGGTGTTGTATGAGGTATTTTGTGATGCTTCTAGACTTGGCCTGGGGTGCGTGCTATTACAACAACGGGGAGTGATATCTTATGGGTCTAAGAAGTTACGTCCTCATGAGTGTAACTATGACACCCATGATTTAGATCTTGCAGCAGTAGTGTTCGTGTTGAAGTTGTGGCGGCATTACCTAATTGGGGAGCACTTTGTGGTATTCACGAACCATAAGAGTTTGAGGCATATCTTTACCCAGTGGGACCTGAACTTGAGACAACGAAGGTGGGTGGAGTTTCTTCAGGACTAAAACTTCTAGATCTCTTACACTGAAGGTAAGGGGAATGTTGTGGATGATGCCTTGAGCAGAAAGTCACGGAGGGAAGCTGTTTAGGAATCTGTGGATGCTTGGAAGGTAATGGAGGAGTTGAGTTCCCTACACTTGGATGTAAGGGAGTAGGGTGGTATAGGTTGTCTGTTTTATATGATAGTGCAGTCCTCTCTACTGCAGCAGGTGGAGGAGTCTCAGTGGGGAGACATAGAGAGTGAAGTGATGCGTGATCGGGTTAACCAAGGAAATGATCTGGAAGGGTGGTCAGAGGATGGTCAGAATCAGTTACTTTTCCAAGGGAATTTGTTTTTCCTAGAGATAATTCATGAGTGGTTTCTTTGTGAGTTCCATAACTCAGTCATAGAGGTACACCCTGGAGTTTCCGAGATGTACTGAGGCCTGAGGGAACAATTTTGGCAGCCCGGGGTGAAATGGGTAGTGGCGGAGTTCGTGGAAAGATGACTGGTGTGTCAACAGGTGAAGGCTGAACACCATGTCCTAGGAGGTTTATTACATCCCTTATATGTCCCCTAGTGGAAGTGGGATGACATCTTGATGGATTTCGTCACAGGAGTACCCAGGGTTCAAGGAGGCTGTGATGCTATCTGGGTAGTGGTAGACCAATTGATGAAATCAACTCACTTTTTGGCGATTAAAGAGTTGAGTGTGGTGGATGCCTTAGCAAAGAGATACGTGGATTATGTGGTGTGGTTTCATGGAGTTCCGAGGTCCATAGTATCAGATAGGGATGAACGGTTTACCTCACGAGTTTGGAGGGGATTGCAGCATGCTTTTGGCACCCAACTACGCCTCAACACTGCTTTCCACCCCCAGACAGATGGGAAGACAGAGCGAACCATCCATACATTGGAGGATATGCTATGGGAATGTGTTTTGGACTTCGAGGGACCGTGGGAACGACATTTTACCTTATTAGAGTTTTCCTACAATAATAGATATCACTATACTATTGGCATGGCATCGTTTGGAGCTTTGTACGGGAGGCCGTGTCGCTCACCTGTGTGCTGGATAGAGGTCGGGGAAGCAAGTGTTTTTTCCCGAAAGTGGTGCAGAGCATAACGAAGAGGATTCAGCTTGTGTGTGAGAGAATGAAGGCAGCCCAAGACTGAAAGAAGTCATATGACAATCATATGAGGAGGCCCCTAGAGTTCGAAGTTGGAGACCATGTGTTCTTGCAAGTTTCCCCTCGACGTGGGCAGCGAAGGTTCGACAAGGGGAGAAAGCTCTCTCCTAGGTTCATCGGGCCCTTATAAGTGTTGGGGAAAGTCGGTGAGGTGGAATATCAACTGGAATTTCCACCTTAGATGGAAAGGATCCACGAAGTTTTCCACATCTCTCATCTTCATCGATATCTACACGATGACTCCCATGTCATTGAATGGGGATAGTTGGATATAGGGGACGATGCTATGTTTGTGGAGAGACCAATGAGGATCAAGGATTGGAAGGAGAAAGTGCTTTGTGGATGAAACATACCTTTGGTTCATGTGTTGTGGAGGCACGGTGGCCTCAAAGAGAGTACCTGGGAATGGGAGGCACAAATGCGCACCTAGTACCCAGATCTTTTTTGAGTTTTGTTCTGTTTTGTTTATATACTTGTTTATGATGTAATGTTGACCTTGTTGGTTTATGAGGTATTTTGTTTCCTTACCTTGTGAATGTTATGAAAAGTCCTGATATGTGGGGAATGGAGGACCTGATCCCTAATCAAGACGCATTAAGGTGGATGAGATTAAACCCATGCGGGCGAGTCAGTGCCGCCCAAAGCAGATAGTATCTTGACATGGAGGAAGGAACTCTCGGATCCGTGTGTCGGGACAATGTGATCCTTGGGTTGGTGTGGCTATTTGGGGTGGTTTTTCCCTGGGAGGTATCTTTCTAGGTGGTTGTTTGGACCCCTATTTTCTATTTGGGTCTAGCTTTGATTCTCTAGGATGAGAATAGTTCGAGAGGTATATAATGTAATGGCCCAGACCCTCCTGTTCCATCCCTTTTCCAAATTTCTAGTGTTTGGCGCGCCCTAGACTCATCAGGTCTGGATCCTAAGGGCGGCGTCTCGATGGTAGGATTCCATCGCGGTGTCAACCATCGGTGACACCGATCGGTGCCAGAGGGGCTTGTTGGGGTTTTCTTCCCCAGTTTTTCCCATAACGCCACTTTTGACTCTTTAAAAGTTTTTAAAGTAGTTTAAAGCCGTTTTTAGCCCCATAATAAACATTTAAAATCCCCTAAGAGTGGGGTGACCCTCAACGGACCCAGACCGTGTGTCCCTATAACGCGTTTCCTCTCTTTAAATGAAATCCATTAACACACAGCTCTTTCAGCCACCTCCCCAATTATAATTATTAAATAACAATTAATCCCATCATGTGTAACCACCCAACCACATGACGAAACCACGATCCAACTTTAATGTCGCGAAAGATCTTCATATCCCGTAACGCCGGGATCTCATCTTTATATTGCACTATAATTCCTTCCTTCTTCTTCTTGGATGGTTTATTTCTTCCCTTGGTGCGTTTGGAGTCCCTTTCCCGAGGCGAGTGGTGCACCTGTGATGTAGCCTTTCATGCTCATTCTTGGAGTCCCCAAAGTTACTCCCCTACAAGTCGAGCATCCCCAGTTCTTGGCGTGCAGAGATAAGCATCGATATTTGATCATCCAAGTAGGGTTCTTTCTTCGTCTCTCTTTACAGTGTATCATGCAGGGTGGGTATGCTATTGTTTCTGTGGGGATGGATGAAACCAAACCTTAATTAAGATAATAAACGGACTTTTAAAGAATGAAGGGGGGGTGTGCTCGATGTTCCTGCTCTACTCCTTATCCTTGATTATGTGTTGTGAATTGTATGGGCTTATGCCCACTAAAAATCATGGCCCTTGGTGGTCTTTTCTTGTGCACTAATGAACCTATATTTTTCTGGATATTTATGTGATTGAATGAGTGTAACATGAAAACTGGTTAATCACGTAAAATCAGTTGATTAAATGGATGCTCGGTGAATAATAATCCTTGTGTGATCACCCCGGTTAACCAAACAGAAAGACAAAACTGAATGAATGGAATATTCCAATTTGAAAACTCCCTTTCTATGTTCTGGTGATGTTTACGGTTGATGCTTGGGAAGTGAATTGGATGGGAATGGGATCTTCTATTGTGGTACAGTTGTTGGTTTTTGGAATGAGGCCGTGTGGGGCCATATGGTGGGGATTGGTTTGGTTCCAGTACTTTGAGGGATCTCACAGATCCATTTTGTTGATGAGACTTTACAAGAGAACCAGGTGTGAATGCTTAAATTGCAGTTTGGATGTTTTCTATTTCCTTAGCTTGTGGCTATGCCTATTAGTTTCCCAGTAGTGCAGAACTTACTTAAACGGAATCACTTAAATATGAAAACAAGAATGGGTAAAATGGGAAACTATTTTCTGGGAATGAGTTGTGACATGGTTGTGGTTGTGATTTTTCTTATGAATGAATAGTAACATGGGTGTTTGTGTTGGGCTGGTTTGGAACCCCTAGGTTGTGACGAGTGATTGTTACCTATATGTATAATTTTAGTTTCTACGTTTCTTATTCGTGCCCCACCCATGTTGAGAACTTCGTGCCGAACACCCCCATTTCATGGGGGAGGGTGTTTTTCCCAACACTCCTATAAGTGGATGGTTATTAGATCCTTTTCTGCTGCCTTTCCTGAGTATCCCAAGACTCTTTGGGTAGGCTGTGATGGCCTGAGGTCCATTATAGCCCTAGATTCTTTGGGTAGGGTACGTGGGGGTGGTTGGACCAGGTGTGTGCGGGCAGGTGGTTTCCCAAGTGTCTTTGGGATGAGGCCCAGGTGTCTTCGTGCATGGCAGTAGTTGTTCAAACCCAGGTGTGTGCGGGCGTGGTTACGTTTGGTTGTTGTGGCCCAGGTGTTTTCAGGCGGGATGTGCGATTGTGATATCCCAGGTGTGTGCAGGCGGGGTGTGGTAGTGGGAATGCAGTGATAATGGAGGGAGAGGTTTGATGCGTAGGATATCTTCAATAACCAGTGGGAAAGTGCGCGGGGTACCCAAATATCTATGTGTTATTGATATTACATTACTTGACTTGCGTTATTTGGGGAGTGTGCCTTGGTGAGGTTTGGGTGGATAGTTTTTCCTTTCTGGGTGTTTTGGTTATCTCCTTTTCTCACGGGGCATTAGAATGCCTCCCCACTTGCACACAAGAGCTTTTGATTTTCCCTACTGAGTATACCTGTATACTCACCCTACGTATATAAACTACTTTAAGGTTTCCAAGAGAACTTCAGGGATCATGTGGTACTGTACTAGTTCAGACGTTGGGATAGTTGTTGTTGTTGTTTTTCTTTTTCTTGGTACTTTACTTTGGGGTTTTCTTGTACTTTTGCAGCATCTACTTTTTGACATGAATATGGGAATAGTTTACTTTTGGCTTTACTTTTAGCTTAATATTTTGTGTTGTTGGGATTTACTATCTTATCTACTGATCCTACTAAATAAAAAGGGTAATTCCTTCCATTTTGTGTTTAATTCTATACCCTTGGTGCTATTCGCCACTTCGGGACCTATTGGAGGCGGGTTTCGGGGGTCATTATCTCTCTTTTAACTTGAGGAAGGAAGGTTCTGGTTGGTTGCTGTCCCTTCCCCCATCTTGGTGAAGGCGGGTCGTGACAAGTCTCATCTTCTTATGAGTACTCACACCTGACAGTTTTCATGCTATGTGTCCCATCGTAGTATGGCATCCAACCATAGAACTATATTTAATAATATTGTTATAGTATTTCAAGGTTCTCATCGTAGTGGGGAACTTCCATGACCTTATCAATGCAACAAATACTCTAGGAAATTATTACATCATAGTCATATAGAACAATGAACAATATTTAATAAGATGTTTAATATTTAAATACATTAAATGTCCATGTAATCAAAGTAAAACCGGTTGTTTCTAGGACACAAACTCTTACAAACTCCCACTTGGACTAGAGATAGTTACCAACGACTTTCAATCCGCTAGACCTCACATGATGATCATGTTTCTGCAGAGTTGAGGCTTTAGTCAAGGGGTCCGCCACATTGTCTTCCATGGAAATACTTCTCACTGTAACTTCACCTCTCTAAGAAAAATCCCTCAAGAGATTATACTTCTGAAGTATGTGCTTCGTCCGCTGATGTGACCTTGGATATTTTGCGAGATCCACCGCTGTAGTATTATCACAGTACAATGTGGTGGGATCTTTTTTGCTAGGTATCACATTCAGCTCCTGGATGAAGCTTCGTATCCAAATTGCTTCTTTAGCTACATCAAAAGTTGCGATACACTCGGAATCTACTGTAGAATCTGTGACCACACTCTTCTTTGAGCTCTTCCAGCTCACTGCACCTCCATTCAAAGGGAATATGTATCCTGTTTGAGAATTCATGTCATCTTGATCATTCTGGAAACTAGAATCTGTATGTCCTATGATGACTAGTTCCTCACATCCTCTATAAACTAGGAACACATCCTTAGTACAACTCAAATACTTTATGATAGTATTGACTTCCATCCAATGGAGGTCACCTGGGTCAGCTTGATATCTGCCTACCGCACTCAATGTATAGGAGACATCCAGCCTAGTATATAGCATGGCATACATGACTGATCCAATCATTGATGTGTATGGAGTCCTTTCCATTATCTTTCTTTACTAATGTTTCTGAGGACACATTTTCTTGGAAAGATGAATGCCATGTGATGCTGGTAACAATCTTGATTATCCAATAAAAACACATATGTTAATTACTTTTTAATGGTATTAAATGTTCATTTTTGATCTTATGGGCCCGAGTTAGTGGATTTTTATTTTGAACATCCATTCTCATCATTTGTGCACTTCATGCCTAATGTACACCAATTTAGGCCCAATGAGTCATCTGATTATAAGGAATGTAATTATCCATATTTTAATTTTATATTTTGTGAAATGTATCTTCACTTCAATTTAAACATTTTTCATTCAGGAATCAATGGATTATTCATAAATGATGATGGAGATATTTGGCGATGAAAAGAGACAATTCTGGAGAAGGCATATTGGTCACCAGCCCACTGATGAGAATGTGGGGCCCACAATACAGGCCCAATGAAGCCCAAATTTCTTATTATACTAGAAGATATATAGGGGAAAAAATAATTATCCAGGATACAGTGCTAATTCTTCCTCCATTATGGTTATTTAAGCGGCCCAAGTTAGAGATAAAATTCTGGGCCAGATTCTGCGGCCCAGAAACACAACACACTAATATGATCATATCTCGGAATCCAAAACTACAAATGGGCCCAAATTTTACATCCGGTTATAGGAAATCCTAGGATCCATTTTCTTAGTCTATGTAACACTCTGATTATGCCATATAGAAGGCCTTAAAAGTGCTTCTATTCGGTGAAGGAAAGATGGTTGCCACCTCGGGCCACAGGTGGAAAAATCAAATCTCCCTTACTTTCCACCCACCTATGGCCTACCAAAATTAATTGAGAAGACTTGGAATGTTGGAGGATCGACCCAAGGGATCAAAAATTCCTATTTAAGGTAGTGGTGTTGGAGGATTTAATCATCTTTGAGCTTTGTTTTCATCTTAATGTTATGCTGCCAATTTCTTTGTAACGTTCTTCCTTCACATGTAAGTTGTTTTAATTCATCCTAGTTTCTTAATAAAAGTTCTTATTATACTCTTATTATGTTGTTCTACATATCACATTGATACTTTTGGTTCAAGTTGTGAATTTATTCACACAATACTTTGTGATATTTATCACACAACGGTGGAGTGATCGATTTTTGTTGTTTTTTTTACTTCTCCATTTCCTCCCTTGTAAGTCTACTTCCCGCTTTCGTTGAAGACATGTCATCAATGGAGGGATAACCCACTTATGGGTTGATCTAAGGGAGTATCAAGGGGATGTATTGGATGTTATTTATCACCCCATTAATGTATAATCACTTCTTTAATTGAGATTTTTATTTGATGATTTTTAAAACATCTTCATCCTTATTGAATTTAAGGTCACACATTTCAAGTGCTAATACGAACCTTTACCATGGAGCGATCAATGCTTTGATTCTTTAAGTCTATAGGTGATTAGTATTAGGTTGTGTAGGCATTAAAACAGTAAGTGATGATTATGTTTGATCTTCTTAAATGAACCCATCTCAATTATAAGAAATTGAAATCATTAAAAAAGGAATTCATCCAATCCACCCCGAGCGATAACCAAGGATCAACTCATTATTTCAAATAGAATTCACTTAAATCTGTTAGTGATCCTTTAAACCCATCTAAAATCAACCCAAGTTGGCCACTTCATAGCCAAAAAAAATTCCTTAGAACGTGCGTGTCTATAGGTTACTTCTTAGGTCTCTCTGGATTTGACAACCCAAGCTAGACTACAAGGACTGTTCTACCTTCATCTCTTGGGTAAATTTGAGCGTGAATAAAATTTTGGAACCATTGCCGGGGACCCAAGTAAGTCATCTAAACACCCATTCTATTCTCCCACATTTCTTCTTTTCTCATCCAAATTCTCTTATCTTGTCCCTTTCTCGTTTTTTTTCTTTTGGCGCATGTCCGCCTACACCCACGATCAATCAAAACGTCTAGTTAGGGTGGATAGTCCTGGGGTTGGGGAGTCAAGTACACCAAGGGAACTATTTCCATTAGATCCTAATCTTCCTAATACTCCAGAGTCCAATATTTAGCCTATCTCAATGGAAGGTCTTCAAAGAAACCAACTCATAAACCCGGGTGAGAACCAAAATGGAAACCCAAATGAGGCAGCCCCAAACTTGGGGAATGCAATTGATCAAACCATGAATGACTACCTCATACATTTCTGGACCAATGAAACATCATGAATTAGAAACAATTACTTAGGAGATTCCAACTACATCTTTAAACTCCATGTCTTAAACCACCTTCCCACATTCCATGAAATGGAGTCCGAGATTCCATACCTGCACATTAAGGAGTTAAATGACATTGTAGAAACCATGTGTCCCCCACATCAACTAGAATCAGCTAAGATGAGGCTACTTCCTTTTTATTTAAAGGATCGAGCTAAAAATTGGATAAAAATTTTGAGACCATCATCCATCAACTCTTGGGACCAACTACAAAGAGAATTTTACAAGAAATACTTTCCCCACCACAAAACAATTGCACTTAAAAAGAGTATCCAATTTTTTTTTGAAAAAGAGGGAGAGTCATTCTATGAAACATGGGAGAGGTTCAAAGACACTCTAAACATGGTTCCAAACCATGGTTTCTCTATTCCCGAACAAGTGAGAATTTTCTATGAAGGTTTGGGTCCGGGGAACAAACAATTCATTGACATGATGTGTAATGGAACCTTTAAAAACAAAGCCCCAAATGATGCTTACGAGTATCTAGAAATCCTTTCTGAACAAAACCAAACATGGGGAACTTCACCTTATTATGAAAATCCACAAAGAAATACTGGAATTCATAAACTTAGAGAAGAGGAAAGCCTTAGGGCTAAACTCGCAGCACTCTCTAGGAAGGTTTAAGAGATAGACCTTAGGAAAGTCCATGAAATCCAAACTGTTGACCCTGTTTGCACAATTTGTGACAAAGATGACCATAAGACAGACAACTGCCCAACCATTCCATCTATAAAAGATGTTCTTTTAGGAGGACCCCCAGCAGAAGTAAATGCTTTGAACTTTCAAAAGCCTCAATACCAAAACAACTTCATCCCAAGGTATAATGACCACCTAGGATTCCGCTGGAAAGATAATCAACAACCTAGCCAGCCACAGGGACAAAATCCTTACCCCCATCAGAACTACCAAACCCATAACTAGTTCCAAACCCAACCTATCCAATACCAACAGCCACCGGTCCATTTTCAACAAACCATCTTACCTCCAAAATATCCCCCCGGGATAAAACAATCTTCTCAAGAACCAACCCAAACTGTTCCACAAAGCCTACTAGAACAACTATGCAAACAAATGGAAAGGATGAACTTAGAAGTCTCTTCCCTAAAACAAGAACTTTAAACCATCAAAACTGGAAAGGCACCCATGCCTACTCAGGCAGTGCCATCCTCAACTTCAAGGGGAGATTCAAGTTTCACTCAAACAACTCATGAACAACTAAAGGCTGTGACTATTTTAAGAAGTGGGAAATCAATTGAGAAACCTGAACAACTAATTCAGAACCCACCTGAAGATTCAAACTTGGATGAAAATTCAAATGAACCAAATGATCAAAATGAAAAACATGATAACATTGTCAAAGAAACAACTCTTCAACAAACAACCCCACAACCTGCACCATTTCCTCAATGCATGAGGGGGAAAACCAAGCCTGAATTGAGTGAACCATTGAGGGAAATCTTCTCACAAGTCAAGTTGAACATTCCTCTTCTCGATGCAATCCAAACCATACCTTCCTACTCAAAGTACCTTAAGGACCTGTGCACTTTTAAAAGAAAATTTTCACAAAAAAACCAGGTCCTTTTGGCTGCTAATGTGAGTACCACCATTCAAGGGACCATTCCTCCTAAGTTTAAAGACCCAGGTTTCCCTTACATCAATGTTGAACTAGGAGAGATAAAAGTTGTCAAGGCCTTGTGTGACCTAGGTTCTAGTGTCAATCTCATCCCATATGTTGTGTACTGCCATTTAGGCCTAGAAGAGCTCCAACCCACATCTGTCACACTTCAACTTGCTGATCGTAGCATTAGGGTTCCAAAGGGGATTTTAAAGGACGTTCTGGTAAAGGTTGAAAACTTCATCTACCCAGATGACTTCATTGTCCTTGACAACCATCCAAACTTAGGAAATAAGAAACAAACCCCAATAATCCTTGGTTATCCTTTCCTTACAACAATCAAATCTGTTATCTGAGTCCGAAACGGGAACATGAACATCACCTTTGGAAACATGAGTCTAGACTTGAACATCTATAATGCAAGCTCACAAATAGGGGATGACGAGGACATTCATGAAGTAAACATGATAGGAAGCATTGATAATGAATCCATAGAACATCAAGGAATATTTGATGGATGTTTAAGTCAGGATGAGATTGATTTACTTTGTTCACATGAAGGAAGTTTATCTCCTTGGCTTGAATCATTTTCAAATTTCTCTTATGATGAAGTCTTAGGTCCAAAAATCAGTGAAACCATTCAAGAAACCACTTTCATGGAGACCACTCCAACTTCCTTCCCTGAATCTGATCAAGCCAATCTTGTAGCTGAAACTTCTACATGTGGGGAATCAATCCTATCTAAAACTTTAGGAAATGAAATTGATATTGATCTAATGTCCCAATATTCTGCTGAAATTCTGAACCAACCTGATCTTGAATTGAAGGAACTTCCCACTACACTCAAGTATGCCTTCCTAGGGGACAATCAAACACATCCTGTTGTCATTTATTCTTATATTGAATCCAATCATGAGAGGATGCTTTTAGATGTCCTTAGGAAACATAATAAATCCATTGGTTGGACCCTGTCTGATATTCCCAGGATTAGCCCACTTGTTGGGACTCATAGGATTGTTCTGGAATCTGATTCAAAGCCATGTCGTCAACCTCAATGACGACTCTATCCTAATATCATGGAGGTAGTAAGGAAAGAACTTCTGAAATTGTTAAAAGCTGGTATCATATATACCATAACTGAGAGTGAGTGGGTCAGCCCAATCCAAGTGGTTCCCAAGAAGGCAGGAATAACAGTGCTAACCAATGAGGATGGAGAGATTCTTCCAACTAGGGTGAGTAGTGGATGGAGGGTCTGCTTTGACTATAGGAAGCTAAACTCATTCACCAAGAAGGACCATTTCCCCTTACCATTCATTGACCAAGTCCTTGAGAGTGTGGCAGGTCATGCCTTATACTGTTTCTTAGATGGGTACTCGGGGTACAATAAAATTGATGTCTCCCTAGATGATCAAGGGAAGACTACATTGACATGTCCATTCGGTACCTTTGCCTTCAAACGCATGCCCTTTGGTTTATGCAATGCTCCTGGAACCTTCCAGCGGTGCATGATGGGAATCTTCTCAGACATGGTAGGGGATTTTCTAGAGGTCTTAATGGATGACTTCTCTGTGTTTGGGGATACATTTGAGGGATGTCTACAAAATGTGGAGAGAGTCTTGTCAAGATGTGAAGAAAAAAATCTGGTCCTAAACTAGGAAAAATGCCATTTCATGGTTAAAGAGGGACTAGTTCTAGGCCATATGGTCTCGGGTAGGGGGATTGAAGTTGATAAAGCCAAGGTTGAAATCATTCTTCACCTTCCATCACCCAAAACTGTCAAGGAAGTGAGGTCTTTTTTAGGACATGCTGGTTTCTATAGAAGATTCATCAAGGACTTTAGTTCAATCTCCCGTCCCCTTTGTGCTCTGCTAGTAAAGGATGCTCCATTTGTTTGGACAGAAAGCTGTGAGGGTTCATTCTCAACCCTCAAATCATCTCTCACCTCTCCTCCCATTATGAAATCTCCAAATTGGAACCTTCCTTTCGAACTTATGTGTGATTCCAGTGACTTAGATGTTGGAGTTGTGTTAGGAAAATGTTGTGATAAAACTCCTTATGTCATTTCTTTTGCAAGAAAATCCTTAAATGATGCCCAAATCAACTACACCACTACTGAAAAGGAGTTACTTGCTATTGTGTTTGCCTTAGAGAAGTTTAGGTCCTACCTCTTAGGATCCCCCATAACTGTGTTCACTGACCATTCTACACTAAAATACCTCTTCCAAAAACAAGATGCTAAGGCTAGACTGATTAGGTGGGTCCTTCTCTTACAATAATTTGACCTCACAATCAAGGATAAAAAGGGTGTTGAAAATGTTGTAGCTGATCACCTCTATAGGATGGAATTCAAAGGCAACTCAAATCACCTTTCTATGTCTGATTCATTTCCTGATGAACACCTATACTTTGTGAGTGACTGCCCTTGGTATGCCGACATAGCCAAATTCTTAATTATGGGAGTAATTTCAAAATTCTTAGGGACTCAAGCTCGAAAAAAATTTCTTTCTGATGTTAGACACTATGTGTTTGATGATCTATACCTCTATAAGTTCTTCCCTGACCAAGTTATTAGGAGGTGTGTCCCAGAATCTGAACAAGAGTCCATCCTTAAATTCTGTCATAGTGAGGCATGTGGCAGTCACTTTTCCTCTAAGAAAACATCTGCTAAGATTCTTCAATGTGGTCTCTTCTGGCCCACCCTCTCAAGGGACTCCTACACATTTTGTCAAATCCGTCCTAGGTGTCAACAAGTAGGGTCCATCACAAAAAGAAATCAAATGCCACTCACTCCCATCTTAGTGATTGAAATCTTTGACTGTTGGGGAATCGATTTCATGGGTCCTTTCCCAAACTCTAGGGTATACCTCTACATTATCTTAGCTATTGATTATGTCTCAAAATGGGTTGAGGCCATTACCACAAAATCCAATGATCATCAAACTGTGATTAGATTCCTAAAAGAAAACATCTTCTCTAGATTTGGAATTCCTAGGGATATAATCAGTGATCGAGGAACCCATTTCTGCAACCGTCCATTCTCTTCACTCATGTCTAAGTATGGGATTTCTCACAAAGTGTCCACTACTTACCACCCACAGACCAATGGTCAAGCTGAGTTAACCAATCATGAAATCAAACAAATTCTTGAGAAAATGTCAATCCTTCTAGGAAAGATTTGTCTGAGAAACTCTTGGATGCTCTTTGGGAATATCGTAAAACATACAAAACTATCCTAGGAATGTCACCATATAGGTTGGTTTATGGAAAATCATGCCATTTACCTGTTGAAATTGAGCATAAGACCTTTTGGGAAATTAAGAAAATGCATTGTGACCTCTCATTGGCCGGAACAAAAAGGAAATTAGATCTCAATGAACTGGAGGAACTAAGGACGGAGGCTTATGAAAATTCAAGGATCAATAAAGCTAGAGTTCAAGCCTGCCAATCTAGAAATATTAAGGTCAAACATTTTGAACCGGGAAAACTTGTGCTCTTGTATAGTTCAAAACTTCATTTACACCCAACAAAGTTGAGGTCTAGATAGTCAGGTCCATACATAGTGCATAAGGTGTACCCCCAAGGGGCTGTTGAAATTCAAGATCCCACAAGTGGTTACATTTTCAAGGTAAATGGTCAAAGGTTAAAACCATTCATTGAATCATTCAATAAACAGGAAATAGAGGTGGAGTTAACTGAGCCAACATATGAACCAGAATTTTTTTTGATAGATTTAGGATCCATGTCGGGCTAACGACGTTAAACAAAGCACTGCATGGGAGGCAACCCATGGTTTTAATTTTATCAATCTTTTTGGAATAATTTTTTTATTAATCATTTTGATATTTAAAAAAAAATAGATTGTTGATCTGTTCTTCTATTATGAGTATGGATGAGTACGAAAGGGGAGAACCATATTCATCCGTGTCACGTGGTGTGATCCCTGAGTACTACCTTACCCAGAAATTAAAAATAAGACAATGTATCATCAGTTGATTTCAAAAAAAAAATGAAAACCATAAAAATGATGAGACTTGATATTAAATAAATTGTTGTGTTGTTTGTTTTGATTGGTTTGTTCTTGTTTGTATGGTTTAGAGACTATTTTTTTGGTGATACATATTCAATCGAGGAGGTGCCTACATCTCCCATGAGACCAAAGAGTGATTTGGGAGCACCACGATCATCATTATGAAGCCACCAGGTGAACTTGTTCTATGCCCTTTCCAACTCATTTCCCCCCCACCCACTTCTCCTATATTTTATTTTTACGAAACTAGGGACAATTTCATTCTAAGTTGGGGGGTGTGGAAACAAAATGTTTGTTAAAAAAAACAATGATAAAAAAAGTAAAGTAAAATTTCTTTATCATTCATATAATAACATCTTTGCTCACATTAAAACTACATAGCAAATAATTTTTATTTCCTTGACTCTTAATTTAATTCATTATTAAGTTTAAAATCATTTATTTTGGAAGTTTGGTTGTCCAATGAAATTTTTTATCATTTTTATTTTCATCCATTAAATCAAAATGAAACAATGCACGTCCACTAGAATTTGGGGTAATAATTTGAATTTTTGGGGTCCCATAATAAATATCATAGGCTGGTTTTATTTTAATGAATAATATGAGTATTCAAAAAAAAAAAATAAAAAAAAAATAAAAAAATAAAAATAAAAATTTGTGTGTAGAGCAATGGATTGATAAAATACGAGGCTTTCGGCACTTGGGGATCGTGACTCGAGAGTTGTATAGCCCTGAGTTTTTCACTCTATCTCTAATTATGGTAATATGAATTTGTTTTTGATTAAGTTAACTCAAGATGATGCCCGAGTATGTGGGCTTTACTTGGTTCCCTAAGGCCTTTGAGTCTGGGAGTCATCGGAAAAGTCTTGCTACATGGGTTAATTTGATTAACTGAAATCTCAATTACTATGGCAATATTGCAAAAAAAAAATACAAAAAAAGGAATGAAGAATACTCATATTAGGATTAAATGTGATTCCACCTTGCACTTCCATGATTTCCCCCTTGAATGAAAATGAACCCCCATATCTATTGTGATTCACAACACATCATTACACCTAATTGAGTTGGTTAAAGTATGATGATGGATTTGATAAAAGGAATGGGCTTGGGATTGGGATCTGCTTTTAAATTTATCTTGTTTTAAATTATTTTGATAGGTTATAAAGATATATTTGTGTGTAGTTTACATTGTGAGCACTGTTTGTTATAATGTGTTTGAAGAAAGGAATCCAAATAAAATCATTGAATTATTTGCTTGGGACTAGCAAATCTCAAGTTGGTGGGGTGTGATTATCCAATAAAAACACATATGTTAATTAAATTTTAATGGTATTAAATGTTCATTTTTTATCTTATGGGCCTGAGTTAGTGGATTTTGATTTTGAACATCCATTCTCATCAATTGTGCACTTCATGCCTAATGTACACCAATTTAGGCCCAATGAGTCATCTGATTATAAGGAATGTAATTATCCATATTTTAATTTGATATTTTGTGAAATGGATCTTCACTTAAATTTAAACATCTTTCATTCATGGATAAATGGATGATTCATAAAGGATGATGGAAATATTTGGCGATGAAAAGAAACAATTCTGGAGAAGGCAGATTGGACACCAGCCCACTGATGAGAATTTGGGACCCACAATACAGGTCCAATGAAGCCCAAATTTCGTCAGATACTATAAGATATATAGGGGAACAAATAATTATTCAGGATATAGTGCTAATTCTACCTCAATTATGGTTATTTAAATGGCCCAAGTTAGAGATAAAATTCTGGTCCAGATTCTAAGGCCCCGAAAAACATTCCACTAATATGATCATATCTCGGAATACACAACTCCAAATGGTCCCAAATTTTACAGGAGGTTAGAAGACATCCGAGGATCCATTGTCTCCTTATATGTCCCACTATTATTCTTCCATATAGAAGGTCTTCCAAGTGCTTCGGTTCGGTGAAGAAAGATGGATGCCACCTCGGGTCAAGGGTGGAAAAATCAACTCTCCCTTACTTTCCACCCACCTATGGCCTACCAAAATTAAGTGAGGAGACTTGTACTGTTGGAGGCTCGACTAAAGGGCTCAAAAATTCCTATTTAAGTTAGTGGTGTTGGAGGATTTAATCATCTTTGAGCTTTGTTTTCATCTTAATGTTATGTTGCCAATTTCTCTTTGTAACGTTCTTCCTTCACATGTAAGTTGTTTTAATTCATCCCAGTTTCTTAATAAAAATTCTTCTTATACTCTTATTATGTTGTTATACATATCATTTTGATACTGTTGGTTCAAGGTGTGAATTTATTCACACAATACATTGGGATATTTATCACACAACGGTGGAGTGATCGATTTTTGTTGTTTTTTTACATCTCCGTTTCCTCCCTCATAAGTCTACTTCCCACTTCCGTTGAAGACATGTCATCAATTGATAGATAACCCACTTATGGTTTGATCCAAGGGAGTAGAAAGGGGCTGGATTGGATGTTATTTATCACCCCATTAATGTATAATCACTTCTTTAATTGAGATTTTTATTTGATGATTTTTAAAACATCTTCATCCTTATTGAATTTAAGGTCACACATTTCAAGTGCTAATATGAACCTTTAACTTGGAGTGATAAATGATTTGATCCTTCAAGTGTATAGGTGATTAGTATTAGGTTGTGTAGTAATTAAACCAGTAAGTGATGATTATGTTTGATCTTCTTAAATGAACCCATCTCAATTATAAAGAAATTGAAATCATTAAAAAATGAATTCATCCAATCCACCCCGAGCGATAACCTAGGATCAACTCATTATTTTAAATCAAATTCACTTAAATATGTTAGTGATCCTTTAAAAACATCTAAAATCAACCCAAGTTGGCCAATTCATAGCAAAAAAAAAAGTCCTTATAATGTGCGTTTCTATAGGTTACTTCTTAGGTCTCTGTGGATTCGACAACCCAAGCTAGACTACAAGGACCGTTCTACCTTCATCTCTTGGGTAAATTTGAGTGTGAATCAAATTTTGGTGCTGTTTCCAGGAACCCAAGTAAGTCATCTAAACACCCATTCTATTCTCCCCCATTTTTTATTTTCTCATCCAAATTCTCTTATCCTGTCCCTTTATCGTTTTTTTCTTTTGGCACATGTCCGCCTACACCCGCGATCAATAAAACCGTCTAGTTAGGGTGGATAGTCTTGGTGTTGGGGAGTCAAGTACACCAAGGTAACTCTTTCCATTAGATCGTAATCTTCCTAATACTCTAGAGTCCAAAATTGAGCCTATTTAAATGGAAGGTCTTCAAAGAAACCAACTCATAAACCCGGGCGGGAACCAAAATGGAAACCCAAATGAGGCATCCCCAAACTTGGGGAATGTAATTGATCAAACCATGAATGACTACCTCACAACTTCCTCGAACAATTCCCACTCATGAATTAGACACAATTCCCTAGGATATGACAACTACATCTTTAAACCCCATGTCCTAAAACACCTTCCCACATTCCATGGAATGGAGTCCGAGATGCCATACCTGCACATTAAGGAGTTCAATGACATTGTAGAAAGCATGTGCCCCCCACATCAACTAGAATCAGCTAAGATGAGGCTATTTCCTTTTTATTTAAAGGATTGAGCTAAAAATTGGCTAAACAATTTGAGACCATAATCCATCAACTCTTGGGACCAACTACAAAAAGAATTCTACAAGAAATACTTTCCCCACCACAAAACAATTGCACTTAAAAAGAGTATCCAAAACTTTTTTGAAAAAGAGGGAGAGTCCTTCTATGAAACATGGGAGAGGTTCAAAGACACTCTAAACATGGTTCCACACCATGGTTTCTCTATTCCTGAACAAGTGAGAATTTTCTATGAAGGGTTGGGTCCGGGGAACAAACAATTCATTGACATGATGTGTAATGGAACCTTTAAAAACAAAGCCCCAAATGATGCTTATGAGTATCTAGAAAGCCTTTCTGAAAAAAACCAAACATGGGGAACTTAACCTTATTCTGAAAATCCACAAATAAATACTGGAATTCACACACTTAGAGAAGAGGAAAGCCTTAGGGTTAAACTCGTAGCACTCTCTAGGAAGGTTTAAGAGATAGACCTTAGGAAAGTCAATGAAATCCAAACTGTTGACCCTGTTTGCACAATTTGTGACAAACATGACCATAATACAGACAACTTCCCAACCATTACATCCATAAAAGATGTTCTTTTAGGAGGACCCTCAGCAGAAGTAAATGCTTTGAACTTTCAAAAGCCTCAATACCAAAACAACTTCAACCCAAGGTAAAATGACCACCCAGGATTCCAATGGAAAGATAACCAACAACCTAGCCAACCACAGGGACAAAATCTTTACCCCCATTAGAACTACCAAACCCATAACTAGTTCCAAACCCAACCTATCCAATACCAACAACCACCGGTCCATTTTCAACAAACCATCCCACCTCCAAAATATCCCCCCGGGATAAACCAATCTTCTCAAGCACTAACCCAAACTGTTCCACAAAGCCTACTAGAACAACTGTGCAAACAAATGGAAAGGATGAACTCAAAAGTCTCTTCCCTAAAACAATAACTTCAAACCATCAAAACTGGAAAGGCACCCATGCCTAATCAGGCGGTTCCATCATCAATTTCAAGTGGAGAGTCAAGTTGTACTCAAACAACTCATGAACAACTAAAGGCTGTGACTGTTTTAAGAAGTGGGAAATCAATTAAGAAACCTGAACAACTAATTCAGAGCCCACCTGAAGATTCAAACTTGGATAAAAATTCAAATGAACCAAATTATCAAACTGAAAAACATGATAACATTTTCAAAGAATCAACTCTTCAATAAACAACCCCACAACCTGCACCATTTCCTCAATGCATGAGGGGGAAAACCAAGCCTGAATTGAGTGAAACATTGAGGGGAATATTCTCACAAGTCAAGTTGAACATTACTCTTCTCGATGAAATCCAAACCATACCTGACTACTCAAAGTACCTTAAGGAACTGTGAACTTTTAAAAGAAAAGTTTCACATAAAAACCAAGTCCTTTTGGCTGCTAATGTGAGTACCACCATTCCAGGGACCATTCCTCCTAAGTTAAAAGACCTAGGTTTCTCTTACATCAATATTGAACTAGGAGAGAGAAAAGTTGGCAAGGCCTTGTGTGACCTAGGTGCTAGTGTCAATATCATCCCATATGATGTGTACTGCCAGTTAGGCCTAGAAGAGCTCCAACCCACATCTGTCACACTTCAACTTGCTGATCGTAGCATTAGGGTTCCAAAGGGGATTTTAAACGACATTCTGGTAAAGGTTGAAAACTTCATCTACCCTTCTGACTTCATTGTCCTTGACAACCATCCAAACTTAGGAAATAAGGAACAAAACCCAATCATCCTTGGTCGTCCTTTCCTTGCAACAATCAACTCTTTTATCCGAGTCTGAAATGGGAACATGACCATCAACTTTGGAAATATGAGTCTAGACCTTAACATCTATAATGCAAGATCACAAATAGAGGATGAAGAGGACATTAATGAAGTAAACATGATAGGAAGCATTGATAATGAATCCATAGAACATCAAGGAATATTTGATGGATGTTTAAGTCAGGATGAGATTGATTTCCTTTGTTCACATGAAGGAAGTTTATCTCCTCAGATTGAATCATTTTCAAATTGCTCTTATGATGAAGTCTTAGGTCCAAAAATCAGTGAAACCTTTCAAGAAACCACTTTCATGGAGACCACTCCAACTTCCTTCCCTAAATATGATCAAGACAATCTTGTAGATGAAACTTATACATGTGGGGAATCAATCCTATCTAAAAATTTAGGAAATGAAATTGATATTGATCCAGTGTCCCAATATTCTACTGAAATTCTGAACCAACCTGATCTTGAAATGAAGGAACTTCCCACTGCACTCAAGTATGCCTTCCTAGGGGACAATAAAACACATCCTATTGTCATTTCTTCTTCTCTTGAAGCCAATCGTGAGAGGATTCTTGTATATGTCCTTAGGAAACATAAGAAAGCCATTGGTTGGACCCTGTCTGATATTCCCAGGATTATCCCACTTGTTGGGACTCATAGGATTGTTCTGGAATCTGATTCAAAGCCATGTCGTCAACCTCAACGACGACTCAATCCTAATATCATGGAGGTAGTAAGGAAAGAACTTCTGAAATTGTTAAAAGCTGGTATTATATATCCCATAGCTGAGAGTGACTGGGTGAACCCAATCCAAGTGGTTCCAAAAAAGGATGGAATCACAATGATAACCAATGAGGATGGAGAGATTATTCCAACAAGGGTGAGTAGCGGCTGGAGAGTCTGCATTGACTATAGGAAGCTAAACTCATTCACCAAGAAGGACCATTTCTCCTTACCAATCATTGACCAAGTCCTTGAGAGAGTGGTAGGTCATGCCTTATACTGTTTCTTAGATGGGTACTCGGGGTACAATCAAATTGAGGTCTCCCTAGAGGATCAAGGGAAGACTACATTCACATGTTCATTCGGTACCTTTTCCTTCAAACGCATGCCCTTTGGTTTATGCAATGCTCCTGGAACCTTCCAGCGGTGCATGATGGGAATCTTCTCAGACATGGTAGGGGATTTTCTAGAGGTCTTCATGGATGACTTCTCTGTGTTTGGGGATATATTTGAGGGATGTCTGCAGAATGTAGAGAGAGTCTTGTCAAGATGTGAATAAAAAAATCTGGTCCTAAACTGGAAAAAATGCCATTTCATGGTTAAAGAGGGACTAGTTCTAGGCCATCTGGTCTCGGGTAGGGGGATTGAAGTTGATAAAGCCAAGGTTGACATCATTCGTCACCTTCCATCACCCAAAACTGTCAAGGAAGTGAGGTATTTCTTAGGACGTGCTGCTTTCTATAGAAGATTCATCAAGTACTTTAGTTCAATCTCCCGTCCCCTTTGTGATCTGCTAGTAAAGGATGCTCCATTTGTTTGGACAGAAAGCTGTGAGGGTTCATTCTCAACCCTAAAATCCTATATCACCTCTCATCCCATTATGAAATCTCCAAATTGGAACCTTCCTTTCGAACTTATGTGTGATGCCAGTGACTTTGCTGTTGGAGCTGTGTTAGGAAAACGTTGTGATAAAACTCCTTATGTCATTGCTTATGCAAGCAAATCCTTAAATGATTCCCAAATGAACTACACCACTACTGAAAAGGAGTTACTTGCTATTGTGTTTTCCTTAGATAAGTTTAGGTCCTACCTCTTAGGATCCCCCATCACTGTGTTCACTGACCATTCTGCACTAAAATACCTCTTCCAAAAACAAGATGCTAAGGCTAGACTGAATAGGTGGGTCCTTCTCTTACAAGAATTTGACCTCACAATCAAGGATAAAAAGGGTGTTGAAAATGTTGTAGCTGATCACCTCTCTAGGATGGAATTCAAAGACAACTCAAATCACCTTTCTTTGTCTAATTCATTTCCTGATGAACACCTATACTCTGTGAGTGACTGGCCTTGGTATGTCGACATAGCCAACTTCTTAGTTACGGGAGTAATTCCAAAATTCTTAGGAACTCAAGCTCGAAGTAAATGTCTTTCTGATGTTATACACTATATGTTTGATGATCCATACCTCTATAAGTTCTGCCCTAACCAAGTTATTAGGAGGTGTGTCCTAGAATATGAACAAGAGTCCATCCTTAAATTTTGTCATAGTAAGGCATGTGGTGGTCACTTTTCCTCTAAGAAAACATCTGCTAAGATTCTTCAATGTGGTATCTTCTGGCCCACCCTCTCAAGGTACTCCTACACATTTTGTCAAAGCTGTCCTAGGTGTCAACAAGTAGGGTCCATGACAAAAAGAAATCAAATTCCACTCACTCCCATCTTAGTGATTGAAATCTTTTACTGTTGGGGAATCGATTTCATGGGCCCTTTCCCAAACTCTACGGGATACCTCTACATTCTCTTAGCTGTTGATTATGTCTCAAAATGGGTTGAGTCCATTCCCACAAAATCCAATGATCATCAAACTGTGATTAGATTCCTAAAAGAAAAAATCTTCTCTAGATTTGGAATTCCTAGGGCTATAATCAGTGATCGAGGAACCCATTTCTACAACCTTACATTCTCTTCACTCATGTAAAAGTATGAGATTTCTCACAAAGTGTCCACTGCTTACCACCCATAGACCAATGGTCAAGCTGAGTTATCCAATCGTGAAATCAAACAAATTCTTAAGAAAACTGTCAATCCTTCTAGGAAAGATTGGTCTGATAAACTCTTGGATTCTCTTTGGGCATATCGTACAGCATACAAAACCATCCTAGGAATGTCACCATATAGGTTGGTTTATGGAAAATCATGCCATTTACCTGTTGAAATTGAGCATAAGTCCTTTTGGGAAATTAAGAAAATGCATTATGACCTCTCATTGGTCGAAACAAAAAGGAAATTATATCTCAATGAACTTGAAGAACTAAGGATGGAGGCTTATGAAAATTCAAGGATCAATAAATCTAGAGTTCAAGCCTACCAATCTAGAAATATCAATGTTAAACATTTTGAACCGGGAAAACTTGTGCTCTTGTATAGTTCAAAACTTCATTTACACCCAGGAAATTTGAGGTCTAGATGGTCAGGTCCATACATAGTGCATAAGGTGCACCCCATGGGGCTGTTGAAATTCAAGATCCCACAAGTGGTTACATTTTCAAGGTCAATGGTCAAAGGTTAAAACCATTCATTGAATCATTCAATAAATAGGAAATAGAGGTGGAGTTAACTGAGCCAACCTATGAACTAGAAAAAAAATGATAGATTTAGGATCCATGTTGGGATAACGACGTTAAACAAAGCGCTGCATGGGAGGCAACCCATGGTTTTAATGTTTTCAATCTTTTTGGAATAATTTTTTTTATTAATCATTTTGATATTTAAAAAAAATATACTATTGATCTTTTCTTCTATTATGAGTATGGATGGGTACAAAAGGGGAGAACCATATTCATCCATGTCACGTGGTGTGATCCTTGAGTACTACCTTACCCAGAAATTAAAAATAAGACAATGTATCATCAGTTGATTTAAAAAAAAAGGAAAACCATAAAAATGATGAGACTTGGTATTAAATAAATTGTTGTGTTGTTTGTTTTGTTTGGTTTGTTATTCTTTGTATGGTTTAGGGACTATTTTTTTAGTGATACATATTCAATCAAGGAGGTGTCTACATCTCCCATGAGACCAAAGAGTGATTTGGAAACACCACAATCATCATTATGAAACCACCAGGTGAACTTGTTCCATGCCCTTTCCAACTCATTTCCCCCCCACCCACTTCCCCTCTATTTTATTTTTACAAAACTAGGGACAATTTCATTCTAAGTTGGGGGTGTGGAAACAAAATGTTTAAAAAAAAACAATGATAAAAAAATTAAAGTAAAATTCCTTTATCATTCATATAATAACATCTTTGCTCACATTAAAACTACATATCAAATAATTTTTATTTCCTTGACTCTTAATTTAATTCATTATTAAGTTTAAAAGCATTTATTTTGGAAGTTTGGTTGTCCAATGAAAATTTTCATCATTTTTATTTTCATCCATTAAATAAAAATGCCACAATGCACGTCCACTAGACTGTGGGGTACTAATTTGAATTTTTGGGGTCCCATAATAAATAGAATAGGATGGTTTGATTTTTATGAATAATATGAGTATTCAAAAATAAAAAATAAAAAAATAAAAAAAATAAAAAAAAGTAAAAATTTGCATGTAGAGCAATGGATTGATAAAATGAGAGGTTTTCGACACTTGGGGATCATGACTCCAGAGTTGTCTAGCCCTGAGTTTTTCAATCTCTCTCTATTTATGGTAATATGAATTTGTTTTTGATTAAGTTAACTTGAGATGATGCCTGAGTATGTGGGATTCACTTGGTGCCCTAAGGCCTTTGAGTCTGGGAGTCATCGACAAAGTCTTGCTACATGAGTTAATTTGATTAACTACAATCTCAATTACTATGGAAATATTGCAAAAAAAATAAAAAAAAAATAAATGAAGAATACTCATATTAGGATTAAATGTGATCCACCTAGATCTTCCATGATTTTCCCCTTGAATGAAAATGAACCCCCATATCTATTGTGATTCACAACACATAATTACACCTAATTGAGTTGGATAAAGTATGATGATGGATTTGATAAAAGGAATGGGCTTGGGATTGGGATCTGATTTTAAATTTATCTTGTTTTAAATTATTTTGATAGGTTATAAAGATATTTTTGTGTGCAGTTTACATTATGAGCACTGTTTGTTATAATGTGTTTGAAGAAAGGAATTCAAATAAAATCATTGAATTATTTGCTCGGGACTAGAAAATATCAAGTTGGGGGGTGTGATTATCCAATAAAAACACATATGTTAATTACATTTTAATGGTATTAAATGTTCATTTTTGATCTTATGGGCCTGAGTTAGTGGATTTTGATTTTGAACATCCATTCTCATCATTTGTGCACTTCATGCCTAATGTACACCAATTTAGGCCCAATGAGTCATCTGATTATAAGGAATGTAATTATACATATTTTAATTTGATATTTTTTGAAATGGATCTTCACTTCAATTTAAAAAATTTTCATTCAGGGATCAATGGATTATTCATAAATGATGATGGAGATATTTGGCGATGAAAAGAAACAATTCTGGAGAAGGCAGATTGGACACCATCCCACTGATGGGAATGTGGGGCCCACAATACAGGCCCAATGAAGCCCAAATTTCGTATGCTACTATACGATATATATGGGAACAAATAATTATTCATGAGACAGTGCTAATTATGCCTCCATTATGGTTATTTAAGCTGCCCAAGTTAGAGATAAAATTATGGGCCAGATTCTGCGGCCTAGAAAAACATACCACTAATATGATAATAACTAAGAATACACAACTCCAAATGGGCCCAAATTTTACAGGAGGTTAGAAGAAATAATAGGATCTATTTTCTTCTTCTATGTTACACTCTGATTAGGCCATATAGAAGGTCTTACAAGCGCTTCTGTTCGGTGAAGGAAAGCTGGCTGCCACCTCGGGTCAAGGGTGGAAAAATCAACTCGCCCTTACTTTCCACCCACATATGGCCTACTAAAATTAATTGAGGAGACTTGGACTGTTGGAGGATCGACCCAAGGACTCAAAAATTCCTATTTAAGTCAGTGGTTTTGGAGTATTTAATCATCTTTGAGCTTTGTTTTCATCTTAATGTTATGCTGCCAATTTCTCTTTGTAACGTTCTTCCTTCACATGTAAGTTGTTTTAATTCATCCTAGTTTCTTAATAAAAGTTCTTCTTATACTCTTATTATGTTGTTATACATATCAGGTTGTTACTTTTGGTTCTATTTGTGAATTTATTCACACAATACTTTGTGATATTTATCACACAACGATGGAGTGATCGATTTTTGTTGTTGTTTTTACTTCTCCATTTCCTCCCTCGTAAGTCTACTTCCCGCTTTCGTTGAAGACATGTAATAAATGGAGGGCTAAACCACTTATGGGTTGATCCAATGAGTAGCAAGGGGCTAGATTGGATGTTATTTATCACCCCATTAATGTATAATCACTTCTTTAATTGAGTTTTTTATTTGATGATTTTTAAAACATCTTCATCCTTATTGAATTTAAGGTCACACATTTCAAGTGATAATATGAACCTTTACCTTGGAGTACTCAATGATTTGATCCTTAAAGTGTATAGGTGATTAGTATTAGGTTTTTTAGGCATTAAACCAGTAAGTGATGATTTTGTTTTATCTTCTTAAATGAACCCATCTCAATTATTAGAAATTGAAATCATTAAAAAAGGAATTCATCCAATCCACCCCGAGCGATAACCTAGGATCAACTCATTATTTTAAATCGAATTCAATTAAATCTGTTAGTGATCCTTTAAAACCATATAAAATCAACCCAATTTTTCCACTTCATATCCAAAAAAAGTCATTAGAATGTGTGTGTCTATAGGTTACTTCTTAGGTCTCTGTGGATTTGACAACCCAAGCTAGACTACAAGGACCGTTCTACCTTCATCTCTTGGGTAAATTTGAGCATGAATCAAATCCCCTCTTGGATTGTTCCATACTGAATCTCTTTAGTATCTTATCAATGTATGTACTTTGACTTAGTCCCAATAATCTATTGGATCTATCACGATGGATCTTGATCCCAAGAATATATGATGCCTCTCCCAAGTCCTTCATGGAGAAGCATTGATTCAACAATGCCTTAACAGACTGTAATACTGGTATCTCATGTACAATTAGTAATATGTCATCAACATATACTATTCGGAAAATGACTACACTCCCACTAAATCGTTTGTATACGCAAGGATCACATTCATTCTTGATAAAACCAAATTTCATTATGGCTTCATCAAAACAAATGTTCCACGACCTGGATGCTTTATTTAATCCATAAATGAATTTTTGAAACTTTCATACCTTATTGGCATCCTTTGGAGTCATAAACCCTTTAGGTTATGTCATGTAGACATCTTCCTGAAGGTTCCTGTTAAGGAAGACTGTTTTGACATCTATTTTCCTAATCTCATAGTCATGGTAAGAGGCAATGGCTAATAGAATTCTGATGGATTTCAGTATTGAAACTGGTGAAAAGGTTTCGTCTTAGTCAATGACTTGATGCTATTTGAACCCTTTTGCAACCAGTCGCGCCTTATAGGTACTGAATTGTCCTTCCATGTCCAGTTTATTCTTGAATACCCATTTGCAACCAACATGATTTACATCAATTGTAGGATCTACCAAAATCCAGACTTGGTTTTGGTACATGGAATCCATTTTAGAATTCATGGCTTCTTTCCAATTGGCAACATCTGTGCCACTTACTGCTTCCTTGTAGTTTAGAGGATCATTATTATCAACTAATAACAAGTCACCATCCTCGATAACTAGAAAATCATACCGTTCTGGTTCTCTAACCTCTCTTATACTCCTACACAGCTCTTGTGCCTCTAGAACATTTCTTTCTTCCATGAGGCTTTGTGGAATATGTTCCTGTACCAAATCTTGTGTACCTTGAGCCTCAAATTCATCATAGTCTATCTCATTGCCACTATCTCTTTTGAAGATGTACTCCCTCTCAAGAAATATGGCATGTCTTGCCACTATAACCTTTTTGTCTAAGGGGTTTTATAGGTAATATCCCCTTGTTTCCTTGGGGTATCCTATAAAGGTACACTTTGTTCCTCAGGGTGAAAGTTTTTTACCTGAAGAGTCCTTAACAAACACATCGCTTCTCCATACATGTAAATTCGATAATATGGATTTCTTTCCACTCCATAACTCATATGGAATACCATTTATCAATTTAGTTGGTACTTGGTTTAGTATTTGCGCCACTTTTTGTAACGCATATCCCCAAAAGGATAATGGAAGACTCACATGACTCATCATTGATCTCGCTATGTCCAATAGGGCGCGGTTCCTCCTTTCACTCACACCATTCCACTGGGGCGTGTATGGAGGAGTGAGTTGGGATAGGATCCCAAAGTCCCGTAAGTAATCAATTAAGTCTTGATTAAGATATTCTCCACCTCAGTCTGAGTGGAGTTTCTTAATCTTCTTACAAAGATGGTTCTCAACTTCATTCTTGTATTCTTTGAACTTATCAAAAGAATCCGACTTATACCTCATTAAGTAGATATATCCATATCTACTAAAATCATCAATAAAAGTTATAAAGTATGAGTACCCTTACCTTACTTCAACTGGAAATGGTCCACACACATCAGTATGAACCAATTCAAGAAGTTCTTTAGCCATTTCACCTTTCCCACTAAATGGGGCTTTGTTCATTTTTCCTTGTAAACATGCATGACATACACCAAGTGGTTTTAGTTTGAAAGAATCTAAATATCCATCTTGATGTAACTTTGTCAAGCATTTCTTGTTTACATGACCTAGATGGTGATGCCAAAGTTGGGTGTGGTATGAGTCATGTGAAGTATCTTTGTTATCGATTTCTATTACTTGCTTTGTGTAATCCAACACGTAAAGACCATTGTGTAAATATGCCCTACCAAAACAAATGCTATCTTTGTAAAAGAAGAAACATTCATTTCCAAACTTAAAAAAAATCCATCTTTATCTAATATGGATACAAAAATAATGTTTCTAGTAATAGAAGGCATATAATAACAACCCTTTAAAACCAAGATCATCCCAATTGGCAATGTGAGGTGGTAGTCCCCAACAGCTACAATAGCAAGTTTGGCTCCGTTGGCCGCTCGTAGATCTACCTCCCCTCGGTCAATCTTCCTGAATCTACTTGGTTCCTGTATTTGGATACATATGTGTGCACCAAAAGCTATATCTAATACCCATTTTGTAGAAATAAATAGATTTCATTTGATAAAAAACGCACCTGAAGCTTCCCCTTGCTTCTTAGGCTGGGTGCAGTTCTTCTTCCAATGGCCCTTCTTGCCACATGAAAAACAAACAACCACTTGTTACTTTTCCTCCCCTTTGATCTTCCTTTTCTTGGAAGGCCATGAAGAAGCTTTGGGATTAAAGATCTTCGCCTTCCCTTTCCTATTATTCACCATAAGGACAGAATTCTTTTCACGCTTCATATCTTTGTCTACTTGGAGAATGGGGATAAGAAGATCAGATAGAGACTTATAAATGTTGTTCATATTGAAATTGACAACAAAGTTAGAGAATATCCGAGGGAGTGATGCGAGAATGATATCAGTGACTAGTTCTTCAGGGAGTTTAAACCCTAGAACCTCCAGGCTCTCAATGTAGCCAATGATCTTGACTACATGAGGCCTAGCTGGGGCACCTTCGCCAAGCTAACTCTGAAAGAGTTCCTTAGAGATATCAAACCTTTCCTATCTTGATATCTCATAGTAAAGACCACATAGGTGCTCAAACATGCTATAAGAATCCATGTTTTCATGAGACTTCATGAGATCACTAGACATTGATGATATTATCAAACATTGAATGTCAACCACATCGTTCATATGTTTCTCATAGAACATGAAATCCTTATCACTCACCTCTTTGGTAGGAAGATCATGGAATACTGACTCCAGCACGTAAGACTTCCGTTCATGACGTATGATAACCCGAAGGCGTATAAACCATTCCTGGAAGCTACTGTTGGTGAGGATGTTGTCTTTATCCATAATTGATCACATAGATAATGTGGTTGACGAGATTTTCATTTTTATTCTACAATTAAAAGATCATATCATTAGTACTTTCTTGATTAAATTTTATGAGAAATAATAAATTTTTATTAAGTCTCCCACTATTTTATCAAGTCCCAATGGCCCTCACCATTGAACTCGGAATGTCCAGTTTTCATGACATTCTAGTGGAAAGGATCTATATTCCCCTTCACATAACCCCAACAAGGGTTGTTCAAGCTATTAAAAGGTATTTAGGTAGACAGGTCTTTGCCAACTGCAGGCTTGCAGCTCCTTGATCTGTTGAGTGGACTCCCCAATCCCGAAATCATGACTTTTGGATTTCCTCAACTCTTTCCTCCAATATTACACCAAGTCTAGAAAGGTATACTCCTCTTGATGTAATATGGTTAAGTCAACCCAAAACCTTTCATAAGGGCTTCCTATATAAAAGTAAGTGTCTCAACAAGGATTGGCTAAACACATAGTTTTATTGAGTTTTGACCTTAATCAAGTAACGAAAGTCTTCGTCTAACTTAATATTTTATTTAAGGGTTTTTTTATCTATTATGTATGAATTGATTTTTATCATTATCACATGCTTGTTAATATTAAGTGGAATTTACTTAATTGATTAACCATGTATTGATAATATTTACGCATAAGTCTAGTTTATTTTAGTTCCATATTTCATGCTTGTTTAATTCATTAATTATGTGATCGTAACAACACATCCATAATGATAAACCATGAAACTAATAGAAATAAAATAAAGGGCATGATCATGATCTTTTCTAATGGTTAGTTTTTCTATCGGTTGATAAACTAACCTTGGACTAGGGGAGAAACATCTTGAATCTTTTAGGTTCGTGTTTACAGCTTTGCACCTGTCTACCTCTGTATCTCCTGGGATTGGTTTCGTCTCGGCTCCAGCTTGAACCGCCTCCACTAGCTTGGGGGTTCCATCCATTACATATGAATTTTTTTAAACTCACATGCAGGTGAGGGGTAATAAAGGGGTTTTATATAAAATAATCCTTGGGCACGCAGGCCCTACATATTAATGAGGAGAAGGCTCACAGGCCAACAAATTTAATTTAAATAAATAAATTAAAAGAAACCATCCACATACAAAGGTCTTGGTCTATATCATGATCATCCATACATGCAACAATATTTATGCATAAATAAAACTAGCATTAAATTCTTTAATCATTCTTGTTTAAGATAAATCATTCTTGAATCAATTAATTATCATCTTTAATTAATCAATCCTTTTATCTTAAACCCTTTTCTGAATTTCCTTAAGATTCTCATCCATCATAATTTTAAACAAATAAATTCATTTAAAATTATCTTTGTACATAACTTATACCTTGGAGGGAACCTGGTGAATTCCAATTCATAACTACCTAATGAGTATAAATGAACATTACACAAATGTTAAATTAAACACATATATATAAAACACCTATCACATGTTGTGACTCAGCTTTACGCCTGCACTATGGTACACGTCTCAAGGGTTTGTATGATATAATAATAAATTTTAATAAATCTGCGTAATTTGGATGAGTACACGACGTGTAGTTCCGACTACATGGTGTGTACCATCGTTCACTATCCATCTGAAGTACACACCCGGGGAAATGGCGTGTAAATGTACTTCAGAAATCTTCGGAGTACACGACATGTTCAGTGGGCCACACTCCGTGTAGTATCCTCATTACACGATTTCCATCCAGGCAAGTCGTGTATGGGGTACATGGTCCAAACCTAATCTGAAGGGACTACATGCCATGTCCAGTGGACTATATGGCGTGTAATACATAAACCACGTTCCACCTATTCCTAGTCAACACACAGATTCATTAAAGACTTAGAAAGAATCCAACACACTGCTTGGTTTGGTGGACCGGTCTGATGCATTGAATCTTGACTACACAACGTGTACTGCTGAATACACGCCAGGTGTTTTGGTGTTGTATGGACAGGAAGCTTTGGCACCTCCAGATGAGATCCTCTATTTTATTTTAATCAAAATTAAAAGAAATGATCATTTCTTTAAGGTGAATGAGAAATGAAAGAGGAGGAATAGATCTCGAGATTTAGATTTTTAGAACGATTAAATTGAATTGAAACAACTAAATTATTAAATGCATAAGTCATCAATGAAATATTTAAATAATTATAAACTATGATGTAACTGATCTGATACTACTTGAAGGTTCTGGGCATAGAAGAAGCGTGGTTGGGATGTAACCCAACTTTAATTTTTACCATGATAAATGATCATTCTAGGATCAATACGGTGATGAACGCCAATCTCCACATAATGAAATCAAAGATTTAGATAAAGAAGGAAGAGGCCTGAAACCTTTAGAGAGGATCTTTCACATAATGTTTATAATTAATTTAATTAATTTCATAAAGAAAAATAATACCTGGATCTTCGGTATTTTCTTCGTTGATGATGTTGATCATCTGGAATGACCCTTCCAGATTATCTCCTTACGCTTGTAAGGATCCAAACTAGAATCTCTCTAGCGGTGATCCACACGTTCTCCAATGGCCTTCGATCGACACCGCTCGCTCTCTAGGTGATAGCATGGAGAAGCGAGTGTCTTGTGTCAGACGTTCTTAATCACTTGTTTTTCGGCCTTGAAGAATGTCTCTCGTTCTTGAGAGGAGTAGGAAGAGTATTAGAGAGAAAAATTGTTTAGCTCAACAATTCTCAATTCACCAAGCGTGTGGTGTGTTACCTTTAGAAAAATAGATGTACTTGTCTATTTATTTGCATGAAACTTCAGTTACAATATTTAATTGCATAACAGAAATGAAATACATTCATGAACTTAGAGAAAACCCATGCTCATAATAATAATACCGCGTCAATATTTATGGTGCGCCAACTTGCGTAAAATGGAATCATGAATAAAATTCCGCATCACAAAATAATAGAAACGTCATTATTATTTTAATTTGTGCCAACTAATAATTATTTACCATATTGAAAATAATTATTTTACTACCAGACCGACCTTGGTCCGCTCGAACTCCACTTCCATTTATTGAACACCTGAATAAATAAATAAATAATTTATTCTCTTAAATAAATATTTTATTTACAAACTAGTAAATAAATATTGATTAAATGTTTAATAAAATAAATAAATAAATTTTATTTAATTTATGCGATCATCTTAACTTGAATAAAAATATTCCACGGTCTTGAGAATAATATTTTTTTCATTAATTAAATTCAAATATAATTTAACCGAGACCACAAAAAACACTTGGTGTGTGACCCTATAGGATTCTTTCTCGTTGGCATTAGGCAGGCTTTTCTAAAGTCCAAGACTACTATCCAGAAATGGGTCATGGAACCCAAGAGAAAGAACGTAAAGTCGCAACAATGATATCCACATACGAATGCTCACTGTATAAGATAATCCCTTTGTCTAAATATCTCATCAAGAATATTTCATGATAGTGTCATCAACCTTTATACTTGATACATCGTTCTTTGAATACTTGAAATAAACTCATAGTTACACCATTGCCATGGAATTTCTCACGGCGATTCTATTTCAATCAAAGGGCCAAGATATCAAGTTTCATAAATGGAAGGGAAAAATCCTTCCTCGACTTATCCATTAATAACATGCCACTCATGACGCACCCTACTTCCCGCCAATTGTCTGTGTGATGGTTTTCATCATTAAATCAAAGTGTGCGAGTCGTGACACATATTAATGATAATATTAAAGTCTAAGGATCATTACACATGCTCGCAGATAGAAATATCTGATGACACAAAAACATAAATAATTCCTACTGGCGGGTCTGTTCTCATAATCTCCAATCTTGGATATTACCAAGTGAGAACTTAATGAGAGGAAGTCTCATCTTCTTATGATTACTCACACCTGACGATATTCATGCTATGTGTCCCATCATAGTATGCCATCCAACCATAGAACTATATTTAAAATATTGTTATAGCATTTCAAGGTTCTCATCATAGTGGGGAACAACCATGACCTTATCAATGCAACAAATACTCTAGGACATTATTACATCATAGTCATGTAGAACAATGAACAATATGTAATAAGATGTTTAATATTTAAATACATTAAATTTCAATATAATCAAAGTACAACCGGTTAGTTCTAGAACACCAACTCTTACAGTTAATGTATAATTAATTTTCCGACTCAAAGCATCAGCCTCTTTATTTTCCTTTCCCAAATGGTAATGGATCATGAAATAATAATCCTTGATTAATTACAGCCATATCCTCTGTCTCATGTTCAATTAATTCTGAGTGAATATATACTTCAAACTTTTTTGGTCAGTATATATTTCATATTTTACTCCAAACAGATGATGCCTCCAAATTTTTAAAGCAAAAACAACATCATCTAATTCCAAATCACGTTTAGGGTAATTTAACTCATGAGGTTTCAACTGATGCGAAGCATAATCAATTACCTGATCATTCTTCATTAGGATACAACAAAGTCCTTTCAATGAAGAATCACTGTAGATAACAAACTCACCATTTCTGGAAGGCAGTTCCAAAACTAGAGCATTCACCAATCTTCTTTTCAATTCCTGAAAACAATCATCACATTCATTTGTCCAGATGAACTTAACACCTTTTTCAAGTTAACTTAGTCATTGGGCTAGATAACCATGAAAAATTCTCTTCAAAGCTCCAGTAATAACCCAATAATCCAAGAAAAATACAAATCTCTGTTATATTTGTGGGTCTTGGCCATTATTCAACAAATTTTGTTTTAGTAGGATCTATAGTTATGCCATTTTTTGAAACAATGTGACCAAGGAATGAAATTTGTTGCAACCAAAATTCACACTTTCTGAATTTCCCATACAGTTTATTTTCTTTTAAGGTTTGCAAGAAAACCCTTAAATGACTTTCATGTTCCTCTTTACTTTTGGAATAAACCAAAATATCATCAATAAACACAACCAAAAACTTATCCAGGAACTCACATAAAATTTGATTCATAAGATCCATGAATACATCAGGTTCATTGGTTAAACCAAAAGGCATAACTACAAATTCATAATGGATATATATAGTACAAAATGCGGTCTTTGGAATGTTGCTTCCTTTACTTTCAACTGATGATACCCTGACCTCAAGTCAATCTTCGAAAAATACTGAGCTCCCTAGAGATGATCAAACAAATCATCGACATGAGGCAAAGGATAATTTTTCTTAATAGTGATGTTATTCAATGCTCTATAACCAATGAAAAGTCTCATTGAACCATTTTTATTTTTAATAAACAAGACAGGAGCACCCCATGGTGATGTTCTAGGTCGAATGAAACCTTTGTCTAACAACTCTTGCAATTTCTTCTTTAACTCTAAAAGTTCAATTTGAGCCATTCGATAAGGGGGTTTTAAAATTGGATTAGCATCAGGAACTAAGTCAACAGTAAATTTAAATTCCTGATCAGGTATTATACCTAAAAATTCATCAGAAAAAACAGCAAGATACTCATTTACCACTGGTACATCATTAATCTGAATAGTTCCTTTGTTTTCAACAATATGGGAAAGGTAACATTCATTTCTATCTTTTACTAGTTTCTCAGCTTCTTGATATGTTATCAAAAGTAAATTTTCATTCTTGTACAAAAATTAAAATTATTTTTGAAAAGAAACCTATTTATCTCTACAATCAATCTTAGCATGATAAATGGAAAGCCAATCCATACCCAAAATAACGTCAAACTCTACTAGAGGCAAAATAATAAGGTTTTCAGGTAGATTCTTTCCGCATACAAGGACAGGAAGGTTCTTATAATTTATTTTTGTATCAACATCTCCTGTTTTTACCATAAGTTCAGGATTCATAACTTGAGATGAAATTACCAATTTACTAGAAAACTTCTTAGAAATTAAAGAATATGTAGACCTTGAATCAAACAAAACATTGGAATAATCTGAATAAACAAACAGTGTACCTGATACCACTTCATTCGATGGACTAACATCTACTGAAGTAGTTTCAAAGGATTTCACCACCCCTTTCTACTTGTAGTCCGACTGATTTCCCTCAGTTGAGTTCTTCTTTGGACACTCATTTTCATAATAACCCATTTCATTGCACTTAAAACATCTTACCGCTAGCTTTTAATTTCCTTCTTGATCATATTCCTTACAGTTACGAGCAATATGACCAGATTTACCACATCGGAAGAACTTTCCATAATTTTATAAACATTCTCCAGGATTCTTTTTACCACACTTCTTACAATATGGATATTTAATTTTCTTACCTCTAGGATTCTTTGATGAATTATTTCCCTTTTCTTTCCAACTGAACCTATTCTTTTGCTTTCTATCTTAGAACACCTAATCATCAGAAAACTCCATTTCTACCTTCTCGGCACATCTGACAAGTTTCTCATAGATTTTGAATTCACGAGAGGCTAATGCTATTCGATATCGCAGCTTTAGTCCTGAGTAAAATCGATTAATCCTACTATCAAGATCTCAGATGAAATTTGGAGTATACCTTTCCAGTCGAGTGAACTTTTATTCGTAATCAGCCACTGAGTCATCCTCCTGCCTCCATTTCAAGAATTGTTTTTCCATCCTAAGTTGAACCGCCTTAGGAAAATATTTCTTAAGAAACATACCTTTGAATTATTCCCAACCAAGAGCACCAATATCCTCACTATACCTGATATTTTTAACCACCGACCACCACCGATCAACTTCACCTTCAAAACAGTAAATAGAGAGACTAACCTTTTGATGTTTTGAACACCCCATGACATCAAAAATCTTCTCTAGTGATTTAATAAAACCTTAAGCTAGCACATGGTCAGATGATCCTATGAATGATAGGGGAAGTTGCATCATGAAATTATCTACTATAGACATGTTACTCTAGGGTTATTTTGGTTGGTCTCATGCATGTATACTACCACCATTTATCTCCCGAGTCAACTGATCCATCACCGCAACAAACTGTTCAGTTCCAATTCTGAACATCTCAGGATGCTTATTTGGAAGCTTATTCTCCTCTGTATACCTTCCCATCATAGCTGCCCTGTTTCCTCTATAGAAAACCATTCTAAACACAGAAATATCTTAGGCGAAACAACATGGTAATATGTAAATTTGATATCATTTAAATATTAACATAAATTAATTTATGTATATTAATTTAACAATACCTGAACTCCTAAAGTTGTCTAAACCGACCTCTGATACCAACTATAAGGCCCCAACCTTAAACATTACATAATCTTGAATTAAGTTAATAATTCACATTGAGGATATTTTTAGGTTTAGAGTTTTAGAGAATTAGGCCATAACTTATTACATTACATCTCTAATATTATAAAGTAGACACTTCTACTTAGTATCCTTTTTTTTCATAAAATAAAAACTCTTGAAAAAAAGATTCATGTCTAGTTCCATGTTTTTAGACAACATGACTTTTCACTGATCCCATCATTGACCCTATTCATCATTAATTCCTATGAAAAACATTTCAAAAACTTGGGATGATCATAAAAATCTTAGTAAGGGATAAAAAAATAAGGAAAACTGTTAGTTTTTCAAAACAACAAGTAAACCATGAATACTTTATCATAAGTAATCCTTTTCACCTTTATGAAGTAATAAATACTCTTCACTGAATAAAAGATCATTTCTTACCCTTTTGTAACCAAAATATTACCATAAAACCCATAGAAATAACTCATAACATATAAAGTTAACTTGGGACAAAAATATACTTATGGAATAACCATACGGTCGACTTTCGCACATAGCACTAAATGGAATATCCATACGGCCGACTTCCATACATATCACTAAATGGAATTGCCATACAGATGACTTCTATACCCAATGCATTGGAGGTTATAACATAACCACCCGTCTGGGTTTATCACGACACCACCCATCATTTGGTTTATCACATAACCACCCGTCAAATGTCCAAGTACCATTATAAAATTATAACACATAAAATATTGCAACTATAAATATTTCACTAATAACATTTCATTTGAAATCACAATAAATAATTTAAAGATTTTGAAATAATAAATCCATTTCAAAAACCATTTTCAATACCAAAACACCCAAAAACAGAATAAGGGATTTCCTTTTCATTTTAAAAAACATTAAGGCTTATAGAGGAAGCCAAATAACCATTACGGTGACAAAGAGGTCATTGTCACCGCATACATTAAAAAAACATTCCTTTTTGTGGTTTAGTAAAATGATTCATAGAAAAATATTCCCTTTTAATTAAAGTAAAATTCAAAGGGTTTTATTATACCCCGGGTAGAAGAAGGAGGTGTATATTATCAAAACACACCTCAATAAAAGGAGATTGAGACGGAGTCCCTTACATTGTGTCTGACTTGACTTGTTTGTTCTTTAATTTCCTGAATAATAAACTAAAGTTAATTTATACTTGCTTCATAACCTTTTTAAAGTTTATTATTCCTTTTATATCACTTATTAACACATTATAAAAATTACATAATCATTTATGTTAATAACGATCGTTTTGTCAATATTTGGTACTTGAGTAAAAAATGAACTTCTTATAATTGCAAGTTGTCCAAGTGGTAAAAATTCCATTATCTCCAGAATGATATTCATGATTTAGATATCATATATATAATATATATCCAATATATATATTTATTTATAACAGTACATAAAATTTGGAGATAAGAAATGAAATGCACCATTCATGGAGACAGTAAGCCGTACGTACACATGAATGCTACTTTCATTTCTATTTTGTATTATAATGGAATGAAAACTTAATGATAAATAGGTATATTATAATTCCAGTATAATATCATATATAATTCCATTTATTCCATCCATTATATGTTCCACATATGGCATGAACAAGTCATATCACTTTGAGGGGGCGGTAGTTTGCACTTCCTCAAATGAAATTATCGTATTTACCCATTATGGAAACCATAAAGGTATGATATAAATGAAAAATACAGAAGCATATAAACAACATAAATATAATATATAGAACATTAAAATAAATATCCATCATAATGGGACACCATGAGAGGCGGTAGGATATAATCGAACAATCATCGTTTCGTGAGATAGTAGTTCACCGTCCATAGAAACAGTATGTTCTTTACCCATTAGACGGAGGTATATGTAAGTGTAGTTCGAATAATTATCATAAGAAAAACATAGTATATTTAGTATACTAGTGTTTTTATTTAAAATAATAATAATAAGAGCATAGGGAGTGAAGGAGTAAAATAAAAGAAGAGAACTTGAGGGAAGACGTTACCTTTAAATCAGGTAACTCCCTTTGGTTTGAACCAAAAGGCTTCCTTGAAGTGACTTATGAATAAAGTAAGGATTATATGAGGAATAGAGGGATCTTGGGAAATTTTTTGGGCATAGGTTTGATGATACAAGGGGATTGAGATGTGTAAGTAATTGTTCATAGGTGATGGCCTTTTATAAGGGGGAGGAGGGGCTCTTTAGGAAAGTTTGAAAATATTATTTTATTATAAACTGAATTTCGATTTCAAAAGGTCCCCAACTCATTTAATTCGAGGATAAGGTGACTATTATTCAAAATAAATAATTCAATAAGAATTGGATAGGTTTTGGATATTTTTTAATCCTTATATTCTTTATTTAACCCTTTGTTAACTTATTTAACTTTTACCATGTCTTCTTTTATATTCATACTATATGGTTAATATATTTACTGTAAAATGTCAATCGAACCACAAGTGGTTCATTAATAAAATTATCAACCTTATCTAAGTAATTTGGCCTAATATTATATTTTTAAGATTATTATATCATTTAATAAAATATTAATTGATTTAAAAACTCATTTATGTCAAATTTTATACTATTCATATCATGAATTTTTTTAAAAATAAAAAACAACTTGATTATTTAGAAAAAACTTCATTAATTAAAAGATAACAAGTCATAATCATTACTAAAATTCTTGGATGACATAAAAAGGTAAAAAATAAATTAATTTAACATTTATAATATCATTTATTTAAATTGTTCATTGATGAGGTAATCATTACATCATCATTGTGTCATAAATAAATAAATTTATTTGATGTATAAAAATTATAAATAAATTAACATGATTTAGGAAATATTTTTAGATTTATAATGAATATTTTATAGTAAAATATAACAATTATAAAACCCCACTTTAAAATTGTTTTGGGAAAATAATACATGTTAATGATATTTTTATTTTTACTTTAAATAAAAAGTTATTAATGTCATTATATTACGTAAATGGATTTCCAAGGAAAAAAGTTCTACCCAAGGATTGTATTGGTCGGCCATGACTCATCCAATAGGGTTAGTACAAGTGTTAAGGTAATTTTATATTATTATAATACTATTTTTACCTTAATTACCCTATTTACCTTTAACGGCGGTAAATAAAAGTCAAAAGTTACTAGTCATCAAAAATTATTTTCATCTTATTGAACCAAATTTTACTTAATGATGACAACCACGTATGTTATATTTTTTGAAATTCAATTCACAGAAGTGGTAAAATTTCATTTAAATGAAAAAGTTGATTTTTTAACAACTATGTAGCGTTTTCACTATTTATTAAAAATCAAAGGTTTTCATAAAAATAACAAAAATTCACCCAAAGAAAATTTTTATACTTCAAATTAAAAAATTATGTCTATTTTACCAAATTCAAAACATATAAATTTAATTAATTAATTTAAAATTAATTCTCGTTGTCAAAACCAGAAAGCGCGTTTTTTAGAAATAATAACTATCAAAAGATTGACATTTTTTATATCCAATTTCAAAGTGAAATTACTTAAAATGACCAAAAATGGATTAAATGGTAAAAATATAATCCAATTATACTTTAAAACCATTTAAAAAGATAATATAACCATATAAATAAATTATATTAAAAGGCAGTTTTGAATTAAAATGCATTATTTTTCACTATTCATAAAAAAATGAACTTTATCAGAAAAATACCAAAATTTAATCCAAAGTAAATTTTGATGTCCTAATTCTAAAGAAGAATTTTATTTTTTCGAATAGAACATATAAAAGTGACAAAAAACTAGATTTAAAAAAGGTTCGCCATCAAAAGGCGGTAAATCGACCTTTTAAAGATTATTAGAGTATTTATGATTAAAATTGGATTCATTCAAATTTTAAGCCTCTAAATTTTGTTGGATAAATGTAAAAACATTTAACAAACTAGTAAAATCATATTGTAGTTAGTTCTATTCATTCCCACCAATACAACGGTTAGGTGTTACCTACCATTTAAAATAATATTATATTATTATTTTTTCAGTATGACTCATCCTTGTGTGCAACATGTGATTTTGGAGAAACCCATTGTTGTGTGTCAGGTACACCATTGAACATAGCATCCCATTTAAAATAAAAATTAATATTTAATTCACAAATATTAATAAATATGAAAATGTCATATTCTTTATTTACCTGGGATGTTACAATTACCATATTCAATAATAATATTTAATTGTTTGTTTAAGCTCGTTGTGGCATCTCATGTATGATATAAACATAGTTTTTCCTTTTAAAAACTCAATAGGTTACATTATCCCTCCATTTAATAAATTGAATCCTCACAATTTGAAATCCAGATAAAAAACTAGGTGTTTTACTTTTCAAAATATATTTATTCGAATCCCACATCGGAAAAAGGGTCAATGAAACTTCCACTTTAAAATAAAAACATTGAAGTACAAATTTCACCTGAGATAACACACACTAGGTTTCCTTGTATGAAAACATGTAATTTCAAGAGAAAAATAACTATCAAGTTCTAATAGAGAGTGATAGAGAACTTGGTCATGAGAAAGTTAACAGTAAAAAACCCATAAATTTGTGATGTGTTTAAAAGTCATTGATTTCTTAGAAAGAAAAGTAAACAGATTACATTTTTGTTTCAAAATAATTTTCATATAATTGAGGAATTATTTTACTATATGGACTAATAACATAAGGAAATATACTTACCTGACAATTATAGCTTCATGCATTAATCAAATTCCACAACAAACTCATCTTTTTCTCCAAATGATGAGTATTCAAGATGAATTTTTCACACTTAAAGAACTGGAATCAGCTCAAATAGAATCACATAATCTATAAAATATTAACCATATATTTATCCTAACTTTAAACATTAACCAAAACCAACATGGTTAGGATAAGATAAAACAATTCACCAAAAATAATAAACTATATTTGAAAAAAACTACATAAATTTCAAAAATTCAACAATAATACCCAAATTTAAACAGAGAAAATTCAAAAAATAATTTTCCTTAAAATTAATCAAAATAATCCAAACTAATATTGATACCCAAAAATGACTTGATCATATAGTCTTATAAGGTAATTTTTAATAATTATCTCCAAATAATATCAATTACTATTGAAGTCTCATACCAAAAAAGTAATTTCCCAAGTAATCTCCAAGATACGATAACCATTTCCATAAATAAATTAAATAAACAAAAAATCATATTTTCCTCTAAAATATAATTCAACCTTTATTTACCTAGTAAAATACCATGATATTTTATTTAACTTAATAAAATAAAGTTCCCAAAATAGAGAACATCTTTCGAAATAACTTTAATCACTTAATCACCAAATCATTTTCCAATATGGTAAAAATATTGTTCCCAAAATCAACATATTCTTATTACATCAAATAGTTTAACTAAAAAAAATCACACTAACCAAATATTTCACATAGGCTAGTGGTAGGCAATTCACCCTTGTCACCCTTCGGTTGTGGGTTTGAAACTCATGGCCTCTCCAGATGTGATGGGTTGACACCCATCATGTGAGTTTTTCTTTTTCTAAAACTATATAATTATTATAACATTAAAAAATATGATAAATTCCTAAAAAAACATAGAATGTTTTAACCTCAAAGATTATCTCATACCCTTCATCTTGTATCCCAAAAATTAATAATCCATAATTACATCAAAAATAAATGTCTCTCAAAATACCATTAGTCACCTTTAAATTTCATAACTTAAAGCCTCAAAAGGGGTTTCTATGACAATGAACTTATGATGAGCCTTAAAATTATAAACCCATGATGATATCACTAACTCTTAAGAAATCATCCTAATCTACAAATTTATCTAAACCATCCTTTGATACCAACCGTAAGAACCCAACTTTAAACATAACTTATTCAAGTGTTTTTGAACTAGAATTAATATTTGAGGATATTTTTAGTTTAGAGTTTTAGAGAATTAGGAAAAAATCTTACAAAGTAACCCATAAATTATGAATGGATACTTATACTCAGTATCCGTTTTTCCCACCAAAAGAAACCCTTAAAAATCATGACTTCTTTTCGAGACACATCTTCAATTATTTCATCATGATATATTCTTTTCCCTTACCAATATTAAGACCTGTGAAAAACATTTTAAAACTTGGGATGAGCACAAAAATATCAGAAATGGATATAAAGAAATAAAACCATTAGTCTAGTGAAAAACCCATAAAATAATTCCTTAAAATAAAACATACCTTTTTACCCTAAAAAAGAGATCATCATTTCAAAGGGATCATTATCTTACCTGTTAAAAATCAACAATTTTCATGAAAAATCCCAAGAAAACATATAATATATAAGTAAGTAAATTAGGACATAATTATACTAAATTGGAATAACTATACTGTTGACTTCCATACATTTTACTCTTATAAATGGAATATCCATACGGTCGACTTACATACATGTCACTCTTACAAATGGAATATCCATACGTCTGACTTCCATACCCAGTGCATTGGAGGTTATAATGTAACCCCCATCCTTGGTTTATCACTTAACACCCGTAAAATGTCCAGGTACCATTATATAATCATAACACATAAAATCTTTCAATTTTCAACATGTCACTCATAAAATTTTATTTGCACACATAATAAAATATTTCAAATTATGGAAATAACCAATCCATTTTCAAAACCAATTTAAAACATTTATAAAAGAGATTTTTGAATCAAATTGTCTCATAACACTTTGAAAAATTTGATTGAACTTCGAAAATTAACATTTTAAAACATCAATTTTCATATAAATACATTCATAAAAACCATTTTGAAAACATGGACATGAAATAGAAGGATTTATAAGAATAAATCTTTAAAACATTTAAAGCGATGTTTTAGTTAAAGAGTCCCTTATCTTGAGTCCAACTCATCATGTATAATATTTATATTCCTAAATAATAAACTTATTTTAATTATTTACATAATTTAAAACCATTTTTAGGTTTATTATTCCTTTTTTACCACTTATTATCTTTTTATAATGATTACTTAATTATTTTAGCTCACGTTTGATGTTTTGAAGATATTCGGTACATGAGTCCAAAATGACTTTGGTATGATATAAATAGTCAAAGTAGTCATTAATCCATAATATATAGAATAATATTAATTAAATAATAATCAAATTTGTACATAAATTATAATTTTAAATCCATCCATTACATATGGATATGAAAAATGAACTACATTACAATAATGGAGACGGTAAGTTGTATGTACGCATGAGTAACGTTTCCATTTTTTAATGAACATTATGGAAAGAAGGTAAGTATTATTTTATATTTACAAAATGATAATATTATCATTAATATAATATTAATCATTTAAATATACTTATATATATCAACCATGTGATGTGGTGATAAAAAATGAATCACATTGCTTCGTGGAGGTGATAGTTCACACGTATGCACAAACAACGTTATCATTTTATGTTCATGGAAAGTAAGAATTTAATTGATATATTATTACCTTATAATTATAAATATGTTATTAATATAATATATAAACATTTAATTCCATCATTATAACCAGTCTTGAGAGATGGTAATGGAAGACAAATTATATCGGTTTGTGGAGGTGATAGTTCACACGTACACATGAATGATTAATCATTTCCCATTTTATGGAAGTGGAGATGGATTTAGTGGATGATATTAACATAATAAAATCTAAGTATATTTATGATACTTTAGTTATTATTTCATCATGGATAAATAATATTTGAATGAAGTGGAAGAAGAAATAAAATAGAAACACTTAACTAAAAATGATACCTCTTATTCAGACGATCTCCTTTGATTATCACCTTAACATATCTAAAGAGGGTCTTCTACCAAAAATAATGCCTCTATAATGTTGGGAGTTATTATAGGAAGGTATTTTTTCATAACTTGGATTAACCAAAATGGTTTTGAAGTGTTAAGGAAAGATAAGAATGGGTTCCCTTTTATAGTAGAGGAGAGGGGCACTCTTAGAATTCTTCAAAATATTAAATTAATATAAATTAATATTCAATTTAAAATGGATAAAAATTTAATTATTTATAATATATGATGACTATGGGTTTAAATAAATTCATAAAATAATAATTATACATGTTTTTATTATTTTTTTAATCCTTATCTTTTTGTTTTTAACCATTATTTTACCCTTTTTAACTCTTACAGTTATATCATGTAATTTACATTTTGTGGGTTAATATAATTACTATAAAATTAAAAAAACCAATTAATGAGTAATTGGTGAAATTTTAATAATTATACCAATTAGTTAGTTGATTTTTTTATAATTTTTATATCATTTAATAAAAATTATATATTCTAAAATATCATTAATGTCAATTTTTATTCTATTCATTATTTGAACTTTAAAAAATATCATAACAACAAGATAAGTTTGATAAAAGTCCTGTTAAATAATCAATAACATGTAAAAGTCATCCATAAAATTTGTGAATGACATCAATTATATCAAAATATGTTTATTTTAATATTTTTAATATCATTTATTTGATTCTTTCATTAATTAAGCAATTATTACATCATCATTATGTCACCATTTAATTTAATTATTTATTTCCTAAAAATAATAAACAAATTACCATGATTTATGAAAACATTTTAGATTTATAAATACTATTTATAGTCTAAAATATCCCTTATATATCCCCATATTAAAAATATTTTACTTGTTAAAAACAAGAGTGACAAAATTGACTTTCCTTTAAATATAATAATATAAATGTCATACTCACACCCAAGTGAATTAAAAAGTTTATAATCATGGTTAAAGGATTATTTTGGTCTAAAAAAAACTTATAAAATTAAATTAGGACAAGTGTTAGGGTGATTTTATATTAGTTATAATATTATTTTTACCTTTAATTACCCGATTTACCCATAACTATGGTAATAAAAATATTACTAAAGTAACTATTCATTATGTCCAAAAATAAAAGGGACATATTTCCATAATTTTTAACTTCTAATTATAAATATGGAATCCATTTTTCCAAATTCAAAATATATAATTAGAAAAAATTAATTAAAATTTAATCCTATTGGTAGAACGAGAAAACATGTTTTTAAAGTAAAAAACATTCAAAAGTTTCACAAAGTTTTGATATCCAATTTCAATGTGAAATGGATTCCAATGATCTATACTGAATTAAATGATAAAAACAAGGTTTAATTATATTTTAGAACCAATTAAAAACATAAATTTACTATACAAATGAATTGGATGGAAAATAAGTTTTGAATTAATAATTTGTATTATTCACTATTCATCAAAATATGATTTTTTTAGAAAAATACCAAAAATTCAACAAAAATAAATTTTGATAATACTATTCTAAATAATAATTTTATTTTTTTAAATAGAACTTATAAAAGTGTCAAAAACTATATTTAAAACAAGTGTTCCATCAAAAGACGACAAAATTTTCTTTTTAGAAAAATACTTCTTTTATATTTAAAAATGGATTTGTTCCCATATCATGTCATGAAAAAATATAATATGAATGTTAAATAGTATTTTCAATATTTTAAATATATTTTTTGTTAATATAATCCAAAAATATTGATTTGTTTATTTATTGGTGTAAACCACACTTTTTCACATTTAAATTATTTTTCAGAAAAAAATCTCCTTTTATTTTAAAAAGGGATTTATTTTAATTTATAATTAATTGGACACCAAATAATTAATTATATATATTTTTGTAAAAAATATTTTCATAATTCAATTAATCCAATTCATTTCTGCCATTCTAACTGCTATGCAGTAACTACCATATTAAATAATAATATTTAGTTCTTCATTTGAGCTCGATGTGAATTATCATGTACGCTATAGAACATAGTGTTTCCTTTTAAAAACTCGAGATGTTACATATGATATTCGGTATGGACCTTTAGAACTTATCCAAACATTATCCGATGAATCAATCCCTACCATTCCAATAAAAACATCGATAAAGCCTTTAACCATACGTGTAAACTCTTCCTCTCGAGCCATCGCTGTGCACAATGACAAACTCACTAGTTATGAAAAAAATAAAATGAGATTGGAAGTGGTAAGTACTATCTAGATGACCACATTATTATATAAAAATGGAAATATATTTTTCTTAGACTATAGAAAATAACTCTGTAATGATAAAAATTGTAAATGCTCACACCGAGAATAACCAATTTATACTATGGATAACATCATAAGTTTGTGCCTGAAGTAAGATTATGATAAAAGGATAAAAAACTTTCCCCAATACAAGATCTCTATAATATTCTGCATTTTTTTGAAAAATAAGAACATGTTCTTCAAGAAATTTGAATGAAATTTTTTCACATTTTAAATATATATTAGGAGTACAAAGGTCAAAGATGAATTTGGAAGGGGTTTTTAGAGGCGGTATTGTTGTAGTTTTCTATAGAGTGCCCTTAGGTATCTGATGGTGGTGTACCAGGTACCTTGTGTGTTGAATATGGGTGATAGAGGGCTCTTCCCCAACCACTGAGTTCCCAATGGGAGTGTATTGGGTTCCTAGTGAGCTGGAAGGCACCTAGTGGCATCCAACGAGTACCCAATAGCATGATATCATAAACATGTACATATCTGTGATTTAAATTATTGAATTTGGAATCATCATCATCATAATCATCATCATCATCATCACTATTTATTATGATTATGATTATTATTTTTGTTATTGGTGATGAGGATGACATTGATGGTGATGAATTTGGTTTTGTTTCTGGTGGTGGTGCTATTTTTTATGGTGGTGCTATTGATCGTGTTAATGATAACTATTGGTATTGGTTTTGGTGTTCTTATCCTTATCTGGATCCTATAAAATAACATTATAAGGGGATTGAGGAATGGGGAAATGTTATTGGGTTCACCAGGGGTTTAGGGGATGAAGCAGTGTTATTTTTATCATTCAGATCCTAAGGGCCAAGGCAATGTTATTATTATTACTAAGAGCCAATGACTGATGAGAAAGATTTGGAGTGATGAATTATTCATGAAAAGGGATAGGAGAATATTATTTAGAGCTATAGATATGGGTTATTTCTTCCAAGGGATAGGGGGTGATTAATTGGAGTCATAGAAACAATTTCTAGGGGTTGAGGGTTGATGAGTAATAGTTAGACTGATGAAATATTATCACCATGAGGTAAAAGTTGATGAATTTTAGTTGGAGTGATGGGTTAGTATCTATAGGGTTCAAGGGTTTATGATCTAGAGATAAAGTAATTATATTCCATCATTAGTGTCTAGAGGCTAATGACCTAGATTTGGAGTGATGAGTTATTATTTCTCGGTGTCATGGGTAAATGATTTAGAGGAGTGGTGAGTTATTATGGCCAAAGATTAATGGTTAGACCAAAAGGTTATTCTTATTGTGAGGGGTTGATGGATGATATCACCTTAATAATTATCTTTATCAGTTGATTTATCATGGAGATGACTTGATAATATCACCAAGTACCGAGATGTCAATGTAATATACTACATGAAATGAAAAGTTTAGTCGCTATCTCAAGGGAAGTGATTGCTTATGAAACGTGTTGTGATCTATATGATCACACTGAGTGTAACTTATAATGGGTGTTTTTCTTCCAAGAGTAGGATATATAAAACCATATAGGTTCATGTTTGGCCGAAGAGTGTGATTCATTATGTTATATTAGCTTTATAGTATGAGTGTTGATCATTTTACATATGCCTATTTTATTATTGATTTATCCATTCTACACCCTAATAGTGGTGCATGGTGGGTTGGTGTATTTTGATTGTTGATACTTCTCTTAGTGGTGTAAGAGAAATTACTTTTTGATTTATTAGTGACATGTGAATAATTGATTACTTTTATTTTTTCTAAAATTGTCACGACCCGTGCCTCAGGGCCCGTGCCATGACTACCCCAATCCCACCTTCCATAGGCCAGGGGTTGGTGACTAGCACCGGAAAGTAATATCCCTAAAATGAGAAGGCATTGCCTTTAAACCTAGAAACACATAGACCATGAATACAACAAGAACAAACCATGAAGTAAAACTGTTGAAAGTAAAAGTATGAACTAAAAAAAATGAGCCATAATACAAACCTAACTAAAAGAAAATTACATCGGAAAGGAAAAACATCTCCTGAGGTCATCCACCAAGGATCCTACCTGAATGGTAGGTACAACTCATCACTGCAGCTCTCTGCGTCAACCGATCACCTCTGTGCACCATTTCGTCCTAGCTCCCAAAGCTCAGTCAAAGATGTCTGTTGTCTGCACAAGACACAACAAGGTGCGGGAAAAACCCATGCATGGGTGAGTATAACAATACCCATTAGGGACCCCGAGACCCCTCGAAGGTCACCCAGAATTCCAAAAAGAAAAAACCAAAAATCGTGATCTCAATCACAAAGTACAAGGTAAAAGAAACAGCTAAAACCAGGTATATAACTTAAAGAACATGAATAATGATGATTAGTCGTAAAGATAATACATCTTTTTCCATTGATAAGTTCCACTGATGAACGACAAAGAAGTATCTCTATCACCGATCCACATAGGGTCATAAGTCACTGATCTACACAGGGTCTTAAGTCGTCGATCCACACAGGGTCGTAAGTCACTGATCCACGATGGGCTTCTCTAAGGCCGGTCCTCATCGGGTCGCACTAGTGATGATCCACACAGGGTCATAAGTCATCAATCCACACAGGGTCGTAAGTCACCGATCCACATAGGGTCATAAGTTTCTGATCCACGACAGGCCACTATAAGGCTGGTCCTCATCGGGTCACACTACTGGTGATACACACAGGGTTGTTCTGATGCTAATCCATAAAGGGTCATATGTCACCTCACAACCAGCCACAAGATTCCTATACTTGGTGTGCTTGAGTTTTCGAGAAACCGATCCTCAAGATATCAGTCATACCTCAACCACCACTAAGTCCCATGAAGAAGTAACTCGATGAACTGTCATATCATAAGGGTTACAACACAACAGACGATGCATCAATTGGACACACGGTCTGTAAGTTATAGACATTTTAGTGCTGGGGGCCCAGTTGGATTCAAGTCCGATCCAACCCAGCCGTACTACAACTTTCTACAAAACCAAATTGGATTATCTTAAAAGGACTGCCTTATCCTAAGGGTTCTAGTTCCATAGACGGTTCATCAAATGGATGTTCGGTTTAGAAGATATAACCCTTTAATAGAAACTAGAACATAAGTGGGTCCGGGTCTGATCTGACCCGGTCGAACCGACCCGACCCGACCCACCTGGCTGGGTGTAGCCCGCCGGGCTGCTGGACTAAACCGACCCGATGGCTGTCGTGGCCCACCCCGATCGGAGCCGTGACACCTCCTCCGCATTGCACTGCCATGGCATGTCGCACAGCTTCAACGCGGCTGGTGATGGCCGGCCACCCCCTTCATCCACCATGGCGCCTTCAGGTGCCGCCCCCCTCCTCGGGGCCGGCGAGAGTCGGCCGCCGCCTCCTCCGGTCGCAGGCGCCACCGCGCTGGTGAAGCTTTTTTGGGCCTCCGGTAAATCTTCATAGGTCCGTTTTCTTTTCTGACTGCGCCTACATGCCTCTAGGGACGTCGTCTACACAGCGTGACCCTTGGTTTAGCCTTGCCGCCTTGTTTCTTGGTCACCCACGAAGAAAGAAACCAAACCAAGAACTATGGAGAGTTCGGGCCTTGTTCGGTTTGGCCTGCACCATTCGCGTCAGTGTTATAACAAGGGAAGAGTTGAAACATCATTAAGAAAAGATGAATTCATAGAATCTTAGATATAAAACAAGACAAACCTATACCTAGAACTCATTGGGGACGCTGTAGATGAGAAAGAAGGGTCTGCATTCAAAGATGTTCATCGATGTTCGCTTGTTCCTCGTTCTTCGTTGGAGTAGGTTTCTGCCTGTGTTTCGTCATAGATTCCTCACTTGAATCCCCAAAACCCATTCCATAGGTTTGTTTAAATAGAAGAAATCATTAATGAACTGTAATTAATGTTTCATTAAAACAACAAATGTCATGGTTATGCAACCCAAGGGTCATGTCATTAAATGAATCCCATTCAAGCCTGACGTTACACCGTGGTCCCGCCATCCGCTGCTCAATGGTGTGACGAGAATAAAATAACCCATGGAGTTATTTTATTATTATTTTTGTAAAGTTCAAAAATTAACTTTTTCATCCGACCCTTGCCGGTCTAAGTTAAGCTTTACCTAAGAGAATCCCGGCTATGCAAATTAAATGATTCCCTAAAATTTTTAATCCAAGCACCAATTCAAAATATAGAAATCAACGCTTGCACGTTTACTGAACATACCTTAAAAAAGTTTAAAATTCCGTTCCAGGCTCTCCGGGACTCGAAATCATGTGCCGTCAATTTTTGAAGACTTGTAATAATCCTAAATAATTTTTAAAAGAAAATTATATGGAAAATCCGGGTCTTTAAATCCTCCCCACCTTAAGGATTTATGTCCCCGAAAGCCAAAACAATGCTAGAAAATAAATGGGAGTACTGAGCATGTATCTGAGCCTCCTACTCCCATGTGCTCTCCTGGAGGTTCCCATGTTTCCCCCAAACTCACACTAGAGGAATCAACCGCCCACGAAGGACCCAGTCCTGTCGATCCTCTATCTCCCCTGGGAACTCTACAAACGTTACCCCATCATCAATTTACAGCTCACCCCAGTCGATAACGTGCGATGGATTATGCACATTCCTCCTCAGCTACAACACGTGGAAAACATTATGCACCCAGTTCATCTGTGGGGGAAGAGCTAGGAGGTATGCCACCTTGCCTACTCTACTAAGGATATGGAAAGGTCCGATGAACCTCAGAGATATCTCTCTTCCCCAAACAAATATCCACAATCCTCATCGGGGTGAGACCCGTAGGAAGACATGGTCTCCCTCCTTGAACTCCAAGGGCCTCCATCTCCTGTCGGCATAATAATTCTACCAGCTCTATGCAGTCTTCATCCACTTATAGATGATCTTCACCTTCTTAGTGGTATCCCATACCAAATATGGACCCATAAGTGCCGACTCCCCTAGGTCTGTCTAGAATAGAGGTGATCTTCATAGTCGCCCATACAAGGCCTCAAATAGTGCCATGCTGATGGTGGTGTGATTACTATTTTTGTATGTGAACTCCACTAGGGGTAGGTGGTCCTCCCAACTATATCCAAAATCAAGTACGCAAGCATGATGAATTTCCTCAAGCATCTGTATGGTCTGCTCCGTCTGACCATCTATCCGAGGTTGAAAGGCTATGATCAAGCGTAGATGATTCCCGAACACCTATTGTAATCCCTTCCACAACCGAGATGTAAAACAAGCATCATGATCTAAGACGATGATCGATGAAACCCCATGAATCCATACTATCTCCTGTACGTAGAGGCATCCCAAACACTTTACTGATCCCTACTATCCGATGGGTAGAAAGTGGGCCGACTTGGCGATTCAGTCAACAATTACCTAGATGGAATCATGGCCCCTGGATGTATGTGGTATCCCTGTCATGAAGTCCCATAGAGATTCCATCCCACTTCCACTCTGAGACCTCAAGTGGCCGAGTCAAGACTGATGGAACCCTGGTGCTCGACCTTCACTTGCTGACAAGTGAGGCACCGTGAAACAAACTTTGCCATTTATTTCTTCATCCCTAGCCACCAGTACTGATGCCAGAGGTCCTGATACATATTCTCCACACCAGGATGTATCGCCAAAGGGGATGTGTGGAACTCCATCAACAAATCCTCTCGTATCATCACTGGTACCATTGTGCATCTTCTGAAAAGGATGAAATGATCCCCACCTTCAGAAAATCCTTTAGGAGCCCGTCTTGAGGATATCTGAGCACATCGGGCCTCACAGTCAACTTTCCCAACCTGTGCCTCCCGTACTCTCTGAAGGAGTAGGGGATTGACAGTCGTGGACTGGAGGTATGATGTTCCATCACTATTCACAATGGATAACTGCAACATGGCTAGCTGATCTGTTTCCTCACTCAGCAACTGTAACCCACACCTCTTACTGAGTGCGTCTTCCACCATGTTCTCCTTCCCAAGAGTGTAGAATATCTCAAAGTCATAGTCCTGGAGGAACTCTATCCATCGTCGTTGTCTTAGGTTCAGGTCCTTCTATGAGAAGATATAACTGAGACTATTGTGATTAGAGTAAACAGTAAACCGTTATCCCATCAAGTAGTTCCACCACATCTTCAATGAAAAGACCACTGCTGCTAACTCCTGGTCCTGGGTAGTATAGTTCTTCTTGTGTTTCCTTAGCTGCCGTGAGCCGTAGGTGATCATCGCTTGCTCCTACATCAGGACACATCCCAGTCCGGTCCCTGATGCGTCGCAATAGACTGCATACCCAACATCCTCTTCTGGTAGCTTCGAGATGGGGGCACTCGTTAGTCTCCGCCTCGGCTCCTAGAAACTCTGCTGGCATCTCTCTATCCACAAGAAAGGTTGTCCCTTAATTATCAAAGATGAAAAAGTGCTGCTACTCTGGAAAATTCAAGTAGTAATCTCCAGTAGTACCCAGCCAACCCTATGAAACTCCGCACCTCAGTCACACTCATGGGTGGATCCCAAGAAAGAACTACCTCTATCTTTGTTGGATCCACTACAACTCCATCCTCTGAGATAAATTTTCCTATAAAGTGGACCTCCCATATCCAGAACTAGAACTTTGAGATATTTCCATAAAGTTGGTGCTCTCAGAGTGTATCCAAAACTATCTGCAAATGCATAGAATGCTCCTCCTACGACGTTGAGTACACTAAGATGTCATCAATCAAGACCACCACAAATCGATTGAGATAAGACTGAAAGATCCTATTCATGAGTCTCATGAACACTGCTAGGGAGTTGGTCACACTAAAAGGCATCACCAAGAACTCATAGTGTCCATACCTACATCTGAAGGTTGTCTTTGGTACATCCTCATCCCGTACCCTGAGATGATGATATCCTGAACTGAAGTCTATCTTTGAAAACCACTGTGACCCCTTTAGCTCTTATCGAAGAGATAATAAATCCCCCAGGATTGTTCTTCACAATCACCTGTTTTAGGTGCCGCTAGTCCACGCAAAGCCTCAAACTTCTGTCTACCTTCTTGGCGAACAAAATCGGGGCTGCCCATGGAGAAACATTGGGCCTTATGAACCCCTTGCCCTGCAAGTCCTCCAGCTGTACCCTCAACTCACAAAGCTCCATGGGGACCATACCGATATACTGGTGTAGATATCAGTGTTATCTCGGGGTACAGGTTGATGTAGAATTCTACCTCTCTATGAGGAGGTAATCCCAGAACATCATTAGGAAAGACATCAGCATACTCGTTCACCACAAAAAGGATAGCTCAGACTCCCTTTTCCACTACACCGAGGGTGAGGCTAGCCAAATGATGAGTGATTAGTTGAACCCTCCTCTGAGGAAGTACATCCTAAGATTCAAATGTTCCATTCTCACTGGTGGATGAAAACCTTGTCCCATCCTTGCAGTCACACCGCACTTGGCACATAAAACATTCAATCTGAGCATGGGCTGTGGATAGCCAGTCCATACCCAAGATGATGTCGTAAGGCCTTGACGCTGCTACTAGGAGATCCTAGCTGAAGATCTTTCCTCCTAGAGTAAGCTCACACTACTGACACCAGTGTGTAATCATAAAATCCTCTCATGTAGGAGTCTATAATCGTAAGGATCGAGCCAATGGATCTACCAGAATATCCGAGCTTCGAACAAGAGCCGTGGCAATAAAAGAGTGACTGGAACCTGTGTATATAAGAACTGAAGCTAGGGTGAAGTAGACACCGATCGTACCTCGAATCATCTCTAGAGCACCGTGGTCATAGGACTCATCTGGCTGAAGATAAGCTCGTCCATGTCCCCATGCTCCCTGAGGTCAGGGTGGACCACCTAGAGGTGGTGGCGGTAGGACCTCAAACTATTGCCCACCGCCTACTGCACGACCTTCTCCTCTGCCATGTCCGCTGCCTTGCAGACCTCCCCACTCGAATCTCTTCCTCTGCCTCAATAGTCCCTCGACTGTCTGCTGATCGTCGGTTTAGTGGGTTAGACAGTCACGAGCCACGTGACCCTGCTCGCCGCATGAGTAGAACAGTATACTCCTCTGCTGATCTCCTATGTCTCTTGAGTTCCTCACCTCCGACCCTACATCCTTGGGTCGTCCATAAGAAGGTTTGGCCCGCTTGGTCCCCTACGCCATCTGCATACTACCTACTGCAAATGACTCAGCCACGTGTCGTCCGATGGCGTCTCTCGCTATTGGAGCCTACTTATCTAGGAAGATCTCTACCAGAAGTGCTCGCTCTAACACTCCAGCCTACGTCGGTATGTTGAGTGATATCATCAATGCTCTGATCTCCCATTGGAGACCCTGATCAAAGGTAAAAACCCTGAAGAAAGGGTCCCTTACCATGTCAGTGGAGTAGTGGGAGAGGTCAGTGAATCTCAACGAGTACTGGGCTACTGTCAGGCTGCCCTGCTGTAAGTGTAGAAGCTCCTGAATACGCACAGAGCATAGAGTCGCTGGAACGAACTCCGCCCTGGAGAGGCTCTCAAAGTCCAACCCGGTGAGGGTTGCCTCATCATGCATATGAAGCGTTAAGATATACCATATCACTGCCATTCCCTAGAAGATACTAGCATATAGGATCACCATCTGGTCTGCTGGTGTCCCGACTAGGTAGAAAACGCTATCCACAACCTCCAGATAGTCCTCGTCCTCCTGTGGATCCATCTCGCCTCGAAATCTCAGAGGCCTCTTCCGCTGGAAATCGTGAATCATGCTAAGTCGGCGTGCACTTTCCACTGGTGGGGTTGGTGGAAACTGCTTCCCTATAGGTAGTGGTGCTGCTGGTACAACACTCAAAAGTACCATTGCTGTAAGAGGGCCCTGCACTGAAGCCTCATCGCTCAGTGGGACATCATCGTGAACTCTCTCTGGAATCCTATCTGGCTATCTACATGGTGACATCCTGTAAAGAAACAGATGATCCATGGTTAATAAGTTTATACATAGTGATCTGACTTAAAAGAGATCAAAAAGAAATTTTTTTTGAAGACACACACAATCAGTGTTTTCGTGTATCGAGTCAGAAATTAGAACTTAGGGTCCTAGTGTATGGATGCGTTGGCCACCACACCAAAAATGGACTCCCCAAACTAAAAACCGTACTCAAAACACTTAACACTATTGCCACATTAAAAATATCAGAGTCTTAGTTATTTAGTAGAACTGACTCCTTTGATACCACTTTGTCACAACCCCTCCCCCGAGGCCCGTGCCGTGACTACCCCAAGCCTGCCTTCCATAGGCCAGGGGTTGGAGACTAGAACCAGAAAGGCATATCCATAAAATGGGAAGAAATTTCATTTAAACCTGAAAAAACATAGATGATGAATACAACAAGAACAAACCGCATAGTAAAATTGATGAAAGTAAAAGTGTGAACTAAAGAAGAATGATCCAGAATACAAACCCAACTAAAATAAAAATACAGCGGAAAATAAAAATAGCTCCTGAGGTTGGCCGCTAAGGATCATACCTGAAGGGTAGGTACAACTCATAATTTCAGATCTTTGCGTCAATCGTTCACCTCTGTGCACTGTCTGGTCCTAGTTCCCAAACCTCGGTCAAAGCTGTATGTCGTCTGCACAAGACACAACAAGGTGCAGATGAAACCCATGTAGGGGTGAGTATAACAATATCCAGTAGTGACCCCAAGACCCCCCGAAGGTCACCCAGAATTATACAAAGGAAAAACCACAAATCATGATCTCAATCACAAAGCACAAGGTAAAAGACTCAACTCAAATCAGGTATATAACTTAAAGAATAGGAATAATGATGATTAGTCTTAAAGCTAATACATATTATTCCATTGAGAAGTTACACTGCTGAACCATGAAGAAGTCACCCTATCACTGATCCACACAGGGTCGTAATTCACTGATCCACATAGGGTCGTAATTCGTCGATCCACACAGGGTTGTAAGTCACTGATCCATGACGGGCCACTCTAAGGCTGGTCCTCGTCGGGTCGCACTACTGCTGATCCAAACAGGGTCGTAAGTCGTCGATCCACGCAAGGTCGTAAGTTATCGATCCACATAGGGTCGTAAGTCGTCGATCCACATAGGGTTGTAAGTCACCGATCTACATAGGTTCGTAAGTTTCTGATCCACGATAGGCCGCTCTAAGGCTGGTCCTCATCAGTTCGCGCTACTTTTGATCCACACGGGGTCGTTCTAATTCTGATCCACAAAGGGTCGTATGTCACTTGACAGCCAGCCACAAGATTCTCACACTTGGTGTGCTTGAGTTTCTAAGAAAATGCTCCTCAAGATATCAGTCATAACTCAACTGCCACGATGTCCCACGAAGAAGTAACCCTATGAATTTCCATGGCACAAGGGTTCCAATGCAACAGACAACACATCAATCAGACGCCCAATTTGTAAGTTATATGCGTTTTAGTGTCAGGGGCCCGGTTGGATTCGAATCCGATCCAACCCGGCCATAATTAAACTTTCTCCAAAACCCAAGTGGAGTATCTCAAAGGTCCACCTCTTCCTAAGGGTTCCAACACCACATACAGTTTGTCAAACGGACGTTCGGTTTAGAAGATATAACTCTTTAATCGAAAATGGGCCATAAGTGGGTCTGAGTCCGGTCTGACCCGACCCAGTTCGGAGGGGCTCGTCCTGGCCCAGCCCAACCAACTGGGTGTGGCCCATCAGGCCACTGGACCAACCCAGCCCACTGGCTGGGCGTGGCTCACCAGCTGGGTGCGGGGGTCCGCTCCCCTCCCGAACAGACAAGTTGTCTGTTTGGCTCTTCAATCAGCAACGCCAGTTGGTGCCTCTCCACCTGGTCGGTCCACGTGGACCGGTCATCATTGGGACCCATAGGTGCGGGTTCTCCCTTCGCCCACCGCCATGGATCAGATCCATGACACCTCCTCCATGGCACGCTTCCGTGGCACACCGCCCGGTTTCAATGCGGCCGACGATGGCCGGACGCCCATTTCATCCGCCACGGCGCCTTCGGGCGCCGCTACCTCCTCGTGGCTGGCGAGATCTGGCCACCTCCTCCTCCAGTCGCCAGCACCGCCGTGCCAGTGGATCTTCCGTGGGCCTCCGGTGAAGCTCCGAAGGTCCGTTTTATTTTCCGAATACACCTAAAAGCCTCCCGGGATGTCGCCTACACTGCACGGCCCTCAGTTTAGCCTTGCCATCTTGTTGCTCGGTTGCCCACGAAGAACACAATCAAACCAAGAATGACGGAGGGTCCGAACCTTGTTTGGTTCAGCCCGCTCCCTCTACGTTAGCGTTATAACAATGGAAGAGTTGAAATATCATCAAGAAAAGATGAATTCATAAACTCTTAGAAATAAAACAAGACAAACCCCTACCTGGAACTCTTTGGGAGACACTGTGGATAAGGAAGAAGGGTCCACGTTCGAAGATGTTCTTAGGTGTTTGCTCGTTCCTAGTTCTTCGTTGGAGTAGGTTTCCGATGGCGTTTCATCACAAATTCCTCATATCAATCCCCAAAACCCATGCCATAAGTTTGTTTAAATAGAAGAAAGGGAACCACCCTCATTGATTTTTATTAATGCGGTTCGTTAATGAACCACAATTAATGTTCCATTAAAACAATGAACGTCGTGGTTACGCAACCCAATGGTTGTGTCATTAAATGACTCCCATTCAAGGCTGACGTTACACCATGGTGTTGGAATTCTCCGCTCAACGGTGAGAAGAGAATAAAATAACTGATGGATTTTTTTTTTGTAAAGTCCAAAAATTAACTTTTTCGTCCGACCCTTTCCAGTCAAAGTTATGCTTCACCTAAGCAAATCCCGACACTAAGAATTCAATGGTGCCCTCATATTTTTAATCCGAGCACTGGTTCAAAAGATAGAAATCACCACTCACACGTTTATTGAACGTACCTTAAAAAAAGATCAAAATTCCTTTTTGGGCTCTCTGGGCCTCGAAATCACATGCCGTCAATTTTTGCAGACTCGTAATAATCCCAAATAATTAAAAAAAAATCATTTAGAAAATCCGGGTCTTTACAAAAATCATATGGAATATATGTTTAAGGAATAAAACTTTTCTATATGAAATTTTCTTTCTTAATTTATATGTAAGATATAGTATAAATGAATCACATGCACCTTATAAAAAATGAACAACATTTTATTTCGTCAATAAATAAAATTATATATTAAGGATAGACAAACTTCATAAAATTGAAAATAATACAGTAGGATAAAAAAACAACATGATTGGAATTCAGAAATCCATAGGGTTATGGTCTCCTAGAAATATCACAACTGTAAGCAACACTATGAAAAGGAATAAAAACATTAAAAATATGATTGATTTTTTTTAATGAAGTATAGATAACTGTGAGAGAAAATTGAGTAAATGAATGATAGAAATAAGTGGTATTTATGTGATGTGAAAAATTATATAATTGTTGGAAATATGACTATTAGAATTGTAACCTGACCATTTAAATAACTTGAACATTGGAATAGTTAAATGACCATTAAGGTTAATGATGAATTAACCTTTTAAATAATTTTTACCATAAACTAAATATATGTATCAAAATACCATGAAATAATTAATCAATGTGATACAATGTAAACGTAAGTTCACATTTTTAGTAAAACATGTTTTACATTATTTAATAAAATAATATTTTTTATACTAGAATTAAATAATTAAATTGGCTAATTTAGAAATTTATTTTGGAGAATTGAATATCATATTTGGAATTATCACATTGAAATTAATTAAGGGTAATTTTTTGTATTTTTCATGAATAATAAAATATATAGGTGAATAGAAAATACCATATAAATACCATATTTCGTAATAGTGATGTATAAATGAATTTTTGGGTTTCTATAAGTGAGATAAATATTATAATACCCCATTTACTATAAATTCACAATCCCCTTATTATTTAATCACAAACATGATCATTATTTTGAGAAATAATATTTTATTATAATATTTTATTCAAAACCCCCTACTCTCCCCCTCCCATAAATACTAACCCTCACCACCCTAGTTCTCCTCACACCTTAAGCATCTCATATTTTCAAATTACTACAAAATCACCCCTTAAAAATTCTTAAACATGTTGGCAAGATCTTGATCTTATAAAAACAACCCTTTGAAGGCCTAAGTCGATGAACAAAGGAGTTGTCCCAAAGAGTAAGGTAAAAACTCCTAATCATTATTTTTTCCCATTCCATTCCTTTATCTATTATTCTTATTCAACTTTATAATATGATAAAAATGTTCTATATCATAAAATAAATAATATCATGACACTGTAATATGAATGGTAAAATCATATAATGTAAGAAATAGTTTTTTAACAAACATCTATTCAAAGTCGGTATAACCACCTATAAGGATGTTGCTATTAAGAAAATATTACAACCCTCATGGATGGTTATAATAAATAATTTTATGGTTAAAAATAAACTTAATAATGATATTATATTATGATTTATATTCAGGAATAGTTAATCAATCATAAAATTAAATATAAAAAATTAATTTAATCATGGGTAGTAAAACCACCTAAATGAACACATTGTTATATGATAACACTCATACTAGCTATACTGTGCTTAATTTGGAATTTTTTTTTGATATTTGGAACCATATAAAATTTTAGAAATACATGAACTCAAAATCAATACATTTATATAGTTATCTATTCTTTGAACCTGAAATTTGACCACTACCAATATATCGATGCGACCTTGGAACTGTGAAATAAATATCACCAGGGTGATATAAATGAACATAATATTTTAATAAATTTATTATTATGAACATAAAATAAAAATATTAATATAAATAAACATGAATAAGGTTATAAAACAAGTATTTAATAAATTTAATATGATTATTTAAGACTCGAGGTAAGGGGTTCCTTTTACTCACCCTCTTTCTTTTAGATTATACTATTTATTTATTTCCATACTAAATGATTTGAATAAATTATTTTATAATTTCATATACTTAATTGTCCATTATTTATTCTGGGGTAAAAAAGTATCACTTCCAACCTCTTAATTACATATTTATTCTAAACCCATGTGAGGGATTTATGGAATTTACCTTCGAAATCTACTTACTTTTAATTCAATGTTTCTTTAATTATGATCATATTTTATATGTCTTATCCTCCAATCCATGAGAATATCACACATAATTTTCCCCATAATTTCAGGGTATTTATTATCTTACTAACTCTATAAAAGATTTATAATTCATATCTTATCTTTTGTGTAAGTGAACAGTCTCTCTTTAATTTATTATGATTCATGCTTTCTCCCTCATACCAAACTTGTTCTAAATTATTTATATTTAAATCTTTCAATGTCTAATATACTGGTTTCCCTTTTTTTATTTTGGGTACTTACATGCCTCTTTCTCATATACACAATTATTGGATCGTAAGATTATACGATGGATACAATAAGGGGGAGGGTGAATAATAGTTTAAAAAATTTTAAAAACATAAAAACCCAAAAACTCTTTTGTTTAAAAGACTGAACTTAGGAATTGTCCAATGGTCAGAGTATATGTGAAGTTTTCAAACTAAATAGAGTTACTAAATGGACTTACATATAGTCCAATTAAATGAATATTAGAATGGTTTAGTAAAACACACTTTCTAATATAAAATGAACAACGGAATATAAACTTGTTGAAAAAGTATTATGAAATATTATAGTAAATTAATAATGAATTACAAGATTTATAAAAGATATTATACTCATTTAACCTTAATATTTAAGGAATTTAGAAATATTAACTTAGATATCCACAGTTTTCAACCTAACTATAATGTCTGTCTTTCTGCACCAGGAAATCCCTCAATATGAATATCAGAGTAGATATGTCTTCCAAAAACTTGGAATCCCTTGATATAAAGATTGGTATAATCTATGTCTTTCAATATCATAGAAGCCCCTGATCAGTTTGATTGGTATCACATGTATTTCTATATTTTAAAGCCCTCGATATAACACTCGATTGGAATAGGGTAATACGAAATCAAAAATTTTCTAAGGAATTTACAATTCCTCACTCAAAATCCATAGAACATAAATCTCCAACATATTACAAAGTATAAAAACAAGATGTTCATGTAGAGTGATCTTTAGACATGTTGAGTTTCAAAATTCATCATCTTCAACTTCCCCAAATCCAGTTCTATTTATAAGAATCCCTCCAACAGTCATATTTTCCATGATTCTCAGAGTTTGTTGCAATGAACACAAATGTACTTCACTAGGAAGCTCAGAAAAACATATCCTTCTGATGTTGTTTTGATAGAACCATTACAATGCTACAATAAATTCCTTCTGATAGAAATAATTACAACACTTGAATTATAAACTTTTTTCAGTCCAAAAGACTAAAATATTGTTAATATGATGAACAAAACTATGGTCAGTTTGATGGATCTAAACTACATCCAATCTTATGGATCTGAATTTGGCCAGTCTGATGGACATAACAATAGTCAATCTGATGGATAAAACACTAGTCAGTCTGATGGACCAGACTCTTAGTCAGTCTAATGTATTAGATTAAAGATTATAAAGTTTATATTTTTTTAGTTATAAACTATCTCTATATTCAATAGAAAAGGTTTTTTTATAAAAAATTATTCTAAAAAACTTGGGATATAAAAATTCAGTAAAATAATGTTTTAAGAAAATATTTTAGGATTTTCAAAACTAAGGAAATAAGATGTAGAAAGTATAAAATTTTGACTCAACAGTCTCCCCCTTTTTGGAAATCACAAAACAAAACACTTAAAATGAAAAAGTATTAAATTTGAAAAAATTACATACCCTTCAAAATTTATGAACTTCAAAGAAATTATTTATATGAAATATCTCCACTTTTATTATCTTAACCCCCCTGTCTTGATAAATTATTATTTTTTAAACATTATTCACCTGATAGGAAATATTATTACTTAGGAAATATTCCTTATTGTTGACCTCACCTGGTTTGATAATCCCAATATTGCATTTATATGTTTTGATAATCCCAATTATGTGTTCATATATTATGCTACTCTCAATTACTGATGATCTACATTTTAATTCTTTCAAATCATTGATCAAGTTAATAATAATGTTTAAATAATAATGTTTAAATAATCTCTGATTTATGTTAATCTCGATTATCCCTGTCTAGCTTTGAAACAATTCTAAGTCAATTAGATGTGGTTTGCATAAGATCTACCGATAGCCAGAGCTACCGATAGCCAGAGCTACCGATAGCCAGAGCTACCGATAGCCAGAGCTACCGATAGCCAGAGCTACCGATAGCCAGAGCTACCGATAGCCAGAGCTACCGATAGCCAGAGCTACCGATAGCCAGAGCTACCGATAGCCAGAGCTACCGATAGCCAGAGCTACCGATAGCCAGAGCTACCGATAGCCAGAGCTACCGATAGCCAGAGCTACCGATAGCCAGAGCTACCGATGCACACAGAGCTACCGATGCACACAGAGCTACCGATGCACACAGAGCTACCGATGCACACAGAGCTACCGATGCACACAGAGCTACCGATGCACACGGAGCTACCGATTTGAAGAGCTACCGATGGAAGATTCCTACACCGAGTCAACTGTACACGTCTACAAACAAACGACTACCTATAATGAACTGTGGAGTCAAATCCTATATCCTCGACACTATTTGTTTATTATACTAACGGTTACATTTGTTACTTTTGATGCATTTAATGTTATTAAATGATTTATGTTTCCATTTCAGGAAACCGTACCAAGTACGATCAAAAAGTATAATCATTCCTTGTCAGAAAAACAAAAAGGATATAAAGAGGACATTATGTATGTATCAAAAAAGTGCATGTGTGAAAAAGAAAACTCGAAGAGATCAAGCACACAGAACACACTTGCGATCAAGCTCAAAACGTGCCAAGATCAACTGGAGAAATTGCACTCACGAGACTACTACTACCAGCCTCCAGAACATAGAACATACATCGAGCAATCTATGTTAAGGAAGAACCTCACAAAACTCATCATTCTTTGAGCCGATAAGCATGCTGAACCTCGAAGTCAAGGAAGAAGATGGTACTCTGTTTTCCAGACAAAAACCAGAAGAAGACTCAGAAGGAATTCTAGTTAACAAAAGAAGTCAAGCGCTGCATGAAGATCACTAGAGCCATTTCTAATCTCTAAATCTTTATCTCTGTGATTTACTTTTTACATTACGAGCAGTGTGTGTTATCTGTTGCATTTTACACACACACTGTCTCCTGAACCTTAACTGGAGGATTTGTAAATCTTCACTCAACACTCTTACATATTTGTTTCCCACTGGGACAGTGGTAGAAGTTGTGTGACCTGAACAGCTGGTTGCTGTTGTGTTTGTTCCCACGAATAACTGTGGTAGAGGTCTTGGACCTGGACAGCTGTAAACTGTTGAACCCCGATCCAGGGTGTGGATCATCCTTATATAAAATTTTTGAGAGGACTAAGTCTCGGCTTGAGACTGAACCTCTTGGTTAACTCCTCTGTGTTTTTAGTTAAAGTTTATATCCATACAATACTTATCTATTTCATTTTCCGCTGCTATTACTTTGAAATATAATTTATCTTCAAAGATACTTTGATAGTTAAACTCGCAAGTGTTTATATTTATTGTAAACCAGTAAGTTAGTTTCAAAAGTTAAATTAATCATTAGATTAAGTTAACTGAGAACTAATCAATCTTTGAGAAACTAATTGAACCTTTATAATCTGTATAAATTCACTACAGTTTAATCTATTTTTGAAATTGGGGGATTTTAATAGAAATTGTTTTTAGCAGAAATTTTAATTGGAACTCAATTCACCCCCCTCTTGAGTGTCCACTCCGACCAACATTTGGTATCAGAGGTTGGTTAATATTTTCTAAAAGTACTCTGTTTTCAACTGTGATTTTAGTTGTATTTTAAAGTTCTTAAAATTTCTGTTATTTCTAAATTTCTATCTCTTTAAATTTTGTTTACAATGGATAATAGAATTGAGGGTGCTGCTACTAACCGGCCACCTTTCTTTAATGGAAACAACTATGCTCAGTGGAAGCTAAAAATGAAAATTCATCTAGAAAGTATGAGCTTTGACATTTGGACTGTCATTGAATCTGAATATAAAGTTCCCACTACTGATAGATCTACTTGGGATGAACCTACAAAGACTGCTTACAATAATAATTGTAAAGCTATGAATGCTCTATACTATGCTCTAGGAGATGAAGAATTTAATAGAATTTCTGCATGTAAAACTACTTTTGAAATTTGGGATACCATGGCTGTTTCTCATGAAGGAACAACCATTGTTAAAGAAATGAGATTAAACACTTATACTATTAAATATGATAATTTCAAAATGAAGGCTGATGAACCTATTTCTGACATGTATCTCAGGTTCAATGAGATAGTGAACACAATGAGCTCACTCGGAAAGATTTTTCCTGCAAAAGAACAAATTATGAGAATACTGAGATGTTTACCAGATAGATGGAGAGGTACATCCGTTTCAATTAGAGAATCCTGTGACATTGGAAAACTGCCAGTCAAGGAGTTAATTAGTAAGCTGATGATGTATGAAGAAGAGCTTAAAGTAAATAAAGAAGAAGATGAGGAACCCAAAAGAAAATCTGTAGCATTTAAAACTACTGCCTTTAAGAGTAAAGATAAGGATAAACTACAAATGGAGACTGAGAGTTCAATGAGTGAAAATTCAGAATCTGACAGTGATGCCGAGATGGCTCAAATAGCCAGGAGATTCAAAAAGTTTTATAGGAAAAAGAAATTCTTTAGGAAACCAAATTACAAGGGAAAGTATGATCAATAAGGCAAATGGAAAAAGGATTGGAAGAAGGCTGACCGGACTGATGAAGTTGTCTTCTATGAATGCAAGCGAAAAGGACATATCAAAGCAGACTGTCCAAAGTTAATGTTCAAAAAGAAATATGATTACAAAGACAAGAAGTACAATAAAGCCATGAAGGCTACCTGGAGTGCTTCAGAAGACAGCACTAGTGAAGCAGAATCTTCGGACTCTGAAAGGAATCGAGCCAACATGTGTTTCATGACAAATACTTCTGAGGTAACATCTGACACTCCTGTTTTAAATTCATATTATTCTGGAGATGATTCTGATTCAGAAAACATGTCAAAATCTGAACTATTTGAGTATTGTGATATGTTGGAAGAGACCTGTAATGAGCTTAAAGACAAATACAAAGATTTAAAGAAACAGTATGCTTTAAGTGTTAAGCATAAATCTGATCTTGATATAGAAAAGGAAAAGAATGCTCAACTACTAAAGGAAAATACAGAACTGAAACTGTCAAATGACCAACTTAGAAAGTACTTAGAAAAATTCACAAATGGAAAGGATGCGTTAACTCAAATGCTAGGAAAGAAAGTTGCACCTAGATATGCTACTGGTTTGGGATACCAACCTGGATAGAGACAGTTCACTAGAACCCGATTTATTCCTAAGTCTGGAAAAAATTCTGCTAGTTCCAGTTTTGGAAATTCATATGCCTCAACAGGTTGTTCACATGGTTATAGACCAAATAAAGTTTATCTTTCAAAATCTGTTGTTTTTGTTAATTGTATGGGACCCATAAAACAAATTTGGGTACCTAAGGCCCTGATTTCTAACCTATCTGGACCCAAGAAAATCTGGGTACCAAAGTCATTTCCTGTTTAAATCTGTTTTATAGGAGACCTGCTTGAAGAGCTGTCACAGGAAGATATGGTATTTAGACAGTGGGTGCTCAAGACACATGACTGGAGATTATTCTTGCTTCAAGAGATTAATAAAGGTTGATGGAGGTCATGTCACCTTTGGTGACAACTCTAAAGGAAAAATCATCGGCCTAGGCCAGATTGGTAACACTGACTCAGTATTGATTTCTAAAGTTTTATTCGTTGATGGACTTAAATATAATTTTCTTAGTATATCTCAATTATGTGACGATGGTTTCAATGTCAAGTTTGAAAATGACTCGTGTGATGTTTTTAACTCTAAAAATTCTTTAGTATTTTCTGCTCTAAGGAATGAAAATGTTTATTCTGTTGATTTGAACTCTTTAGCTAAACAAAATATTTCTTGTTTAAATGCTTTTCATAAAGAGTCTTGGCTATGGCACAGAAGATTAGGACACTGCAACATTCACTCACTTAGAAAACTTTCTAGGAAGAACTTAGTTAGAGACTTACCAAAGTTAGAATTTCCGAATGACAAAGTGTGTAATCCCTGTCAAAAGGGAAAACAACACAAAGTTTATTTTAAATCAAAGAAAGAAGTCTCAACTTCTCAACCACTTGAGTTGGTTCACATGGATTTGTTTGGACCATCAAGAGTTTCTAGTTTAAATGGGAAGCATTATGTCTATGTTCTTGTAGATGACTTTTCTAGATATACTTGGGTATACTTTCTAGCTCACAAAAGTGAAGCTTGTTCTTACTTTATTAAATATTCCAAGTCTGTAGAGAACCTTAGTGGACTTAAGATTAAGACCCTGAGAAGTGATCATGGTCGTGAGTTTGAAAATCATGAGTTTGAATCTTATTGCTCACACAATGGCTATAGTCACAATTTCTCTGCCCCTAGGACACCCCAACAAAATGGTGTAGTAGAAAGGAGAAACCGAACCCTTCAAGAAATAGCTAGAACTATGCTCAATGAATATGAACTGCCTATTTACTTTTGGGCTGAAGCTGTTAATACAGCTTGCTATGTTATTAATAGAGTCTTGATCAGACCTGTTCTTAAGAAAACCCCATATGAATTATGGAAAAATAGAAAGCCTAAGGTCAATTACTTTAGATTTTTTGGTTGCAAAGTCTTTTTACTTAATACTAAAGATAATCTGGATAAGTTTGCTCCCAAAAGCGATGAAGGAATTTTTCTGGGCTATTCTATTTCAAGTAAATCTTATAGAGTTTTCAATAAGAGAACCAAATGTGTGGAAGAATCTGTTCACATCAAATTCGATGAAACTGATCCACATGAGCCTAAAACCTCTCTTGAGAATCTTGAAGAAGATTTGTCTATTATGGACCTTAATGATAAATCTAAAGATCCTGTTATTAAAACATCCAGTTCTGGACTTTCTCCAGAATCTGCTTCTGTTGAACCCGAACCTATAGATGAACCTGAAGTTTCTAGTCCAACCTTTACCAAATCGACTAAGATTCTAAAGAATCATCCTTTAGATGCTGTTGTTAGTAATTTTGATAGAGGAACACAAACTAGAGCTTCTCTAAGGAACCAGGTTGAACATCAAGCTTTTCTGTCACAGCTAGAACCCAAAAATATCAATGATTCTATCAATGATGAATTCTGGGTAATAGCCATGCAAGAAGAGTTGAATCAATTTGAAAGAAACAAAGTCTGGGAATTAGTTGACAGACCCAAGGACACCTTGACAATAGGCACAAAATGGGTTTTTAGAAATAAAGTTGATGAATCAGGAAACATAGTTAGAAACAAAGCTAGACTAGTTGCACAGGGATATAGTCAAGAAGAGGGTATAGACTATGGAGAAACTTTTGCACCTGTAGCTCGACTAGAAGCTATTAGGATCTTACTTGCATATGCATCACATCTGAATTTCAAGTTATATCAAATGGATGTCAAAAGTGCATTTCTAAATGGTTTTATAATTGAATATGTTTTTGTGGAACAACCACCTGGATTTACAAACCCTCATTTTCCAAATCAAGTTTTTAAACTTTCTAAAGCTTTATATGGTTTAAAACAAGCTCCAAGAGATTAGTATGATAGACTCAGCAATTTTCTTATTTCAAAAGGTTTTACTAAAGGGATCGCTGATCCAAATATTTTTATTAAAATAATTTCTAAAGATGTTTTAGTTGTACAAATCTATGTTGATGATATTATATTTGGATCTTCTAAACACTCTCTATGTACTGATTTTTCAAAAAGTATGCAAAATGAATTTGAAATGAGCTTAATGGGAGAGCTTAAGTATTTTCTTGGTTTTCAAATTTTTCAAACTAGAGATGGAATTATTTTAAATCAAAGTAAATATACCAAAGATATTTTAAAACGTTTTGGTTTGGACAGTATTAAAGAAAGTGAAACTCCTATGAGTACAATCTGTAAATTGGATACAGATGAAACTGGGAAACCAGTGGATCGAACCAATTACAGAGGTATGATTGGTAGTTTACTTTATCTTACTGCTAGTCGACCAGAAATTATGTTCAGTGTATGTATGTGTGCTAGATTTCAAGCTAATCCTAAAGAATCACACTTACTGGCTGTTAAAAGGATTTTTAAATATCTTAAGCATACTGTAAACTTAGGTTTATTTTATCCAAAAGGACAATCATTTGAACTAACTAGCTATTCAGATGCTGACTTTGCTGGATGTAAGTTAGAACGGAAGAGCACATCTGGAACATGTCATTTACTCGGTAAATCCCTAGTGTCATGGTGTAGTAAGAAACAGAACTCAGTTGCATTGTCTACTGCCGAAGCAGAGTATATAGCTGCTGGTAGTTGATGTGCACAAATTATGTGGATGAAACACACTTTATTGGACTATGGATTTGAGTTTAAGCATGTTTCAATCAACTGTGACAACACTAGTGCAATAAACATATCTAAGAACCCTGTATCTCACTCTAGAACCAAACACATAGATGTAAGACATCATTTTCTGAGAGATCATTATCAAAAAGGTGATATTACTCTTGAATTTATTGGCACTGAACATCAATTGGCCGATATTTTCACTAAACCTTTAAGTTCTGATAGGTTAAGTTACATTAGGCACGAGCTGGGGATGATCAATTCTCACCGATATTGAAATTCTCACCGATGATCAATTCTCACCGATGTTAAAATTCTCACCGATGTAAAATTCTCACCGATGATCAATTCTCACCGATGTTAAAATTCTCACCGATGTAAAATTCTCACCGATGATCAATTCTCACCGATGTGAAATTCTCACCTATGTGAAATTCTCACCGATGTGAAATTCTCATCGATGTGAAATTCTCACCGATGCGAAATTCTCACCGATGTTGAAATTCTCACCGATGCTATATTTTTAAAACTTTTGTCTGCCGCCAAGAATATGAATCGTTTTTTTATGTTATTTTACTTTATTCGTTTATTTATGATTCCTACATGATAAAACTAAGCCTAAACCGCTTCTCACTCCACCGGACCCAAAACCTTTCACCTTTGAATCCTAGCTCCCAAATCGACTGAGAACCCTAAATCCGCGATGGCAAAAACCAAGATTCCTGCCAGCAGAGATGACAGTGTAGAGCCTAAAACAATGAAGCAGAAAGTGCAGCAAGAAGCTCATGGAAGTAATGTCAGAACTAGGTCGGGAAAGCGACCAGTAAACCCTCATTTGCAGAATAGAGATATTGTGATTGAAAAGGAACTATGCGTAGACTGGTTGCTACCAAGAAAGTCGCTGGTGCTTGCAATTCTGGAAAATCAGAGATGGGTAGATTGTTTTTCAAATAACAATGGTCCATACTACCCAAAGTTAGTGAAACAGTTCTACGAGTTCGTAAGCTTCGAGAAGTTTGAAAATGAGAATCGGGTAAGTTCTTTTTTAAATGGAAAAGAAATGTAGTTTTCTTCAGTAGAGTGGGAAGAATGTCTCAAAGTCCCCCATGAAGGTGTATCCGGGTATGTCGCAAGAGAAATTCCACCTACCAGTAACATTTTTGACTATGAGACAGCTTTAAAAGAGCTAACGGGTAATGGAAGTCAAAGTCAAGTGGTTGCTACTGAATTGGATGGAGAGAACAGACTGCTTTTCAAATTTTTTCAACATGTTTTGATACCGAGGAGAGGATACTTTTCTAATCTGAGATATCAAGATATTTATCTTCTACATCTGTTAAGACATGGTGTGAAAGTTAATCTGTGTAGACTGCTGTTGAATCAAATGGAAGACATGATTAGGCCAAAATCAAAGACTAATGCTTTATTCTTTGCCAAAATGATCTCTGTGATGATAAAAGTAAAAGGGATAGCTGAGTCTCAGGATGAGACAGTTGTAGTTAAGAATAACTTCTGTATCACTACTACAGTTTGTAAGTACATGAAAATCAATTGGAACCCATGGAAAGGAGAATGGGTCAGTGATGACCAGAGGGTGTATGATAAGTTTAATCTTGTGGATTATTCTTCAAGGCCAAAGGATAAAAGAGATCCAGGTTTAGGATCTGATGAAGAGGAACCCGAGTACAGTGATGAGTCAGAAGAAGAAGAAGAAGAAGAAGAAGAAGAGGAAGAAACTCCTATCGATGTTGGAGGAGATCCATACTTGCCTCCAAGTCCTGTTACTGAGTTTGTATACTCAAGAAAAGGAAAGGTAGAGGAAGTGTTATCTACTCATGAGGAAGACCAGCCAGTTCCTCAGCAAGAAGGAGGAAAAGAGAATGTATCTGAATCATCTGATTCTGCTAGGTTGAGTCTGAGTCCATTGATTGAAAACTCAGTTGTGCCTACTGATGAAGTAGAAAAAGGAAGAGAAGAAGCTGTAACTGTTTCAGAAAATCTCCTTACTGCTGCTGAGATAGAAGCTGTTGTGGAAGACTCTGATGAAGAAAGACCAGTAGAAAATGTAGTTGTTGTACATAGGAATGCACCCATTGAGGGGGAGCATCATTCCAATCTTGGAAATGTTACTGTGGCTGTTGAGATTGAAGACTGGGTAGAAGACCCAGGTTTTATAGTCTGTGGTTTGGATTATCCTGATTCGGATAATGAAGTATCCTTGAATAGACCAAAGATCAGCTATGACATCAATTCTGAGTTATTGCCTGATGATGTGGTCCGAGTACATGATTTAGATGTGCTGAAAGAAAATCTCAAAGTCAGTTTTGTAGAAGAAGTAAAGACAATTGAATCTTTTTTAGTTTCCTCGATTCAATCAGTCATGAATGATTCAATAGTCATCTTAGCTTCTGCACGAGTATCTACTACAGTTGCACCTACTGATTTTGTTACAAAGTCTGATCTTGAATCCCGGAAGCATGAGCTGAAAGAATCCTTCACTGCCTCAGTTACTGAGATGAAGCACTGTTTTCGTGAAGAAATGAAGTTGTTGGAACAATCTTTTGAGCTTTCTCTTGGTTTCAATCTGTCAACTTTTATGGGTGAGCTGATGGAAGCAATTAAAGAGTGCCAGACCCAATCTTCTAGAATAGAAGCAGATCTTGAAGCCTTACAGAAGTCTGTTACTGCTTTAGATTCTTACATGAGCTCAAAGCCTCAAGCTGATAAGGATTTAGCCTATGTAAAAAGTGTTGTAAGCCAAATGGTCTCAGTATTTGAAGATTTCAAATATTCTATAAAGGATCATGTTAAAAATCAGGACTCTCAACTGCAAACTCTGATTAGTGGCTTGACCAAAAGTTTCAAAGAAACTGTATCCTTTTCGGTTGGTCCTCTAGCTTCAAAAACTACACTTGATTTGAATCAAATACGAGCTATGATGAAGGAGGAGCTTGGTTCTATTTCAACCAGTGGCTCTGGGGACTCATCAGATCTAAGCCGGGTAGTGCTTTCTACAAGAGATTCAGTAAGGAAAATAATGAAAATTGTCCATGACACTATGAAAGAGGCCTCTGCCTCTCAGGAGGAAATCAAGAACAAGGTGGATTATTATTTCCAAAGGATTTTTACCAAGCAAAAACTCACACATCATTTCAAGATGATGTTGGAAAACATGAAATTACCCCCTGTAACTCAAGCCTTCTGAGAACAAGTGAGCAAGCTAAGGGAGCTGACTCCTGCCTTAGAAAAATTTATGGAGAACAAAGATGATTTTATCTCTCCTATGGAAAGAGGAGGAGGAATTATTATGGATTTCAAAAATTTGTTGCTGCACTTCTTACATGTTGATGCCAGACCTGTTATTGTCCCTCCTGCCTTGCCTGCCTCTGCCTCTACCGAGTCTCCACTCCAGATGACTCCTGCTCAGGCCATCCGAAGCCTCACACCTATGATCACTCAACAAACCTCCCAATACAGGCCAGGCACTGTGTCAGTGGCTCAGCCTCCTGTGATCATTTCTGGAATTCCAAAGCCCTCACTCACATCCTCACCTCCTGCCTCCTCTTCTGATCCAAAGGGAAAATCTCATGTTGAAGATCTGGATTGCTGAAGTGGCCAGGCTGTTTGATAGGAATCATTCTTTTCTGCCATTCTGTTCATGTAATTTTTGTCTGATCTAATACAACTATTTTTCTTTACACTATCTCTGATTCTCAGTTTTCTATGTCTGCTTTCCCACTTTTTGATTATCACAAAGGGGGAGAAATTACATATAAAGGGGGAGAACATATAAAGAGGGGGAGATATTTGAGCTTTTGATACTATTTCTTATATTTCCTTGGTACCAATTCTTTCAAAGCTCATCTCTGATACTAGTGTATTTCATACTAACTATGATAATATTTGACCTATTACTATTTCCTCTATTTTCTCTGATACTGTTTTCTTTGATAAATTCGAATATAAATGCTATATTCTCTTATACTATATTCTCATTTTGATTTATGTCATATCATAAGTTGTGATTATCAAAAAGGGGGAGATTGTTGACCTCACCTGGTTTGATAATCCCAATAGTGCATTTATATGTTTTGATAATCCCAATTATGTGTTCATATATTATGCTACTCTCAATTACTGATGATCTACATTTTAATTCTTTCAAATCATTGATCAAGTTAATAATAATGTTTAAATAATAATGTTTAAATAATCTCTGATTTATGTTAATCTCGATTATCCCTGTCTAGCTTTGAAACAATTCTAAGTCAATTAGATGTGGTTTGCATAAGAGCTACCGATAGCCAGAGCTACCGATAGCCAGAGCTACCGATATCCAGAGCTACCGATAGCCAGAGCTACCGATAGCCAGAGCTACCGATAGCCAGAGCTACCGATAGCCAGAGCTACCGATAGCCAGAGCTACCGATGCACACAGAGCTACCGATGCACACAGAGCTACCGATGCACACAGAGCTACCGATGCACACAGAGCTACCGATGAACACAGAGCTACCGATGCACACAGAGCTACCGATGCACACAGAGCTACCGATGCACACAGAGCTACCGATTTGAAGAGCTACCGATGGAAGATTCCTACACTGATTCAACTGTACACGTATACAAACAAACGACTACCTATAATGAACTCTGGAGTCAAATCCTATATCCTCGACACTATTTGTTTATTATACTAACGGTTACATTTGTTACTTTTGATGCATTTAATGTTATTAAATGATTTATGTTGCCATTTCAGGAAACCGTACCAAGTACGATCAAAAAGTATAATCATTCCTTGTCAGAAAAACAAAAAGGATATAAAGAGGACATTATGTATGTATCAAAAAAGTGCATGTGTGAAAAAGAAAACTCGAAGAGATCAAGCACACAGAACACACTTGCGATCAAGCTCAAAACGTGCCAAGATCAACTGGAGAACTTGCACTCGCGAGACTACTACTACCAGCCTCCAGAACATAGAACATACATCGAGCAATCTATGTTAAGGAAGAACCTCACAAAACTCATCATTCTTTGAGCCGATAAGCAAGCTGAACCTCGAAGTCAAGGAAGCAGATGGTACTCTGTTTTCCAGACAAAAACCAGAAGAAGACTTAGAAGGAATTCTAGTCAACAAAAGAAGTCAAGCGCTGCACGAAGATCACTAGAGCCATTTCTAATCTCTAAATATTTATCTCTGTGATTTACTTTTTACATTACGAGAAGTGTGTGTTATCTGTTTCATTTTACACACACACTGTCTCTTGAACCTTAACTGGAGGATTTTTAAATCTTCACTCAACACTCTTACATATTTGTTTCCCACTGGGACAGTGGTAGAGGTCGTGTGACCTGAACAGCTGGTTGCTGTTGTGTTTGTTCCCACGAATAACTGTGGTAGAGGTCTTGGACCTGGACAGCTGTAAACTGTTGAACCCCGATCTAGGGTGTGGATCATCCTTATATAAAACTTTTGAGAGGACTAAGTCTCGGCTTGAGACTGAACCTCTTGGTTAACTCCTCTATGTTTTTAGTTAAAGTTTATATCCATACAATACTTATCTATTTCATTTTCCGCTGCTATTACTTTGAAATATAATTTATCTTCAAAGCTACTTTGATAGTTAAACTCGCAAGTGTTTATATTTATTGTAAACCAGTAAGTTAGTTTCAAAAGTTAAATTAATCATTAGATTAAGTTAACTGAGAACTAATCAATCTTTGAGAAACTAATTGAACCTTTATAATCTGTATAAATTCACTACAGTTTAATTTGTTTTTGAAATTGGGGGATTTTAATAGAAATTGTTTTTAGTAGAAATTTTAATTGGAACTCAATTCACCCCCCACTTGAGTGTCCACTCCGACCAACACTTATCATATTACCCCCCTAAATAATTTGTCTCCCTTTAATAATTTCCACCCATTGATAATATATCCCCTTTTGTGGTTTTCAAAATGGAATAGGGAAAGTAGTATAATCACATGAAATGTTAAAAAGTGAAATATGAAACAATTGTGTTTGAATAAAAATAATCTAAGATAAAAAGAAAGAAAATTCATCCAAGTAAAATTGACATTCAAACAAAATTTATTTGGAGTATAATTCATTCAAACCAGATATCACTCATAAATGTTTGATTAAAAAATAAATTGAGAGTTGATAAATAAAAAGTTCATTCTTTCTTGTAGAGATTATTTACTATTGCTTTTATCTTCTAAAAATCCTCTTGATTATTCCCAGTCTATTCATATATATAATCGAGCTTGGATATCTTCTCTCCATTTAATGAGAACATATGATTATGTGATTTCAAAGAAATTATCTCTTCTTTAAGAATTATAACCTTTTTTTCTTCTTTAATCCTCTGAAAGTATTCTTCAAAAGACCAGATTCTAGAATTCTCATATTTCAGATTTTGAATCTCTTCTTTGAGTTTAGATATTTCTTGATTCTGAGAGTCTAAAATATCTTTGAACTATTCCACAAAATTAAGTCTATCAGAGACATCTGATGGTAACTTCTCAAAGGACTCAACAATATCAAAAGATAATTTCTTAACTTCCACAAATATATTTCCATTATCTTTAAAATATCCATCCACTTATATCGACCATTTTACCATTTGATCAAACCTTATTTTATATGAATTTTTTTTATGTTTGAAACATTTTATCTCAAATTTATTCTAAACAATATATTTAGTCAATAATTTTAAAGACTCTGAATTCTCATTCAGACTATTATAGATTTAATTTCATCAGGATTCAATGTTTGTTATATAAGGAATTGAATCTATTATCTATTTAAAAGATTAAAAAATATAATCAATTATCTTCTGAGCTTTAGTGATTGAATTATTAGATGAATCCAATGAAGCCTCAAAAATATGTTGATGATATGGTCCAACATCTGTCTTTTCTCTTTCATTATAAATTTTCATCGTCCGAAACTTTCATCACATAAACCTCCCTATCACTTGCTACATTGTATTATAATTTTCTATGAGAATTTTGTGCTTCCTCTTGCTCATGTGATGATAAATTTTCATTCATAGAAACATCTAAAACTGGATTCTTATTAGACTAGGTGGATAAGGATGTAGAGGATGATAAATATGAATCTGAAGAGATTTATTCTTTGTTTTCATATTCTTCTTCTTCTAGATCTTTATCTAACTACCTCATAGTTCTTAAAACACCCCTTTAAAACTTTTGAATATATTTTTGAACTTTCTTCTACTCAAACTTCTTAACTAATCTTTTAATTGATTTATCAACTGGATATTCTACTTGAGTTTCAAGTTCTACTACTTTTCTCTTATCATTGTGAACAATATCTGGAACAACACATGTTTCAAAAATTTCAAAATTTATTGGTGTTGATGGATCTGGAAATGTCGGATTGGCAGTAGAATGTGTTCTAGAAACATGAACTAGTTGGACTGCTAACAATAGATATATTGTTAAAGGTAGATTGGTCGATGCTTTCTCTAATCCTTTAATCAGGTTTTCCATTTCCATTTCTTCAGCAAGTATTTTCTTTTATTTTATCTTCTTCTCTACTGCTTTTAGTGCATCATCTGTTTTCATTTTTAAATATAAATCCTCAGCTTTATCAAGTCTAAAACTTGGATCTCCTAGATTTTTTTGATCCTTGTGTGCCATGAACTTTCTAAAGTTCACATCAGACATATCTTTATGTTTCTTTTGAATTATTGGAGGATATGAGTCTTCTTTAATTTTATATTTTATTGATTCTTTCTCTTTGAAAACTTTATCATTAGACACTACCTTGTTCGATTTGTCAACACACTTTTTTAGATTCATATTAAAGAATAGTTTCATTCTTTCCATGGTTCTTCTCTAATTAGTAAAACATTTTCTCAAATCATATAAGACTGATTCTTTATATGATACACTTCCATATAACTGACCATAATTTTATTTTTAAAACATGGGAATATAATAATCATTAACTTCATGGATGTTTTCTTTATAGAATCAATCGATAGAATCATAAAATTAACCAAGTTTATCTACCTCATACTGATAAGGGAATAAAAATATTAACATGTCAATAATTTTTAATGTATTCCTATCTTATTTTCTCAGAATCAGATAGCCTTTCATCCATAAAGTGACTACTTTAGCATCCAGAATTAGATGATATAAATTTATAACCTTATCATAAGAATAGAATAAAGATGATTCTTCTTTGGCTTTCTCAAAAGATCCAAGATTCTCTGGAAGCTTGTGATATAGAAGGTAATCCTCTCCTTCTAATGGAACTTCATCTAAACCATCTACTTTATGAATAGTTAGTTTGCAACTTTCACCAAAAATATTGAAAAACATCACATCCAAATCATCTTGCAAACTGAATTCTACCACACAATAAAATTATCTAACAATTTCTAAATAATGTAAATCAAAATCATCTTTTTCTATGAAAATAATTTCCCATCCTTGAAACTATATAACTCTTTTAAATAGAGAATAATATTTATCATAATAGTATTTCTAGATCAATATTTCCTTTAGAAACTCTCACTTATAAAAATCTTCACCAGATGCCATTGTACTATGAATGATGCCGAGATGAACCGATCAGACTAGAGAAGTGAATTAGATGAATTTCAAACTTTCTAGACTGAGCTTAAAAAGAGAACCAAGAATTGAAAACCACTTATGAGAATCGATGTGGGACAGGGAAAACCATGCCTTTATATATAGGCTCGAGGAACAACCCTTTGAATTCTAGAGTTCTAATGGCTCAGATTGAAAAAACATATTATAATATGATGGTTGATATTCATACTATAATTATTTAGTAAATACTCTGAACACTTAATGTTCTTAAGAAAACTATTAATCGAACTATAGTATTGCTCGATTACATAATATTTAATATTTATAACAAATTTAAATTTTGTTAAAATTATAGAATATATAAAACAACATAGAAAAAAAGTAACAGATAATTGGAAAAAAATAAAAGACTATAAGAATACCTCATGGAGAAAAAATTAACTTTCAGTATAGAATTTTTATCCAGTAACCTATTCTTCTTGTTTTTTAGAAAAGAAATAAACCCCAATGATCTTTTTAAAAAATATATTTCTTAAAAAAAATTTAGTAAGAAATTTTGATTTCTAATTTTTTTTAGTAAAAATTATTATTCTGAAAAAATTAGAAAATACAAAAACAAAATTTTTGAATAACTAAAAAGTTTAGAAAACATAAAGTTTTTTAGAAAATCAAAACATATGTACTACACCATTGATAAGAAGTTTATTAATGTAAGGATATTGGTAAAAAAAAGTATAAATGAATGATCACTCAGTATTGATCATTCCAAACTTTTGTTTAACATATTCAAATATATCTGAACTAAGGGGTTTAATAAAAATATCTGCATTTTATTATTGCGTTCTGATGAATTGTAAAATAATACTTTATTTTTTTGTGTGTGATACTGAAGAAAATGATGTCTTATATCTATATTCTTTTCTTGTGAGTGATTTGATGGTTTTTTTACTTAAAGCTATGTGACTTGTGTTATTAAACAATATTTGAGTTTTACTAAAACTATTTCTATATTCAGTGAGTGTATGTTGCATCCACAACAATTGAGCATAAAAACTTTTAGCTACTACATATTTGGATTCAGGAGTGGAAAGTTATACTAATTATTGTTTCTTGCAAGACCAATACACTAAATCTTCTCCTAAAAAGGACAAGTACCAGGAGTACTTTTCCTATCCAGTCTACATCCACCAAAGTCAGAATCTAAAAAAATGTTGAGTTCAATATCATCTTTAGAAGAGTAAAACAATCCTTAATTAATAGATCCCTTAAGATAATGAAAAATTAATTTTATAGCTTTAAGGTTGGACTATTTAAGGTTTTCTTGATATCTAGCACATAAGTATACATAAAAAACTAAATTTATATGACTAACTATTAAGTAAAGTAAACTTCCAATCATTTATCTAAATATATTTTTATCAATTGGATTCCTAGATTCATCAATATCTAAAGTATTTGAGGATACAATAGGAGTAATAATAATTTTAGTATTTTCATATTCTAATTTCTTAATAATATCTTCTATGTACTTATGTTTAGATATAAAAGTTCTTTTGGTTTTTGAGAAATTTGAAAACCTATAAAATAAGTAAGTTTTCCCATCAAGATCATTTAAAAATCAGATTTCAAAATATCTTCAAAGGAATTTGTTAAATATTTTTTATTTTAAAAATATATAATTTCATCAATATAAATTTTAATAATGGTCATGTTTTTAGAAACTTATTTTATAAAAAGTGATAGATTCATAGCTCCCATAACAAAATAGTTTTGTAACAAAAATACAGTTAATCTATCATACCTAGCTCTAGGGGATTGTTTAAGTTCAAAAAATGCCTTAGTATATTTAAAATTATGTTCTATATGTTTTTTATTTTCAAAACCAGAGTGTTTTTCTATATAAACATCATCTTGAATATATCTGTTGAGAAATGAAAACTTCGCATCCATTTGAAATATTTTTAAATTTAAGAATGATGCATATGCAATAAGTATAAAAATAGCTTCAAGTATAGATACCATAACATAAGTTTCTTCATAATCTATGCCATCTTATTGATCATATCCCTTAGCAACAAGTCTAGCTTTATTTTTAACTATTATTCCATTTTCATCACATTTGTTCTGAAAAACACATTTTACTCCAATTAGAGAAGTATCTTTAGGCCATTCAACCAAATTCCAAACTTGGTTCCTTTAAAATTAATTTAGTTCATCATTAATTTCTTTTATGAAATATTTATCACTTAATGAATCATTAGGAGTCTTAGGTTCGAATTGAGATAAAAATGAAAAAAAATTCAATCTAATTCCTCAAAGAAATTATAGTTCTTACTGTATTATCAACATCACTAATGATATTATCACTAGGTTGATTTATAAGAAACAATTGATTTCATGGGTTTACAAAACTCTATTCTTAAAAACATGTAGAAATTTTGATTAAGGTAAAACTTTAGAAACATATTCTTTAGTTGTTCTCTCATGAGAATAACTTTCCAACATAGGATGAAAATTAGTTTTAGAAATAACATCCAAAGATGTAGGTTGAGGTTGTTTAAAAACAAAAGGATAGGTTTCATCAAACTTAAAACACACTATTTACTCATCAATACTTTTATTTTTTTTAAAACCATATATTCCTTATTAGTTGTAGAAGAACCTTAAAATATTTATTCATCAAATTTTGGAGAAAATTTAGTTAAGTTATATTTAGTATTCAAAATGAATACTTTTGCATCCAAAAAAATTTAATTAAGAAAGTTTTGGTTTCTTTTAAATCCATAAATCAAAGGATTTAAATTAATAAAAGGTATTATTAAACTAAATTTATAGTATAGCAGGAAGTACTAACTGTTTCAACCCAAAAATGTTGAGAAACAGAGTATTCAATCAACATGGTTCTAGTAATATCTTGAATAATTATATTTCATCTTTCAACTACACCATTTTCTATAGATTTTGTGGTGTTGAAAATTTATGTATAATATATTTTTTACTAGAAAAAGTTTCAAAATCAGAATTTAAATATTCTCCACCATGATCACTAGAAATAATTATGAAGGATAGGTTTTTATCATTTTTAACTTGGGCTACAAATGTTTTTTTAAAAAAGGATTTGAACTTATTTTCTAGGAAATAGATGCAAGTATATCTAGTGTAATTTTCAACTAAAAGATATACATAGTATTTTCCATAGATAATTATAGTTTTGTTGGACCAAAAAAGTCCATGTGTGCTAACTGTAAAGAATCAGAAATCAATACTTCACTAATTGACTTAATACTTGACTTATATTTCTTTCCAAACTAATAAGGATAATAGACTTAAGAATTATCCAACCTATGTTTCGATAGATCCTTAAATATCCCCTTCATAGTCATCTTAACTAAAGTTTTAACATTATAGTATCATAATCCTCTATTACATAAGAAAAATTGGTCTTCCATTGTACTAAGGAAAGGTATATCTTGGCTCATAAGGTATTCTATTTTTAGTGTGTAAACATTCTCATGATAATTTTAAAAAAGAATAAATTCACCATTAGAACTATGAACAATAAATTTTTTAATCCTGAAGTTCACAAGATATGCCTCATCACATAATTTTCATATGCTAATAAGGTTGTTATTAAGTCCTATAAAGATAAAGTATTTGAAATTAAGGTTTTTCCAAGAAGAACAATGTTACCTATTCTGATAATCTCTCCTTGAGCATTATCTCTAAAGTTTACTTTACTACCATTCATATTTATAATCTTCTTAAAGAAGTCTTTATTTCCAATCATGTTTCTGGAGAAACCACTATCCATGTAAAAAATATTTTTGTTTTTGGTATATTCTTTATGTTCCTAAAAAAAACATTATCATTTCATAAGCCAAACCTTCTTGGGTCTGGTATTATCAGAAAGTAAGATATTTGGAATCCATATTTTTTCAACTTTAATTCTTTTTGAATATATTAATTATTTTGAAAAACAATCTTTATGAAATCCTAATTATTGATTTTTTTTCAAAGAACACTTATTCTTATAGTGACCACCACTTTGAAATTTAGTAAAAAATAGATCACTTTTTTGGAATAAAGTAGTTATTATTAAAAAAAGTAATTCTATTAGAATAAACCATTCTATAAACATATCTATGAGGTATAATCTGCCCAAATGGCCCGAAGGCCTTCATTTTTATTGATTTTTGATAACCCCCCTTTCAAGGGATGAGGGGGAACCCTTATAAGACCCGTAGGCTCAAAGATTACATGTCCCATAGGCTTAGTAGATTACATGACCCGAAGGTCTTAGGGAATTCAACCATACTATATTTTTATCCTTAGTAGAATTTATATTCAAACTATGTTTTTCTATATCATTTAGAAAAATCTTTTTTCAAAATTATATTTTTCAATTTATTTCAAAAATTTATCTTTCTTAAAATTATATTTATCTAAATCTTTAGAAAGATTCTATATCTTAGTAGTTAAATTATAAATCCTATATTTCTATTTCACAAGTTTTTCTTGATAAATTTCATGTTTTTTAAGAAATCATATAATTCTCATTTTCTAATAATTTTGAAAATATAGAAACTTATTCTAAACATGGTAAAGAATTATTCTCATCTGATAAATAATATTATTCATATGAAGATATATAACTATTATTATCATTAATATCAGTATAATTCAAATTTAAAGTGACATTTGTAAGATATCATGTAATTACCTTAGCCATGAACCATTTATTACCCATTGGAATTTCTATATAGAATCCAATGTTATTTTCTCCTGAAATTCCATTATATGATGAATTTTTAGATGAACTGTGTCCTCCACTAAAACTATAAGTATCTAAATCTTTCAGAATTTTATTATTCTTGTGATTTTAATACTTCTTGGAATTCCTATTAGAATTTATTTCCATATTATTATTTCCTCTAAGCTTAGGAAAATCTAGTCTAATATGTCCAACTTTCTTACATTTGTAACATATCACTAATGAATAATCATTTTTATCAACTCTCTCTTTTTGATTCTTTTTATATAAATGCGTGGGATATGATTTTTCTAAGATATATTATTCATCCTATTCACAATATCATCCAATTATTTTATAGATTGTTTTAATGAACTACTATATGACTCAATAATAACTTTTTTATTTTTAAATAATTTATAACATTCTCATCAGATTTAACTTTATAGAAACATTATAAGTTTTTGAAAAATAAACTCCTCCATTCTTCCTTTTCATTTTTTTCTACATCTATTTTCAATATTACCTCATAATGAACAAGGCTCCCAATAAAATCATTAAGAGTTAGATGAGTAATTCTTCTTGTATCATCCAAAGAAGTTATTTTTGATTCCCATTCATCAAACATTATCGCAATAATATTTTTCCACTAATATTTCATCTATAAGTTCCTTCACACTAAGATATTATAAGATGTTTATAATAGTTATATATCTTTGGTGCATTTTAACAATAGTTTATCAAGGTAGAAGATCAAAATCTTGATAATATGCTTGAAGAATAACTTTTCTAGTCTCAATGACTTTAGGAGTTATAGAATTTGTTAACTATAACTTTTCCATATTCTATTTGTAGCTTTATAAGATGATATTTAAATATAAATTTTTCTTATCATAGATCTGAACATAATAATGTATTCCTTACTCTATAACTCAACTGACAATCAAATTTTTCTTGATTATTAAAAAAGTAAAATCTTTCTCTAGAATAATATAATTACCAGTTGACATCACAAAGATTCCAACACCAGTATTTAAAACAATCATTTTCATAATATCTCTCTAATATTCATAATCAGTAGCATAAAATATTGGTGGTATGCTAGGATTAAGATTCTTGTGAGTACCAACATTAAAACCTTCCATATTATAGAAAAAAAATATTTTATAAACTTAAACATTACTATAATAATAATTTATAAACAAATAGTTTATAAAAACCTTAATAAATTATACCTAATAAAAAAAATAAATTATTATAAAGTAAATCAGTAGAACATGATCTAATACCAATTTTTAGATTTTAAGTATATATGATGGCTTCAAGAGGGTGGGTGGGTGGGTTAATTGTAGTTTAAAAAAATAAACTAACATAAAAACCCAAAACCTATTTTTAAAAAAAGATCAGGCTCAACAATCATTCAATGGTCATAGTATAGGTATCAGACTCATAAGTTATCTGATAAAACAGAGTTACTAAACATACTTATAAATAGTCTGATTAAACAAATATCATAAAGTTTTAGTAAAAAAAACTTTATAATATAAATTTCATAGAGGAATATAAAAATTGTAGAAAAAGTAATATGAAATCTTATAGTAAATTTACAATGAATTATAATATTTATAAAAGATATTCTACTCTTTATCATTATGAGTTACGGAAGTCATAAATCCTGATTTAAGATATCTAATGTTTCCAAAATAATTATAAGGTCTATATTTTTTCACTAGTAAATCCCTCAATATGAATATCAGAGTATATCTGTATTACAAAACCTTGGAATTCCTTGAAACAAAGATTACTATAAGCTCTGCCTTCCAATCCCCTAGAAGCCCATGATTAGCCTAATCAGTATCACCTGTCTTTATATCCCTAAAATCGCTTGATCTAAACCTCGATAGGAGAAATATAATACAAAATAAAATCTATTCTAAGTATTTTACAAATAATCACTCAATATCCTTTGAACAAAACTCTCTGAAATATTACAAAGGGTAAGAATGCGATGTTCAGAAAGAGAGATCTTCAAATGTGTTGAGTTTTAAAATTCATCATCTCCCATCTCCTCAAATTTCCTCTTATTTATAGGCATCCCTCGAATTGTCATATTTTTTATGATTATAATAGTTGGTTGCAATGGACTCATATGTCCATCACTAGACAACTCAATAAAATGTATCCATCCAATGTAATTTTGATAGCACCATTACAATACTGTAATAAATTACTTATGATAGAAATAATTCCAACACTCTGATTTTTAACATTTATCAATCCAAAGGACTAAAATACTGTTAATCCGATGATCAGTTTTATGGTTAGTCCAATGTATTTGAACTATATTCAGTATGAAGGATATGACTTTGGTTTGTCTGATGGACAGAAAATTAGTCAATCTGATTGATAGAACCCTATTAAGTCATATGGACCAGACTCTTAGTTAGTTTGATGTATCATATTAAAGAATATAAATTTTATATTCACTTATTTCAAAACTATTTCTACATTTAGTAGAAAATGATTTTTTTTTACAAAAACATTCTAAAAAACTTTGGATATAAAAAGTTAATAAAATAAGGTTTTAAGAAAGTGTTTGTGATTTTCAAAACTAAAGGAAAGAAAATTATAAATTATAAACTTTCGACTCAACAAAAATTTCCATGAATAGTTATTTCCATACAATCTTAGTAATGGAGTTCATACCAAAATACCACGTAATCTCAACATATGATTTTAATTCACTCTTATGACCTTATCCTATGATATTTTTTACATGGATTATATTTTCCTTTGAAACCTATTCTAAAATGAATTATTTTTTAATTCTCAACTCATGTAATTACTAACCTTCTTGTGATATGATTTATAAAAAGTTATATTGATTATGAAACCCATTATTTCTCATAGGATTCTCATGATTATGATGTATATATGATTTATACTATATATGGAACTCATATGGATGAATTATTATGATGTGATGGGAGATATTATAATTATATATCCACCCAATTGATTAGATAATTCTTAAATTTCATGATATGTTATATATGGTTTATGGACAACGATCCTGACACATTATGTTCTGATTTCTTGGTAGTATGCCTCGACTTATGTTATGATGACCTGTTTTATATTTTTGCCACATTCTCATGTTATGGATCATGATTATCTTATGATCATGATCCTATGTACATGTTTCCTCTATCTATGATATTTTCCATTTCTATTTCATGTTCATATTCAATGAATCTTTCACATTGTGACATGATCTTATGGTATCCTTTCTCGATCTCATGGTATTTATATTGTTTATGATTCTTTATGAATCCTTTTACTTTCCCCTTACTAGGATTTATATCCCACACTTTTCTTTTATGTATGTCCAAAGTATGTCCCATGTAGTGATATAAGTATGATGATATTTCAGATCCTATTATTAATATAGAAATAAAATTGGTTATGGTTTGTTTTTAACATCATGCATTATGTAGTTAATCTCCCAAAGACACCGAACCTCTAGATTTATAGGTATTGTTTATGGATATTTATGTTAAAATTTATGTAATAATATGTGTATGAGATGTGGATAGTTTTTATTTGTATTATATAAAGTTCTAGTTATTTTTAGGGGCTATGTTAGTGAAATTTTATGAAAAACACCATAAATGACCTAGATTGAACCTTAGAAAGTCAGATGTTAGGATATATAAGTGATTTATGAGTTATTACTTCCAAGATTATAATTTTAACTGCATAAATATTTTAATTTGAGTATTCTCATCCCCAAATTCCCTATTTTTAGTAAATGGTTGGAAATATTAAGAACTATATTAACAACCAATTTTATGTGCAATATAATGATTGCCCAAAAAATATTCCTAATATGATGGGAGTGATTGTAAAGAACCTTATGGTGGTACTCAATCAAATGAATCAAGTTAAGAATAATAACTTGAACCATTAAGAGTATTTAAGTCTAAAATATATATGAAAATCACAGTTTAATATGGGAGTGAATTGTAGTTTAAAAACAAATAACAATTTTTTTACTCCTTGAGTAAAAAATCTATCGAAAATACTTAGATATGATATACCCAAAATATAATTAGGGTAAATAAAAGTAAGAATAGTAGTAGAAAACAATCAATATTTCAAAACTACTGATAAAAGTAATATATGCAATGGAAAATTAAACTAATGAAATTTTAACATCAAACGTTAAAGTATAAGTATAATGGAAATAACAAAACATGGAGTACCAATTTACCAATCAAGTACCCCTAATGGGTATTGTTAAAAGCATCAATTTTACCCATAACACAAGGGGAATTTATAGGCATGATTCAAGGTATCCTCAAATATAAAATTGTTAAAATATCCATATTTTAAAACTTAGGACTCCCTCAAAATAAACCGATTTAAAGATGTATACTTCTATAAATCAGATGCTTGAATATATATTCCTAAAGGAATCCCTCAATCTTCCCAATCATAGATCCACTGCATCTACAACCAGAATCTCAATTTCTTCTTCAACACTCGAAAGACCTTGACTCGATGATCTACAACACAATAATTAAAATAATAAAATTAAGAGTACTTATAATGAATCCTCACAATCATATGTTCTTGTAAATCACTAAAAAAACAATTGGAAGCGCACTAAACAACACGTAGTTGAAAGTTTCACAAAATTTATATCTTTTAGAGTATACTTGTTCATCCATTCATACATCCTTCCATGACTTAAAGAAAAACTATATTTATAGATGATCCTCCAATGGTTGGTTTCCAAAATATTTGGGTTCCATTGTAACAACATTGATAACAAATTACTATTAATATTCATATGGACTCAACTTCTAACCATATCAACTAATGAAGTTATTTATTACCACAAAAATGATTTTATATCTGGTTAATGTAACTTGATTTTATCATTTAGGTTATTAGTTTTTATAATTACTCAAATCATCGGTATTGAAAAATTCTGCAAATCATCAAATTTTCAAAAATCTTCAAACCATCATTATTTCATAAAACTATAGATTATCAATATTTTGTTTAATGGTTTTTAATTATTAATTCATCAAATATAAATAACAAACTCAAGTTACATCAACTAAGTAATGAAGTATATTGTGATTTTCAAAACAAAAGATAAATTGAGTTTTTGACTCAACAATCTCTCCCTTTTGAAAAAAACAAAAACATGCATTGAAGAATTAAGGCCATTGAAATTTTAAAAGAAATACTACATTTCATTTCCATAAATTTCAACTAACTTAAAATAATATCTCACTTTGAAATATAATCAAGAAATATAAGAATATTTTTTTGGGAAAGTAAACTATAAAAATATAAGTTCTTTTGAAAATTTACAATTGAATTTTATCCCCCTTTGTAAAACAAAAATAACATGAATAAAAATATGTTGAAAAAAAACCACATTAATTTTTCTAAAATCCCTCCATTTGTAAAACAGTAATAACAATTTTTTTTCAAAAATACTACATTAATTTTTCTAAAATTTCTCACCCATTATGATTTTTTAAAAGAAAAAAAATTATAGAAAATCACCCCTTAAGATATGCATGAAATAATAATGGTTTGAAATAAAACTTCTCCCTTTGGGTATTTATTCAATAAGTATTTAAATACAAAAAAATTTAAAACAAATTTTGAATATAAATATTAATTTATCAAAGGATTTAGATACATTCAATGAGTATTGATCTTTAACCTATTCAATGAGTAATGGTAATTCAAGAATATTGATAAATAGTAATTTAAAATAATGAATTACAACTAATAACAAAGAATCAGTAATTTAAAATAATGAAGCATTGGTAGTTCAAAATATTTAAAACTAACTAGGTCAAATATTTTTTTTTCAAGAGATGACATTCAGTCTTTTTTGTGGTTTTATAAATCATATTCTCAAGCCTCCTCTACCTCCTTTGAATATTTTCCACAAATTATTCTACTAAAATTCTCTCTAAAAAATTACTTTCCATAATTTCTTTTAGGTCTGAAATATCTCTTTCCCAATATTCAATCTTCTATTCAACTTATATTCAAGTTCATTAATCCTACAATTCTGATGATTAGCAGAAAAAATACCTCATCATATTCCTTTCCCTTTCAATAATTCGGACTCATAAGATATTTTAAATATTTATATTTTCTTTTCTCATTCTTTACAAGCGTATCAAAATCCTAAAAATTACTTTCACAATTCTCTTTGAAAATAAATTACTCCATCTTCAACTGGGATAGTTGATCCTAAACTTTTCTGAGAGCCTGAGAGGATTAGATGTATAAAACATTTTACATGAATTGAAATATTTTCAAATCAAGAGTTGGAAGTATAATGATAACATCCCACATCTTCTGTAAATGATTTATAATAAAATTTTGTTTCTTTTATTGTCTTTTACTTCTTAAAATATGTTTTATAGAACCTTTTTTATAGATTCACTAGACTTACTATCATTTTGTTCATATTTTTCATTATATTCTTGTAAAATAACTTTTTATTATGATGAAATATTCATCAGGAAGATTGTCTTGGAAGTATGAAATTATTTATATTTTCTATTTAAACAAAACATTTAAAACTGTAACTTCTATTGTTTTAACCTTTTTAACCGAATGACTATCAAATTCCAATAAAATTAATCATAACTTCATATTTTTATATGAAATGATACTTTTATCTTTTAATGAACTTATAGAATTAAAATTACCACACAAATTATCCAAATAAACTAACTTTACTTTTGATATATGTTCAGTAGGATAAATTGATTTTGAAATTAAATTCTCAACTTTTTATGATTTCAATTTTTATTTCAAAACAACAATTTTTTTTATAGATTTAACTTCTTATTTTGTGTTTTTACTTTGAATTATAATTATTTATTTGAAGGTATCACCTTAGGTTGATATGTTCCAACTTTTAAGGTTCATTTTTATTTTCATTTTAACTTATTTTTTCTTAGAACCATCATTTTATATAGATTTAACATCAATCATGGAAAGATTTAAGGAATATTTCAAACTTGAATTCTTTTCATTGAATGATTTTATTTCCAATTTATCCATTTTATTCAAAGAATCACCATGATTTTCATAGAATACTTCAAACTCTTCAACATATATCATATAATCTATAGACGGAACTTCTTTAATTTCATCTTCTGTTATTTTCCTCCTTTTCTAAATAATTGATTTCTTCTCAGTATCTATTTTATTTGAATCTAAAACTTTCACACTTTTATCAATGAATTAATTTTCTATTAAAATATATAAAAGTTTCATTTTAAATATAAGCTCATAACTTAAAGGGTCTTCATTTACTCTATTTACAACACCCTGATTTGATATATATTATTTCTCTAGAAGTTTGACAAAAACATTACTCAATGTTCTTCCATAGGGTAAGATATTAAATTTAATAGTACTGAAACACATTGGTTCAATACAATCCTAGATAAATTTTACAATATTAAATTTCCTCATGTTACAAAGGAAACCGAAGACAAAAACATCTTGAATTTTTATTATATCCTTATCATATTTTCTCAGAACAAGAAAGGCCTAGATCCACTGAAAAATAATTATTCACTCCAAATAATGATGATTCATCTTATGAACATTCACTTTAACAAAAAATAGATAATCGCCATCCTAATTTTTAAAAAAACATCCATATGAATCTAAAATCTTATGTATGATAAACATCAATTTTCTATCTAACGGTAATCTGATTAGTTCCTCTAAATCCATCGACATCAAAACATATTCATGATTGTAAAGAGAAAACATAAATTTTCTAGAACCATTTGATTCATGAAAAACCACTGATTTATAAAAATCATGGACTAAAGGAGAGAAGTATTTTTGATAGATCTTACTATTTAAAACTAGTTCTTTCTATACTTGAAATAGAAAAAATTTCTTCAATAAGGAATCATGATGATCATACAACTCATGATCTATCAATATTTCATGAAAAATTACTTTCAAAGCCAATTTTTTGGAAGATGCCCCAACTTTTAGAACTATGTTATAAAAATAGAAAGAGGTTCACTTAAAAAAGGAAGAAACAAATATAGGGTACATGAGGGGATATTTACAAGGGTTCTTCATAACCATAAAATCAATGAGTTACCTCAGTTAGAGATATAATGATGTGAAAAACTTCTAAAATATTATTTATTATTATTTTATTAAAATTTTAAAAATAATTTTTTGATAAAAATATATATTCCTGAAGATATAAATTAATAAAATAAACCTTTCAAAAACCTAATAATTTAAGTGTTAAAGTTATATTTTTCCAAAAGTTATCTACCAAAAAATTCATCTTTCTTTTATTCTTTTAAAGATGGTTCCAGATAAATATTAATTATAAATGTATAAACTTATGTAAATTATGAAATTAATATTTTTAAAAAGTTATCCAAATATAAAAAAAAACTCTTTAACAAAAATTTATTGCAAAATGTTAAGAAAAACTTAAAAAATATTGAAACTACTTGGATAAAAACATTCTTATAAAATTTAAAAGAAATATTAGGAATCAGAAATAAATGTTCAGTTTCTAGTGAACAACACCTTCAAATCATTGGAATTTAAGTTTTTAGAAGAAAAAATTTTCTAGGACCAGAATTATTAGATAATAATAATTTTGGTACCAAGAATTGTTTGATACTTTGATATTCATAAACTTTTAGCTCTGTTGAAATGAATTATTTATGTTTTAAAAAATATTTAACTTTATTGAGTGAAAAATTCTTTCACCAATGACTATCTATTTGAAAAATAGTTTTGAAAGGTGCATAACTATGCACAAAATAAGTTGATCGGTAGATGGGGTTTTTTTATGGATTCACTTACAAGTTTGGAAGTATACCTTTTAACCTTTAATTTTCTATTCATATTTTCAAAATATTCTCTATGAGTAGTAAATTTTACTAGAAACTTCTTGAAACCTTAAATTTATATCTTTAAATTAATAATCACATTCTCATCTTGAATTGGATTGATTTTATTCTTAGCCATTTTCTTTTTCTAGTTATCAACCTTTAAATTATTTTCCAGTGATATTTCAATGATATTACCTTTTTTCTTAGAGAAATTTTACTTGGAATTATTTAATTCAAAAACTTGTTTTAAATTATAATTATTCTCCCTTATGAGACTATCATCCGTTTTTTTATCAAAAGTAATCTCCTCCTTTAATTCTAAGGAAATTTTACCTACTTTTTTTTACCTTTGAAATTTCATTCTTATATTTACTTTTCTTAGATTTATTCATAGAAACTTCATCCTTAAGTATATCATAGTTTTTTTATAACTTTTTGTAACACTCCTCTTCTTCAAAAGTGTATTCAAATAATTTTTCTCTGGATTTTCTTCCTTATCAACATCAGTATTATATGAACTTTCATCGTCACTTTCTTTCTCAACAGTTAAATCTCCCACATTATTATACAAAGAATATTGTGAAAGGATTTCATCACTATTTATTTTTACCATAAGAAATTTCACATTTTTTGGTATTCTTATATTCTCATAAAATCCAATGACCTTATAACTATCATTACTTTCCTCAGATGAATCGTATGTAGTAGTGTCACCACCACTTATACTCCAACATCCAGGGCCTTTAGAATTTTATTATCCTTTTTCTTAGAAGATTTATCTATACCTTTTTTCTTTATCATGAGGAAATATAGTCTAATGTGTAAAATCTTTATACATTTATAACATTTAGGATCTGTATAATCATTCTTATTAATTTTACATTTTATATCTTTCTGATTTTTTTTGCTGAAATTTACACTTTTGAACATTTTTCTTTCCATACAAGAAAATTCATCCTCTATAAATTCCCAAAAACTTTTATTAGAATATATTTTATTAGTTCTAGTTATAGTAATTTCTATGGAATTTAAATATCTAGAGTTTTATGTGAACGAAAATCTATTTTTCTTCTTTTCCTTTTCAACATCTCTTTTCAAACAATCTTCATATTTCATTAATGTTCTAATTAAGTCATCAAGACTTTTATTAGTAATATGTTTTATATCATATATATATGTCCTTTTATATTATTATTATTTGAGTAGAATATATATAACCTTCTCTACTAACTGACCATATAATAATTATTTTTCACTACATGATTTTAGAATATTTATAATTTTCACAAATCTTTGATACATATGAGAAAATATTTCACCATGGAAAAAAATGAAATCTTTGGTAATATGATCTAAGGATAGATCACTTGATTTCAAGAACTTTATATGTCTCAAAATTAGAAACTTAAATTTTTTTACAAATTCCACAAGCAGTGAGATGAGAATATACATAACCATAAATATTCCTCAGAATATAACAAAGTAATGTATTTCACACAAAAAAATTGAACTGAAATTCATATTTTTATTCACAAGAATAGTTAGAAACTTCCTTCCCTAGAATTTTATAACTACTAGTGAGTATACAAAAATTATCAAATCCAGTAATGGTAATATATGTTTTGATACGGTCTCACCAATATTCATAATCATTTCTATTCAAAATAGGCTGTCTATTTAGATTTAGGTATTCTAAAATTCCACCATTCATAATACCTTCCACCACAAAAACAAAATGATCTTTCCTCTACAACATGTTAGTGTAATATAAAATTAATATAGTGAAAATTTGATAAAGTAACAAAAATAAAAAGATTATCTCAAGCTCAGTTTCAAATGTATAGAATTGTTTTAATACCAAGTGTTGGTCCAAAATATGGATGGATGTAACACTACAAGAGGGGGGTTAATTAAATTTTAAAAAAAATCAATTTTTTTCCTCATAAAGTATTAAATATATTAGGAATAAATAGATATGATATACCCATAATATAATCAGAGTAAATCAAAGTAAGTGTAGTTGTAATAAAATAATCAGTATTTCAAAACTACCAAATAAAATTAATAAATACAGTGGAATATTGAACTAATGTTATTTTAAAATTCGTTAAAAGTATAATAACATAGGAAATAAAAAATCATAGAGTACTAATTTATTAATCAAGTAACCCTAAAAGATATTATTATAAACCACACTTTTACCCAAAGTAAAAGGGGAATCTATAGACCTGATTCATGGTATCATCGATTATAAACCTATTGAAAGGCATGTCTTCCCAAACATAGGAATCCCTTAAAATAAACCTCTCAGAATTTTTCCACTTCTATAAACCAAAATCATTACTCTCTATTACTGAAGGAATCCCTTGATAATCCTGATTAGAAATTTATCATTTATATAATGAGAATATCAGTTCTATTTTCCAGACCCAGAATCCCTTGACTCAATGGTTGGTAGCATAATAATTGGAACCAGAAAACTAAGATCTCTTATGATAAATCATCACTATAATAATGTTTTATAAAATAATCAAAAATAAAAACAATAAAAAATGCACTAAAAAATAAACACTTGAAAGATTCAAATGATTTAGAGATTTTAGAGTATCCTTGTTTATCCATTCATATTCTCTTCCATCCTTAGAAGAGAGACTCCCTTTATAAAGGATCCTTCAAAGATCAGATCCCACAATCTTCAAGTTTGGTTGTAATAACATTGGTAGTAGATTACCATTCATCTTTAGATGGAATCAGCTTCTTTCCAAATCTACCGATGAAGTTATTTACCACCACTATAATGCTTTAACATCTGGTTAATGCAATATAATTTGATCATTATGGTTACCAGTTTTTCATAATTCCTTAAATCATAAATATTTTGAAATTCCTTAGATCATTGGATTTTCAAAAATCATTAAAGCATCAGTATTTTGTAAAATCTTATATTATCAGTATTTTGTTTATCAATTTTTCATTTTACATATATAAAATATAAAAAAAGAAACTCAATTTAAATAAAGTACTTAATGATGTGTATTATGATTAAAAATAGATATAGGTAGTATGTGACTCAATAAATCTTCCTCCTTATCCCAATATAGAACAAGTTATGGTTGTTCCATTTATGTGACAACAACCTTCCTCTTTTAGTGGATCTTCTAATCCCCTAATCATAGAATAATGAATTAATTCCATTGAGAAGATATTATATTTCCTCCAATGATTATATCAAGTTAAAATGATATTTTATGTATATATACTATAAGGAGAATATTGTAATTTTTGGACACTAATAAAGAATACTAATCCCAAGGATGAAATTAACATGATAGAATACAATGAATTCAAGTAAAATATTTTTCAATAAATATTTTACTCACAGTCTTCATATTAAAATAAAAAGGTAATTTCTTATAATCAATTAAATAGAGGATGAATCAATTGAGTCTTAAGAAGAAATATTTACAATTATTTTAAGGCATACCTTTGGTTTTATCATTGACCCTGAAAGAAATCTTGATAGCTTCTTTAGTGGCTTAAATCCAAGTATTCTAAAAGATTTAGAAATTTGAGACTTTGATAGCTATGATGAAATATTATGATGTTCTCATAAAGTTAATATAAATATTGGTTATTCTCAATGGTCTCATTGGGTTGGATAAAAAAAATGGAAAAATTGAGTTTAATTGTTGAGATAAATCTTAAGAAGGAAAAAAGATTCAATTACCCACATGTTAAAGGTATAAGAAGAAGTTATTGGAGTTTATTCCATATAACCAACTAGTTTGTACTTTTTATTACCTGTATATTCAAAGATTATAATATTAATAAATATCTTTTTATATGGTGAGTTTTCTTTTGTGCAGTATTTAAAAGAAAATTTACTTAGAGTATCTATCACATCAAATGGTCATAGGAGTTACCCGCTAGGATGAGAACCATGAGATGATATAATGATATTATTAAATATAATTTATATGTGTGGATGGAATTTATCTAAGGCGACATAGATGATTTTTCACTATCTAGTGTAGGAGGATTATAAGACATTGAGAAATCACCTCATGAAGCTCATACTTAATAATTTTCAAGAGAGGAGTTTATGATAATAGACTCACCAGTAGGAATTGCACATGTTATATGTGTCATTGGATATTCCTATCTATGGATGTGTTTATTAGTCCTTATATTTGAGATTATTATTGATGTATATCATGAATTACATATTTCAATTTATTGAAACAACCATGGTGATATATGATTTTAATGAGGTAGGATACATTGGGTGTGGTATAATTGATATGTCATTAATGAATAAGTCATGAAAGGATTTTTCCCTTATGAGTTAATGAAAGCAGATATCTCATTCCCTTTGATTGAAATATAACCATTTAATTATTTCAAAGTCCATGGTAGTTTTATTGATTTTTTAATTCTAGAAAAGTAAAAGTAAGATATTCAAGCACATAGGTTCATGAAAAAAGTATGTAACATGATTAATAAGATATCAAGACAAAGAGATTATATTACCCAGTGAGCTCCGCAGGAGGTTGTTGTCTTTGAGACATTAATGTCTTTCTCTATGGGTTCTTTGATGTATTCCTAGATTCTAATTATGGAATTTAGTCCAGTTAACCTAATTCCACAAAGAAATAGGCCTAGAGGATCACACACTAAGTGTATCCATAACCTTAATTAAATTATTTTTGAATTTAATATTGGAATAAATATTATTATCATGTTTCATGGAATAATAATTATTTTGGTTATCGTATAAATATTTATTGAATAAATAATACAATGATATTTATTTAAATAAATAATTATTATTAAAGGTTTGATAAATGTTGAGGAGGATTAGAGGATCAATTTAAGGTCCCAAGAGGGATGATATTTAAATATCTATGAGTATAGCACACTTTCATGGAAATAATAATAATAATAATAATAATAATAATATATGTGGGGTTTACTTTAAATTAATAGACTGATTAAGGGAATATGTGAAATAATGAATTATATAATCTATGTATATGACCTAATTTATGTCAATTCTATGGATAAGGATTTTGTTGTGCACAACATTTTCTCTCTTTACAATTCTCTCAATTCTAGAGATAACTTTCTCAAGAATGTTTTCATGATTGGAGAGAGAAATTCCTCCTCATACCCCTTAAGTTAAAGAGAACTAGATGGAATCCTTAAAGACTATAAGGAATTCTTATTTCTATCAATAAATAATGAAAAAATCCTTTTGGTTCTTCTGTGCTAATACTTAGAGATCCAATGGTGACATTTCAAGGTTCTTGGAGCACATGTAGATAACCCTAAAAGTATTATACCATTGAATACTTTATCACAATGATGATATGAAATGAGTGGTTAACCAATTTGAAAATGAATAATTAATTTCAAGTGAAGTTAATTCTAATTTGTATAAATTAATCACAGATTATATGTAAAAAGATACCCCTTTTGAATATTCCAAGGTTTTTTTGTCTAGTTTTGAGAATTTAATCGAAGGAAAATGGTGAAAAACATTGTTGAGAACAGGTCTAACCACTTCCAATGAACCCTAGAATCTTCAAGTAGTATCAAATTGGTCACATATTAATTTATAATTATTTATTAACCATTAATTGATTTAAACATTTTATGGTTTTCTTATCAATTCCATTTTTTTGTTTCTGAATCCAAAATTAGAGATATTACAATATTTTAATTTCATATGACCAAAAAAAGGTAAAAAATATATGAATAACTCTTGATGATCCCATCCATAGGTGCCTAGTATTTTATCCAGATAATAAGGATACATAACTTTTAACTGAAAAGAACATGCCGTGCACCAATGATCATTGCATGAGGATGATTTGTGAAAATCACGAAACATCATGTGGTGGAACAATACAAGATTCCATCACAAGCCACACATTGATCTCCAGTTGAAACATGATTTGATAGGGTGTACAAAAAATATATACAGAGCACACAACCTATAAACTCACACAGTTTGTCCCCATAGGAATCACGTAATTCTTATGGTCAAAGTACACGACATGTATTTATTACATGCCATGTATTGACTGAAAACCAAGAAACATGGGATAGTTTTGATTACATGGTGTGTACCTGGAATAAATGTTGTTTAAGACATAAATTTCAGTGTGGAATACACTAGAAGTCCCTAGGGATGTAGTGCATCTGACAAGAGAATAGGGTACATGATGTGTAGTGGGTTGTACATGATGTGTAACTCATACCCATTCACATAGAGTACATGCTAAGAGAAGTTCTAATGTGTGATTTTTTGAGAAAAATAGAAATATGAATTGGTCACCCAACTCATAACCCTCAAAATTTTATTAAGAAATAAGAGTATTATAATGATAAACACGAGGTAAAAAGAGTTTTCATAAACTAGAAAATGAAAATTATTACAAAAATTTGCCAACAAATGCAAACTAGTGGAGAGGAAACCAGAGGAAGACATCTGAGGGGATATAAACCCATATTTTTAAAACCTATATTCCATAAAAATTATGAAATATCCTCATCTAGGTCCAAACAAGGTTCCTATAAAAACTGGATAACCTAGCCCTCATGCTCCTCAAAGCATCAAAACAAATGTGAGAGAAGATATGCAGCACCCAAATGCAACTATAAGCATGAATCCACAAAAAAACCCAACAACCAAGAAGAAATCAAACTTTTCAGGTCCATGCAAAGAATGTAGAGTAATTAAACAACCCAAAACAAACAAAACTAAGGCAGCCAAAAAAGTCAGTTGCACAGGAATCTCACAAATCTAGAGAGCCTAATTCTCAGTCCAGAAACTCAACAAAGTAAGGCTTTTAAAAACAACATTCCTCAAAATGATAAATAGGATTAACATTACCAGTAATAAAACCACTAGTATGTGATAAATAAATACACAAATATTAAAAACTTCATTAATTGAAATCAAAGTACAGTACATCCAACCACAAATCAACGTCATCCAAAATCAGATTATACCAAAACCAAGATGCTCCTATTCAGAGGAAACTAAAGAGAAAAACAAACAAGAGAATAAAGTCGTAATGCAAAGATTCATCATCAAAACAACTTCAAAAAATAAGACTCAAACAAATAGGGAGATTATCAACAATGAAAAAACAAAAAAGGGGGATCATTACTGTGGAATTTCTCTGAAGTTAAAATTAGGGTTTCAATAAAATTCTTCCTCCAATTTAATAAACATTCACATTCTCATTTAAAGGTATGTATCACATAAACATCACCATCCATATAGTTCTGGAATAAAATTTCATCTTGTTCATCCATACAAGAGTCAATATCCTTTCCCAAACTTTTCTTAAGCTGAAATGCATCCCTCACTACAGGGTCCTCTTCTTTAGAATTATTATAACCATATGAAGAGTATTAAACCAAGGATGAGGATTTAGCATCCACATCCTGTGGGGGAATGACTAATTTTTCCTTTCTATATTCCTCAAGGGATCTCATCCCAAATTTTCACTCAAGGTTTGAGTAATATCTATGTTTCTGAAACTTCATGGGATTCTTAGTAATAAAACCATCTGAGTCGACCATTGAGTTTTTAACTTTCCTAGAACTTTTTCTTAAGAAGGCCTCCTCAATTTGGAAAGATCTCTCATCGGCATTGTGAGAGGAGTCACAAGAGTCAGAGTGGGTATGCTCCTCTTATGGTGATTTCTCATCTCCTAGAATCACAATATTAGACAGCTCAATCTTGTGAGCATTTTTTTTATCATCATTGATAGGTTCATCATTATCAACCACATCCATGAAGCTAGAAAAATAAGTACAAGGAAGATGAGAGGTAGAAGGACCAGTCTTAATCTGTTTAGTATCCTTAACAACCCTATAAATTCTAGAGGAGACAACAACCTTGCCTTTATGATCAATCTTTTTGACCCATAATGATGTTTTACGTTTAGGGGGGGTGCAGAATCAGGTTTGAATCCACAATACTTTGTGGGGTGGTCAATTTTTTTATATTTACTACAATAGGATGGTATATTTTCAAAGAAAACCTCTTATAAGAATCCAAAATCCCCATTTTATATCAAAATGTGTGGAAGTAGTGATTGAGAAATGTCAATTTCTGTGCAAAATATAGAAACAGAAGGCCGAGATAAATGCTTATTAGTAGTATCCAGCTTCAAGGGTTGTCCAATAAGGATAAAAATAGAAAATAGGGATTCCTGTTTAAATAAATGTAACGTCAAACTAGAGAACCCTAACCAAATTGGGGAGATGGAGGGCTCAAGGTTAGTGTAAAAGTTAAGGGACCACTTCAAAACCTTCATAGAACATCCACTAAAGGACCAACATCCTCTCTTCTATAGTCTATAGTAATCATTTTCAGATTCGAATCGGAAAACCACATGTGAATATTTTAAAAGAACAATATGAAAATAAGAGAATCTAATGGCGTCCAAAGTCTTTCTAAGGAAGACAGTGAGGGTCTATGCTTGATGAACTTTCTAACAAGTACAAAATGCAGATTAGAGGAAAGAAGTTGTACCTCTTATTTAGAGAAGGAGATGGCGGAGAGACCTCTATGTCGAAATATTTTCGGGTCGATTCGTGCCATAGTATTTAAGTAATTGTGAACACGCACCGATTGATCGCACCCAATGATGAAATCCGTGAAGGGTTGAGCATCTATGATAGGGGTTCTTTTCACTTATCATGAGGGAATTCTCTCCAGAGAGATCATTTTCTGTGTGAATTAATTATATGTAATAAATTTTAATTAAATCATTAAAATAAAACTACACAATGTGTAGTTGGTGTATATGTCATGTGATAAACTTTTTCCATGAAATAGACACTGAATAATTTTTAGAAGTCTGTATGGAATTAAATGATTAAAATAATTATATTCCATGTTATTCTGCAATCACAAACATCATGAAAACTATGACACTTGACTTATGAAACTATATTCCATGTAATATCATGGTATTCCATGTTTTCTACATGCCATATAAGTACATAGTACACGACAAGGACCATACAGATCATATTCATACACCATGATAGTGATAACACGCTCCATGCAAACCAGAAAGGTATACATCGTGTTTCCTCTTATACATACCATGCTTATTAAATTCCAGTTCGAATTAAATAATGACTAGAAGTGTAAAGGTTGTGTCCCTTATCAGTACATGCCATGTACATATTAATTTTAATTTAATTTAATTAAAATTAATGTGGTAGAAGATAATATCAAGGACTATTTATATGGAAAATATATATAAATAAATAAATAAATAAATAATATAATTAAATTATTAATTTAGGGAATTTATATTAATAAATAATGGATTTAAATAAATGATATATAGTTTTAAATGTGTATTCATTACATGCATGGATGATCATGAGTTTGACTAACATATGTATGTGTTGGGATTTTATTTAATTTTATTATTCTTACATGATTTTTTTTGTGTTAATTCATTATTAAATTAAATATGATGATCTACATATCATCTATTCTTATTTATTATGTATGAGATTATGTGTCCATAGTTTATTTTATGTAACACCATACCCTGGTTCCCCTCACCCATGTGTGAGTAAACACATGTAAATGAAGAATCTCCAAAACTAGTGGAGATGGTTCAAGATGGAGCTGAAGTGAAACAAACCTAGGAGATACATAGTTAAAAAGGTAGAATATTGAATCTCGATCAAATCTTGGTTTAAAGAGTTATTCCCCCAGGGTTAAGGGCCATTTTATCATTCTCTCAATAAAATAACTAGTAGTAAATCACTTGGCCATGCCACATGTATATTTTATTTCTATCTAGCATATGGTTAATTATTTATGTTTAAATACAAAAAATTTAAAATATATAAATTAACAAGCATGAAATATGGATTAAAATAAATGGATAATGCATAAATTATTTTATATTGACATGGTTAATTAATTATGTAGAATCCACATAATATTAAAAATAATTATAAAAGATAAAATAAATAATATTTATGTATACAATAAAAATCCATCCAAGAAATATTATGTCAAACAACATCTCCCATTACTTGATTTAGGATGAAATCATAGATTGAAGTGTTAATATGTACCTTTCCATAACACTTCCATTTATCAGGGATTTCTAATAAAGATTTTGGGTTGACATAACCAAGTTTGCATCAAGATTATTTTCTCTTGAAAGACTTTTCATAACTTAGAGGCAACTATTGAAGAAATCCAAGTCCAAGATTTTAAGATTGGGGAGTCCACTTAATGGATCAAGGAACTACCACTAGTGCAGAAAACGTTATTTACGCCACCATTTTTTACGTCGGTTATATATAACCGACGTGATAATTTGTGAAACGTGGTTTTTTACATCGGTTATTTTATAACCGACGTAAAAAATGTGGTGAGTAACTTTTTAACGTCAGTTATTAAAATAACCGACGTTACAAATCACGCGCGTTCATTTTTTACGTCGGTTATAAATTAACCGACGTAAAAAACCAAAGCGCGGTGTTTTTTACATTGGTTATTTGATAAATGACGTAAAAGACGAGATATCTATGAATTTTTTATATCGGTTATAAAATAGCCGACGTAAAAAAAGAGGCTTTTGAGGCCTTTTTGACGTCGGTTATAAAATAACCGACGTAAAAACTGTGACTTCTGATGTATTTTTTACGTTGGTTATTCTATAACTGACATAAAAAACCAACACGTGGATTTTTTTAAGTCGGTTATAAAATAACCGATGTAAAAAAATCTGTATCTGATACATTTATAATGTCGGTTATTATAATAACCGACGTTATAAATGTAAAAAAATAGTTTATAGCGTTGGTTATTAAATAACTGATGTTATAAAACATTTAAAAAATTAACAAGCCATGTGGATTGTCATTTACGATTTTTCGATCGACAGTCCAGCGACTCGTCTCTCTCACACAGTAAACCCTAATGGACTCATCGATCTTGTTGCGTTAAACTCATTTTTCCATCATCTTTTATCATCTTTACTCTCCTCGTATCTATCATCTCAACTCGCAACACTCAAGTAATCCTCCCACAACTTTATTTCGTTCGTTTTTTTTCTTCGGATAGTCTATATTTATGTTTTGGCGATTTTTTTTGTTTAAACTAGGTATGATTCTTTGATTTCGATCCCTCTTACCTCTTTTTTCCATTATCACCATCTTATTTATCATCCCCAGATCTATTAGATCAACTCTCAATATTCACTTAAGCCTCAACTACTTCAATTTAGTTTGTTTTTGTTTCACGAATGCACGACATTGATGGTAATTTTTGTTGTCATTGACAACTAAGGATCTCATTCACCTATATTACAGCATAGAATGGTTATTGATTAAATGTATGAATTCGGAAATGATATTTCATGTGTTGCTGCTGCTTATGTTTATCCTCTTTTATATGAGAATCTATTAGACATATAATGTAATGGTTGTTGACCTCTATGGACCTTCGATGCATCGCTATGTCTCATGATTCCAAATAAAATTGGGTTCTGCTGAGGGTTTACCCTAGTATTTTTTTAGGCCTTGGCCAAGGCCTTGACAATATGTTTAAGATTTCTAGAATTATCCATTACCTCATTATGATATTAGTTATCGAGAAAACTTGTGATCATTTGACTAGTTGAATATCAATGGTTATTTTTAATTATCATACAATCATTTAAGTAGCCATATTTAATAATATTTAATTCCATTTATTTCATGTTGAATTATATATTAAATGCATTTGTTTTTAGTTTTTCACCATGCCTAGTTTTTATATGTAAACCATTGTTTGGGGGGTTTCCTGGGGGGGTGGGGGGCTTTTCAGAGGGTTGGGGGGTGTCTAAGGGGGTGTCCAAGGGGGTGGAGGCCTGTCCATAGGGTTTTGGGGGTTGTCTGGGGGGGCTGTCCAGAGGGTTGGGGGGTGTCAAGGGGGGTGTCTAAGGGGGTCAGGGGTGGGGGGTGGTGTCCATGAGGGGTGGGGGTGCTGTCTAGAGGGGGGGGGGTGTCCAGGGGGTGTCCAAGGGGGTGGAGGCCTGTCCAGAGGGTTTTGGGGGTTGTCCGGGGGGGCTGTCCAGAGGGTTGGGGGTGTCTAGGGGGTGTCCAAGGGGGTCGGGGTTGGTGTCCAGGAGGGGTGGGGGGTGCTGTTTATAGGGGTGGGGGGGGGGGGGGTGTCCAGGGGGGTGTCCAAGGGGGTGGAGGCCTGTCTAGAGGGTTTTGGGGGTTGTCCGGGGGGGCTGTCCAGAGGGTTGGGGGGTGTCCAGGGGGTGTCCAAGGGGGTCAGGGGTGGGGGTGGTGTCCAGGAGGGGTGGGGGGGGGGGTGTCCAAAGGGTTGGGAGGTGTCCAGGGGGGTGTGCAAGGGGGTAGGGGGTGGGGGTGGTGTTCATGAGGGGTGGGAGTTGCTGTCTAGAGGGGTGGGGGCTGTCCAGGGGGTGGGGGGGAGGGGGATGTCCAGAGGGTTGGGGGGTGTCCAGGGGGGTGTCCAAGGGGGTGGGTGGGTGTGGGGGTCTGTCAAAGGGGGTGGGGGCCTGTCCAGAGGGTTTTGGGGGTTGTATGGGGGGGGGGATGTCCAGAGGGTTGGGGGGTGTCTAGGGGGGTGTCCAAGGGGGTAGGGGGTGGGGGTGGTGTCCAGGAGGGGTGGGGGTGCTGTCTAGAGGGGTGGGTGGCTGTCTAGGGGATGGGGGGCTATCAAGAGGGTTGGGGGGTGTCCAGGGGGGTGTCCAAGGGGGTAGGGGGTGGGGGGTGGTGTCCAGGAGGGGTGGGGGTGTTGTCTAGAGGGGTGGGGGCTGTCTAGGGGGTGGGGGGGGGGGCTGTCTAGAGGGCTGGGGGGTGTTCGGGGGGGCGAGGGTGTCCAAAGGGGTGGGTGGGTGTGGGTGGCTGTCCAAGGGGGTGGGGGCCTATCCAGAGGGTTTTGGGGGTTGTTCGGGGGGGGGGGGGCGTGGGGGGTTGTCCAGAGGGTTGGGGGGGGGTGTCCAGGGGGATTTACTGCTGCATCGTGGTTTCTGAGATTATGAAATGATGATTGTGCCATGATGATTGGATTTACATTGTGATTTTCTCGATCTGAATTTTTATTTTAAATATGATTTGATTCTCAGGTTTACTCCATTTTCTCCAATTTTCTATCAACCACTGTAGGCCCCATGGTTTTCTTTGATTTAATGGAATTTAAAACTTTTATATCTAACTATATTTTGTTTTTAAAATAATATTCAAGCATATTATTTTAAATACGCATAGATTTTTTTTATATTTCAAAATTGTTTTACATTCAAATTATGATTTTTTTCATATAAACATATATTTATCTTATCTTAAAAATATATATATTTTTGATATTTGTTATAGGTAATAATGAGTCGAAGTTGTATTATGGCACATCAAATGAGAAATGAATATGAGGAAGGTGTTGATGCCTTTTTGGAATTTACTAAACGAAATGTTCCAAGTAGTGACATTTTTTTCTGTCCATGCCTGAAATGTTTGAATATGAAGAAGTTGAAAAGTAGAGAGATTAAAGATCATCTGATTTGTCATGGTTTTAATTAGAGTTACAACCCTTGGATTTGGCATGGTGAAACTAGATGGAATGTCACTGATGATGATGATTCTCAAGATGGTAACTCCGATGGAATTGAAGAAATGATTCACGATATTATAGTAGAACAAATTGAGATAGAACCGACAGTTGCGCGTCTATATGGTGATGCTGAAAAACCATTATATCCTGGTTTTACAGATTTTACAGTTTTTTTGGTGGTGTTAAGATTGATTAACCTGAAGGCGAAACATGGATGGAGTGACATAAGTTTTACAGAGCTGCTACAATTGATGAAAGACATTCTTCCAAAAGATAACGATCTTACAGATTCAAATTACAAGGCCAAGAAAATATTATGCCCGATGGGATTTGGATACAAGAAAATACATGCCGGTCCAAATGACTGCATTATATATAGGAAGGAATATTAATTTCTGTCAGAGTGTCCTAAATGTGGGACATCATGGTATAAGGTGAAAGAAAAATCACAGGCTGATGTAGAGATTATAAAGCTCCCTTCAAAGGTATTTTGGTATCTTCCTATAATTCATCGTTTTAAAAGTTTATTTGCTAAATCACATGATGCAAAAAGGTTAAGATGGCATGATGATGAGTGGGTATGTGATGAAAAAATACGTCATCCAGTTGATTGTATATAATGGAAGAAAATTGATTCGCAGTATTCTACATTTGGAAATGAAATTAGAAATCTCAGACTAGGGTTGTGCATAGATGGAATGAATCCATACCGAACCCTTAGTAGAACACATAGTTCATGGACTATTTTATTGGTAATTTACAACCTCTCTCCTGGAGTTTTTATGAAGCTCAAATATGTAATGTTGAGTATAATGATATCTAGTCCAAAGAAACCCAACAATTATATGGATGTTTACTTGTCATCGTTGATTGATGATTTGAAACTATTATGGGCTGATGGTATTAGGGTGTATGATTCTTATAAAATGGAATATTTTCAACTGCATGCAGTGCTTCTGTTCACTATAAATGACTTCTCAGTGTATGGAAATTTTTCTGGATACAGTGTTAAAGGGCATAAAGCATGTCCAATTTGTGAACAACAGGCATCATATTGTCAATTGCATCATGGGAGGAAAACAATGTACATGGGTCATCGAAAGTTTTTGCCTATGGATCACCCTTATAGAAGACTAAAAAAGGCATTCAATGGCTCACAATAATTTGATACTACTCCAAAACCTTTATCCCATGATCTGTATTTTGAGAGGGTGAAAAACCTTGATGTGACATTGGGAAAGACACATAAATCTGGTAATGATAGACATATTTGGAAGAAAAGGTCAATATTTTTTGAGCTACCATATTGGAGGTATCATGAAGTTAAACATAATATTGATGTCATGCACATGGAGAAGAATATTTGTGATTGTTTGATTGAAACATTGTTATATATTAAAGGAAAGACAAAAGATGGGTTGAATGCAAGATTAGACTTACTATCAATGGGAATATGTTTGGAGTTAACTCCCACTCCTAAAGGAAGACGAACATTTCTTCCCCCGGCTTGTCATACATTATCAAAGAGAGAGAAAATTAGCTTTTTTCAGTTTCTTCATGATATCAAAGTGCCTCAAGGTTATTCTTCAAATGTAAAATTTTTTGTCTCATTGAAGGACTTGAAGTTGATAGGTATGAAATCACATGATTGTCACATCATGATGCAACAAATTCTACCAGTTGCATTGCATGGAATATTTCCCATTCGTGTCAGAAAGACTATAATGAAGTTGTATTATTTTTTCAATTTAATTTGTAACAAGGCGATTGATGTGAAGGCTTTGAACATTTTGGAAAAGGATGCAATTTTTATACTTTGTAAATTGTAAATGTATTTTCCTCCAACTTTTTTTGATATAATGGTGCATTTAATGTTTCATCTGGTTCAAGAAATAAAGCTTTGTGGACCTGTATATCTTTTTTGGATGTATCATTTTGAAAGGTATATGAAAATATTAAAGGGGTATGTTAAAAATCCATATCGACCTGAAGCCTCCATTATTGAAAAGTATATTTCTGAGGAGGTAGTAGAGTTTTGTACGAGCTACTTGGCTGCGGCGCAACACATATGTTTTCCTCCATCTCTCCATGAACGAGTTAATAATGAGGGAAATGGGATTTGTGGATTGAAATTCAAATCATTGTCAGTTGAACATATGAAGAAGTTAGAATCATACATCTTGAATAACATAGCTAATGCTCAACCGTATATCACATTTCATATTAGTGAGTTGAAACAATGTCATCCAAAGAAGAAAGAAATGTGGATTTTGAATGAGCACAACAAATTTTTTTTTTCATGGATTAAAAAGACCTTGCTTGGTAGATCAGATGTATCAGAGACATTAAAATGGATAGTGGGTGGTCCATGTTTAAATGTGATAACATGGTCCGGTTATGACATTAATGGATATACATTTCATATGAAAGCTCAGGACAACAGAAGTGCAGTTCAGAATAGTGGTGTATTGGTGTTTACAAAAGAAATGCATTTTTCGAGTGCTAAGGACAAAAACCCAATTTTTGCATCAAGTGCATATTATGGAGTGATTGAAGACATATGGGAGGTTGATTACTTTAAAATTAAAGTTCCTGTTTTTAACTGTAAATGGTTTATCGGTAACAATAGTGTCAGACACGATGAATTTGGAATGACACTTGTTAATCTGAATAGATTGGAAGACACAACTGATTCTTTTATAATGGAAACACATGCAAAACAAATTTTCTATGTATTAGATCAATCAGATATGTAGTGGGCTGTTGTTTTACAAGGGAAAAAACAATATGTTGGTGAGGATGAACTTGATGAAGATGCTGATTTATGTGAGATCCCTACTTCCATGTAAATATTAACAGAACATAATGATGATCATGTTGAAGACATGGTTTGTGCCATAAGGAACGATCACGACGAAGGAATTTGGGAAAACAATCCATTTGTACATTCCTAAAATTATTGGTAACATATGTTTATTTCTTTTTTACATTTATTATTTTCAAAAAAATTTAGATATTGTAAGTTTTTTATTTATTAAAACATGTATTAAAACAAAATAAGTATAAGTTTTTGTTTTTTTAGTTTGTTTAGTTTACTTTATCATGTTTACCATTACATGAATTATATATCTATTATTTTTGTCCAGTGACAATTACTTTACCATGTTTACCAGGTTTACCATGTTTACCATGTTTACCATCTTGACCATATTGACCATCTTTACCATTGTTTAACATGCTTACCATATTACCAATGTTTACTATTATGCAACTCAGGACACTTTTCTATTTTCTGATTACAGTAGTATTAAAATATTTGAATTTGTATATTTTTGAACTAATGTTTGTTTTTTTGATTTGAAGGATAATGATAGATCATTCAGTTGATCAACCACATGATTCTGGAGATGATCATATTGGTCATACCTCTGGGGAGGAACATTCACATGCTCCTATTACGACAAAGAGTTCAAAGGTTGGTAAATGTGGGTGCAAACCTGTACCAAAATTAGCACTTTCCCATACACAGGATTAGAGGATACTCATTGAATTTGATGATGATGATATTCCTAGAGGTCTAAATGCAAAAGATTTTAAGAGTTTTGTAGCAAATCAGGCTAAGAGGAAAGTAAGCATTCTGTATGATTACTGGAGAAGTGTGGATAAAAAGATAATCTCTCAGTTGTGGGAGACGATTTTGGTAAGATATTTTGTTATTGTTTGACTATTCTTTAAATGTTTCTAGTATATATAATATGTTTAACCTCTTCTTTATCATATGACATTTGATATTCCTGACACCGGAGGAGTCAGGAATAAATGCTTATCGTTGGTTGCCAGAAGATGGAGGGATTTCAAATCAACCCTCTCATCTGATTTCATTTATGGTCATAGGAGTCATGACAATCCATGTCATATATATCCTTTTATAGATGAAGAAACATGGAGACAGTTTTTTGAAAGTAGAAGAAAAGAGTCATTTTTGGTAAGGGCAATGTAAAATTTTATAAGCTTTCTTATATAAATGATCTTATTAATGTTTTGTTAATTATTTCTTATTCTTAATTTATAGAAAAAAAGGAAATATCATCAAAAGATCCAATATAAAAATGTATAAACTCATAGTTTATCTTGGGGAGGGTATTCATTTTTGGAAGAACAAATGATGGCGGAAAAATTTCAACAACTAAGAGCTGAGTCTTCAAGATCTGGAAAGGTGGCCCCTACATCCCCTCCATCTAGACATGAAAAATGGAAGAGAGCTCGGAAGGGAAAAAAGGGAAATATCTTTCGGAAGAATCGAGAATCGTAGCTGAGAGGATTGTAAGATATCTATTTTATTTATTTAAGTTAACTATTTTCTTCATATAATTTCAATCATTATAGAAATGTTCAATTAATTAATACAGGACTCTCTTGAGGAGCAGAGTTCACAGGGGACATTTACAACTACTGGGAGGGAAGATATTTTATCTGTAGCATTGGGAAATACCAAACATCCTAGTCGTGTAAGAGGATATCCGGTAGGTGTATCGGTAAGAAAAGTGTAGCCACGTTCTTCAAATTCTAATGTTGAGGGGGTTTATAAAAAAAATAGAATCCTTGGAGGCTGAAGTTCATAATATTAATGCGATGATGGAGGAAAAGATTAGAGCGTCGATGCAGTCTATGTTTGCAGACATGCAAAGACAATTTCAGACTGCAACTCCCACTCCTCCACCTCCCCCTGCAGACCCCATTATTTATCCTCCACCTCCCCCTGCAGCTCTCACTCCCCCACCTCAGTCTGCGGACCCCATTTTTTATCCTACTCCTTCGCCGTAGCTTCCTACTTATTGAGAGTTGTATGTTGATGATCCTCAATATCATATAGTAGCATATGGGTTGGTATATTGTATAGGAGATACAGTTCATCATCAACAATTAGAGGTAGAGAATCAGAGGGTCACTGTACAGGATATTATATATAGATCAGCTCAGTTACCATTACCTACAGATGAGGTGTCAACAGTTGGACATAGTATCAGCCATTTTTTAATTTGGCCATCTAGACTTCTTCGACTCATTACCATAGAGGTATAAATGTTATATCTTTTATTTTATTTTTTTATTAATTGTTTTTATCATTTGAAAACAATATATTTTTCAATTTATTTTTACAGGAATACTTCAAAGGTAAAGAAATACTGTATAGACAACAACAAAGACAAATGGATATGACATCAGATACAGATTCTAGTTGTCTTGACTGATTGCCAAGATATTCAAATTTTTTGGTGGGTCATTATGAGTTTCCAATGGAAGCTCATGTTTGTGGACGTGAAATAAGTGCGGGGATTATGAAAACTGATATCATGGAGCTTGTTACTGGAGATAAGTTGGGCATCAACGTGGTGAATTTTTTTTCCATGTAAGTCTTAACAGATTTTCCCTGCGTTATATTTATTAAAAATGTATACTTATGTCTGTTTTGTATTAGGTATATTTATAAAATTTGTGAGAGGAATGAGCTGACAGATGTATATGGATTCATGGACCCGCAATTGATTTCCCCTGAAGCATGTGCATTGGATGAGGAACAAAGAATGCTTTATATTGCTGAAAGACTTGAAAAGAATATAGTCACACAATATTGGATGATGCCTTTTTGTGATAGGTATGAAACACATCTCTCTCAAAGAGTTAATTATCTTTTTACATAAAAAACCACTAACGTTAAATTTCCTTTTATCAGTGATCATTGGATGTTAGGGGTTTTTTGCACAAGGGAGAAAGCACTTTATTAGATATGCTCTGTCCATGATGATGTGTAGGAAAGTTTTAAGAATATATTGGAAAAGTAAGTTTAAATTTCTCAATAGTTTTATATATTATAATGATTTTTAAATTTACCCCATTCGTATTATTTTCTAACAGGGCATGGGCCTACTTTCAAAAAAACACAAAGAAAATGAGTGCAAAGATCAAATATGTAAATGCGAAGGTAAATATCCATTTATAATTTGTACTTTTTCATTTATTACATAAAAATAATATATTGAATTTACACTCATTCAAAAAAAATTGTCATGAACAACAAGGCGTCATCGAATGCGGATATTATATGTTAAGATTTATGTATGAAATAATAACAACTGGTATAGTTGTGAATTTTGACCTGGTAATATTTCCTCTTAAAATTTGCCATAATATTTCAATTTGATTTATTCATTATACACGTTAACAACTATCCTTTTCATTTGTATATTTTTGATGACCCTCAACCCTATACTTCTGAAGACATCAAACACTTACAAGTGGAGTGGTCAAATTATTTTACAGGTTTGATTGAATTTTAGCTGTTTGTAATGTAAAATGTAATTTTGAATATTGTCATTGTAATTGTGTATCTGGAAGTCATTTAGGTTGGATTTAGTTTTTTTTGAAGTTGACAGTGTAAGTTTTGAATGTTATATATGTGAATGTTTAATTTTTCTCTACTTCTTGTTTTGGTCTACTAATGATGGTTTTTCTGGTATGGATTCTGGTTTGGGGGGGAGGGGTTCCAAGGGTGTGGGGGGTGTTCAGTGGGGTTGGGGGGTGTCCAGGGGTCTAGGAGGGATGTCCATGGGTGTGGGAGGGCTGTCCAGGGGTGTGGGAGGGCTGTCCAAGGGTGTGGAAGTGCTGTCCAGGGGGTGGGGGGTATACATGAGGGTGGGGGGGGGGGGGTTGTCTTGGGGTGTTTGGGGCTGTCCAGGGGGTCGGGGTGAAGTCCAAGGATGTGGTGGGGGATCCAATGGGGTGGGGGAGGGCTTTCCAGGGTGTGGGGGTATAATGGGGGGGGGGGGTTGTCCTGGGGAGTTTGGAGCTGTCCAGGGGGTCGGGGGGCAGTCCAGGGGTGTGGTGAGGGCTGTCAAGTGGGGTGAGGGGGTGAGAGGGTGCTGTTCAGGAGGGTGGGGGTTGTCTTGGGGTGTTTGGGGATGTCCAGGGGGTCGGGGGGCAGTCCATGGGTGTGGTGGGGGATACAATGGGGTGGGGGCTGTCAAGTGGGGTGAGGGGGTGAGGGGGTGCTGTTCAGGAGGGTGGGGGGGTTTTCCAGGGGTGTTTGGGGCTGTCCAGGGGGTCGGGGGGAAGTCCAGGGGTGTGGTGGGGGCTCCAATGGGGTGGAGGGCTGTCCAGGGTGTGGGGGGTATACATGGGGGTGGGGGGTTGTCCCGGGGTGTTTGGGGCTGTCCAGGGGGTATACATGAGGGTGGGGGCTGTCAAGGGTGCTGTTTAGGAGGGTGGGGGGTTGTCTTGGGGTGTTTGGGGATGTCCAGGGGGTCGGGGGGCAGTCCAGGGGTGTGGTGGGGGATCCAATGGGGTGGGGGATGTCAAGTGGGGTGAGGGGGTGCTATTCAGGAGGGTGGGGGGGGGGGGGGTTGTCCAGGGGTGTTTGGGGATGTTCAGGGGGTCGGGGGGCCATCCAGGGGTGTGGTGGTGGCTCCAATGGGGTGGGGGAGGGATGTCCAGGGTGTGGGGGGTATACATGAGGGTGGGGGGGTTGTCCCGGGGTGTTTGGGGCTGTCCAGGGGGTATACATGAGGGTGGGGACTTTCATGTGGGGTATGTTTTACATGTTATCAAGTGGGGTGAGGGGGTGTTGTTCAGGAGGGTGGGGGGGTTGTCCCGGGGTGTTTGGGGATGTCCAGGGGGTCAGGGGCAGTCCGAGGGTGTAGTGGGGGCACCAATGGGGTGGGGGAGGGCTGTCCAGGGTGTGGGGGGGGGGGTATACATGAGGGTAGGGGGGTTGTCCCGGGGTGTTTGGGGCTATCCAGGGGGTATACATGAGGGTGGGGGCTATCATGTGGGGTAAGTTTTATATGTTATCAAGTGGGGTGAGGGGGTGAGGGGGTGCTATTCAGGAGGGTGGGGGGGGTTTCCCGGGGTGTTTGGGGATGTCCAGGGGGTTGGGGGCATTCCAAGGGTGTGGTGGGGGCTCCAATGGGGCGGGGGATGTCAAGTGGGGTGAGGGGGTGCTGTTCAGGAGGGGGGGGGGTGTTGTCCAGGGGTGTTTGGGGCTGTCCAGGGGGTCGGGGGCAGTCCATGGGTGTGGTGGGGGCTCCAATGGGGTGGGGAGGGCTGTCCAGGGTGTGGGGGGTATACATGAGGGTGGGGGGTTGTCCCGGGGTGTTTGGGGCTATCCAGGGGGTATACATGAGGGTGGGGGCTATCAAGTGGGTTATGTTTTATATGTTATCAATGTAAATGCTTAAATTTTCTTTAGTTCTTGTTTTGATCTCCTATTTTTTGTGGTACGAATTCTTGATTTGGTTTCTGGGGGAGAGCAGAGGACTGCATTGGATTTTTTTTTTAAAAAAATTGTCTTCCATGTCGGTTATTTTATAACTGACGTGATAAAGAAATTGGGAAGGGTTTATCACGTTGGTTTTTTTAATAACCGACGTGATAAACACCTGTGGCATGGTTTATCATGTCGGTTATTTAATAACCAACGTGATAAAAGGCCCGGGAAATGGTTTATCACGTCGGTTGTTAAATAATCGACGTGATAAAAGGCCTGGGAAATGGGTTATCACATCGGTTATTTAATAACCGATGTGATAAACCCCCCCAGACTGGTTTAACATGTCGGTTATTATATAACCGACGTGATAAACCATTTCCTAGGGGTTTATCACATCGGTTATTTAATAACCGACGTGATAAACTCCCCCGCACGTGTTTATAACGTCAGTTATTATATAACCGACGTGATAAACCCCCACCCCCGGTTTATCACGGCGGTTATATAATAACTGACGTTATAAACCCTGCCCCCCCGGTTTTTTCACGTCGGTTATTAATTAACCAACGTGATAAACACCGCGATGTTATGTTTTTTACATCGGTTTTTAAATAACTGATGTAAAAAATGTTATTTATAACATCGTCCGTATTAACTTCGGCTAAAAACTGACGTAAAAAATGAAAAATAACCGACATAAATAACTTTTTCTTCACTAGTGTACGAGTTAATATAGTTGGAATGACTTCCTACCTAAATACCTTTGTGAAACTTGACAAGGACCTTGTATGGGTTATGAGAAGGGAAATATAGATCCTTTCCATTGGAATATCTATGTGAAAATATATTCTAAATTTAATGGTGAGAGATACCGAGATTTGATAAAATAGTGGGGGACTAATAAAATAAAAATTTATTACATCACAATTGGTAATCAAGATAATGTACTAAAAATCATTTTTTTATTTTTTTGTAGAAAAATGAAAAGTCATACGACCTATACATTATCCCTATGATCAATATTGTGGAAATATAATCTCCTCACGAACACAAATTTCTAGGATTTATATAGGCACTTATGCATCATACAACTCTAGGAATGGGAATTATATGTGTTGGAGTCCCCTATTCAAAAGAAAGATCCCTCTAAGGAGTTAAGTGAGGAGGAACAAGCTATCTTATGGAAATATGTAGATGATTCATTGGATGTCTCATGACTCATGTTGTCATCTATATTTAGCATGCTCTAGAATATTCATGAAAACATGGATGCGTTCACAATGCTATCCCATATCCACGATCTTTATATGGAGAAAGATAGATAATATTGGTACAAGATATACAAGTCACTTTTCACATGAAATCTTAGGGAGGGTGTGACAAACTAACCCCATATAATCAATATAATTGTCTATATACCTGATGAGTTATGAACTGAACTCATGATTTCTTCACTACCTTATAGTTTCTTTGGTTTAATTATGAATTATAATATGAACAATATTGTTAAGTCACTCTCAAATCTTCTTAATATGATTTTATAGGAAGGTAAGGACACAAGGAATGACAAATATATAGTCCTTGTGGTGAAAAAGAGGAAGAGAAAGAAAAATTTACCCAAGTCTTATTCAAATTATAAGAATTCTTAATGCCACCCAACCAAGAAAAGGAATATCTAGAGGAAATATAAATAAAAATATGAATAATGTTTTCACGTGGAAAGAAGTGCCACCAGAAGAAGAACTACACCTCAGTGAAGAAGCACACACAAGTTTCTAGTTAATTTTTATCAGATGTAACCCCTTTATTCATACCAGTTGGGTATTAGATATAGTGTGTGGTGATCACATTTGTATCTAAATATAATAACCAAGTAGATTTAGGAAGGTTTTAAGATGTTAATTCGATCTTAGAGTTTCCAACAAAGAATTATTGTCCACACCTGCTATTGGTGACTACCACATCAATTTTCTAACATAAATGATTTTAGTTTTGAAGAAATGTTATTATGTGTCTAGTGTTACTAATGCACCCGATTTGTGTATACATTTCCACATACTTTATTGAAAATAAGAACATGTGTTCAGAAAATACCTACTACTTAGTAGAAAAATACTTTGATTTTGGTGATCTTGTTCATTTTCAGGTGATTTCTGTCCAAACACACAAACCGGGGGGAAAATGAGAAAAATTTACAACTACACGGCGTGTACATATATGCACACCCTATACATTCAGACTTAGACACGGATTGACTTAGACAAGTACATGACCAAGTTACCAGAATTATGTACACATCGTGTACAAATGCTACAAGCTGTGTATAGTCTTCTAGAAGCGGTTGGTGGTTGAGAAGAAGTCTACATGCCCATGTGGCTGACTGAAGTTTACATGCCATGTACATAATCTATACACCGTGTCTCCCCTTATAGAAGTAGTTGGTGGATGATAAAAGAGAGTACACACCATGTATGGAGGCGCTACACGCCGTGTATATCCACCTACCAGGTGACGCTGTGTTCCAAGTCAAAGACGGTGTGTTAGGCCACCCACCAGTAGAGAAAAAGATGACAAAAAAGCATGGACAAAAGTATACGGTTTATACTTTTTCCACACGCCGTGTACTTTTATTTTCTATAAATAGAGGCCTTGGCCTCTGGTTCATGAGGAAAAAGAGGTTAAGGTATGAAGGAAAGAAGATCTTCTGCTCTGCTACCGTGCTACCATCATTCAACTACGTTTCCATTATACCATTCTACCAAAGATCCAATATCCCTTCAAAGTTTATGCGATGATCACATCAGGTATCAAGGGTTCTGTTTTTATCTTTTCTTCTATGTGTAACTAAATACCCAGTGTGTTGGGGTTGTGGGAGATGAAAGAGTCATAATTTTGATTAGTTGTTATGAATGTGTTTTTTCTATTAACCTCTTCTTATTCTTCTTTAATCACTTCATTTAATCACTTAAAATTAAAAGCCAGACCAAGGGTAGAATTTTTAGGGATTCAAAAGAAGAATAACGATGAACACTTTCATGATCATTGGAAGTATTAGTAAACTCAAAAATGGACTTAGCAAAATAAATAATTGTGAAACACTGACTACCAGACCAAGGAATCAATTTCCTCAACTCTAGACATAAGTTTACCGAACCAAGGAAACCTTATTACAAATTGAAACCCAGAGTGTTGGGTTATTATGACCAACACAACCTCATAAGCAATTTTATTTAACAAACAACCTCTTAAGAATCCACAAACCTAATGAATTTCCCTCCATATTTTCATTAAAACCAATTTACCGTATTTTCCTTTATCCGATTAAGTAATTTTCTAAAGAAATTTAAATCCAGTTACCTTTTTATCAAAAAATTAAAAATCGACTCTATATTCAGTACACTTCACTAAGACAAAAATAAAAACTAGATAAGAAAGAAAAAATAACTTCCTTTTCCCTTTGGATCGACCCTTTACTGGTACTATACTTGTTAGGGTAAAACAATTTGGGACACTAATAACATACCTATGGTAAAACAACTTTCCAAATTTTTGTGTCGTTGCTGGGGAAAATGAAAATTTAATTTTTTTCTTGTTTTAATTAAGTTTGTATCAAATTTTAGTTGAAATAAAAATCATAAATTCCCAAAAATATCTTTTCTAATCTCATTTATGTTTATCTTTCTTCTTCCTCATTTACTCTTGGTGTGTTTAGTATTGTGCAGGTCTATAGGTGTATGAGTGGCTACCTCACTCATTCCAAGAACGCTGAGTCATTGGGGTTTTTCCCAATTGACCCAGAAATCGAACGAACACTTTTGAGGTGCCAATGAGCAATCATGGATGAGAACAACCAAAAAAATCCCATGGCACAGAATGAAGAAGGAAATCTAGCTGCTTTATAAGGAGCAGGATAACAATTTGGTCTGGATTTCAACCAGAACTAGCAAGCTCCACATGCTACAGGGTATGGCCCGTAGTAACTCCAACAGTTCCAACCAGAGTGGATTCCATTTTTACATCTAGGACATGGGCCATACTTTTCCCCTTAGGAACAACAATACATTCCGCCTCCACTCCCTCAGCAGCCACCTCCACGTCGTACTCTTAAGGAGTAAGGCCTTCCATCTATCCATGAAGATGACATGGGCATCATCCTTCCACCGGTGCAGGCCCAACACTTCGAGATCAATCCTTTCATTATACAACTAATCCAAAACACCATTCAGTTTGGAAACCTACCCAACAAGGACCCCAATGCCCATATCTCCAATTTTATGGAGGTTTGTGACACGTTGTGCTACCATGGAGTGTCCATGGATGCCATTTTTCTTCTCCTATTCTCCTTCTCTCTAAGGGATAAGGTGGAAGACTAGATTAAAGGTTTGTTGCAATGATCTATCCTTACATGGGAGGAGCTAGCCCAGATGTTCCTATCTAAATACTTCCCACCCTCGAAGATGGTGACTCTATGGAATGATATACCCAAATTCCAATAGCATGACTTAGAGTCATTGTACGAGTCATGAGAGAAATTCAAGGAGATGTTGCACAAATTCCCACACCATGGACTCCCACTTTGGATGCAGGTCCAAACCTTTTATAGAGGAATGATGACGAATACAAAGTCTGTGGTGGATGCTGCTGCTGGGGGTAAAATTATGAGGAAGTCTTCCGAAGATATTTTTTAACCACTATAAGACATGTATGCCAATATCTTCCAGTAGAATTATGAGCAGGGCACACAGATATGAGGTATGAATAATATTGATGCCACAAATATGCTAGCTTCCCAGTTGGACGCTGTGTCCAAAAAGATCGATGCCCTCAATCTGAAGGGCGTATCCCAAGTACATGCGACAAACCATCCGACGTGCAGCGAATGTGGTGATAACCGCAACATGGGAGATTGACCAAGACCTACAGGCGGCCCTTCGATAAGCGAAGAGAGCTATGTTTCCCAAAAACGAGGGCTAAATTAGTACCAGAAGTACCATAACCTGACATGGCGTGATCAACAGAACACAAGCTGGGGCCAACAATAGTAGAATCCTCCGCCCCAGCGACCGCCCGTCTATGGTTAGAATCCTTATCAGAACCAGTAACTGAGGCAACAACAGCTCCAACGGGGCTCTTATCAATATAAAGGGTATCAAATCCCTCACCCGTAGTAGCTGCGAAAGCCACCACCTCCACTAGCTACACAACCACCTCAGTAGGAGAATACCTCAAGTTTAGAGGATCTCATGAAAAAATTTATATCTACTGCTAAGACTAGATTCCAGAATCAGGAGGCTTCAATTCGAGGCCTGGATAACCAAATTGTCTAGTTGGAAAACCAACTCTCAGGAAGGAAACCTTGTACACTACCGGGTAACAGTGAGAAGAACTTGAGGGAGGATGCTCATGTAGTCACACTACAGAGTGGGAGGGAGCTACAATAGAAGGAACCATCACAACCAGGTGCACCTACACCCCCTACTGATGACGAAGGTACAATTAAAGACCCCTACTCATCCAAAATCCCATGAAAAGAGGCTTCACATAATAAAGGAAAGGAGGTTGTCAAACCCTTCATGCCTTACTTACCCTTACCGAAGAGGATGAAGCAGAGAAAGATGGACCACCAGTTCAGAAAATTCATGGACGTGTTCAAGAAGCTTAACATCAATATTCCATTTGTAGAGGTACCAACGCAATTTCCCACTTATGCGAAATTCATAAAGGAGATCCTCTCCAACAAAAGAAATATGGAGGATCTGGGCACCATTTCACTAACTAAGGAGTGTTCAGCAGTCATCCAACATTCGATTCCTCCCAAAATCCAAGATCTAGGTAGATTCACTATTCCATACACTATTGGACTATGTGAGTTTGGGAAGGCCCTTTGTGACTTAGGGTCCAGTTTCAACCTCATTCCCCTCAGAGTTTTTAAGAAGCTAGGGCTCAACGACCTGAAGCCTACCTTAGTAGCCCTTTATCTTGTTGATCGATCCATCAAATATCCGAAGGGGCTACTGGAGAACGTATTAGTCAAGGTGGGTAGGCTAATCCTCCATGCATATTTCATCATCCTCGACATGGAGTAAGACCAAGAGGCACCTCTCATTTTGGGAAGGCCTTTCTTGGCCACTGGGAAGGTACAGATCAACGTGCACCAAGGGGAGATAATTTTCCAGGTAGGAGACGAGAGAGTCTCCAATAATTTCCTCAAACCTTTCAAGCATGCATCATTTTCCAAGAATGAGGGATGTTATACAGTGACCATCATGTATTATAACTTGAGCCATGATGGGGATGATTTGGTATGTTCTTTTACCTCAAATGACTTGGTTATTCTAGAAATTCTAGTCGACGAATCACCAGAGGACCTGAAATTCCTAGAAGGCCAGGGCGACCACTACTGGAAATGTGCAATTATACCTAATATTCTGGAGTGGGCAAAGGTGAAACTACTTGTACCTTCAATTCTAAAGGTGCCAGAAATAGAACTAAATCCTCTTCTATCTTCTCTGAAGTACAGGTATTTGGAAGACCATCAAACATTTCTTGTCATACTTAGTGCGGAACTGTCACAGGAGTAGGAGGATGCACATATACAGGTTTTGAAACAGTGTAATCACACTATTGGGTGGACAGTTGTAGATTTGAAAGGCATCAACCCTACCATTTTCACCCACAAGGTGCTTCTTGAAGAAGGTGCGAAGTAATCTCAGCAACCGCAGCGATTCATGAATCCCCCCATGAAGGAAGTTATGAAGAAATAGGTAATTAAGTTATTAGATGAAAGCATCATTTACCCCATCTTGAATAGTCTGTGGGTGAGTCCCCTACAAGTGGTACCCAAAAAAGGGGGGGGGGTATCACTATGATTTCAAATGATAAGAACGAGCTCATCCCCACACGCACTATCATAGACTGGAGAGTTTTTGTGGACTACATGAATCTGAATGACACCACAGGGAAAGATCATTTACCCCCGCCCTTAATGAATCATATTCTAGAGAGACTAGTGGGGAAACAATTTTACTGCTTCCTCGACGGCTATTTCGGCTACAATCAGATTTCAATTTCTCTATAGGATCAAGAGAAGAACACATTTACTTTCCCCTACGATAAGTTTTTTTACCAAAGTATGTCCTTTAGCATGTGCAATGCCCCTGACACCTTCCATTGCTGTATGCTAGCTATCTTCCATGACATGGAGGAACAGATCCTGGAGGTATTCATGGATGATTTTTCTGTTTATGGAAAATCATTCACCACTTTCTTGCGGCACCTGGAGCTAGTTCTGTAAAGATGTGAGAACACTATCCTGGTTCTGAACTGGGAAAAGTGTCATTTCCTGGTGTAAAAAGGAATCATCCTTGGCCACAGAATCTCGGAGAAGGGGATAGAGGTGGACCTGAAAAATATAGAAGTCATTTCACGACTTCCTATTCTGACTTCCGTAAGATCCATCAGCATCTTCCTGGGGTATGCAGGTTTCTACATGCAGTTTTTCCGTGACTTCTCAAAGATAGACCAGCCCCTCACCAACCTTCTAACCAAGGATGTCGTATTTGAGTTCAATGAGCCATGCAACATAGCTTTTGAGCACCTGAATCAACTCTTGGTGGAATCTCCAGTAATGGTTTCTCCCAACTAGGAGAAACAATTTGAAGTAATGTGCAATGCCAACAGCTACGCAGTGGGAGCAGTATTGGACCAACATATTGACCAAATTTTCTGAACTATATATTATGCCAACCGAATTCTCAATGAGGCACAGATGAACTACACTACTATAGAAAAGGAGATGCTGGCAGTGGTGTTTGCTTTCGATAGGTTCTGTTCTTACTTAGTGCTACTTAAAGTTATTGTTTATACTGACCATGCAACACTTAAGTACCTACTGAACAAGAAGGATGCAAATCCACGACTGATATGATGGGTACTCCTCCTACAAGAATTTGTTCTGGAGATCCGATACAAGAAAGGGAGCAAGAATGTTGTTGCTGATCATCTATCCCGCCTGAATCTGCCTCATTTGGAGAAGGAATAAGATCAAGATATTAGGGAGGATTTCCCTGATGAGCACCTATTTTCAGTCAGAAAAACACCTAAACCTTAGTATACTGATATTGTTAATTTTCTGGTTATAGGTTCTGTTCACCCCGATATGTCTCTGATGTCAAGAGGTACTTCTGGGCAGATCCTCTTCTATTCTGATCCTGTGGAGATGGGGTGATCTGTCGTTGCATCCCGAAAATTGAAGTTCATGGAGTCCTAGAAGTATGTCATGCCTTGCGATTTGGGAGACACCATGGGACTAACTGTACTATATAAAAGATCTCATAGTCTGGGTTTTTATGGCCCACCATGAATAGAGATGCCTGAGACTTTGTTTCCTATTGCGGTCGATGCCAGAGAATAGGTAATGTGGGATGTCGTGCTAAGATGCCCCAGCACCCCATCTCGGAGGTCGAGATCTTCGACATTTGGGGCATAGATTTCATGGGACCATTACCCCCATCTTTCGGGAACACTTACATCCTGGTCGGCTTTGACTACATCTCCAAATGGGTAGAAGCCGCTGCTACAGCACATGACACGACCAAGGTAGTCGTGGTTTTTTTAAAGAAACATATTTTCAGCAGGTTTGATGTTCCCCGTGTACTAATCAGCGACAAATAGACCCACTTCAACAACACATTGATGAAAGGAATACTGTCGAAGTACGGAGTGAAACATTGTATGGGGATTCCATATCATACCCAGACCAGTGGAGAAGTTGAGATATCCAACCATGATCTCAAGAAGATTCTATAGAAAACAGTGAACACTTCGAGGAAAGACTGGTCCAAGAAGCTAGATGATGCTTTGCGGGCATATCCGACTGCTTTCAAAACACCACTAGGGATGTCCCCATTCCGCCTCATCTATGGTAATCCATGCCATATGCCAGTAGAGCTGGAGAACAAAGCCAACTGGGCCGTCAAGGCCCAAAATTTTGATATGAAGGCAATTGAAGAGAAGCGTAAGTTCCAACTGCCAGAACTTGATGAAATCCGATTGGAAGCATATGAGAACGCCAAGTTGTACAAGGAGAAGATGAGAGAAATTCACAACCGGATGATTTCACGAAAAAATTTCCAACCTGGTGATCAGATACTCCTTTTTAACTCTCGTATTTTATTATTCCTAGGGAAGTTAAAGTCAAGTTGTTCGGGACCATTCTGAGTCATACAAGTATTCCATCATGGAGCGGTGGAAATTTCTAGAGAGGATGGTCAACCGTTCAAGGTGAACGAACAACATCTGAATACTTACCATCACATGGAATAAATGGTAGGAACACTTTCCACCATACATCTCAGGTAAGCATAGGTAAGTTGGTCGATCCAATGACCTAAAAACAAAGGCGCTTCCTGGGAGGAAACCCAACGGATACACTCCATGTACCACTTACCTTCACACATCATGTACTTATTCCTTTTATTTTATATTCTTACTATTATTAATATATAATTTAACTATGTAATAAATAGGGATGATGCTGGTGCTGATGGTAAGGTCACTGAAGTTTATCCGATCCATCACCGGTTCGAATCCCTCTCGACCTATCTTCGGCACGGGGTTCCTCCTTTTTATCTTCATGTTTTCTTACACGGCGTGTGTGGTATTTTTCATATTATATATATATATATATATTTGATTACAAAAAAACCCATGATGTGGATGGATCAGTTGGCCAGGGTTGTAACCCGGCTCCAAAAGACCCAGCTTCGAATCCTGACAACCACCCCATTTCCATCATTTGTCCCTTTAATAAAACCACACGACATGTATTTCGATATTGTAACACCCTGATATTTTATGAGAAGTATATTTTTTTTATGAATTATGTTATATGAAACATCAAAGGAATCTTTTACTGCACACAACACTAACTTGGCTTGCGTTACATGCAATCGTGACCTTCCTCGATAGTGTGTGTAGTACGCAATACCGAGTTTCACTAAACAATGATATGTTATTATAATATTATAAACTATCCATTATGAATAGTATTAACTGAATTTTAAATTTTATAACATTATTATTCATCTTTCATATTTTCTAGAACATGTTATGAGAATAAAAAAAAAATTCGTGTAAAATAAGTATTTTTCAAAAAATGCAGTTTTGCCACCTTTTGATGTAGCACCCACTTTAAATCTAGTTTTTGACATGTTTATAAGTTCAATTTGACAAAATAAAATTCTTATTTGGAATCAGGATATAAAAATTTACTTTGGATAAAATTTTCATATTATTCTGGTAACTTTCATATTTTGATGAATAGTAAAAACACGCTATATTTTAATTAAAAACAACTTTTTTCATTGCAATAATTTATATGGTTAAATTATAATATTTAATGGTTTTAAAGTATAAATAGAATATATTTTTACCATTTAATATAATGTATGTCATTAGCATTAATTTTACATTGAATTCATAGGTAAAAACATTTCAATCTTTGGAAATGTTTTAACTTTTAAAACCCGTTTGCTTAATAACGGGATTAATTTTAAATTAATTACTGCAACTTCTGTGTTTTGAATTTTGAAAAATGAATTCCATATTTAGAATCAGTGGGTCCAAATTATGTTAATAGGTTACTTTTTTTTTTGATATTTTAATTTTGAAAAATGGATTCCATATTTGGAATCAGGGGGTCCAAATTATGTTAATAGGTTACTTTTTTTTTGATATTATGAATAGTAACTACGGTAATTTTTATTTATTGCAGTTAAAGGTAAATAGAGTAATTAAGGGTAAAAATAAGATTATAAAATTACCCTAACACCTGCCAAAATTTTCTTAGATGACTAAAAATAGACCCTTATCACCTAAGGGTCGGAATAAATTCATTTTATGGACTTTTGACCATTAAAATAATTTAATTATTATTAAAACCAAAGAAAGTGACAACATGTCACCCTCTTAAATCTTATAAGTATAATAATTTTAATTTAGTGATAAACTTCATGAAACTTCAAACATGAATAGTCTCCTGAAAGCTAATTCAATTATCTACATCATATGAATTTATTTATAATTTTTAGGGATTAAATAATTATCATTAAATATGACACAATAGTGATGTTGAAATTATTTTATTGATTGAAATATCAAATAAATGATTTCAAAAGTATTAAAATAAATATTATATGAACTATTTAATGTGCTCCACTAATTTTCTAGATACAAATGACATGTTATTAATCTATTAAATATTTTAGTTCGAACATATCTTTTGTATATATTTTATTTAAACTCAAATAAATGAATAGTGTCAAAATTGACACTATTGTTAATTTATAGAAATTACATATTATAAAATTGTTTAAAAATCGGAAAAATATTTAAAAATTGTAAATTAACATTTATATGGTCCAAAATGTAATAACGTATACAAATATGGACAATTCACAACATTTAAGTAAATATTTATAATGATTTAAAATTTATAATATTATCACCACAAATAAAATTAAATAGATTATATAAGGATAAATCATGTTGATAATGTTTAAAATAAATTCCCAACTTGTCTAAATTTTGTTGGATGATGATATTACAACCCTATCTCATCTAAGCTTTGGATTGGAGTCATTTTTGGAGGTTTTTAAGTGGGGTTGAAATTTATTATAAATTAATATTTCTTATAATTCCAAAGGTGCCCCTCTCCTCCATTATAAAAGGGCACCTCCTCCCTCTCCTACTGACACCACTTTGAGCCTTCAAGCTCGGCCAAACCCTACCAATTTCTCTTCTCCACTTCCCTAGAAACATCCTAGAGATCCTGGTCTTCTTCAAAGACCAATCTTAGTGCCCTAAGAGGAGGTTTCAAAGAGGCGTGTCGAAGAAGAGGTAATATCTGTTACCAATTCATTAAAATTTATTTTTTCTTCTACTTCTTATTCTTTAGTTGTTTCATTATGAAGTAATAACATAAGTATCACTCATATACTGATATATTATTATAAATATGAAACAACCCTATTTCACCTTCTATCCATCCTACGGAAAATGAAATCACCGCGTGTGTGTACGTACGGAATACCATCTCCACGCCGTGGTGTAATTTGTTTTCCACCACAACATTACTTGGATGGGTATAATGGTGTAAATAATAACTATATATGATTATTTTAAAGTGATATTGATTCTGAAATAGTATACATACACTTCAATACAATTCCACGATCGTGGGAACGATATCATCACTCGTGTGTACGTACGACCTACCGTCTCCACGATGTGATGCGACTCGTTATACATGATATTAATTGAATAATGATTATATAAATGAATTTAATGAGTAAATATGATATATATTACACTAATACCATTTTGGAAATGAGGAATAAGAATTTACTCGATAAAACACACATAAGAACATAAAACAATAAACACCCGAATAACAAGTAGCAATGAAATATTACTAATAAGAAGCTAAGAATATGACCATATATGATATCATAAAAATGAGTATGATTCTGGAATAAGTCAATGAAATTATTTAAATCATTATATAGGAGGTTCGGACATGTACAAAGCATATCGGACCTAAGGTAAGGGAAAATCTCGCAATCTCATTTTTATCCGAGATTGTTTATACTTCTGAATTTACTGGGGAATATTTATCATACACATACATGTTTACTCAATATGTAATATTATTCCTATCCTCCTAAAATTGTTTAAATCCAATTTTACCCATTGGTGAGTTTTTAGTAAAATATATGAATGGAATCTTTTGTCATTTTTAGTACGAGGTACTTTTTGACTTTTCCGGCCAAAGTACGAGAAGAATATTTTTTTTAACTTATACGGCATGAATGGATTTTTTTATGATTTCATATAACATTATTTCCATGAATCTTATTTTACAAGTTCTCAAGTTTATTTTTAATCAACTTCTTTTAGATTAAAATTGTATGACATGTTAAGAAAGGAAAAATGTTTTTGAAGTAGAAAGGATATTTTCCTCAAGAATAGAGTTCAAGTGTTTTATCAAAATTATTTTACATCAAAGATAATATAGGGTTCTGTTTCTATCCCTATTTTTACATCGATTTGATTATGTTATGATGGAATTAATTTTATGATGTCCTTTTATCTTATATGGATTATGTTATGATGGCATGATGTTTAAGAATCCCATTTTTATTGCATGGGTTATGCTATGATGTATGATTTATGATCTTGTGGAAAACATAAGAATGGTATCATTATGAGATGGGTGGGACCTATATCTCCCTCCAATGCATTGGGTAAAGATTTATATCTCATGAGATAGACATGGCTGGAACAACAAGTTAATCCGGTTCAGTGATACAGGACTGGAACGAGGAATGAACTCGGTTCAGTAATGGACTTTGTCCGCTATGATGGTCTTGGAAATGAGCCTTGACTAATATGAAATGATTTTCTATGATTATGTGTATATGCCACAAAGTTTCATGTTTTAAGTTATGATTATTTGGGATTACTTTTCATTACTATGATTTATCCCATGACATGATATTATGATCTCTTTTGCAGGTTAAGATTTTCAAAATGTTATGTTCTTATGAATATGATATTATTGATATTTATTTTGTTTACCCTTAATAAGAATTTGAGCTCACCCTTTTGTATGTTTTATTTTCCCTAGGTCAAGAAGAAGGATATTAATTAGGATATTCCAAAAAGGGACTCTAGATATGATGAAATAAATGGGAGACAACGTAGATGATTTATGAACCAGTTGTTTATATTTCCCAGTTTCTAAAGACACTATACCTATAAGATACTTTCATGGTTTTGTTATATGTTGTAATAAGTATGCTTCAATTTTGAAGTAATAACAATGTATGTAGAGTACGAGTCATTATAGTTGGTATTAGAGGAAATGTATAGTCAACCTTTGGAAACTAGGATGTGAAAGCCCTAGTAAGAACCCTAAGGATAAGTCTAAGCATAGAACACAATATTAGTGTTTTAGAAATGGCCATGAATAACCTATGATAAGACCTTAAGTGTAAAATTTTATTCTTGATTATGTGGTTTTCCTATTATGATTAGTGTTTCTCACACTATGCTTATTGGTTTTAGTCAATGGCTGGAACCCGAAGGAACCGTGTTAATGCTGAATACGACAGGCTATGCAATGATTATCCCCCTGAGCAACCAAACATTATGGGAGCTGGAATGAAAAATCTTGTATCCATGATCACAGAACTTTTTCAAGCTATTAACCATGCAGGACTTCCAAACGAGCAAAGGAAGGAGCAACATTCTGTTGAATCCTTCATGAGGCAGCGTCCACCTTTATTCAGTGGGTCTTCCTATCCATTAGTGGCTGAACAATGTATTAGTACCACTGAAAAGATATTTTTAGTTCTACAATGTTCTGAACATGAAAAAGTCATCTCAGTAGTGTATCATTTGGAAGGAGATGTTGATCAATGGTGGAATCTTATCAAGAATACGAGGCAAAGAGATGAAATTTATTCCATGAATGGGACGAGTTCAAGAACTTATTTTTCAATAAGTACTTCCCTCGTATTCTTCAAACAAAGATGGATAAGGAGTTTCTTGAACTGAAAGAAAAGTATGATGAATCAGTTGGTACCTACGAAGCAAATTTTACAGGACTTGCAAGGTATGCTTTTGGAATTATTATCCAACATGAGATTAAAATCGATCGATTCTTTAGTTGCTTAAAACCAAGTTTTCGAAGGGAGTTAGCCATAAGGGACTTAAATAGCTATGAGGAAATTTTTTGATGTGCTCTCAAGGTTGAGATGGAGATTGGAGTAACCCATCAGTCATATGGGTTTGATAAGAAAAGGAAAATGGAATTCAAAGGAAAATCTAAAGACCACACTGAAAAGAAGATAAGTTTTCCTTTATGCTCAAATTGTGGAAAGAAACATGGAGGGAATTGTCTTAAAGGGACAAAAAAATGTTTTAAGTGTGGAAAATAAGGTCATCAGGCAGTTGAATGTCAAAATAATGGGAAGAATATGTCTAATGATGCGAACAAAGAAAGGGATACAAAGAATGAACCTCCTACACTTCAATGTTTCAAGTGAAAAGAGATGGGGCATTATGCCAATAAATTCCCAAATCCAAGGGTTGTTGATGATGATCGAAGTCAACAAACTCTTAAGGCCAAAGACAAATGAAAGTCACATACAATTACTATCGGCGATGTGGAGTATGATAACGAAGTGGTGAAAGGTACACTTACCATCCACTCTAAAGTAGAAAATGTTTTATCTGATTCTGGATCCACCCACTCTTTTATTTCTGAAGAATTTTCTAAGGGTATTGCTGTATTACCTCAACAATTAGATGTTGAGTTAGCTGTGAAAACTCCTAATGGCACAACGGCCACATCAAATGTTTATAATTCTTCTCCGATTGAAGTTTGTGGGAAAGTGATTCCTTCAAATCTTGTGATCCTTATTATAGTGGAATTTGATGTGATTATTGGCATGGATTGGCTTTCTTTATACAGAGCTCATATCAATTTCCAAAGAAGGTAAATCATATTTAATATTCCCGATCAATCTACTATCATCTATCGATGCAAGGATGAATATAAACTTCCAGTAGAAATTTCTTCCATCTTATGGGTCTTGATTCCAATAAATGAAGGTTATTTATCTCAAATGGTTGGAGAGAAACTCACGATTAAGAATACACCCATTGTACAGGAGTTTAACGATGTCTTTCCGGAGGAATTTCCAGGTCTTCCACCAAATCGTGAAGTTGAGTTTTCAATAGAACTCATACTGGGTGCTATGCCCATTTCAAAGACACCTTATATAATAGCCCCAATTGAGTTGCAGGAATTGAAGAAACAACTCCAAGACAATCTTGATAAATGATTCATATTCCCCAGTGCATCGCCTTGGGGAGAACCTATTCTATTTGTTAAGAAGAAAGATGGATCAATGAGACTCAACATTGATTATCAAGAACTTAACAAGATCACTATCAAGAAAAAATATCTTCTCCTACACATTGATGAATTATTTGACCAACTACGTAGAGCTCAATACTTTTCCAAGATTGATCTTCGTTCAGGGTATCATCAATTAAGAGTCAAAAAAGAGGATATACCAAAGACGACTTTCCGTACAAGGTATGAAAACTATGAATTTATAGTGATGCCAATTGGTATTACTAATGCCCCTGCTATCTTCATGGATCTAAGGAATAGAGTCTTTAGAGACTATCTTGATCAGTGTGTGGTAGTCTTTATAGATTATATTCTTGTATATTCAAAGCGCAAGGAAGAACATGAATATCACTTGAGAATTGTATTGAAGACCCTGAGAAAGGATAAGCTTTATGAAAAATTTACCAAGTTTGAATTTTGGCTTTAAAAAGTTTCATTTTTGGGTCACATAATCTCAAAAGAGGGGATATATGTGGATCCAGCAAAAACAGAGGTTATCGAAAGATGGTTGAGACCAACAACAATAACTGAGATCTGAAGTTTTCTAGGTTTGGATGGATATTATCGACGTTTTGTGAAATATTTTTCACGATTATCTAATCCACTCACCAGGTGGACTCGAAAAGGAGTTAAGTTCGTGTGGATAGAGGAGTGTGAAGAGAATTTCAAGGAGTTGAAAACAAGGTTATCCAGTGAACCTGTTCTCACACTGCCTTGTAGTGGAGAAAAGTTTGTGATCTACATTGATGCATCCAAGAAGGGATTGGGGTGTGTTCTCATGCAAAACGATATGGTGATAGCTTATGCCTAACGACAATTGAAAATCCATGAGCAAAATTACCCAACTCATGATTTGGAGTTAGCTGCGGTAATCTTTGCATTAAATATTTGGAGGCATTATCTTTATGGTGAAAGGTGTGATATTTATACTAATCATAAAATTTTAAAGTATATTTTCACACAAAAGGAGCTGAATATGTGCCAAAGAAGATGGTTGGATCCGATTAAGGATTACGACTGCTCAATTCATTATCACCCTGGGAAAGCAACAAAGTGGAAAACACATTAAGTCGACAAGACCATGCTAGCTTATCCATGATGAGGATCAAAAAAGATCCAATATTTATGGATTTACAAAGGATGGATCTTGGAATTAAAATGGAAGGGGAAAAATCTTATCTTTCTCAAATGAATGTTCAACCATCTATACATGTGAAGATTAAAGAGGCACAAAAAGAAGATGTAGAGTTACAAAAGAAGGTGAGAAATGTTCTTGAATTCAACCTTGATTGTGATGGGATAATAAGGTTCAGGAATTGGGTTTGTGTTCCTCCCATCATAGAATTAAAGAAGGAGCTACTAGATGAGGCTCATAGTTCTTCATTATCTATTCATCCTGGAAGCACGAAGATGTATAGGGACCTGAAAGAGTACTTTTGGTGGGATGGCATGAAAAGAGATGTTGCTGAATATGTCTCTCGATGCTTGGTTAGTCAGCAAGTTAAAGCTGAGAGACAAAAGTCTAAAGGGATGTTACAACCATTACCCATACCAGAATGGAAATGGGAAAACATCACTATGAACTTTGTCACTGGACTTACTAAAACATCCAAAGGCAATAATGATATCTGGATTATAGTTGATCGTCTTACGAAGTTGGCACACTTCATTGCTATTAGGGAAGATTTCTCTCTGGATAAGCTTGCCAGGATATATGTAAAGGAAGTGGTAAGATTGCATGGAGTACCACTTTCCATTGTATTTGATTGGGATCTGAGGTTTACCTCGAAGTTCTGGCGAAGTCTTTAGCATACTCTAGATACAAAGTTGAGTTTCAGCACTGCTTATCATCCTCAGACAGACGGTAAGTCTGATAGAATAATTAAAACTCTAGAAGATATGTTAAGAGCTTGCTCTATGGATTTCAAAGGTGGTTGGGATGAACACCTACCTTTGGTGGAATTTTCTTATAATAATATCTTTCACTCCAGTATTCAGATGTCTCTTTATGAAGCTCTCTATGGAAAGAAATGCAGGACTCTAACTTGCTAGGATGAAGTTGGGGAAAGAAATCTATGAGGACCTGATCTTGTTGATGAGATGGAAGAAAATGTCAGATCTATTCAACAACACATAAGATCATCTCAGAGTCGACAAAAAAGTTATGCCGACAACCGAAGAAAAGACCTAGAGTTTGAAGTGGGTGATAAAGCATTGTTACAAATATCTCCTTGGAAGAGAGTAATGAGATTTGGAAAGAAGGGAAAGCTGAGCCCTAGGTATATTGGTCCTTTTGAAATAATGGATCGTGTTGGGAAGGTAGATTACCGATTAGAACTTCCACCGAATCTCTCTCAATTTCATGATGTGTTCCATGTATCTCTCCTGAGAAAGTACATACCCGATCCTTCACATGTACTAAGCTCAGAAGTTGTACCGCTGGAGCAAGATCTTTCTTATGAAGAACAGCCGATAGAGATTCTGGATCATAGCGAAAATGTTCTACGGAACAAGACCACTCGCTTGGTGAAAGTTTTATGGAGGAACCACCAATTAGAAGAAGCTACATGGGAGCTTGAGGATATGATGAGGGAAAGGTATCCTCATCTGTTTGTTACGAAGTGATGAATTTTGAGGGCGAAATTCATTTTAAGGGGGGTAGAATGTAACACTCTGATATTTTATGAGAGGTATATTTTTTTATGACTTATTTTATATGAAACATCAAAGGAATCGTTTATTGCACAGAACACTAGCTTGGCTTGCGTTACACACAATCACGACCTTCCTCGATAGTGTGTGTAGTACGCAATACCGAGTTTCACTAAACAACGATATATTATTATAATATTATAAACTAGCCGTTATAAATAGTATTAACTAAATTTTAAATTTTATAACATTATTATTCATCTTACATATTTTCTAGAACATGGTATGAGAACAAAATAAATTTTTCGGGTAAAATAAGTATTTTTCAAAAAATGCAGTTTTACCGCCTTTTAATGGCGCGCCCACTTTAAATATAGTTTTTGACATGTTTATAAGTTCAATTTGAAAAAATAAAATTCTTATTTGGAATTAGGATATAAAAATTTACGTTGGATAAATTTTTCATATTATTCTAGTAACTTTCATATTTTGATGAATAGTAAAAACACACTATATTTTAATTAAAAACAACTTTTTTCATCGCAATAATTTATATGGTTAAATTATAATATTTAATGGTTTTAAATTATAAATATAATATATTTTTACCATTTAATATAATTTCTATCATTAGAATTAATTTTACATTGAATTCATAGGTAAAAACATTTCAATCTTTGGCAATGTTTTAACTTTTAAAACCCGTTTTCTTAACAACGGGATTAATTTTAAATTAATTACTGCAACTTATGTGTTTTGAATTTTGAAAAATGGATTCCATATTTGGAATCAGTGGGTCCAAATTATGTTAATAGGTTAATTTTATTTTTTTGATATTGTGAATAGTAACTACGGTAATTTTTATTTGCTGTAGTTAAAGGTAAATCGAGTAATTAAGGGTAAAAATAAGATTATAAAATTACCCTAACACCTTCAAAAATTCTATTGGATGACTAAAAGTATACCCTTATCACCTAAGGGTCAGAATAAATTCATTTTATGGACTTTGGACCATTAAAATAATTTAATTATTATTAAAACCAAAGAAAGTGACAACATGTCACTCTCTTAAATCTTATAAGTATAATAATTTTAATTTAGTGATAAACTTCATGAAACATAGAACATGAATAGTCTCCTAAAATATAATACAATTATCTACATCATATGAATTTATTTATAATTTTTAGGGATTAAATAATTATCATTAAATATGACACAATAGTGATGTTGAAATTATTTTATTTATTGAAATATCAAATAAATAATTTTAAAAGTATTAAAATAAATATTATATGAACTATTTAATGTTCTACACTAATTTTATAGATAAAAATAACATGTTATTAATCTATTAAATATTTTATTTTGAACATATCTTCTGTATATATTTTATTTAAACTCAAATAAATGAATAGTGTCAAAATTGACACTATTGTTAATTTATAGAAATTACATATTATAAAATTGTTTAAAAATCACAAAAATATTTAAAAATTGTAAATTAAAATTTATATGGTCTAAAATGTAATAAAGTATACAAATATTGACAATTAAAAACATATAAGTAAATATTTATAATGATTTAAAATTTAGAATATTATCACCACAAATAAAATTAAATAGATTATATAAGGATAAATCATGTTGATAATGTTTAAAATAAATTCCCAAATTGTCTAAATTTTATTGTATGATGATATTACAACCCTATATCATCTAATATTATGATTTGAGTTATTTTTTGAGGTTTTTAAGTGGGGTTGGAATTTATTATAAATTAATATTTCTTATAATTCCAAAGGTGCCCCTCTCCTCCCTTATAAAAGGGCACCTCCTCCCTATCCTCCTCACACCACTTTGAGCCTTCAAGATCGGACAAACCCTGCCAATTTCTCTTCTCCACTTCCCTAGAAATATCCTAGAGGTCCTGGTCTACTTCAAAGACCAATCTTAGTGCCCTAAGAGGAGGTTTCAAAGAGGCGTGTCGAAGAAGAGGTAATATCCGTTACCAATTATTTCAAATTTATTTCTTCTTCTACTTCTTCTTCTTTAGTTGTTTCATTATGAATTAATAACATCAGTATCACTAATATACTTATATGTTATTATATATATGAAAGAACCCTATTTCACCTTCTATCCATCCTATGGAAAATGAAATCCCCGCGCGTGCGTACGTACGGAATACCGTCTCCACGCCGTGGTGTAATCTGTTTTCCACCACCACCTTACTTGGATGGGTATAATGGTGTAAAGAATAACTATATATGATTATTTTAAAGCGATATTGATTCTGAAATAGTATACATACACTTCAATACAATTCCACGATCGTGGGAACGATATCATCGCTCGTGCGTACGTACGGCCTACCGTCTCCACGATGTGATGCGACTCATTATACATGATATTCATTGAATAATGATTGTATAAATGAATTTAATGAGTAAATATGATATATATTACACTAATACCATTCTGGAAATGAGTAATAAGAATTTATTCGACAAAACACACATAAGAACATAAAGCAATAAACACCCAAATAACAAGTAGCAATGAAATATTATTGATAAGAAGCTAAGAATATGATCATATATGATATCATAACAATGAGTATGATTCTGGAATAAGTCAATGAAATTATTTAAATCATTATACAAGAGGTTCGGACACATACAAATCATATCGGACCTAAGGTAAGGGAAAATCTCGCAATCTCATTTTTATCCGTGATTGTTTATACTTCCGAATTTACTGGGGAATATTTATCATCCACATCCATGTTTCCTCAATATGTAATATTATTCCTATCCTCCTACAATTGTTTAAATCCAATTTTACCCATTGGTGAGTTTTTATTAAAATATATGAATGTAATCTTTTGTCGTTTTTAGTATGAGGTACTTTTTGACTTTTCCGGCCAAAGTATGAGAAGAATATTTTTTTTAACTTATATGGCATGGATGGATTTTTTTATGATTTCATAGAACATTATTTCCATAAATCTTCTTTTATAAGTTATCAAGTTTATTTTTAATCAACTTCTTTTAGATTAAAATTGTATGACATGTTAAGAAAGGAAAAATGTTTTTGAAGTAGAAATGATATTTTCCTCAAGAATAGAGTTCAAGTGTTTTATAAAAATTATTTTCCATCTAAGATAATATAGGGTTATGTTTCTATCCCTATTTTTAAATCGATTTGATTATGTTATGATGGAATTAATTTTATGATGTCCTTTTATCTTATATGGATTATGTTGTGATGGCATGATGTTTAAGAATCCCATTTTTATTGCATGCATTATGCTATGATGTATGATTTATGATCTTGTGGAACACATAAGAATGGTATCATTATGAGATGGGTGGGACCTATATCTCCCTCCAATGCATTGGGTAAAGATTTATATCTCATGAGATAGACATGGATGGAACGGCAAGTTAATCCGGTTCAGTGATACAGGACTGGAACGAGGAGTGAACTCGGTTCAGTAATGGACTTTGTCCGCTATGATGGTCTTGGAAATGAGCCTTGACAAATATGAAATGATTTTCTATGATTATGTGTGTATTCCACAAAGTTTCATGTTTTAATTTATGAGTATTTGGGATTACTTTTCATTACTATGATTTATCCCATGACATGATATTATGATCTATTTTGCAGGTTAATATTTTCACAATGTTATGTTCTTATGAATATGATATGATTGATATTTATTTTGTTTACCCTTACTGAGCATTTGAGCTCACCCTTTTGTATGTTTTCTTTTCCCCAGGTTAGGAAGAATAATATTAAGTAGGATAAGCCAAAAAGGGACTCTATATATGATGAAATAAATGGGAGACAACGTAGATGATTTATGAACCAGTTGTTTATGTTTCCCAGTTTCTAAAGACACTATACCTATACGGTCCTTTCATGGTTTTGTTTTATGTTGTAATAAGTATGCTTCAATTTTTAAGTAATAACAATTTATGTAGAGTATGGGTCATTATAGATATACATCGTGTGCACCATGTTTTCATTACTAAACTGAAAGGATTTTCAACATAAAGAAATACATGCAGGTGAAGTTGGCATATTGGAAGAGTCTCGACCCTGGATCCAAAAGACCCAGGTTCAAACTCAACTAATCTCCCCGCTTCATCCCTTTTTGTATAATGAAAAACCACAAGCCGTGCATTTCCTTCCTCCCATGTAGTATATTCCTTCTACATTAAATATATTTAAATAATAAATAGAAGCAATAGTACAACCTTTTCTCCAGTGGTTGAGGGCTTCCATTCAGAACGGCCGATCGCCAGTTCGAATCTCGCTCCAAGCACCGGACCAAAGGTTGTACTTCTCTTTTTACAATTTTATAACACACGATGTGTATTTCCCGATACATTACATGTATAGTTTTATTTTTGATAAATTATGTATATATATATATTTCTTTTATTTTAATTATTAATATTAATTATTATATGGTTTACTATATTAATTATATGTATATATATATATATAAAATTTGTGGTACATGGTGTGTAGGCCATTGATACACGCTGTGTACCGAGGCTATAATAGTCGTGCCCCACCCGACTTGAGTCTGTGTTGCACGAAACCCTCCTCTCCCCGTTTCTTCTCCCGCACATCGTTCAGCCTCCCCATTTCCAAATCTGCAGATTTCATGTGTTTTAGCTTCTAATTTCTACTGCATTGTGATCCTCAATCCATCTATGCCCTTCTACACCCTTTATTTCAAGATTTCATAGGCGTTTAGGGTGATTTGTGGATTGGCTGACCGTTCAGCTTCTGCAGTATACAGGCACGATTTGAAGAACACATGCTTTGTACTTATGTACACGGCCACACACTGAATATTTTTCAATTTGAAAATACACGATGTGTATGTTAGGTGCACAAAGTATACCGGCCCACATCGTGCCTGGGTACCTTATTTACATGGCCATGCACACCATGTTTCGGTACATGGAGTGTCTGTTCGGTACACGCTGTGTATACCATTTCTCTAGGCCAGCTCGAGTCTCACACTTCACATGAATATATGACCTATGTTCTTATACAAGCCATGTTTTACCTTCAAACGACGTGTCCTGTATTTTTGGCTCTGCTCAGACAATGGCCGTGTCTTTGGAACCACACGGACATGAGCACTTTGCATGTACACGACATGTATATTCAGTACACGCTGTGTATCCTACCCTATTCCATGCTCACTCGGTGTGTCTATCTAGATAACACGGGATGCTACCCACTTCCACTACACACAGTGTACTCTAGATATACACTCTGTGTAATTTTTTTCTTCAGTTTTCTCAAATTTTCTTCTTTTCCTTTTTATTTTATTTTTATTTTTTTTGGTTTTTCTTTCTTTTTCAGGATATGGAAGAGAGAGACCCTTCACGTGGGAAGCGGCACACCTTTTCCATTGAGGGTGAGAGGCCCACTTTTCGTCGGATCCGACTCTGGCCCGCGACTATACCAACTCTAGACTTCCCAGTGTACCAGTATCCTCCGCTGGACATCATGCCACCACTCACCACCTCAGAAAATGCTAGTCCTATTACCACACCACCCATTCTAGGGCCTTTGAGCACCATCATTTCTTCTCCACCGGCTTCTACACATCCCGCGCCCTCTTCATTCACAGTTGATCCATTATCAGCCGCCCCATCCAGTGAGCCTCCATCTACTGCAGCTGCTCTGCCCCCAGAGCCATCCCCTATTGCTGCAACACCTAGGATGGCCCATGTAGGTGTCTTCTTCCATTGCAAGGTGTTCTTAGTCACAAACTTGGTGCATGACAGAGTCCTTCACTTCTCTCACCGCCTGATCCCATTGAGCAGCTGTTATCTCGACAGCAGCGTCCCTCAGCAGCTGGGTATCTGGGGAGAGTTGGAGGATCTCCTCGGGCACACACCGTTACTCATGATCTTCCATGTCAGCACTCTTATTTTTAGAGATTTATTTTTGGAGTTTGATGCTTCCTTCTAGTTCAATGGGCTCGAGTACCGAGAGAAGCCTGGAGTTGCAGTCTCGGTGGTCCGGTTTCGGCTAGGTGGTCGACCTTTCTCCCTTACTTTGATCGAGTTTGGCCGAGGGTGCAGTTTCTATCCTCATCCCATCACCCCACCCCATTTCTCCACCCTGACCCACCCCGAGCGCTCTGATCTCATTTCCATGTGGTGGGATATCACTAGGCCTAACCACCGATACACCCCCACTTCCTAGAAGAGTACCCTTATTAATGACCCTATCCTCCGTTTCACCCACCAGTGCTTTAGCACCATCCTTTTTCTCCACCACGAGGATATGGGGGTTGTGACCAGCCACGACATGGAGCTCCTCACCTGTGGCATCCGACAAGACTACCCAGACCTCCCTTAACTTTCCAACTCCTATTTCCACACCATGTTTACCGGCTGTCAGGGAAACCTGAACGGTGGGTTTTATGCCACACACCTTTCCCACCACCTCGGGGGTTTTGAGCCTTCCTTTCCCCATGAATGGTTAAGTTTCCCCCAGCAGATGGAATTTATCATGCTTATTCTCATGGGATTGGTATGGAAGTAGGGGGGGGGGTGCTTACGTCCTTTCCCAGGAACCACCCCAACCACTTACCGACACTCCTACCCCCACCGATGCACCTGCTCCTCCTTCCCCACCCCTTCTGGCTTCCCCAACCCACCCCATTCTTCTGACCTTCATTCTTCTATTCCATCTACTACCCCTACCTCCACACCCTCGATCGATCTATCATTTTCTCTCCACCTAGTCGTGGTAGAGAAACACTTGGTTCATCTCGATCGACATCAGGACCGACTCGAGCAGATGTTGGGGCTTCTTATTCATCATCATGTTATTCCACTACTGACCGTGTTGTTGTGACACGTCATATTGATTATGATTTTAGGGTTGATTTATAGTATAGGGTAGACCCTAAGTCATCTCTCAAGGAGTGTTGATAGGTTTAGAGCGTGTGTTTTTAATAAAAAGTACCTTAAATTGGGTGTGGCTTTGCAAACAATTTCTAAAACAAAATGACTTAATTTAAATAGTTTAAGAGTTGAAAAAAAGTAGATTTTGTAAAATATAAGATAGGTATGTGATCATTGATAAGTTACTACAACACATGAAGAGTTCCTCATTCTTAATTTATTATTAGGTTTTAGTGTAATCCTTTGCTTGAGGGTTAACCAAGATCTTGGGTACCCACAAGCCTCTTAAAATGATGCGATTAGAACTAAACCTTGACATAACAATCATGTAGTCAAGTTACAACCCCTTATCATGATTTAAGTTTTGTAAAGGAACATTTAAATCTCAATTTTTTGGGAAATAAAAGGGTTCTTATGTTTTCTAATCGGATCAACACAAGACACACACTTTAAATTGCACACCGATCGATTATGAAATAAAAGGTGTTTCAATTAGATGCATAAAAACAAGTTAAGATACATATAAAATAACAATTCCAATCCTCAATATACACCAAAAAAGTAGAGAATTATGTGCCAGAACTCCCTCTTCACGTGTGTAGCTCCCTCGCAATGATCACCTGCCGCTTAGCTCGACATTGGGAGGAGGAGGAACCTCGAGTGGAACTCCTTCTTCATCCTTGATCCCCCAATGAGGATATGGGCCTCCAGAAATTATTTGATTAAGAGAGGACTCCTTCGGTACTCAAAAATGGCAGAACTTCACCTCTGGTTCGAACTTGCAAATGGGGAGCCCAAGGTGTCATTTTATAGGAAAATTGGAAGGTGGTTTTAGGCACACAGATTTCATCAATCCACTTGTACCATGAGTTTAGACCTTCAGACAGCCTTATATCGCTTTGGAGAAAATAGAAAAGTGGTATCCCTACCTCTTTAATGTATCCACCGAAAGTTTGGCACCATTTGGACAACTACAGCTCAAGATATCGATAAAATACATAACACCGCATTTTACTTGGTCCATATTCGGTGGCTTGTAAAAATCAGATCGGATGTGCCTCATAGAAGCCGAATCAGGATTGGGTTCCTTAATATGAAATGTATCCTATTAATGTTTGGACAGATCCACAAAATTTCATCCCATTTTGATGCACGTATTTCATGTACTATGCAAAACAGTGGACATATGTCCATGGATCCATGCAATTTTGGCCCATTTTTCTTCCACTTCATCAAGGGACCTCCAAATCACCTCCACCTACATTGAAATAATAAAAACAAGTAACATTTACCATTATAATTTTGATTAAAATTAATTAAATGATTCAAACATAAAGTTAAATTTATTATTATATTTGGAATATTCATTAAAAAAACTAGTTTAAAACAGAGGTGTAAGGGTGGAATAAAATAGTGAATCGTGGTACGATCAACCACCCCCACCACCTTCCCCTACCTCAACTAGTGGACCTTATTCCAAAACTCCACCACTGTTTACTGCAATGGCCACAGATTCAATTCTCATCTCCACTACGGGCCCAACTGTTGCCACTACTGCTACCAGTATGGGGATCGCTGTCGAGCCTTCTCTTCCGAGTCCAGATCCTACGGCTCTGACTCCTATGGATTATCTTTCGAGTGTAGATTCCAAGCCTCTAGTTTCCATATCTCCTGATCCTTCTCTCCCAGCTATTTCTGTACCAGATTATGCCTCTTTTGAGGCAACCCCCTAACTGGTTTTTGGACAAATATTTTCCATTATATATATTTTCGTGATATCTTGTGCCTATGTATGTTGTGTATGCTTGTAGTGATCTCGCTCCACGACCGTCACAGGTACTCTAACACGCTTTGGGCTGTACATTTCCACCACTTCCTATCTTTCTTCACCTAGACGCGAGGGGAGTATTGTTTTTCACATATTTCGTTTTTTTCTTTTACTTTCACGATTTAATTATTTTATTACTTCCCCTCGTTTTGGTCCACTGTTGTGTCCCCACATTCCCTTCTCCATCTTTATAGGGAACTTGGTGGACCATGTGTGATATTAAGTATGGAGGAGCATCTCTTGACCACCTTAGTCTTTTCCTTTATCATCATCTAGGAGACATCATTATTGGAAGATATATTTGAAAACGTGAAGAAATTTTGGTTAATCATATTTCTAAATAATAAAGCTAAAAGTGGGAAATTTTTAAAAGTTTCATGCTTATTTTGGTTCTTAAGTGTTTTAAAATGATTGCTGATATAGTTTAAATTAGAACTTGTAATCCTTGGATAATTAAATTGTTTAGGCTAATCATTTATATGCAAGTCACGACCTTATTGTATCTTTATTTGTTTTTCCCACTCCTGAAAGGTATTCTAAACCCTTCGTTATATTATTTCTAATACCATATTTCTTGAGATATTATTAGGATATTCATAACTTCCAGAATTTGAAAGTTTTATTTTTGAAACATGAAGAATTTTTGAATTACATTAAAGTGATTGAGGCATTAGATTGTTTCAACCCCTTTATCTTGAGACCTACCCTACATTTGATCTTCGTGAATCCTCTAGAAACCATGAACAACCTTTATAGGAATCCATATTATAAGCCTATTTCCCTTCCTAGTATAATTATTTTATAATTTTTCATGATTATTCACTTGATCTTAAGAGAAGGAATTGACAGTACATGGCATATGTTTTTGAATCGTCATGAAATTAATTACGGGGGAGATCCTCTTGATCATTTGGGGAAAAAAGGGTTCCAAACCCCTATTTTTGGAATTTCTAAAAGGTACCATTTGTTATACAAAAAAAATGATATAGACAAAGGAACCTTATACCCACTTATTGGTTTGTGAACCCTACCTAACTAAAGGATATGGTGGTGATGAGATCATTTGACAGAGCTTGTTGAGGATGCTTTTACATTAAGATTAATTTTGAATATCATGCACTATTATTTAAAGAATTTTGCCTAATTTTTCAAGCCTCATAGTTATTTTTCACATCTTAACCTACCAGCCCTTATCCACAGAGACATCTGATCCTTATTGAAAATCCCTCATGATTTTTGTAAATCAATTTTATAAAGTATAGAAATAAATTTCTTGAAAGCCTATGGATATAGTGTATATATCTTTGATTGAGCATAACTTTGATTTAAAACATCTTGAGTGTTGAGTATATTATTGGTGAGGAAGATCATCAAGTGTATTTCTTATTTTTGAAAGGTTGAAATGTGTGTTTAAAGGAGGATAAAAGTAGTTAATTGAATTGTATATGAGGCATGATTAGAATATCTTATGAATTGAAACTGTTTTGTACGTTTTTAGAATTTTCTCTTGTGACTGTATCATTTACATTTATGATTAACTAAATTCCTTCCTTTTAAAATATAGAATCTTTTAATCAGATGTTGAGATTTGCTCGAGGGTAAGAAAATGACTAAGTGTGGTGGAGTTTGATGCACCCGATTTGTGTATACATTTCCACACACTTTATTGAAAATAAGAACATGTATTCAGAAAATACCTACTACTTAGTGGAAAAAAACTTTTATTTGTGTGATCTTGTTCATATTCAGGTGATTTTTGGCCAAACACAAAAACCGGGCGAAAACTAAGAAAAATTTACAACTACACGGCGTGTACATATATACACACCATGTACATTCAGACTCAGACACAAATTGAATTGGGCAAGTAAATTCCCAAGTTACTAGAAGCATGTACACACTATGTACAAACGTTACACGCTGTGTATAGTATTCTAGAAGTGGTTGGTGGTTGAGAAGAAGTCTACACACCCATGTGGATGGATGACGTTTACACGCCATGTACATCATCTATACGCCGCGTCTCCCATTCTAGAAGTTGTTGGTGGACGATAAAAGAGAGTACACACCCTATATAGTGGTGCTACATGCTGTGTATATCCACCCACTAGGCGGAGTTGTGTTCCAAGTCAAAGAAGGCATGTTAGGCCACCCACCAGTGAAGAAAAAGATGATAAAAGCATGTTGAAAAAAGTACACAGCGTGTACTTTTTCCACACGCCATGTACTTTTATTTTCTATAAATAGAGGCCTTGGCCTCTGGTTCATGAGGAAAAAGGGGGTGAAGGTTCGAAGGAAATAAGTTCAGCTGCTCTGCTGTCGTGCTACCATCATTCAACTACGACTCCATTCTACCATTCTACCAAAGATCCAATCTCCCCTAGAAGTTTTTGCGATGATCGCATCAGGTATTGAGGGTTCTGTTTTTATCTTTTCTTCTATGTGTAACTAAATACCCAGTGTGTTCGGGTTGTGGGAGATGAAAGAGTTGTAATTTTGATTAGTTTTTATAAATGTATTTTTTCTATTAACCTCTTCTTATTCTTCCTTAATCACTTCATTTTATCACTGAAAATTTTGAGCCAGAACAAGGGAATAATTTTTAGGGATTCAAAATAAGAATAACGATGAACACTTTCATGATCATTGGAAGTATTCTTCAACTAAAAAATGGACTAAGACAAATAAAGAATCATGAAACACTGACTACTAGACCAAGGAGTCATTTTACTCAGCTCTAGATATAAGTTTACCAGACCAAGGAAACCTTGTTGCAAATTGAAACCCAGAGCGTTGGGTTATTATGAACAAAAAAACCTCATAATCAATTTTATTTAATAAACAACCTCTTAAGAATCCACAGCCCCAACCCATTTCCCTCTATATTTTCATTAAAACCAATTTACCATATTTTCCTTTATCCGATTAAGTAATTTCATAAAGAAATTTAAATACAATTACCTTTTTATCCAAACATTAAAAATTGACTCTAAATTCAGTACACTTCAGTAAGACAAAAATAAAAACTAGATAAGAAAGAAAAATAACTACTTTTTCTCTGTGGATCGACACATTATTGGTACTATACTTATTAGGGTAAAACAATTTGGGACACCAATAACATACCTTAAGTAAAAAGACTTTCCAGTTACCAATAAAATTATATTAGTGTCTATTTTAGACATGGATGGATCTATATTCATGTTTGGGAATAAAATATATTACTTTTATAAAGCTATAATTTTATATGGAATGAAACATCTTAATAATGGTCTTTATGTACTTGAATTTGAAAAAAACTATTGAAAATAGATAATGAATCAAGTTCAAATGACTCAAATCAAGCCCAGTTTTGGCATGACCAACTTGGTGATATAAATTATAGTTTCTTGCAAAAGATATGTCAAGATGGGTATTTAGATTCTTTTGAACTAAAACCACTTGGTAAGTATCATGCATGTTTACAAGATAAAATAACCAAAACTCCATTTATTTCAAAGGGTCAAAGGGCCACATAACTTCTTGAATTACATCACACATATGTGTGTGTCATTTTTCCAATTGAAACTAGAGGAGGATACTCTTACTTTATAACTTTTACAGATGACTTGAGTAGATATGGATATTTTTTCTTGAGAAGGTATAAGTCTGAATCCTTTGAGAAATTTAAGTTGTTCAAGAATGATGTAGAGAATTATTTTGGAAAGAATATAAATAAACTATGCTCAGAATGAGGTATATAATATCTTAGCCATGAGTTTATTAATTATCTATGAGATTTTGAGATTCTATCTCAAATAACTTCTATTTATACAATAAAGTGGAATAATGTTAGTGAAAGGAGGAAGCAAACCATGTTGGACATAGTGAGATCAATGAAAAGTCATGAAAACCTTGTATTATCTTTTTGGGGAGATGCATTACATACTACAACACACACACTCAACAAGTTCTAACTAAATAAAAAATGTTATCCCATGTGAGTTATGTTGTTGGAGGAAGTCTGTGTTGTCTGTCTTAAATGTGTGTGTCACGACCCGTCCCCCAGGGCCCGCATTGTGACTACCCCAAGTACGCCTTCCATAGGCCTGGGGCTGGCGACTAGCACCAAAGGTGTAATTACCTAGAACTGGGAAGACATTTCCTTTATAAAACGTAAACACACACAACCAGAGAACAAGAGGAAGCAAACACTAAGTAAAGAAGTATAACAAGTGTGCTGAAAATACAAAGGGGCTGGAAATACAAGCCCGATAGAAAGGTACAGCTACAACTGAAGAAAGTACAACTAAAATGACAAATAGTTGAATGGTGAAGCAGCTCATGGATCGTCTTCCGGGTTCCTACCTGAAGGGTAGGTACATATGTCCTCCTCAGCACTCCGCATCTATTGGTCCGCTCCGTGTGCCGTCACGCTGAGTGTCCACCTCTGGGTACCATCCAGTCCTTGTATACTCTGCCTTGGTCAATGTTGTCTGTTGTCTGCATCCAACACAACAAGGTGCGGGCATATCCCGTGAAAGGGTGAGTATAATGATACTCAGCAGGGACTCCGAGACCCTCAAGGTCTCACTAAATCCAACAAGGATAAACCACAAAGAAAGATCTCAAAAGATAACCTTTACTTAGGTATATGCCCATACATATACCTAAGTTATCAAGTAACTCATCTCAATCATGAGGAAAACACAAAGGTCATTGACTGAGCTCAACCCAGGATTTTCATTATCGAAACCACAACTGCTGGAGAGCTCTTCCTCTGTTGAGTACAGTGATCCTGTCACGACTCCGAGGCGTCGCTAACTAACCCTAAACTACTGAGGTACTCGTCTGGTCGAGTACCACGAGTCTGCTTCCAAATACTGGGTGCTCCCCCTAATAGCCTACAGAGGTACTCCTCCTGTCGAGTACTGCGGGTCTACTGCCAAATACCTGGTGCTCCATCCGCCGTGGGTCTGTTTCCAAATACTGGGTGCTCTGTCCACTGGGATAATCGAATCACTCCAAGTCGAATCAGTCAAGTAGTCATCAGGTCTACAACTACTAGGTCTCCACACTCCGCACGCTCGTATTTGGGAGGGTCTGCTCCACGAGCTACTGGTCGATACTTCCAAGTTTCACATAATCTCACGTGGAAGTATCTCAAAGGACTGCCTCATCATAGGGGTCTCAATGCAACAGACAGCACGTCAATCGGACGCCCGGTCTGTGAGTTGTTAGCATTTCCGTTCGAGGGGCCGGGTTGGTTTCTAAGATAAACCAACCCGACCATACTCCAACTACGTCCAAACATCACGTGGAGTATTCCAAAAGAACCGTATCATCATAAGGAATCCAACATAATTGACGAAACGTCAATCGAACGTCCGGTCCTTAAGTTATAAGCGTTTTATTACCAAGGTCCCAGTCAGATTCATGTTCGATCCAAACCGGTTGTACTTCAAATGACACCGGTTAACTAAACCGGTCACACCATTGCGATCCAGACCAAAAAACACACGAGATGGACTACTCATTGGTCCAAAACGGATAGCCGGTGAAAAAGTTGCATTTCACCGCAACACACGCGAACCAGGCCTCATGGGGCCCATGCCTCGACCTCGACTTAAATATCCAAAATTGGTCTTGAAACATCTGTCTTAATTCCAGGGTCGTAACGTCGTAGACGGTTCATCATTCCGACACCGTATGAGAGAGATATGTCAGATAAAAGATCTCGTAATAATAATAATATTATTATCATTGGGTGTTTCGTGGAACCAAGCCACGAACCAGAATTTAGTATCGAACATTAGACTTGAATCAATCATCTTAAAGACAGGATTACAATGCCACTGACGGCAAGCCAATCGGACGTCGCACGCATGAGTTATGGCGGGTTGAAGATTTAATAATAATATTAAATCTATTATTTTCCGAGCACTTCAGGTACCCAATCCAAAAACCTGAAAAAGACATCCAATATTGGAATCGAAATGTCCGTATCGGAATCTGGGTCGCACTGCCTCATATGGTTTGTGAAACCGAGGTTGCACGAATAAGTTACGGTCGAAAAAGTGTTTTATCAACAAAATTAATAATAACAATTTTTATTATTATTATTAATTGTTTATTTAATTCATATTTCCAACTCTAAAATCAATCACGCTTTGGCCCCTTCTAGCGTGCTGGAATTTATCAAAAAATCCCTCATTTACCATTTATTTCTCTTTTAAATTTTAATCCCTTTTAAATTTATTCTCTCTCCAATCTACCACATTATTCCACGTTCCCTTATCCACCAAATTTCACGCGGCCCTCACGAAATGGGAACGCTGCGCCTCCGCCTCGCACACGGCCTGCTTTCAGCCTGCCGCACTGCTATTCCTCCAGTCTACTGCACCTTCGTTCTAACCCCAATAATTATGACGATCGCAGATTCTTGATCCTCGGATCGAGATCTCCGTGTCCGTATGTCATGCTCAAAGAAACATCGAGTTTCCAGCGCGTTTAATTATTTGATGATGAAGAACACGTGAAGAATGCGCGGACCATGAATAAGAAAGGATCTTGGTTTAAGTTCGGATCGATAGCCATGTTAGTTTGGCCATTGTTTTTGAGAATCAAGAACATTGGGGATTGGCAATTAAATATTTATCATGCTTCAAGAATCTCAAATTCAGGATAAAAAAGAAGAAAATTAATTCAATCAATTGTTTATCGATCCGCAAATTAATTTATTTAATTCGTGTTCATCATGAGAAATTAAACCGGGGTAAGGAATTCACAAAGATAAATCCTACAAATAAATGCTCAATCTTAAGGGTATAAACCACATAAAGTAATATACAATATTCCCCTACCTCTCAAAGAAGTCGCACGTCGTCGATCCGCGGAAGACGAACATCGCGGTAGATGGCATCGTGAAGAATGGAGTCACAGAGAAGAGAAAGGAAGACGCATCGTCGTTCTTCGTGGAACCGATATCACGGAGAAGAGGGTGTTGTTCTTCGTTGGAGGTGTTCTTTGTCGAAGAGAAGAACACTTTCTTTATCTATATCTCCAGAGCTTTCCCAAGTTTTCTCCAACACCACAATTGCCCAACTAAAATAATAGCTCTTCCTATTATTTTATTCTCACAACAATTGATTTAAGAATCAAACACTATAATTAATTAATTGGAGAATCCCCTTAATTAATTATAATGTGTTGGAAATTTAATTGGGAGGAAGGTGGAGAGTTTAACACATTTAATAAAGAGAATGGTTGTCACAATAAATGCAAGGGATTTTAAGGGGGGTTTAAAGGGAGATGAAAGGTTGGGGATTATGTGGGCACCACCTCCCAAATATCCACACAAGGGTAGTTAGGTGGTTGTGGGTCCCACCCTTAACTCCCCTTTGTAGGATTTAACTACCATAGATATAAATAAAATTGTTCTAACGATTTTATTTATTTAATTCTAATTCCCCAATTATTAATTCTCAACCCGCTTAAAACGCAACTACAGTAAAGGTTCCCTTAAGCAATTTCTGGCACTGCGAGTTCATCGGTGCCCTCAGATTTCAATTCCGAGCACCGGTTCAAAAGATAGGAAAACCCACTCGTTCGTTCACTGAACGTACCCGAGCTAAACTTTAGAAATTGATTTAGGGCACACCGGGCCTCGGAATCAAGTGTCGTCAGAATCCATAGACTCATGAAATTACAAAGTATTTAAGAAAAAAAATTCCTTGAAATTTTAGGGTCTTTACATTACTCCCACCTCAGGGCTTTACGTCCCCATAAAGCTTCAACAAACACTAGGGAAAACAAAAGAGGTACTGAGCACGCATCTGAGCCTTCCGCTCCCATGTGCTCTCCTGGAGGTTTCTGTGCTGCTAGAGAATGCACACCAGAGGAATTGACCATCCTCATAGGACCTGCTCCTGTCGATCCTCAATCTCTACTGGAACCTCATTGAAAGTCGCCCCGTCATTGATATCTTGCTCCCAGTGGTCGATGATGATGGTTGGGTCGTGCACGCATCTCCTCAGCTGAGATACATGGATGATGTCGTGCACCCAATACAACTGAGGTGGAGGGACAAGCGGTAAGCCACCTCGCCTACTATACTGAGAACCTAAAAAGGTCCGATGAATCGCGGAGATAACTTGCCGCCTCGCCCAAAACTCTGTAGACCTCATCGAGGCGAGGCCCGTAAGAAAGCGTGGCCGCCATCCTCGAACTCTAGTGGTCTCCATCTCCTATCAAAATAGTATTTCTGCCTGATTTGTGCAGTCTTCATCTGCTCCTGGATGATCAGCATCTTCTCCGTCATAGCTAGTACCATCTCTGGTTGGTAGGAAGTTGGCCGACTTGGTAAGTCGATCGTCGATCACCCTTCTTCACCTACGATCTGTAAGAGCTGCTAAGATTTCTCCTTTGCTGAAAAGATAAATCCGGTCTCATCCCTTGGATGAACCATGCCCATTACCTAATACACTCAATCCTGACATGAATGATACATTCATGCCATGGACGACGTTGTAAGGCCTCGATGCTACTACCAAGAGATCCAACCATTACTCTCGCCTCCAAGGGTCGAGTCACACTGTCGGCATCAGTGTGTGGTCACTGAGTCTTCTCCAGTATGAATCTCGAAAGTGAGGGTCAAGTCAACAGTTTAAACCAGAACCTCTTAGTACACAAAAAGGAAGGAAAGAAAACGTCACAAGGACAATTTTCTTTTATTACTGCAGCTCGAAGTACAAAGACACAAAGCAAACACAACAACGACAACATGTAAACTAGAAGCACCAAAAACAAAGGCCTCAATGCATGGAACTAGTCCCGCTCCTATCCTCCTACTTTCGAAGCTCCATAGTCGTATGATTCAGATACCTGAAGATGTGATCTCCCATATCCACTCATTCCCAACGGTCGGAGTGGACCTCCTGGTGGTGGTGGTGGAAACACCTCGAAGTGTCATCCACTACCAGCTGCACAGCCAGCTCCTCTGCCACGGTCGCCTGCTCCTTGCAGTCCGCCTTGATCGAACCTCTGCCTCTGCCTGGGAGGTCCTTCATCTATTTCCTGATCTTCTGTACGGTGGGTCGGACAGTCACGTGCCATGTGACCAAGATCACCGCAAGATTAACACTACCCGCTCCTGGCACGACTGGCTCTGTCTCCACTCCGGTTTCCCCACACAACTAGACCTGAGTCGTGCAGTCGGCCACCAGTGGGTCTGGACCTCTTGGACCCCTGTGTCATCTATCTACTGCCAGCTGCAGAAGACTCTACTGCAAGTCGACTAGTGGTGGTTCCCGCTACTGGAGACTGCTCAGCAAGAAAACTCTCCACTATAAGGGCTCACTCCAACACTCCCATCTGCGTCAGAATGTTGTGTGAGATAACTGAATCTCTAATATCTCGCCTGAGTCCCTGCTCGAAGGTCCGGGCCCTGAAGAACGGGTCTCGTACCATATCAGTGGAGTAGCGTGAGAGGTCTGTGAACCTCACTGAGTACTGATCTACACTCATGCTGCCCTGATGTAGATGAAGTAGCTCCTGTATCCGCACCGCTCAAAGGGTGGCTGGTACAAACTCCGCCCGGAACATGCTCTCGAAGTCTTCCCATTGAAGTGACGCCTCATCATGCATCTAGAGCATCAGGATCCACCATCTTCCTACTACTGCATGAAGGAGGATGGCAGCAAGGATCACCATAAAATTTGCTGGTGTACCTACTAGCCTGAAGACTCTCACCATAGCCTCCATTCAGTCCTCAGCCGCCTGTGGGTCCTTCTCTCCCCAAAACCTGGGTGGCCTCTGGCGCTGGAACTCTTGCAGTGTTCTCAAGAGGCGTACATCACCTGCTGCTGGGGATGGTGGCATCAGTGGCCCAATGGAAAATAGTACTGATGGTGCCTCAACTGGGAGGGGTCCCTGTGCTGAGGCATCGTCGCTCGGCGGGATGTCAGTACGTACAACTCTTGGGGCTCCATCTGGTCGTCTGCGGGGAGGCATCTGAAAAAAACAGATGCGACACAGTAAAAAGACTATACCTGGTGAGCTGACCTGGTTTGAGCTCACTTAAAGAAAAATTTTGGAAACACACACGCAATCAGTGTTTTCATGCACTGAGTCAGAAATCAGAAGTCAGGGTCCTGGTGTATGAATACATCAGCCGCCGCACCAACACTGGACTCCCTCAATTGAAAACCACACTCAGTACGCTTAAGACTATTGCTTCACAGAAAATAAAATATCAGAGTCCTAAGTTCTGTGGTAGAACCGAATCATCTGATAACAATTTGTCACGACCCGTCCCCCGGGGCACGCATTGTGACTACCCCAAGCCCGCCTTCCATAGGCCAGGGGCTGGCGACTAGCACCAAAGGCATAATTCCCTAGAACTGGGAAGGAATTGCCTTTATAAAATGTAAACACACACAACCATAGAACAAGAAGAAGCAAACACTAAGTAATGTAGTATAACAAGTGTGCTGAAAATACAAAGGGGCCAGAAATACAAGCCTGACAGAAAGGTACAACTAAAACTGATGAAAGTACAATGAAAAATACAAACAGCTGAATGGTGAAGCATCTCTTGGATCGTCTTCCGGGTTCCTACCTGAAGGGTAGGTACAAATGTCCTCCTCAGCACTCCGCATCTATCGGTCCGCTTCGTGTGCCGTCACGCTGAGTGTCCACCTTCAGGTACCATCCAGTCCTCGTACACTCTGCCTCAGTCAGCACTGTCCATCATCTGCATCCCACACAATGAGGTGCGGGTATAGCCCGTGCAGGGGTGAGTATAACGATACTCAGTAGGGAACCCGATACCCTCAAGGTCTCACTAAATCCAACAAGGATAAACCACAAAGAAAGATCTCAACAGATAACCTTTACTTAGGTATATGCCCATACATATACCTAAGTTATCAAGTAACCCATCTCAATCATGAGGAAAACACAAAGGTCATTGACTCAGCTCAAACCAGGATTTTCATTATCGAAACCACAACTGCTGGAGAGCTCCTCCTCTGTCGAGTACAGTGATCCTTTCACGACTCCGAGGCGCTGCTCACTAATCATAGATGGCTGAGGTATTCCTCCTATCGAGTACCGCGAGTCTACTGCCAAATACCGGGCGCTCCCCCTAATTTCCTATAGAGGTACTCCTCCTCTCGAGTATCACGGGTTTGCTGCCAACTACCAGGCGCTCCGTCCACTGTGGGTCTACCGCCAAATACCGGGCGCTCCATCCACTGGGCTAATCGAATCACTCCGAGTAGTATCCGTCAAGCAGTCGTCAGGTCTACAGCTACTAGGTCTCCGCATTCCATACGCTCGTCTCTAGGAGGGTCCTCTCCATGAGCTACTGGTCGATATTTCCAAGTGTCACGTATTATCATGTGGAAGTATCTCAAAGGACCGCCTCGTCATAGGGGTCTCAACGCAACAGACGTCGCGTCAATCAGACACCCGGTCTGTGAGTTATTAGCATTTCCGTTCCAGGGGCCCGATTGGTTTCATGTTCGGTCCAACCTGGTCGTACGTTAAATGACAATAGTTAACCAAACCAGTCACACCATTGTGATCCATACCGAAAAACACACAAGATGGACTACCCATTAGTCCAAAACGGATAACCGGTGAAAATGTTTCATTTCACCACAACACGCACGAACCGGGTCTCGTGGGGCCCGTGCCCCCACCTAGACTTAAAAATCCAAAATTGGACTTGAAACATCCGTCTTAATTCCAGGGTTGCAACGTCGTAGACGGTTCGTCATTCTGACACCGTATGAGAGAGATATGTCAGATACAATATCCCGTAATAATAATAATATTATTATCATTGGGTGTTTCGTGGATCCGAGCCATGAACCAGAATTTAGTATCGAACATTAGACTTGAATCGACCATCTTAAAGACCGAATTACATCGCCATTGACGGAAAGCCAATCGGGCGTCTCATGCATGATTTATGGCGGGTCGAAGATTTAATAATAATATTAAATCTATTATTTTCCGAGGGTTTCAGGTACCCAATCCAAAAACATGAAAAAGACATCCAATATTGGACTCAGAATTTCCATCTCGGAATCTGGGTCGCACTGCTGCATATGGTTCGTGAAACTGAGGTTGCACGAATAAGTTACGGTCGAAAAAGTGTTTTATCAACAAAATTAATAATAACAATATTTTATTATTATTATTAATTGTTTATTTAATTCATATTTCCAACTCTAAAATCAATCACGCTTTGGCCCCTTCTAGAGGGCTAGGATTTATCAACAAATCCCTCAATTACCATTTATTTATCTTTTAAATTTTAATCCCTTTAAAATTTATTCTCTCTCCAATCTACCACATTATTCCACATTCCCTTCTCCTCCAAATTTCACGCAGCCCTCACGAACCGGGAACGCTGCACCTCCACCTCACACACGACCTGCTTCTAGCCTGCCACGCTACTACGTCTCCGATCTGATGAACCTTCGTTCTAACCCCAACAACTATGACGATCGCAGATTCTTGATCCTCAGATTGAGATCTCCACGTCCGTATGACGTGCTCAATGAAACATCAAGTTTCCAACGCGCTTAATTATTTGACGATGAAGAACATGAGAAGAATGCACGGACCATGAATAAGAAAGGATCTAGGTTTAAGTGCAGATCGATAGCCATGTTATTTTGGCCATTGTTTTTGAGAGTCAAGAATATGGGGGATTGGAAATTAAATATTTATCATGCTTTAAGAATCTCAAATTCAGTATAAACAAGAAGAAAATTAATTCAATCAATTTTTTATCGATCAGTGAATTATTTTATTTAATTCACGTTCATCATGAGAAATTAAACCAGGGTAAGGAATCCAAAAATATAAATCCTACAAATAAACGCTCAAGCTCGAGGGTATAAACCACATAAAAGTAATATACAATATCCCCCTACCTCGCAAAGACGCTGCACGTCGTCGATCCACAGAAGACGAACGTCGTGGTAGATGGCGTCGTGAAGAACAGCGTCTCGGAGAAGAGAAAGGAAGGTGCATAATCGTTATTCATGGAACCGGTGTCGTGGAGAAGAGGGCGTCGTTCTTCGTTGGAGGCGTTCTTCGTCGAAGAGAAGAACACTTTCTTTATCTATATGTCCAGATCTTTCCCAGGTTTTCTCCAACACCACAATTGCCCAACTAAAATAATATCTCTTCCTATTGTTTTCATCTCACAACAATTGATTTAAGAATCAAACACTATAATTAATTAGTTGTAGAATCTCCTTAATTAATTATATTGTTTGGTCAATTTAATTGGGGGGAAGGTGGAGAGTTTAACACACTTAATAAAGAGAATGGTTGTCACAATAAATGCAAGGGAGTTTATGGGGGGTTTCAAGGGAGATGAAAGGTTGGGGCTCGTGTCGGCCCCAACTCCCAAATATCCACACAAGGGTAGTTAGGTGGTTGTGGGTCCCACCCGTAACTCCCCTTTGTAGGATTTAACCACCATAGATATAAATAAAATTGTTCTAACGATTTTATTTATTTAATTCTAAATCCCCAATTATTAATTCTCAACACGCTTAAAACACAACTACGGTAAAGGTTCCCTTAAGCAATTACTGGCACTGTGAGTTCATCGGTGCCCTCAGATTTCAATTCCGAGCACTGGTTCAAAAGATAGGAAAACGCGCTCGTTCATTCACTGAATGTACCTGAGCTAAACTTCAGAAATTGATTCCGGGAACATCGGGCCTCAGAATCAAGTGTCGTCAGAAGCCACAGACACATAAAATTCCAAAGTATTTAAGAAAAAATTTTCCTTGAAATTTCTTGGTCTTTACAGTGTGGGGATGTGAAGTGTTTATTAAGGCCAATTATAGAATTTTTTTTCTATGAGGCACAATGTTTATATTTATAGGATATCCTATTAAAATAAAGGGATATTATTTATACAACCTTTCAAAAAGGGTAATAGTGGCCAGATTTTCCATGTTTCTTGAGGGGGGGGGGGCACATCTCCAAAAGAGATAGTGGTAGTAAGATCAAATTTTATGAAGTCAATGATTAAGATATATAAGAGTTTGAACAATAGAAAATTTTATAAGGCCCTATATAAGAGGTTTTTATGGAGACACAATTACTGCATAGGAGAAACAGAGTGTTTATATAACCAAAGAGATATGGTTTTCTTGTTACTATGTATGGTGATTAATTATTAGTTGATAATGACGAACCTTTATCCTAAAAGGATGTAGTAAATAGATTAGAAGTTGAAAGATGGAAAGAATACATAAATTTTGAGATGGATTCCATGAATCAGAATCAAATCCAGGTTCTAGTAGATCCTTTAGTATATGAAAAGACTATTGGTTTAAAATGATTATTCAAGAAGAAACTAGAATTAGAAGGTATATTTATTACATATAATGAAATACGAGTCTCTAAAGGGTTGAAGAAATGTCAGGGTATAGACTATGATTTTTTTCACTAATAGATATTTTGAAATACATAAAAATGATGCTTTCCATAATAGATTAATATGATTATGATATTTTGAAAATAGATTTCCAAACCAAATTCCTTAATGAAAACATTATGGAAGTCATATATATATGACATAACAAGAAGGGTTTGTGACTCCAAGTGATGAGAATAAGGTATGAGAGTTATATAAATCCATTTATAGGTTGAAGAAAGAATTAAGATCCTAGAAATTTCACTTTGATGAATCCATTAGACAATTTGGTTTAAGAAAGAATGAATCTAATCCCTGTTTCAATAAAAGGTTTAGTGGGAGTGAAATTATTTTCCTTATAGTATATGTTGATGATATATTACTGATGGAAAATGAGATAAAAATTCTACAGTCTATTAATACGTGCTTGAATAAGTGATTCTCTATGAATGAATTATATAAATAATCCTTCCTTATAGGGATCAAGATAATTTTTTGATTGATCTAAGAAGCCGCTTGGACTAAGTCATGGCACATACACTGATAATTTATTGAAGAAATTTAGTATAGAACTTTCCAATAGGGTATTGTTTCCAATGTCACAAGGTATATGTCTCTCTATGAAAATGTGTCCTCAAACATAATAGAAGATATATAGGATAATAAATATTCCTTATAAATCAATAATAGGATCTGTCATGTATGTCATGCTATATACCCGACTTGATTTTTTTATGACTTGATCATGGTAGGAAAATACCAAGCAAACCAAGAATACTAACATTATATTTATGTGAAGACTATATTAAAGTAACTGACATGTACTAAGGATATTTTTATATTTTATGGAGGATATGGGGATCTAGTTATAACGGAATATAAAATTTTTAATTTCCCTATATATCATAATAATATGAAATTGTTTTTGGGATATGAATTCTATCTTAATAGAGGAGTTGTGAGATGGAAGATATCAAATCAGCCAATGGTATCTAGTTCTATAATAGATTATAAGTATATTTTGGATTTGGATGCAACTAAATTATCATTTTGGATACAAAACTTTATCCTATATCTTGATGTGTTTCATAGAATTAAATATGTTATCACATCATATTGTGATAATACCACATTAGTGGCTCTCGATAAGGAGCCAAGGCCATATCAATGGATGAAGCATATAATTTGGAAGTATCACATATTGATGTATTTTTATCAAAGAGGAGATGTCATAGTAATAATATTTTCCATATAATAGAATTTAGTGGACTCTTTTATAAAATACTTATATTAGTTGAATCATGAATATCATGTGAAATCTAGATGAAAAAAATTCATTAATAGTCAGTTCTAGTGGAAGTGGGAGTTTTTTTTCAATTGGTTCCTTAGAACCAACTACTTTTTAATTTTATTACCTATATATTTAAATAATTTAATATTATGAAATATCTTATCACATGGTGAGTGTTATTCTATATAACATTAATGTGATAAATTTCTTAGAATATCTATTTCATCAGAAGGTCATAATAATTCCCCACTATGATGAGAACCTTGAGGTTCTCTATAGATATTCTTAAATATATTTTATATGGTTTAATGAAATATATCTGATGAGACACAACTATTATTTGGTTATCAGGTGTAGTGGGGTTCATAAGACATTAAGACTTCTTCTCATGATGTTCTCACCTGGTAATCTCTAAGAGAAGAGGTTATGAGAAAAATGTTATATATTTCATTGGATATTATTATCTGTGTATGTGATTATTATTCCTTAGACTTGATATTATTATTTATTTATACTATTAATGACATACTTTGATGTATTAATGAAAACAGTGATGATATATGCTCTTGGTGAGGTAGGATATGTTCAGTGCATTATACGCTATATGACATTAATGAATATGTCAAGAAAGGATTTATACCTTTTGTGTTAATGTAAGTATAAATCTAAGGAAATTTTATTAGATTGAAATATTTGATTAGTTCAATGGAAATAATGATTTTATTTATGTTTTCATTTTAGGAAAGTCAAAGAAAGATATTCAAGCACACAGGTTGATGAAAAAAGTATGCAACCATCTTGATGAGATATCAAGATAAAGGGATTATATTACACAGTTAAATCCCATATGATTTTTTTTCATTAAAACATTAACATATTTCTATATGGGTTTCTTGAAGTATTACTAGAATCTAATCTTAGACATTATTCCAGTTAACCTAATTCCATTGAGAAAGTGTCCTAAAGTAATACACACTGTGTATCGAGAACCTCAGTTAAATTCCTTTTGAATTTAATATTAGAATAAATATTATTCTCAAATTCCGAGGAATAATAATTATTAAGGTTATTTCATAAATATTTATTGTACAAATAATACCATGATATTTATTTATTTAAATAAATATTTATTATTCAAGGTTTAATAAATGCTAAAGAGGATTTCAGGATGAGTTAAGGGTCCTAGAGAAATTGTTTCCGATTCTTTCACTGGGGCACATGCGTCCGTCTTCTTGAGTACAAAAGGCATGGTTCTTGTTGCCTCACATTCTCTCTTTCTAAAGGCGGGCGACATCCGTCCCTTGTTCAGGGATGTTTTCTCCTTGATCGAAACAGGACGATGGGATGTCGGTTCTTCCTTCTGTGGATTCCTCCTCAGAACTTGTCACCTAGTCCGGATCTCCCTTATAGATTTAATACATTGTTCGTGAAACTCTTCCTAGAGCCATATATTCATAGACGCCGGTTAATTACACTACTTCTGTCAGGACATTCCAAGGGGTCCGGCCAGGGTAGTAACCTTCAGTTGGTGGAGTAGTCACGTTGGGACATCACTGGCGTGTCTGGACGCTGGAACACTGACGTGTCTGGGTTTCTTCCCCTTATTATAGGTCTTCTCGAGGGTGCAGAAGCTCGAGTCATCCCACATTGTATGTGGGGAATTATATTCCATAGGCATATCTCTGAGGTTTTTCTCAGCTTCCCATGTTTAACACAGGGTATACCACGGGTTTAACGTCTAAAAGAGACGGATCTGACTGATCGGAACACTGACTAGAGTGGATCAGATTGGTGTAACCCCTGGAGGGAAAACTGATGTCGGGGCTAACACGTGGTTAGATACCCAGCTACCACTAGGAGCAGTGGGGAGGTGAATTGGCATGATCTCACCGGAATGTGGTGGCCTGGGTAAGAATCAGGATGGATGATGGGTGGTTAAGTGAAGTGGATGGATAATGAAATGGAGTTGACTCGAGGGAGACAATGATGTTGGGAATGAGCCTCGAAGAGACTTCCTACATATCCCTATGGTAGGTAATCAAAGTCCGCATAGTTCGGTGGGACGATGGGACTCCTGAGGAGGAGGCCCGTTAGAATGGACACATGGATGGGATTCGGAGGAAATAGAACCTCCAGGTTAGGGAATGATCTTCCCAGAACACATGGGATCAAAAGATAAATCAGGATGAGATATGAGTGATGGGATTAAACCTCAGGGAGGCTTCCTATTTATCCCCGTGGAAGGGAATCAAAGTCCACGTAGTTCATCTGATGACGACTTACCGTCGATAGGGGACTTCAACTGCTTCCCGTCGAATGGGGTTGGAAATGTATTACCGTTGATGGGGATATCAACGGCTTACTGCTGAATGTGGCTGAACCTCAGGGAGTCTTTCTACGTACCCTGTCTAGGAGACAGGGATCAAATCCGACATAGTTCCAGTTGGTATGGGGCTTACACTATAGGCTTCCCAAGATCGGTTTGAAGCCACTAGGATGGACCAGGTATGTGGATCCCAATAAGGGGTACAAAAACAACTTACCATTGGGTAGAGTTGAAAATGGATTACCGCTGGGTAGGGATCACAACGGATTACCACCGGATGGGGGATAAAAGGGGCATACGGTTTAACATCATGCAGGACGGGGGTGAACCGATGTGAAAGGGGGTTGGAACCGATGGTTGTTGGTCTTGAACCTCAGGGAGGCTTCCTACGTACCATGCCTTGGCATGGATCAAAGTCCCCGTAGTTCAGAGTGGCGATTGTTACACCGACGTGAAGATGGTCGGGACTAATTCGTTGTTGGGAATGAACCTCAGGGTGGCTTCCTACATACCTTACCTTGACAAGGATCAAAGTCCATGTAGTTAGAGAACAGGAGTCGGTGAACCGACGTGAATGAGGACCTAGGGTCCATATGGATGGTGGGATTGAACCTCATGGAGGCTTCCTACGTATCCCTGTGGCATGGAATCAAAGTCCACTTAGTTTGGGAAGGTGTGGTCTAACCGACGTGATAGGGGTCGGATTGACCGGGTTTTGGGATTGAACCTCAGGGAGGATTCCTACGTACCTTGCCTTGGAATGGATCAAAGTTCACAAAGTTCAAAAGGGTGTGTGGGTCTTACACTCTAGGATGCCTGGAGAGGATTTCATGGTCGATGCTTGCTCTAATCCCACGTGAGTCATGATCGGTGTGAGAAAAAATAGGAAGCAAAGACCTGAAGACCACGTCATGAAAGGTGCATCCATGGGAAGTGGAATGGGTCTTACACATGGTTAGTGGACCAAAAAAGGAAACAGGGGGTTACATGTGGTTCGCAGCCCAGGAAGTTGGAGATTGGGACTTACTCCAAGAAGGAGGCCCAGGTGGTGAAAAATCCCAACGAGAGAGGGATTTGGAACCGAATAAAGGAGGGATCCGGTTCCCATCCCCCCTCTATTTCCCTTGGGACCAAAGAAGAAAGGAGGAGAGGGTATGCTACCTCCTGCGAGAAAGGCCAGGGGCTTACACCAAGGTGGTTTCCCTACCTCATGGACAGGCGCCGCTCCGATAAGGAGGATGTCATTCCTTGTGAGTAATGTTCACATTCTTGTAGAGATGAGCGTGAGTAAGGAATGTCCGAGCCAGAGAACCCCATGTAGGATGCATGGGGAGAAGGTCATAGTTTAACGTCATGTGTTGAGGATGAGGGTGCATGGTAGTTTAACGTCCTACAGCTCGAACGAGTGCGGGTTCACTCCGCACCCCCTAGGTCTTACATGACCGATACCTACCGCCCCTTGGGGGAGGGAAGGCATCAACAATTCTATAACGAGGGGGTGTTATGAAGTGATCCGTTGGGGGGGGGTCCACGTTAGAATGGCTATGCGAAGAAGCAATAGCTATTAGCATGACTATGCGAAGAAGCATGAGGCGAAGCAACGCAACAGGAAATGGTGTCCAAGGGACTTTGAAATTGCTTCATGCAAACCTGGAGGGTCACATGGGAAAATGAATTGCAGAGCAGAGGGGTTCATAGGCAGAGGCCTTTTGAATCTCTAGTGCTCCATGTAGTGAAGGAGCTTTGTGAAGGGGTATGCTTCACGAAGTGCAGTGTCCCAGCCTAAACATAGGGCATAAGTGTATATGGTAGGTGCTTCGTGAAGTGGAAAGGCATTCCCGGAGCAATGTCTCGCGAATCAAGGGTGCCTCCTGAATAATAACATTGTGAAGCAATGTGCTTCGCGAAGTACAGTGACCGTGCCTTAGCATGCAGGTCACATGTGTATGAAGGGTGTTTCATGAAGCATAAATGATTTTCAATGACCTGAGTCCCCTTGGGGATCTCCTTCCTTCACGAAGGCCCATGGGCTTCATGAAAGGAATCCCGCTCAAAAGAGGGGTTGAAATTAAGCCAAGGGGGAGGCACTTCGCAATGAAAAAGTGCCTCGAGAAGCTCATGGTTTGCAGAGAAAGAAGTGATTCACAATTTTGGGAGCTAGGAAGTCGAAAGGTCAGATGATCCATCTGTTGGGCTTGAGGGGAGCCCTATATTTATTGGTAAGAGGCACCATGAAGCAGAGCTCGCTCGGCGCGAAGATGAAGCTTGCTCCGCGGTGGGTCTCGAATGTCAAAGGGTTTCGCGGAGCATCCCACCTCCTTGCTCTACGGTGGGTCGCAAACATCAACTTCATTCATGGAGAATCCCGCCTCCTTGCTCCGCGGAGGGATCACGAATGTCAACTTCATTCGTGGATCATCCTTCCTCCTTGCTTCGTGGTGGGTCACGAATGTCAACTTCATTCGCGGAGCATCCCCCCTCCTTGCTTCACGGCGGGTTGTAGGGCCATGGGAGCTCTGCGAACAGGCTTCGTGAGGCTACCCTGGAGGCTTTCGTATGTTCTTCTATGTCCCCAATTTTGGCACAAACAAATTCCACCCCTCAGACTTGGAGCTGAGGGGAAATGAAGGGTCAATGTATGAGGGTCAATTGCCAAAATACCTCAGCCATTCGCGATGCTGTCTCATGAAGAGGGCTTGCGAGGCGGATATGCGACGTGCAGGTTGAGCGCACCGTGAATCTTGGCACGATATGGACACGCTGCGAAGCTTTGAAGGTCTTCACCTATAAATATGGGGAATGACCTCTATTTTTTCCTTTCTTCTCTCTATGAATTTGGATTTTATCACTCTTGATTTGCGAGGCTTCCGTGTACTCCGTGATTGATCTTCGCGGATTGGGTCTCTACTTCGCCGCGCATAGTGAGTCTTTGACTTCGCGTCAAAGCGTTTTGCTTCTTGGCGTTGTTAGGACGGGGCAAGACTCCACGAACAGTCTTTGCGCACGCGCTCCGGGAACTTACTCTGCAACCGAGCTTCACAATTCATCCAAACGAATGCTCAAACTCAAGAATTAAATGGATCGTCAGGAGGTTTCTAGGGGGGTCCTTGTGGACACTGTCTGAAGGGAGGAGATGGAAAATAGCTTCGTTCTAGGGGAGTTGGTACGAAGCCACTTTGACTATGATTTGTTAATGTAGCTGCTGACAGAAATACAAAGGAAATATCTGCTATGCAAGAGGATACCTTTGTATGTATTCGGGATGAGGGACGACGTCTTCATCCCTAAAGTAAGTAGGGATGAGCCAACTTATTGGTTCAAAAGTACACTGTGTTAGCTCCAATGGTTCAGGGCATCTGCCGGTCATGCCCAAGAGGACTTCACGCCCGTCAATGCTGAATACCTATATAATCACCTGAAAAACCTGGATGGGAAGGCACTGCAGCTAGAGACATACCCTCCTTTATAGTAGACATTCTTGAAGGCAACCTTGAGGAACCCGATGAAGGGATGGTCTGAGGAGTGGGAATTGCGCCAAGGAAGCAACTTTATAGAAGATTGGGCTTGGGCGTACTGGGTAGGTGCCTCATGTGAGGAATTCGGGGCAGATATGAGAAGAGTGGGTCTATATGAGGTCTCTTGGGCCTCCCAATTCCACATCTACCAACCGAAGCAGCTAATGTCGGAGCTGCTGATCATGTGGTCTTCGAGGACTAATACGTTTCATCTACACCACGGGGAGGTCGACATCAGTTTGTGGGATGTGCACCAGATCTCAGGGGTCCCAATATTGGGGGCAATGTATGATGAATTCCTCCCTGTTATGGGTGCGTGGGAGGATCCAGAGCAGATTCCGCCACTGAAAATGGCGTTGATGAGGCTGGTGCCCAGAGAGGACAAGGAAGCAGTGAGGGATGTCCATTTTAGATGGTGGTTCAAGCAGTTTCTGAACTTCCCGGTAGACAGATAGTTTCCGGTGAGGCCTTGGAATTGCCTAAAGGGGGCTCAACGGGGTAAGAAGCACTCGTACTGGCGGCTGTTGGAGGAAAGCTAGAGGAAAACCTGGGGGTTTAGCATCAGCACCGAGTAGCAGCCGATGGTCAGGATGTCATCATTCATCGTGGCTCTCATTTGTGGTTGGATCCTGCCGGTGAGGGATAAAAACATGGGCGTGTGACCAAGAATATTCATTATGGAGTCCATGTTGGTGATCAGAGGGTGAGTCAACCTCTGTATCCCGATGCTTGCCAAGTTGTACAAGATGCTGTGGCACGTCAGTGAGGGGAAGAGGCCACAGAGGATATGCGGGCCATTCCACCTCTTGTATGGGTGGATAGCGGCGCACGTTAGGGGGGGGTTTATGAATACCTAAACCCCATCTCGCCTCTAGGGTCGAACTTCCACCCATCAATTCTGAATGTTGTGGGAAGCTTTCCGGCCAATCTAACCACACTGTTGGTACTGAACTAGGTGTGGAAGGTGGATGAATTCAAATTTCACCCATTTTTGTTGCCAACAGGTGATTTTACTGATGAAGGACAAGGAACGGAAGAGCACCGATCCTATCTCCTGGAATTTTTAGGTGGCGTTCTTGTGGTGATGGTGGACCGTGAGCCCCTCTACGAGTCATACACCCCACACCGGTTTGAAATAAAATTCTGGTGCATGTAGAGACTAACCCCGTGGGTCTATTTGGAGGTGTGCCATGAAGAACACCCGTGTGTGATGAGGTAGATGTGGCTAATGTTCACATGGTAATATGGGAATATTCGGAATGAACTGCCCCCACCTACCACCATCTTCGGGCTGGTGAAGGAGTATGTCATAAGCTGGGAGGCAGCTTATCTGGGGGAGATGATGAAGCAGCCAAACGTTCGGGTTGGTGATGGTGAGCCTTCCCAATCTTGAGGTTGGGGCTGGAAGGTGGCAAGTACATCCTGCGATGGCGGGGCTTCCATGGTGGCGAGACCCTTACTGGTCGAGGGTGAGATAAGAGTGGCGGATCCTACAACGTCAGCGGACCCGGTGGTCCTAGAATAATAGAGTCATCCCGAGGGGAGGCCACTGAGAGGATTTCATAGAATATCCACTCAAGCTCTGGGGAAATGGCTACGCCACATTGACAAGCTAGAGAACACTGTCTTCCTAGAGGCCTGGTATATCTGGGAGGTCAACATGCAATTCCTCAGCCTGTCCGAGATGTAGAAACATTTTAACCATCTTGGGATGGACTTGATGGGAATATGCCCTATTAGGTCGAGCTTTGCGGTGTCCCAGGCGGAGGAGGAGCAATAACTAACAGAGCTGGAAGACTTTGTGCATTCCCGGGGTGCTCCTCGTCCAATGACAGATTGTGTCAAGGTGTTGCTGGATCATACGGTCCCACCACATTTGTCAGCTGCTTATTTGAGAGAGTGCTTCCCTATTCCAGCAGAATCGAACGAGTCCTCTTGGGGGGACAAGTCCAGTAGAGGGATCCCGTTGGAGGAGGGAGAGGTCGGAGATCAAGCCTTAGAATTTGAAGAGTTTGTAGAGGCCCTCGAGGTAAAATCCCAAGCCCCTTACTCAGGGTCTGCTTCCAGGCCTTCAGGAATCCTTACTAATATCTAAACTGTACAGGAGGACCTCATACACAGAACCCGATCTCATGTCTCAACGAATGCTGATGTAGGGCCTTTAGTATCTACACATATGACTGCATCTGTTGCTATATCCAGCGGGACCAGGACACCTAAGGAGCTTTCAGATCTCCCGATAATATACGAGGGACCACGCCTCGGGGACCCAATGACATCAACCCAAGAACTAGACCAGGAATTCGATCTATTTACGTATCCTCTACCAAATTTATGATGTCACACATTGACCATGTTATCTGACGTTCACCCCCCCCCCCCTTTTGGTACACACAGTTCTTCAAATGGAATGGGATGCCTTGGCTAGGTTGGTCGGGGCTTCTGGCAGCATCCTTCCCAAGGGAATGTCGGTGGTCGTGGAGGTGAAGGTCCAAACCGACCAAGAAGCGGTGCTCCCAATCACCAGTGGGACTATCAGCGGGGATGAACCCGAGATTATTGAGGTGTGATCCAAAGATGAGGACCGATCAGACATCTCACGTCCTGCCATACCTGATTAAACACCATATATGGACCCTACTGACGAGTTCCTAGGGGTGTTCCCCACATATGAACCTGCCAACTGTGCCGACTAAGATGAGAAAACCTCTGATGAAGAGGACAGAAAAATAGTCCATCGTCGATCATGGAAGCTGATCAAGCGCTTTATTGATGACACCCCCAAGCACTATGGCTGGATGGGATGGACAGACTTTGCTTACAACTATGTGAACTGTAATCTGGGGGAGTGGATGCCCAACGTCTGCACATGCTCATCAGAGATCTCATGGAGGAGAATATTTGGGAATCTGACCGTGGCCACATTGTGGGATGGTAGCGAAGGAAAGCGGTGAACATCAAGAGACTCCAGGAGGCTGAAAGCGAGGTTCAACAACTACAGGCCTGGGCGGAAGAACACTCTACCTCTCTCAATGCGTAATCAGAGCTAATATTATGATTTAAGTCCCATATGGCAGAGGCCTAAAAGCGTATGAAGCAAGCCTCTAAAGAGATGTCCATCATCCGGACCGACATAGAGCGGGCCTAGATTACGGCTGATGAATTGTGCCTCATCGCTGCTGAGGAGGACCAGGAGATGAACAAGCGGCAACACATCCTATACACCACAAGCCAAAGGGTGGTGGAGGTGCTACGTTCTTTTGACGAGGTTAACCCATCCATGGGAGTGATCGACCCTCAGGTGTTGTAGTGCACTTGACTTTTGAACGCACTTTCACACTTTGATTATTTTATGCTAGCTGCATGTATAAGTTCCTTTATTTGTGTTGGTTTTATATGCATCTGTTATATTCGTGAAATGCCCAGCGTTCAATCCCTAAGCTCACGTGGGTCAGGCCCATTGTGAGAAACAAGGGATGATTGCCGTGTTATTCTGTCTGAACATAAGAGTGTCAACCAAGATTCAAACATTTGGGTTTTGGGAAACCGATTTGGATTTCTAGAAAGGAATGGGATAGGCCCAATTAGAGGATGGTAACCTCAAAAAAATCAATGTTCCATTCTTCCAATGTTCTCTAGCGCATGAGAGGGGTAACGCCAGGGGCGTTGGGATTAATCCAAACATAGGGTAGTGGAATGTGTGAGTATCGATACCCAAAATTCAAAAAACTATAGGGACGACGTGACAATGAAGGATAACTGTTGAGCGTGTTCGAAACATAGTATCCTTATCGTGCCATCCTGGAGTGGAGATAACAAATGAGGGATGAACGTTGACTATGTTCGAAACATAGGGCCTAACTCAAAATGTCATCCATTAGTCTTCCAGAACGTTAGCCCAAGACAGTAGGTGATCCATAGGCTGAGCATCCGTACTGTTAGGGGGTTCCTTTAGATGTGAAAGAGGACGAGGGTACTAATAAGGGGAACACGAAGCATGGAAGGTGGAGTGGTGGTTTTCTCAAATGGAATCCAACTCTCTTGGCATTATGCCACCTTGGTGAGAACACATTAGGCGGGCACATCAGTCTGATCAGGGATCAAACTCATTCTTGAACAAGACCTCTCTATTAAGGACCTGGAATGATCTATAGTTTTACGTAATACCAATAAGGATGATAGAAATGTAGTTTAATGTCGTATTGTAAGGACGGTGAACATAGTTTAATGGTCATACTGCCTAGACCGAGATCGGGGCCGAGGGGCCAGAAGGATTAATGACCCTAGGGATGGGCCCAAGGTGGAATTCCTGGGTGTCGCTACACATCCCATGAGGATGGGAATCAAGCCACACGTAGTCTTGATAGAACATTTTAACGTCATGCTGGACAATGAATCACATGTATGGCATGGCTGCGCCAGTACACGTCCTACCAAAACTACTAAGCCCACATGAGTCGTGCTCGATGTGGGAAACAAGGCGTAGTGGTGGGAATTTCTTGATAAAGGAAGGAGAATGTTATGGGAAAGGGGACGCTTGGTTTACATCGTCCCAATGATGCTAACCCATCCATGTAACGCACCTAGATGCACGAAGAAGTAAAGCTGAATATGTTGGGATTCCACTTGAACATAAGGAAGTGGAAATATGTGAATCATGATGCTTGAGTTCTGGACCACAATGATGGTGGTGTGACAATAGGGGATAAATATTGACCGTTTACTAAACACAGTATCCATATTGTGTTAGCCTGGTATGGGGACAGACAAATGAGGGTCGACTGCTGACCATGTTCGAAACACGGGACCTGTCGCAAATGTTGTCCGGGGTCTTCAAGGACGTTGGCCCAAGACGGTAGGTAAGACAATGTGGCATGAGACCAGACCGTAAAGGGGGTCCCTTCAGACGTGGAAGATGATGAGGATCCAACTAACGGGCACACAAATATTGGTAATGGAATGAGGGGAATGTCCCCGTGAAATTTCCACACTTCGGTCTCTTTGTCAAAACGCATCTGAGTACAACTATAAGACGTATCAGATAGAGGGAATCGAGTCCCTTTCCAAGGAAAAGGGTCTTGGGGTCACACACTCTCAACTTAAGGTCCTAGGGTGGACCATTAAGGGGTGACTTGATTTAATGGACCGGGATCAAGGCGGCGAAGTAGCCAAATGTAACGCGCAGTTTCCATAGGGTGATCTTAGTTTTGGGTCATTGAACTCGGACCATGTTGGGAAAAAATATGGGGAGCACATGGTACAACTATTGAAAAAATTGATGTGAATGAGGACCTAAGAGTTAGTCGCCACACTTCATATTCCTAAATGAGTTCAGGCCAAGGTACCGAAAAAGAGGGGGCAAGATTTTAGGTTCCTGGGGATGGACCTGGAGACAAGATGCCTGGGCGTTCCTACATATCCCATAAGGATGGAAATCAAGACGAACGTAGTTATTGAAGGTTTTCATGTAGTTTAACGTATTGCGGAAAGGATGTGGAGTGGTCTTAGTTTATGGTCATAGAGCTCGGACCACGGGTGGTAGGAAATATGGGAGACACATGGTGGGGTAATTATAAAACCCGACGTGAATGGGAACCTGGGGTTCCGACCACCATGTGTTCCTTTGGGAGGTTTTTGGTCGAGGGACCGAAAATGAAAGTTAGGACAAGACCGAGGCAAAGTGCACGGGTGTTACTACGTATCCCATAAGGATGGGAATCAAGCCATACATAGTTATAGGGACGGCATGGTAAGATACCAGTGCCATGGATAATAAGGTTGTGTGGGTATGGCCCTCACGCCAAAGGAAAAAATATTTGATATATCTTGTTTTTCCTTTAGGATGAAGTGTGTTTTTCTATTTTTTTTAAGTGATGATCCTAGGATAGAAAGTACAGTCATCACCACAAGAATCAAGCCGTATTCAGGCATTAAAAAATGGTATGACATGTGACCAATACCAAACATGATGTCCCCTCAAGTGAGGACATCACAATGCAGTTCTGTTTTTTATTCATGCGTCCAGGATGATAGTGTCATAGTTTAGGGTCATGTGATGGGATCAACCATGCTTTTTTAACATCGTTCAAGATAGACACAATAGTTTAAAGTCATGTGGTACTAAGCATCATAGTTTAAAGTCATATGGATCATACGTATACAGGAGATATGATGTTCTAGAAGGGATGCGTATGGCATGATAAAGCATACCTGACATGAATGAGGACAAGGTCCACACCATACCATGCACAATTCTAAGGAGGAACCCTCAGGATGAGGGTCCATGAAAGATTAGAGGATAAGGGGAAGGAGAAACTAGCTCCCAATTTAGATGGACCCGAAGACGATATGTTCGGGTGTTCCTACATATCCCATGAAAATGGTAATCAAGTTGTATGTAGTTCTTGAAGGTGCCTTTTAACATCATTCGGGACAACATACAATTTAATTTTACATGGGATAGAAAGTAGGAGGGATAACTCAAAGAAAGGGGCATACATGATGAGGCTAATTCAAACCTGACATGAATGAGGAGATAATCCCATACCACACCACGCAGTCTCGTAAGAGTTAAAACCCCGAAGGCAGAACAGAAGAGATAAATTAACGAAACTCAATCTAGACCCAAAGACAAGATGTCTAGGCGTTCCTACGTATCCCATGGGAATGTGAATCATGCTGTACATAGTTCTAAAAAAATAAGATATTAGTTTATGGTATTATATCTCGGACCATAGAGGAGAGGAATCCTTCCATGTAAGTGCAGACCTCAACCCGATCCCTAAGCCAACGCGAGTTAAACTCGGTGTGGGAAACAAGGGCAGAAGAGGTTTTCTGCAATACCTAGAATGCATTCCAGAGGGAAATTGGTGCAGAGCCCCGAATAATGCCCTTACCTTGGCTTTGTCCTCCTACTGTGAAAATTTTCACTAAGGGATAGTACAAAGAGTTTCGAAATTCCACTTTAGACATGATGAGGTGGAAAATGATGTGAATCATGCAACCAATATTTTGGGCTTAATGGGGTTGTTGTGACGATGAAGGATAACTGTTGACCATGGTGGAAACACAGTATCCATATCGTGTGACTTGAAATGGGAACAAAAAATGAGCATCAACCACTGACCGTATTCACAACACGGGACTTGTATCAATTTGTTGTTCAAAAACCTCGAGGACATTGGCCCGTAATGGTAGGAGAGCCCTTGGGACGAACATCCATGCCACTTGGGGGTCCCTTCGGATGTGAAAGGCGATGAAAGCCCTAATAAAGGGAAACACGAAGCCTGGAAGGTGGGTGATGTCTAGGTAGAATCTGAAGCTCTAGGTTCTAGACTAGAGTACTCATGGTAAAATTGGTGAATCGCCGTAGAGGGTTAAGGGGATAAACTTGAGAGAAGCCAATTTGGAAATATGAGCATAGAACAAAGAGATGGAGAACTCTCAAGAGAAATAGGTACATGGTGTGGTTGTTACAAACCCGACGTGAATGAGGTCATAAGCTCGTACCACACCATATATCCCTCTCATGGAAGAATACAGGCCGACAAGACTCAATAACAGGGAGATATTTAAGAGATGGGGCTGGACCTGAAGTCTAGACGTTCGGGCTGTCCTACGTATCCCATTGAAATGGGAATCAAGCCGTACGTAGTTCTTGGTGATGTCATGCAGTTTAACGTCTTGCGGCCAGGACGTGGAGCAAGGGAAAGATACCCCAACGAGGGATGTGTATGGCACGAAGATTAACCCAATGTGAATGAGGAAATAATCCCATATCACACCATACAATACTAAGTGAGAACCTGGGCCGGGGGCCCAGAAAGGTTGAGGGACCTGAGTCTGGGCTGCAGACAGAAGATCACAGCCAGCTTGCAGTTTAACGTCTTGCAGGTAGGATGATAGTGATCTTAGTTTAAGGTCATAGATCTCGGACCGTGGATTCCTAGTTTAATGTCATATGCATGGGATAAGTGAATGAAAAGGGCGAATCATCGTGCCCATGGAAGACAAAAAAGCGGCAACGATGATAGAGGAAAACTATCGACCAGGTTCGCAACACAACATCCCTCCCTTCATGACCTGAGAAAACAATTGTGCATCGACTGTTGACCGTATTCGCAACACGAGACTTGTACCAATTCGTCTCTCAGAATCCTTGGGGACGTTTGACCGAGATGGTAGGAGATCCCTTAGGCTAAATATCCATGTCGTTCGGAGGTCCTTTTGGATCTAGAGAATGATGAAAACCCAAATGATGGGGATCATGGGGCATGATCGGGCCTCTGCTCATGGAAAGGATGATAAATGAAGGAGAGATGCCTCAAGGGGATATGTGTGGAATGGAACAATATCCCGACGTGAATGAGAGAGGAAGCCGACGCCACACCATATGTTCTGACTTGAGGAGAGATCCGGGAATTTTGGGTTGGTCCAATAGACAAAATGTCTGGGCGGTCCAACGTATCCCATGAGGATGATAATCAAGACATACATAGTTCTAAGGGTGCAGTTTAACATCTTGCGGGACAATGTGCAGTTTAATGTCATGCAGGACCAACAGTTTTGGGGTCATGTAGGACCATAAAGTTTAAGGTCATGCGGGACCAGTAGTTTAAGGTAATGCTGGACCGTTGTGGACTTAAGCAAAGTATTGCTTAAGGAACTTGGTGTTGGTGGGAGGATTTATACGCTCAACATCTACGGTGATCAGGGAGTATGCTCCATTGGGGTAAACCTTATGAACAAAGTAAGGTCCTTCCCATTTGGGTTCCAACTTGAGTGGTTTCCTGCCGGGTATCATTGGTGTCCTGAGGGCCAGTACCAAGTCTCCTTGCAGGAATAAGAAGAGGTGAACTCTCTTGTTGAAATATCTGGCCATCCTGTTTTGGTACCTTTCCAGATTGTGTAAGGCACAAATCATGTTCTTGTCGAGCACTTTCAGATTGGACAGACGGATTTCAGCTACTTTATTTGGCACCTGCTGATCGTAAATAGCTGTGCGCAATGAGGGAAACTGAATCACGATGGGAAGAATGGCCTATGCCCTGTACACTAGGGAATATGGAGTCACCTGTGTGGAATTATGATTCTTTGTATGATAATCACAGAGTGAATTGGGGAGCTTGTCTGGCCAACTCTTCTTTTTCTAACCAAACATTTTCTACAAAATGCTAGAGAGGGTCTTGTTGAACGCCTCAATCTATCCATTTGCTTGCGCGTGGTAGCGGGAGGTATGGTTATAATGGATATTGTACTTGGCGTACAATTTCTTTAGCTCAGATTCCCGGAATTTGGTTCCGTTATCGGTGAGGACGGCATGAGGGACACCAAACCGGTAGATGATATTGGAGCTCATGAAGTCCATGGTAGAATGGTCCTTGATCTACTTGAGTGGAACTTCCTCTACCCACTTGGAAAAGAAATCCATACCAGTCAGGATGAACCGACATTGGAGAGCTATCACTGGTGGATAGGGTCCCATGATATCCAGTCCCCAGACTGCGAAGGGCGAAGATTACTTAGTAATATAGAGAGGTTCATGTGGCCAGTGCAAGAAGTTGGCATGAACTTGACACACATGACACCATTTGGAGAACTTGATGCAATCATGGATCATGGAGGGCCAAAAGTACCCCAATCTTCGGATCTGATGGGACAACTTTGGACCAGTGTGGTGGGCACCGTAAGAACCGACATGAACCTCTTGTATGACCTGAGAAATCTAGACTCCCTGGATGCGACGGAGGAGAACACCATCGAACCCACGCTTGTATAGGGTCTGCTCAAGACTGGGACCACTCTGGAGGGTAAACTGCAGCGCGTAACGTCGAATTCGCTGGTGCTCAGCCCGATCTGCCAGAAGATTACTGTGCTGGAGGTATTTAACCAAAGGTATCCTCCAATCGGGAGTTACTTCAATCATCGCATTCGGGGGACCTGGGGATCTTGATGTGGAGGCACCGGTGGTAATATGGATTACCTGTGGTCCATCATTGTCATCTGGAATGATGGGTGCAATGAATCTCTGGTGTGCCACATGAATAATTAGTTCATCCTGTTCGGTCTCTACAAGTGATGCAGCTAGGCCGACCAAGGCATCAGTTCTACCATTCTGTGACCGAGGGACATGGGTAACCTCCTTCCTAGAAGGTAACTGGGCCATTAGCTGGAGAGTGAATTCCAAAAATGGTACGAGCTCTGGTTTCCCGATGACATAGTCACCATTGATCTATTTGATGACTAATTTGGAGTCCCCTTTCACATGTAAATAGGGCACGTCAATCTCGAGGGATAGCTCGAGGCTAGTAATGAGGGACTGATACTCCGCCTCATTGTTGGTGTAGCCTTCTGACAGTAGGAATGAGTATGGAAGAATAGCCTATGCTAGGGTAATAAAGATGATACCCAGACCTACTCTATTGAGCCTGGGTTCATTGAGCCTTCTACCGATGGGGCTCTGGGAGGCGCCATCAAAGTGAATTTTCCAACACGGGATGGCATGATCCACTGAGAGGATTGCCTCGTCGGTAAAATTGAGGTCCAAAGACTGGTCAACATGAGCTGGATGGGCAGCGACGAAATCCACCAATTCTTGTCCCTTGATATCCTTCTGAGGAACGAACCTGATGTCGAACTATTGGAGGATTACGTCCCACTGAGCTAGGCGACCTATCAACATGGGTCGGTTCAATATGTACTTTAGTGGATCTACTCTAGACACCAGATGTACCTCGTGGTGCTGCAGATAATGTTGAAACTTATGTACTTTGAATACCAGTACGAGGTATCTCTTCTCGATAGGGGAGTATTTGGTATCCGTATCGAGGAGCATGCAGCTGAGGTAGTAAAGGTTGTTCTCTACCCCCTCATTGTTTTTCTGGGCGAGGAGGGTGCCAAGAGATCTTTACAGGGTGGTCACATAAAGGACCAATGGATTTCCAGAGATATGTGGCATTAAAACCAGAGGATGGAGAAGATAATTCTTGATTTCCTTGAATGTAGTCTAGCATTCTTTATCCCACTCATAGAGTGTGCCTTTCTTTATGAGCCTAGAAAAGGGATTACACTTTCTGACCAGATTCACGATGAATCGGTGTATGTAGCCTAAGTGGACTTGGAAACCTCTAAGATCCTAGATATTTCTCAGGGGAGGCATCTGGATGATGGCCTTGATCTTCTCCGGGTCGATCTCGATGCCCCGGTGTCTGACAACAAAGCCAAGAAACTTTCAGGAGGTGACTCTAAAAGCACACTTCAGCGGGTTCATCTTCAGGTGGCGAGAACAGAGGAATCCGAACACTTTCTCAAGATATTTTAGATGTTCCTGGCACTAGAGGGATTTGACCACAATATCTTCCACATAACATTCCACCAAGGTCCCAAGGATTGGCTTAAATATGCGATGCATGGCCCGCTAATAGGTGGCACCTGAATTCTTTAAACTGAAGGGCATAACTTGGTAGCAGAAAGTACCTTGTGGTTCCCTGAAGGCTGTAGATTCCTCATCCTCAGGGGCCATAAGGATCTAGTTGTACCCATAGTACCCATCCATGAAGGAGAGGGCTTGGAACCCAGCCGTGGCGTCGATCAAGAGTTCTGTCATTGGAAGGGGGAAATCATCCTTCGGGCAGTGACAGTTGAGATCCCGGAAGTCGATGTAGACTCTGATCTATCCTTTATTCTTCATGACCGGTATGGTGTTAGTCATCTATTTGGGGTACTGGACCCCCCTAAAGAAATTGGATTTGATGAGATTGTCCACTTCGACCGCAACCATAGCACCGTGAGAAGGGTGCATCTTTATGGGAGGCTGCTTGAACCCGCAGTGATTTTCCAAAAGACCGAGGCGGTGGACGGAGACCTGAGGATCTAGTCGTGGCATCTCATCGTAACTCTAGGAAAACATAGTGCTATTTAAGTAATTCCACGTACCACGTTTTCTCCTCGGGGGGCATGGAGGCACTGATCAATGTGGGTCTCGGGTCTGCCTCGCTGCCGAGGTTCACCTGTACCAATTTGTCGACTGTGGCGAAGACACCCTCTTCAAAGGTAGGGGGAGCATCCTCTAAATACTCTTCTTCACTTATGAAGGAGGGATCATCCACGGGGGGAGTTTCTTCTAAGTCGGCAGATCCCTATGGGAGGCTGGTACCAGCCTGAGCGGTAGTGGATGCCGCATCGAGGGACTCTTATGCTCCAGGAACCATAACGATGAAGGATTTCGATCTGATCCCATCTGGTCTTAAGCCCAAGGTGCCACGCTTGATGATTTAAAATCATTAGTGGCACGTCGTCTTGATCTAGTTTATCCAAGCCCAGTGAAATAAGAAAGTATGACATACTGCCATTGCCATGGGGAGGACATCCCGATATCTGATGGGAGTAGGAGGCTCCGGGATCACCTGAGCCTAATCCGTGTAAGAATACAATGTGATTTCCCGATGTCACTTAGACTTGGTAATCTGTTCCCCCCTCTTTCTAGACACAATGAAGCATTTTCCCATATCCAGGGTTGTAGCATCCAATCAGTGGATTGGAAAGATGTAGGAATCTTCTAGATCTAGCCACGGGTCTGTTGCAGCCATGGCATGCTCGACCCCGTTGGTCTGAATCTGTTTGTCCTTGCTCTTGTAGTAGTCGACATCCAGATAACGGGTTTCAAAAGAGGAGAAGTGATATGCGTCACCTTAAAGCATGCCCACTCAACCATTAAGGGAGTATTTGAGGCACTGGTGATATTATGAGGGAACCGCCGCATGCAGGTGGAGCCACGACCTGCCCATCAACGCATTGTAGGTGGTGTCCTGGGAGACAACCATAAACTTGGTGCTGGAAACTAGGATACCTAACTGGGTCTTTAAGTGGATCTTACCAACCGGTATCTGTTCTGTCCTATCATAACCTTGAATTCTTAGGTCAGAGGGGCTCAGATCATCTTCAGAAAATCCTTGTTTTCGTAGTGTCCGAGTCGATATTAAGTTGATCCCAGAGCCCGTGTCAATAAGACAACGGAGGACCTCCACGCCATTGAACTAGCTGGTAATGTACAGTGGGTGAATGTGCCCCTATATAGGAGAACCCTAATCTTCTCCAGAGAATGAGATGATGTCCTAGCATTCAACATTCTTGATTTCCTTAGCATAGAAGGCTTCTATGGATGCTACCTCCGTCTAAAACTGGAGGGGGCTTCTCAAAGCCTCGGTGAGGGCCTCACGCATGTCTGGCGACATGAGAAGAGTCTCGAGGATAGAGAGCCTTGCTGGGATGTTGGCAAGGTGTTTGATAACATCATAATTTCATTCCAGGTGTGAACTTATGCTTACAGGAGGTCGCTCTATGACAGGAGGTATGGTGGGCCCTGCCGACCAGACCGACGGCTGACTGGTGCTGGGAATGTCCTGCTACTCACTATTTGAAGTATACGGAGCACCTGCCTTACTGGGGATACCTGACTAGGACCGGTTTGGGGTGGGGCATGGCTGATCATGGTGAGGCCTAGGTGGATCTCCTTGGTCCAATAGCACAAACGGTAGTGGATGCGGGCCTGATGACATCGAATGAGGAGGCTGCGTATGCTGAGCTCTGTGCTAGGCCTGCTGCCTAGTCTCAGTAGCATAAACAGCCTGGATGGAAGTACTGACCGAAGCACTCCTACAACCCGTATAGCGACGACTCCGCCGACGCTGATGATGATTGGGGACGTTGGGAGGGTCTTCCTGGAAATCTTCATCATCAATAAGCATGTAGGGGTTTACCAACTCTATGGTATTAACCGAGGCATACCCTTGACTATCATTTGAAGAGTCATCTCCTACTGGGCGGATTCTGGGAGGAATAACCATTTCTGGGGGTATGAAGTTGCCGACAGTACCGGATGACTATGGCATCAGCGGGGGAATTTTTTTCCCTTGCACTGTCGATGTTTGCTCTTTTTGGAAGAGGAAGGCCGAGAAGACGATGCAGAGGTAGTGGCTGCAGCCTCTGAAGGATCTGACTGATTCAGGTGTGCATAGATGACACCATGGGCATGAAAAACCATCTTGTGAGCCATCCAGTCATCATACTTCTGGGATCCGCGACTCGAAACCTGATGCCACTCACCCTCGCTATCGTTGTTTCTATCTGGTCTCACGAAGATGCATGGAACCTATGCCGAGGCTGGGCCTAACCGGACTATGTTGTTATATACCTATTCTTGGAGCCAGTCCTTGAACACATAGCATTGTTTGAGAGTGTGCCCCAGGATCTGGTGATAAGGGTAGTAGTTAGGGAGATCAGTGAGGTTTGCCTCTTCTGGACTTCTGCACTTAGGAAAACGAACAATCCCTTGTTCCAAGGCACTTCAGAAATAGCCGGGGACCTAATTTTCGTTGACTGAGTAGGTCTGGTTTCTTCTGTCCAGAAAGGGGGGCCTTGGAGCTTGGCCCTAACGAGGATATGGAGGATCCTGGTTATCTCTCCTAGGTGGTGGTGGCACATTACGGGGGTGGGGGGGAACCTGCCGATTTTGCAGGGGGCGCTGCTAGGCTGGAGACTATGCCTGAGGTGGAGGGCCTCTACGAGTTTGCAGAGGTAGCTCCACTAGTAATAATTCCAGCTGCCTGGGGCCTCTATTTGGGCCACTGTGGTGGGCTCTGCTCTGGCAGCCCTTCTCGCAGGAATTACGGGAGGCAAAGGACATGCCTGGCTAGCCTGTTGTAGGGATTCCTCTAGGTTCTGGGCCTTAACAGAGAAGTCTCAGAATCCTTCGAGGTAGTTCTGGGTGATCAAGGAGGGGAACAGTTCAGTCTTGACATTCCATACACACATCGTCAGTAGTTGATCCTGAGATAGTGGCATGTCAAGGGAGTATGTGAGTCCTTTCCATCGGGTGATAAAGTCTACGACACACTCATTAGACCTCTACTTGAACTTGAAGAGGTATGCGATACTCATCTTCTGGGTGGAAGAACTGAACTGGTAGAGGAATTTCCTCCAGAGGTATTCCCAACTGGCTACTGATCCGATGGGGAGCAAGATATACCATACAAATGCAGGTCCCTCCAACATCTGCATAAACCACTGAAGTTTGGCTGCTTCTTGCTACGCTGGGGTCCCCAACATGGGCCCACATCTTGAGATGAAGTGGGCCAAGTGCTGTGGAGGGTCCCCTATCCCGTTGAAGGGGAAGAAAGTGGGATTTCTGAAACCTGGGGTGATGACATATCATCCACCCACACTGGATATGGCTTACCATCAAGTGGGAGTGCCACCTATTGTGTCTCCAATGTCTCAAGGCGGGAAATGAGTGCTTCCATTGGATCATCTGGGTGGGGGGTCCCTATCTTGACGAGGTTCCCTGACCACCAGTGCGTTTCCAGGTTCTTCAACATGGTAAGAAGGCCCAGCGGCTCTTGGAGCGGCTGGTGGAATGACCTGCGGGGCAGCTGGGGGAACCTTAGTTGGGCCCCAAGGATTTTTACGCCATTTAGGAGGATTCAACGAGACATAACGCACCCTCTTTTCATAGGCTCCGGCCTCAACCCTATCTGCGTGGGTAGGATGATCAGGGTCTCCTGAGGGTAGTTCACCGAGGGGAAGTTGTGCCTGCCCCTGCTGTCCTGGCTGAGAATCACCATAGTTTGGAAGTCGCTTTGCAGCACATTCAACCAGGAGGTCTTTGACCATATTCTTATGTTTAATGAGTTGCTGGTGCAATGCGACTTTTTTGGGGTCTTCTTCTACCTTCTGGACTGATTCGGACGGGTCCAAGGGTTTGGCAGCCCCAAGGTGATCTTTGCCTTTACTGTGATTTCTCCTAAGAACGGATGCCTTAGTGGGCACAGGGAGACCCAATATATTTCTCTGTTGGTGAGTAACCATTCCCAATGGATCCAATAGTGGTGTCAAACCCTCAGGGGGGAGGTCCCCATCAAGGAGCTCTAGCTCATTCTTCTATTCTGCTAGGCTGGCCATGTTGATCGTGACTCTACCTGGGGGCATGTCCTCGATATCACATGGAAGGTCGGGCTACCACTGGATAGTACTGACGAGGAGGATAGCATACTGCCCCCAACCACGAATTTGTACATGGGGGGAAGCCTCCTTGATAATCTTTTGGAGTACCTTGAAACTCTGGATGCATCTTTACTGGAGGGCCTTGTGGTGACCTGGTGACTCAAGGCACTAGGCCATGGGGAGTGAGGCCAGGTCAACCAGACGACATTGTTCTTTGATGTCCTCAAAGTGAGCTTGGATCTTCGGATAAGTCACTCACTGGTGGCGAAGGAAGAAGTGTGTCTCCTAGAGGGTTTCATGGAAATAATCAACTTCCTCTGGGGTGAGAGATTATGGTGCTGCGACCGGCCAAAACTTCTCAGGGAAGTGGTCTGCTGCAAGGATGTTCCATATTCTCCTTGGTTCGGATTCAGGGTCTAGCCCTTCATTTCCCCACTCATCAATTGGAGGAGGCTGAGGAACTGACAATGGTACTAAGGCAAACCGCTGGACCGGTAGGCTGGCTGGTGGAGAATACGACGAATGAGATGACAAACCACTGTATCTTGTGCTGCCCTCCAAAGAGGGTAGCAACTTATCCACCACATCGCTGTAGGACGGGCTTACAACCGAAGTTATTGGTGCAGGGACTAGGGATACTGGCGATGAACCATGACGCTGATCGTCCACCATTGGTCCCCAGAATATCTCTCTATGATCTCTAGTCGAGGTGGAGAGTTCTTCTGGTGATGATGGCGGTGATTTCACGACCGTAACATGTAAGATTTCCAAATTTTCTTCCTCTTGGATATACCTGCGGAGGGAGGAAGGAATCTGGTGGACTTCAATTTTCAGGAGTACGAGGATGATTCACCTCATTCCTGCCCCAACCCTTGACATAGAGGACTAAGGGGAGGGTTCCATCGCTGAGTCGTACTCTGTTTCGAAATCGGAGAATCAGACTGGTTTGATCTCAGTCTGAACCTTATCAACATTCTTTTTGTGGTGGTGATGACCCTCCCTCCTACCTCAGGATGGTTCTTCAGGACAGGGTAGATTTCTGGCATGAGGACCTTCGGCCGTACTAGGGTTGGGGTAGAGAGGATTTCCGCCTGAGTAAGCCGGGGTGTGAGGAGAACCTGGACATATATCAAAGGGGAAGACCTCCATGGGAAGTGCTGAGTGGATAGGACCTCCTCTAGATCTGAGGGGAGAAAAAGTAGGACCTCCATTATTATTTCCCCTAGTGACGTTAGTGTGAGGAAGGTCCCCGTACTGGTCAAGCCGAACACGGGTAGGACCTCCGTGCTGGGTGCTGGTGAAGTGAAGCTGACCTCCACCCCTCTGGTTTCCAGGGTGAGGAGGACTTTCACCTGCGGCTATGAGAACATGAGGAGTACCCCCACGTTGGAGAGTGATTGGATGTGAAACGTCCCGACCCCAGCGATTTGTGGTAGGAGAGGTGACTCTGTACCCGGTGTAGTGAGCACGGGAGAGACTCCCGTACGGAGTGTTGATGTCATGGGGAAGACCCTCGTTTGTGTTTAAGGTGGCATGGGGAGGACCTCCATGCCAATCCTGGAAGCATGGAGGACTCACACTTTCAATAGTGGCGGTACGGGGAGGACCTCCGTACTGGGTGTCTTTGCTGCAGATTGGTCCGCGGTGACCACTGCCTGTGCTGGTGACCAAGAGAGTCGACCTAGACTGCCCATAGGAAGGTTGGGGTCTCAATCTGGGTTAGGCGTATAAGTTCCCCTGCTCGGCATACATAGGGGTCTGGTGATATAATTTGGAAGTGGCTTGGGCCGCAATAGCTACTGATGTTGACGCCCCTTGGCAGGCGTCCCCCTCGGCCTGCACCCGACACTGGCGTTGGGTCAGACGGACCGGGTCCAGCGGTGCAGGTACATAGATTACCTGCTCTTCAGCTCGAGGGACTGGGCGGCGGCGCTGGCGTAGCCTGGTGGGGGCCCTCCTTGGGGGCCCATAAAGCGGGATCCCGACTGGGTGGGCCCAGGCATCCCCTGCCTCGTTGGAGTAGGGGATAGATTCGTCGAGGTGTTCCAGGGAGAGGCTCCCGAAACGATTGTACGTAGGCGTGGGGAGCAGTGGCTCCCTGTACGGATCTTGGGGACGGTGGTGGCGATGAGACAAAGATACCCCTAGATCCTGAAGGGCCATATCCCGAGTTGGGATAATCCCATCCTCCTCGTATCGGCGCACGAGGTCATCGATCACCTTCTGCTGAATGACTTCAAAGGGAGAAATGGGGTGTGGGTGCCCAACATCCATGGTGGTGGAAGTCATCGCAGAAGTGGTGGAGCCACGCAGGATTTCCGTATTGGCATTTCCCCTGCCCCTGCGTCGGTGGGCGGGTGGCAATTGAGCTCCTGGTGCATCAACTTGGTTCTTGAGATGTAGGGAGATTTAACCATTTGTACTGAAACAAAGAAATCGATGTCCAGTGCCCCATCGCCATTCTATCTTCCATGGCTGGTAAGAGGGATCCACAGTGACAACATCACAGATCGAGATGCCTAATGTTTTGACTCCCCCAACTTATGGTGAGTTTCACGCCAAGCCCGGTATTTTCTTGGCGGGACCCGACACCGGATAACTGGATCTAGTGACACGCCAATCCACTAATGTACCAAATGCTACTAATCTCCACATTGAGGAGAATAAATTCATGTCAGGTTCACCATTTCTATTTCCGACTCTTTTTCCAGGGTGCACGCATCCGTTTTATTGAGTACGAAAGGCGTGGTTCTTGTTTCCCCGCATTCCCACTTTCAAAAGGCAGGCAGCATCCGTTCCTTGTTCAAGGACGTTTGCTCCTTGATCGAAACAGGATGATGGGATGTCAGTTCTTCCTTCTGTGGATTCCTCCTCGGAACTCATCACCCAGTCCAGGTCTCCCTTATAGATTTAATACTTTTTTCATGAAACTCTTCCCAATGCCATATCTTCATGGATTCCGGTTAATTACACTTCTTCTTTCGGGACATTCCAAGGGGTCCGACCGGGGCAGCAACCTTCGGTTGGGGGAGTAGTCATGTTGGGACATCATTGGTGTGTCAGGATGCTATAACACTAACGCGTCTGGGTTTCTTCCCCTTATTATAGGTCTTCTCAAGGGAGTGGAATCCCGAGGAATCCCACGTCGTATGCGGGGAATTATATTCCATAAGCATGTCTATGAGGTTTTCCTCAGCTTCCCATGTTTAACACAGGGTATGCCACAGGTTTAACGTCTAGCAGAGATGGATCAGACTGATCAAGAACACTGACTAGAGTGGATCAGATGGGTGTAACCCCTGGAGGGAACACTGATGTCGAGGATAACACGTGGTTAGTTACCCGGATATCTCTAGAAGCGGTGGAGAGGTGAATTGGCATGATCTCACCGGAATGTGGCATCCCGGGTAAGAATCAGGATAGATGATGGGTGGTTATGTGAAGTGAATGGAGAATGAAATGGAGTCTACTCAAGGGAGACAATGATGTTGGGATTGATACTTGAAGAGACTTACAACGTATCCCCGTGGTAGGGAGTCAAAGTCCGTGTAGTTCAGTGGGACGATGGGACAGCTGAGAAGGCGGCCTGTGAGAATGGATGCATGGATGGGATCCGGAGGAAATATAACCTCCAGGTTAAGGCATGATATTCCCAGAACACATGGGATCAAGGGATAAGTCAGGATGAGATATGAGTTATGGGCTTGAACCTCAGGGAGGCTTCCTACGTATCCCCATGGTAGGGAATCAAATTCCACGTAGTTCATCTAAAGACGACTGACTGTCGATAGGGGACTTCAACAGCTTACTATCGAATGGGGTTGGTAATGGATTACCGTTGATGGGGATGTCAATGAATTACCGCTGAATGGGTCCGAACCTCAGGAAGGCTTCCTACGTACCCTCCTATCTTGGAGACAGGGATCAAATCCCACGTAGTTCCAGTTGGTATGTGGCTTACACTCTAGGATACCCAAGATCGGTATGACGCCACTAGGACAGACCAAGTATGTGGATCCCAACAAGGGGGACGACAACGGCTTACCACTAGGTAGAGTTGACAACGGCTTACCACTGGGTAGGGATCACAATGGATTAACACTACGTGAGGTTCACAATTAGATTGCCATTTGGTAGGGGATTACAACATCTTACCACCAGATGGGGGGTAAAAGGGGCATATAGTTTAACGTCATGCAGGACAGGGGTGAACCGATGTGAAATGGGGTTGGAACCGATGGTTGTTGGGATTGAACCTCCAGGAGGCTTCCTATGTACCATGCCTTGGCATTGATCAAAGTCCCCATAGTTCAGAGTGGGGCTTGGTACACCGACGTGAAGATGGTCGGGACCAATTGGTTGTTGGTATTGAACCTCAGGGAGGCTTCCTACATACCTTTCCTTGACAATGGTCAAAGTCCATATAGTTCGGGAATAAGAGTCAGTGAACCGACATGAATAAGGACCTGGGGTCCAAATGGATGGTGGGATTAAACCTCATGGAGGCTTCCTACGTATCCCCATGGAAAGTAATCAAAGTCTACTTAGTTTGGGAAGGTGTGTTCGAACCAACGTAAAAGGGGTCAGATTGACCAGTTGTTGGGCTTGAACCTCAAGGAGTCTTCCTACGTACCATTCCTTGGCAAGGATCAAAGTCCACGTAGTTCAGAAGGGTGTGTGGGGCTTACACTCTAGGCTGCCCGGTGAGGATGTCTTGGTCAATTCTTACTCTAAGCCCACATGAGTCATGTTCGGTGTGAGAAACAAGAGGGAGTAAAGACCTGACGACCATGTCGTGAAAGGTGTTTCTGTGGGAAGTGGAATGGGGCTTACATGTGGTTAGCGGCCCAAAAAAGAAAACAGGGGCTTACACGTGGTTCGAAGCCCAAGAAGATGGAGATTGGGACTTACTCCAAGAAGGAGGACCAGGTGGTGACAAAGCCCAATGAGAGAGGGATTTGGTACAAAATAAAGGAGGGCTCCAGTGCCCATCCCCCCCTCTGTGGCCCTTGGGACCAAAGAAGAAAGGAGGAGTGGGTATGCTACCTCCTACGAGAAAGGTCAGGGGCTTACACCAAGGTGGTTTCCCTACCTCATGGACATGCGTCACTCCGATAAGAAGGATTTCATTCCTTGTGAGGAATGGTCACACTCCCATAGAGACGAGCAGGCATAGGGAATGTCTGAGCCGGGGCACCCCGTGTAAGATGCATGGGGGGAAGGTCACAGTTTAATGTCATGTGTTGAGGACGAGGGTTCTTGGTATTTTAACGTCCTGGATCTCAAACGAGTGCAGGTTCACTCCGCACCCCCTAGGTCTTACATGACCAATACCTCCCTCCCCTTGAAGGAGGTAAGGCATTGACAATGCTGTAACGAGGGGGTGTTATGGAGTGATCCGTTGGGGGGTCCATGTTAGCGTGACTATGCGAAGAAGCAATAGCTATTAGCGTACCTATGCAAAGAAGAATGAGGCGAAGCAAATCAACGGGAAATGGTGTCCAAGGGACTTTGAAATTGCTTCATAAAAACTTGGAGGGTTGCATGGGAAAAGGAATTGCAGAGTAGAGGGGTTCATAGGCAGAGGACTTGTAAAGATCTGGTGCTCTAATTAGCCACTAAATGAGGCTAATATTCATGTGCTTTATTGTTCATAAACACCATTTTAGTGCGTTTTACACTCTGAACATCATTTCACATAATGATTGTAATACCTTCTTAAAATGCACTATTATGTGGTACATTTTTTAACATCATTTAAAGTACCCAATGATTCATCTAATTTTAAGGAATATAATTATACATATTTTAATTTGATATTTTGGGAAATTTATCTACACTTAAATATGAACATTTTTTATTCAGGGATCAATGGAGAATTTAGGGAAGAAGATGGGTATATTTTGTGATGAAAGGAAACAATTCTGAAGAAGTCAGATTGGACACCAGCCCAATGATGAGACTCTGGGGCCCACAATATAGGACCAATGAAGCCCAAATTTTGTAGTCTACTAGAAGACATATAGAGGAACAAATCCTTATTCAGTAGTTAGTGCTAATTCTTCCTCCATTATGGTTATTTAAGCGGCCCAATTTAGAGATAAAATTCTGGGCCAGATTCTCCGTCACAGAAAAACAGTCCACTAATATGATCATATCTCAGAATCCATAACTCTAAATAGGCCCAAATTTGACATTCAAAAATTCTGGGCCAGATTCTACGTCACAGAAAAACAGTCCACTAATATGATCATATCTCGGAATCCACAACTCCAAATGGGCCCAAATTTGACATTCGGTTATAAGACAGTCGATGCTCCGTTTTCTTCTTCTATGTACTACTCTGATTCAGCCATCTAGAAGGTCGTACAAGCGATTCTATTCGGTGAAGGAAAGCTGGCTGCCACCTCGGGTCAAGGGTGGAAAAATCAACTCTCCCTTACTTTCCACCCACCTATGGCCTACCACAATTAATTGAGGAGACTTGGACTATTGGAGGCTCGACCCAAGGGCTGAAAAATTCCTATTTAAGGCAGTGGTGTTGGAGGATTTAGGAATATTTGGTGCTTTGTTCAATTGTAATGTTATGCTGCAATTTTGTTGTCTCAAAATTTGTCTTTCACATGTAATTTGTTCAATTCACTTTAGTTTCTTAATAAAAATTCTTCTTATACTCTTATTCTGTTGTTATTCATATCACTTTGATACCGGTGGATCAAGGTGTGAATTTATTAACACCAAACCTTGTGAAATTATTCACACAATGGTGGAGTGATCATTTTATTTTTGTTGTTTTCTTTACTTCTCCATTTCCTCCATCATGAGTCTACTTTCCGCTTCCATTGAAACCATGGGATCAATCGAGGGCTAACCCACTTATGGGTTTATCCAAGGGAGTATAAAGGGGCTGGATTGGATGTTATTTATCACCCCATTAATGTATAATCACTTCTTTAATTGAGATTTTTATTTGATGATTTTTAAACTCCATCATCCTTGTTGAATTTAAGGCCACACACTTCAAGTGCTAATACGAACCTTTACCTTGAAGTGATAAAAACATTGATCCTTCAAGTGTATAGGTGATTAGTATTAAAGGGTGTAGAAATTAAACCAGTAAGTGATGATGTTGTTTTATCTCCTTAAATGAACCCATCTCAAATATAAGAAATTGAAATCATTGAAAAGGAAATACGTCCAATCCACCCCGAGTGATAACCTAGGATCAAATCATTATTTTAAATTGAATTAACTTAAATCTGTTAGTTATCCTTTAAAACCATCTAAAATAAACCCAATGTTGGCCACTTAATAGAAAAAATCAGTCCATATAATGTACGTGTCCATAGGTTACTTCTTAGGTCTCTGAGGATTCAATAACCCAAGATAAACTACAAGGACCGTTCTACCTTCATATCTTGGGTAAATTTGAGCGAGAATCATGCTCCATGTAGTGGAGGAGATTTTTGAAGGGGTATTCTTCACAAAGTGCAGTGTCCCAACCTAAACATAGGGCATAGGTGTATATGGTAGGTTCTTCTCGAAGTGGAAAGGAATTCACGGAGCAATGCCTCATGAAGCAAGGGTACCTCACGAAGCATAACATTGTGAAGCAATGTGCTTCGAGAAGTATAGTGACCGTGTATTAGCATACAGGTCACATGTGTATGAAGGGTGTTTCGCGAAGCATAAACGCTTCGCGATGACCCAAGTCCCCTTGGGGATATCCTTCCTTTGTGAAGGCCCATGGGCTTCGTGAAAGGCATCCTGCTCGGAAGAGGGGTTGAAATTAATCCAAGGGGGAGGCACTTCGTAATGAAAAAGTAACTTGAGAATCTCATGGTTCACAGAGCAAGAAGTGATTTGCGATTCAGGATCTAGGAATTCGAAAGGTTAGATGATCCGTATATTGGGATCAAGGGGAGCCCTATATTTATAAGCAAGAGGCTACATGAAGCAGTGCTCACTCGACGGGAAGACGGAGCTTGCTCCGCAGCGGGTTGCAAACGTCAAATGGGTTCACAGAGCATCCTACCTCCTTGCTCCTCGGTGGGTTGCAAATTTCAAATTTGTTCGTGGATCATCCCACCTCCTTTCTCCGTGGAGGGCTCGCGAAAATCAACTTCGTTCGCGGATCAGCCCGCCTTCTTGATCCATGGAGGGTCGCGAACGTCAACTTCATTCGTGGAGCATCCCACCTCCTTGCTCTACGGTGGGTCGTGGGGCCACGAGAGCTCTGTGAACAGGCTTCGCGAGGCCACCCTGGAGGCTTTCGTATGTTCTTCTCTATCCCCAATTTTGGCACCAACAGAAATGATATTTAAATATTCGTGAGTTTAAAAAATGTTGAGGAAATAATAATAATAATAATAACAGTAATCATAATATACGTGGGGTTTACATAGAATTAAGATATTGATTAAAGTAATTTATGAAATAACTAATTCTATGACCTATGTATATAACATGAATTATGTAATTTCTTGGGGTAATATTTTTTTGTGAATAAAATTTTATCTTTATATAATTCTATCAAGTCAAGAGAGAACATTATCAAGAATGATTTCAAGAATGAATAGTGATGATCCCCCCTCCATATCAAGACTAAAAGAACTATATAAAATACTTGAATAATAGAAGGTATTCTTATTGTGATCAATGAAAAAAGATGTAAGAAGTTTGATTTTTCAATGCTAGTACTCAAAGATACAATGGTGATGTTTTGAGGTTAATGGAGTATGTTTGGAAACTGTTAGAGGGATTATAACCTTGAATCCTTATTCAAAATGAAGGTAAAAAAACATTAGTCACCCAATTCAATAATAAATAAATAATTAAAAGTAGTGGTAATTATAATTTGTATAAATTAATTATAAATTATATGTGAAAAGATCATCTATTTATATATTCTGTGGTTGCTTCATCCAATTATAATGATTTAATCCAATGAAACTGGAAAAAAACATTGTTAGGAATGAGTCTAAACACTTATGCAACACCTCGGGACCATCAAAAGCACCCTAAAAACCACCTTAAAGTAATGAGGAAATGTTTTAGGTGTGGAAAATAAGGACATATATCCCAAGAATTACAAAAGGAAATTAAGAATACAATCAATATGATGGATGAAAGGAAGGTTCTGATCAATCCACCACCCATGGTTCAATGATTAAAATTCAATGAACATAGACACTATATAAGTCATTGAACTACGCCAAGGGTCATAGAGGATTAAAAATGAAAACAAATTTCAAATCCAAGGGTGAAAGGATGATCTTATGCTATCACCAATGCTGAGGTAGATTGTGAAAATGGTGTGTTGATAGACACACTTTTTATTCATTCATGAATATTGAATATCATATTTGATTATGGTTTTAAAAATTATTTCATACCATATAGGTTCAGTAGAAATATTCAAACACTACCTCAAGACATGAAGTTTGAGTTATTAGTAAAAATTCTAAGTGGTGAAATCATTACATCTCAAGCATATAAATCTTCCCCAATTAACATTTATAGGAATAATCCCCTAAAATTACTATTATAACCCCTTTAGTGAAATTAAATAGTATACTAGGCATGGGTTTTTTGTCTTTATATAGAGACAATATCAACTACTAGGAGAGGGAAATAAATTTCCATATCCCAAAACATCCTCCAATTCCATACAAGTACAAGGTTACATGGATGTACTTCGGAAAATCCTTCTCAAGTATGGATATTATTTCCTTATGAGAAAGATTATATAGCTCAAATTATTAATAAAAAGGAAAGGATTAACCTAGAAGATATTCCCATTGTGAGGGAATATGATGATTTATTCTTGAAGAGTTTCTAGGTTTTTCTCCCGATTGAGAGGTTAAGTTCTCAATAGTACTTAAACCTAGATCTCTACCCATATAGAAGAGTCTCTAAAGAATGAACCCTATTAAACTATAAGAGTTGAAGAAGAAAAAACAATAGCACTTGGACATGGGTATTATACAACCTAGTGATTCTAAAAATGGTTCCATATTCCTCTTTATCAAGAATAAGGATGAGACAGTGTGTTTTTGCATTGATTATTGTGATCATAACAAGATCATGATAAAGAAGTAGTATCCACTACCATATATAGATGAATTGTTTGATAAATTATGTGGGGATCAGTACTTATCAAAGGTGAATTTTTTATCAGGATATCATCATGTAAAGGTAAAGAAATAGGATATTATAAATACTACCTTTCATATAATATACATGCATTATGAGTTCATAGTGATTCCATTCAGACACACTATTGCTCCAAAAAGATTCATGGTTATGATGAATAGAGTCTTTCAAGATTACCTTAATAATTTTATTGGGGTATTTATAGATGATATTATCCTATAATTCAAAAGTAAGTAGGAAGAAGAGGAGTATTAGAGTGCCATGTTGAAGACTTTTTGAAAGGATAATTTGTATGTAAATTATAGTAAATGATAATTATTGATGAATAAAGTTATATTATTGGGGAATGATATCATAAGAAAGGGGATATCTATTGATAATTCAAAGTAAAATGTGATAGAATATTGAACTAGACCCATATATGTAATAAAGATCCATAGTTTCCTTAGATTAGTAGTGTACTATTGATGGTTTCTGAGAAACCTCTCACATTTTCCAATCCCACAAACCAAGATAACTTGGAAATGAGTAATGTTTTTTGGATGGATGAATGAGAATAGAGATTCAGGTAATTAATTAAGTGTCTAATCACTACACCTATACACACATTACCCTCAATTGGGGAAGGATTTTTGATATATAGTGATGCTTCAAAGAATGGATTGGTTTGTATACTCATGAAAAATGATAAAGTGATAGGACATGCTATAAGGAAGTTGAAGGTATATGATAAAAATTACCCAATGCATGATTTGGAGTTAGTTATGATAATATTTTACTTAAAGAATTATAGGAATTATATCTATGGAGAGAAGTGTGATATATATACAGATCATCTGAGCAAAAAGTATATTTTCAAACAAAAGGATCTCAAATTGAACTAAAAATGATGGTTTCAGCTAATCAAAGTCTATTAATACTCAATCCATTACCATCCTAGAAAGTTGAATAAAGTTACAAATTCTCTAAATAGAAAAGATTCTATAACCTTATCCATTAATAGGATTAAAAAGGATCCAAAATTCTTATAAATATGAATAATGAACATGAGAATCATAAAGGAATGTACAATATCCTACATTGATTAAATGATTTATCAACCATCTATCCCTGAGAATATTAAGGAAGTTCAAAGTTATACATGGAGATATAAAATAACATGGAATCAATAAGAAAGGGGAAAATTCTAGAAGTGGATACTTTCCAATTTTTTTCATTTATGTTTTCAAAATTAATATATATAAATTTTCCATATTTGGATAATTGTAATTTCTCAAAATTTTTGTTTAATAATTTATTCTTTCTAACATGAGTGAAGAAAAGTGTTTTATGTTTGAACTAATTATATTAGAAATACTATTATTGATATTTTTTACTACTTGGTTGTTCATGTTTGTTATAGATTTTATGAACTGATTTCAAATAAAAATTAATCATTGTATGGGAAGAGCTAAGACTCATATATTGAAGTTTTCTTAACTAGGTAGTTATAATTTATTACAGTATTTCAAGAAATATATTTGTTATTATATTGAATAATTTTTATTTGATTATTCATTATTTAATTAATCATTAATTATTTATTCTTTTATTTTTTTAACATTTGTTTTCAGGTATTTCAGTTAATATTCACCCTCTAGGTTCAAAATAAATTGAATAAATACAAAATAGTCTTTGATTGTTTTGGCGAAACTTCAATAAGTTTAAATAAATTATGTTTTGAAAATGGCTTACATTAAAGTCTTATGATTCAAGAAAGTCTTATGATTGAAGAATTAAATTTTGAAAAATATTATGATTAAAGACATAAATTTTGAAAAGAACCATGATTAAAGAATTATGTTTGTAAAAGACTCACATTTAAATTCTTAAAATATACAACAACTCATGAAATATAAAGGATTATGTTTTTACACGTTATTTTTTAAAAGTATGAAAAGTTCTTTATTTTAATATTGTTTTTAAAAATCAATTTTTTGAAAGTTTATAGTGATATTTTTCATTGAATTAATTGTTCTATAATTACATACTACTTATTTCAATGTTAATAAAAATAATTTAATAATATTTCATATATATTTAAATAGTTTTCATTTAATTTTATATTTCCACAATTCTTTCTTGGAAATCATGAGGTTAAAATTTCAAATGTTTGGAATATGAAAAGTTTGCTTTTAATGATATATGAGAGTATTCCAAATAACATTAGTTTAATTTATTATGAATATTTAGTTTATTATTAATTATTCTGATGAGTTTTTCTATACACCTGTATTTTAGTTTTATAAATTGATAAAAATACTCCAAAATCTAAAGTAATTCATTGAGATCACATGTATGATTGTATTAGGAATTAAAGAAAGCACAATGACTAAAATAGTTGAAGTTTCATTCATGTGACTTTAATGTTGATCATTATTGCGCATAAAGGGAACTATATATATTGATTTTGATAGAACCAGTGCCTAATAATAGAGGTAGAAGATATTTTAAAGTCATACTATGTGATATAATTTTATGGTCAACTAGTAAAACACTCTCATATAGACTACATCCTTTTGATCTTTTACCGCTGAAGAGTTCACTACTACCTCAAAACTATAATTAAAATTATACAATTGGTTTATGTGGTTATTAATCCTTCATAGTATTTTTTTATGCTTAATTGTACCAGGTTAAATTACCCTTAAAAGGAATGATTTTCAGGTTATACTACCCCAAACAAAAGGTATATACGAGTTGTACCTAACTAGTAAAAAGGTAGGGGAATTCAGCTGTACCTTGGTCCGGATAAATGGATGTTTGGTTTCTTCCACCACCTCAAAGGGAAGATAACTATATTGTGAATATTAGTGTGAAAACTTAAATCTTGTTTTTTGCCTCTAGGGTTTAAAAAGGAAGTTTTAAAGTCTTGTTAATCCCTATAAAAAGTTATTGATTTCATTATATGGTTTTTATTTCTATCCATGTTTAAAAGGAGTGAGGAGTATATGTATGATCATTTAAATTTGAAAAAATATAAAAACCATCATGTTCATTTTTTTTATTTTCTCAGTAAAAAATAACTTAAATTTGATAAGTGTTTAAAATATTTGAAGTGTTCAATTCAACCCCTCTCAACCATTTAACTATTATCTTATTTGGATATAAAAATTAGTATCATCTCTTGAAACCTAGCTTTGGTATATTTATATTTATTTTCTATAGTCAAATCCAAACTTAACCATAAAAGAGAAAATATTTTTCATATAGAATAAAAATGTTTAAATTATGGATAGACTCCTCAAAGGTCACCATTCTTCGATATAATAGTTTATGGATATTGGAAATAATGTATAAAAGCTTACCTTAAGAACCCAAGCATTGATATTTGGACTATCATAGACAATACTTATAAACTACCTAAAGTTTATCCTGTTACATTATCTATAAATGGTGAAATTATATATGATCTAAATTATAAGGTAAAAACCCTTTTATATTGTTAAATCAGTATAAAAGTATATAACTATGCATCTGCATGTAAAACAACACATGGAATATGTATAATTTTCCATGCTACTCATTTAGGTTCAAATATTATTATAAGAACTAATCTCGATATGTTAAGAGTCGAGTATTAATAATTTTAAATGTAAGAGTAAGAAAAATTTAATCAAATGTTTCATAAGTTTACAAGTATAATAAATGGAATGAGTTCTTTGGGAGAATCTTTAGATAATTTAGTTATGGTTGAAAGAGTTTAAATGGATTTACCTAAAAAGTGGAATTATAATAAAGTAACAATTAATGAAAGAAAAAATTTCTTAGAATATAATTTATACGAGATTATTAGATCTTTGTTGCAATATGAGTTGGAATTAAAAAATATTTCTCAAGTAGAAATTTTGAAAAATAAAGGAATTTATTTTTCAAAAAAATTACTACGTACTCTTCTAAATCTAAGCTATAGTATAGTGAAATATATGGTTTTTATCATGTGGAAAAGGGAGGATATATAAAGAATAAATTATACCATTAAAGGCTCAGAAAGGATTATACTAAAAATATCTACAAGGGAAAATAAAAGGTATTTGTATTTCTAATAATGATTCCGAAATTATTTTTTATGAATGAACAATAAGAGGAAACATAAATCCTAATTTTATAAGGATAAAAAATGAAAATAAAAAGAGAAAACAGTATAAGGAAAATAAATAAATGACATATTCTTAGAGTTATACTTTAGACTCAGATTCTAGTGACTAATATCATACTAAAAAATAATTAACAAACCTGTGTTTAATGGATTTATCAAAACTGGTTAGTGAATTAGATTTTTCTTCCCCTCCCTCTTCTGATTATGATCCCAACAAATATGAGCTATATAGAGATACTGATTGACTCAATCAGAATATTAATAAACCATATTATTAAAAAATGTCAAGGGTAAACATAATGAAGTTCTTGAAGAAAATTAAACATTGAGAAATACGCATTCAAACTCCAATGATAAATTATGCACTTACTGGGAATGTATTCATATTAAAAATTTCTAAATAATAGATTATTAGTATATTTATGATAAATATTTATAAATTAAGTTTAATTATATTTTAGAATAAAATGATAGACTAATAAATTAAATTGGATGATTGAAAACCAATTTTTTCAATTTTGTTCAAGGCAGAGAAAGTTATGATAAAATGATGAGTCTGAATAATATAAGAAAAAAGAAAGACAATATTAGATATAATAACCTATTACAAATAATATATAAAACATTATTTTTTAATTATTTAAGTGTAAATATTTCAATCGTAACATGTTTTAGATGTAAAATGAAGGAACATTTTGAAAATGAGCGTTCCTTGATATTTTTAAAATATATCGGTCACACCAAGGATTTTATTTCTAAAACATCATCCTCTTGGTTTCAAGTGAACACATGTTTAAAATCCATATGGTTTTCCAAAAATTTATATAATAATCCCATAGGACCTAATTTTTCATGGGTACTAATTTTTTTTAAAATATGTTTTTATAGGAAGTATGTATTGGAAGTTTCAAAAAGGAAACATGGTAGATGGATAGTGGATGACCACAACACACGACTGGTGATATATCTAAATTTATATATTTTAATAAGTGTAATGGTTATAGTGTTACATTTTTTAACAACTAAAAGGAAAAAATAAAAGGTTTTAGATAAGTTTTAATTTAAAATTGTATAATAATTCCAAAAGTGTTATTTATAGAAGGTTTAATGAATAATTTGATAATAATTTATTATCTCTATGATGATGGATTTTTTGTTAGATTTAAAAATGACAATTGTATTGTTTTAAAAGATGAAACTATTTTATTTTATTAAAGTATAAAAGATAAAATTTATTCAATTAATTTTACTAAATTAAATGAGTAAAATATCAAATGATTAAATTATGTACAATCTGAAAATGTTTTATAGAATAAAAGATTGGGTCATGAAAATTTTAGGTTACTACATAGGATTTCCAAAAATAAAAAGTTATTAGATCCACCCGTGTTAAATCTAGATGAAACCCATGTATGTGATTCATGCTTAAAAGGTAATCAATGTAAAGAGTCTTTTAAATCAGTTTATGAGGTAAGAAATTCTAGAAAACTTCAATTTTTTTCTATTTGGAATCATGAAAACTAAAATTATAGGAGGAAAAATTTATTCATTTTTTATCACATATGACTATAAAAAATTTATATGGACTTATTTTCCAAAATATAAATCTGATACTTTTTCTAAATTTATTATTTATGATAAATTTGTTCACAAAAAAAAGGACATATAATTTTATCAATTAGAAGTCATAAATGTGGCACATTTTTGAATTTTTAATTTGATAAATTATATGAAGATAATGGATATAATCATAAATTTTTATCTTCTTAGAGTCTAAGAAAATGGTGTGGTAGAGAGGAAAAATAGGACCATATAAGAAATGGATAGGATAATGATAAATGAGTATAATTTGACAAAATAATTCTAGGAAAAAGTAGTTAATAAAACTTGTCATATTTCTAATAAAATTATACTTAGAATACTCTTAAAGAAAATAAATTATGAATTCTGGATATTAAGAAACCCTAGAATTAGCTATTTAAGATTATTTGGTTGTAATGTTTATATTCTTAATACCAAAGATTATTTGAAAAAATTTGATTCAATATCATATAATGGTATTTTTCTTGGATATTCAAATTTGATAAATTAATATAAAGTTTAAAATAAAATAACATTAGTTGTTAAAGGATCAATTCATATAAAATTTGATGAAAATCATTTAAAATATTTTTTTTAATCCAGACCAGGTTAAGGAATCATTTTGATATTTTAAATTGGGTGAACCTAAAAATTCATATTTGGATGCATCAATTAATGGGAAAAGTTTCTCTTATGAACAAACATTGAAATTACATTAATATTATCTAGTTGAAAAAATAATTAGCGAAATAAATTCTGGTGTTAAAACAAGAAATTATTTATGAATTTTTTGTGCTCATCAAGATTATATTTTCAATTTTGTACCTAAAAATATAGATGAATCATTATTTGATTAAAAATAGATTATAAAAATACATGAAGAGTTAAATAAATTTGATATAAATAAAGTAGGGGTATTATTTGAACCCCCTTAGGATCAAAATATTATTGGAACCCAATTAGAAATATGTTAGGTGAATATGGTCAACTATTTTTAAAAAGGAAATATTAGTGGCTCAATTTTACTATCAGGAAGAAGAAATTTATTTGAAAGAATCAATTTCCCTAATTATAAGATTAGAATCTATAATAATTATTTTGGCATATTATTCTCATTTTAGAATAATTTTTTTTAAATGGATTTCAAAAGGGAATTTTTAAATGGATATATTTTTGAATTTTTTTATAAAATAGACCTTAGGTTTTGAAAATGATTAAAAAACTAATCACTTTTTAAAGATTTAAAAATTTATTTATGGCCTAAATCAATATCCTCAATCCTGGAATGAAAGATTATTTAGTTTTATTTTATATAATGGTTTTGAAAATAGAAATGCTGATCCAAGTATGTTGTTAATAGGAGTTTTAATGATATTTTAATTGTTTAAATATATGTTGATGACATAATATTTTTATCTTCATGTGAAAAATTTGTAATAATTTTTTAGGTTTTATGAAAAGTGAATTTTCTTTGACTTTAATGGGAGAACCCAAAATTATTTATTGGTCTTAAAATTTTTCAAAGGAATGATCGTATTTTCTAAATAAAATTAAGTATGCTAAAGTGTTATTCAAAATATTTGGTTTAGAATATTGTAAAATTAGTAAAAATATAACGAGGAATTCATATAAACTTGATAAGGATTAATTTTTAAAATATATTTATGTAAAAATATTTAGTGGAATGATTAGAAACTTTTTGTAATTTAATTCTTGGAATGATTTAATGTTTTTTGTTTTAATGTGTGCTAGAATTTAATGTTATCCTAAATAAATTCATTTAAAGGGTATTAAATGGATCATAAAATATGTTAAAGGATATTTGAATCTTGGTATATTTTAAATTGTTGGAATTTATTTTTATTTAATCAGTTATAGAAACTATGGTTTTAGTGGTTTCAAAATTTATAGTAAGAGTACAATAGGCGTGTGTCATTTTGTTGATAAATTCTTAGTATTATGGAGCTCTAATGAAAAAATTCAACAACTTTATAAACCATTGAATGCGATTATATTTCTTCTATATCTTGTTGTTTATAATAATTATAGATTATGAAAAATCATTCTGATTTTGGTTTTAATTTTGAAAATATCCCAATTTAATGTGATAATATGTCTAGAATTTATATTTCAAAAAATCCCTTACAAAATTCAATAATTAATAAAATTAATGTTATATTTTACTTTATTATAGATCATGTTCATTAAGGTAATATAAATATGGAATATATTTCTATAGAAAATTAGCTTGCTAACATATTTATTAAGCCTCTGGATTTATCTATGTTTGATAAAATCAAATTTTAACTTACTATATTGAAAATTTAATTTTATAACATATTTTATAGGGGAGTTTTTATTCTATTATAAGATAAAAATCTAAGTCTATCTTTTATTCCTAGATAGAGTGCATATTAATTATATTATATGGTTCACTAGTATGTGATTTAACATTTGGTTATTATTTAATCAATCGAATATCATTATATTTTATTCATTGAATATCTTAAAAGGTTTTCATGGATCCTTAATGCTTCTAATATATTTTTTAGAAGAATTTTATACAACTATATACAAATTTTTTTAAAATCCCTACACACTATTTTAAAGTTGTAGATAGTTCAAGAGAAGGAAAAGCTTATTTAAAGAGGGAGTAATTATTAATTTTATCTTATATATCCCTACTTTACTAATTTTCAGTTTATTTTTTACTTCAAATGCATAAATTTAGGGTGAGTTTTTAAATGTTTGAAACTAAATTATATAATTTCATTATAAAAGTTACGTTCTTTCCAAGTAATGCTTGCTTAATTTAGAGAGAGATAAAATCTATGTTAGATGTAACTTTTAGAAGAGTTGGTTTACCAACATTTTTTTCTATATTAGAGGGAGCATGATTGTAAATAAATTGTTGATACATTAAAGGGAGAGATATTTTTTAATTTAATCATTTTGAACAATTTATAAAAGGAGGATAAATTTTTTTTATTTATTTTTAAATTATCAAAAAGTGGGAGAATATTAAAGTGGATCTTTTCAAATATTTTTTATTTATGTTTTAATAATAAAAATATATCAATTTTCCATATTTGGAAATTAATAATTCCTCATAAATTTTTTAATACTTTTTACCTCTAACATGCATGAATAAAAGTGTTTTATGCTTGCAATGCTTATTAAATAAATACTATAATTTATATTGATTACTAATTTCCAGTTCATATTTTTTATTAATTTTTTGAAATGATTTCAAATAAAAATATATCCTTTATGAGTTGAGTTAATAATCATATACCAAAGTTTTATTAACTGAGTAATTATAATTTTCTGGTAGTATTCTCAAGACATATCTTGTTTATGATGTTGAAACATTTTTTCTTTCATTATTCACTATTTAATAAATCCTTAAAATTTTATTACTTATTTATTATTTTATCTTGTTTAAACTTTATTTCTGGGTATTTCAGTTAATATTCATCTTCTAGGTTCAAAATATGTTTAATTCTAGAAGATATATTAAATATTCTTTGATTTTTTTGTTATGAAATTTGGATAAGTTTAAAACACTTATTTTTTACAAAAGGCTTATATTAAAGTCTTATGATTTAGAAAAGACTTATGATTAAAGTATTACATTTTGAGAAAAATTATGATTAAAGAATTAAATTTTTAAAATTATTATGATTAAATAAATATATTTATAAAAGACTTATGTTTAAAGTATCATTATAAATAAATACTTACGATATACACAGACATACATTTTCATAATTTTTTTCAAAACCTTGAAAAGTGATATGTTTCACTATTATTTTTATAAATCAATTTTATTCAAGTTTACAATGATATTATTCATTTAATTAATTGTTCTATAATTACATAATAATAATTTTGATTCTAAGAAAAATCATTTGAGTATATTTCATATAGATTTAAATGGTTTTCATTTATGTTTATATTTCAATGATGCTTTCTTGGAAAATTATGAGTTTCAAATTTGAAATGTTTGGAATATGAAAATACATTTTTTCATGATTTATGGGAGTATTAAAAAGAACTTAAATATTTTTTATTATGATTTTTTTTCTAAATATTAATTATTATAATGAGTTTTGCTCTATAACTATATTTTAATTTAATTTATTGAAAAAACAACACTGAACTCTAAAGTACTTCGTTGAGATCACATGTGAGACTATCTTGGGAACAGAATAAAAAACAATGAATAAAATAGTTAAAGTGTTGTGTATGTTACATTAATATTGATCATTATTGTGCATAAAGGGAATTCTATATATTGAGTTCGACAGAACCAATGTATTATTCCATAGGTTAAGGATATTTTTATGTTATAATATGAAATATACTTTTTCAACCATTCATTATAACACTCTATGTAACACCCCAATCTTCCACAGTACACTTCTCTATGAATAGTACAATAGCGTGTGTTGTACGCAACACTGAGTTCAAGTACACCACGACTTACCAAACTAGCCGTTCAAAAGAGGTTATGAATAGTATTAACTAAAACTTAAATATTATATTATCCTTATAATTTTAATCCATATTATGAGTTTCTAAGACATGATTTATGATCAAATTCATTTTTTCAGATAAAAGAAGTATTTTTCAAAAAATGAAATTTTACCGCCTTTTAATGGCGAAGCCTTTTTGAAACCAATATTTGAAACTTTTATATATTCAATTTGACAAAATGAAATTCTTCTTTATAATCAGGACATAATAATTTAGTATCAATAATGTTTTGGTGTCTTTCTGATAACTTTCATATTTGGGTGAATAGTGAAAAATACTATATTTTAACTGAAAACAACTTTTTTAATCAAAATAATTTATATTGTTAAATTATACATTTTAATGGTTTGTAAGTATAAATAGATTATATTTTTACTATTTAATCCAATTATGGTCATTTTAAGTAATTTCACCTTGAAATTGGACATAAACAAGTGTCAAACTTTTGATAGTTATTATTTCTTAAAAATACGCCTTTTGGTTTTGAAAGTGGGAATCAATTTTAAATTAATAAATGAAACTTTTATGATTTGAATTTGGTAAAATAGACTTCATTTTTGGATTCTTAATAACGAAATTATCCTACGGTGAAATTTTGGTACTTTTCGGATAACTTTTATATTTTGATGAATAGTAAAAATTACTAAATTTTAATTAAAAACAACTTTTTTTTAATCGAAATAATTAATAGTGATAAATTATGAATTTGAGCAGGTTTTAAATTATATTTAAAATATATTTTTACCATGTAATACAATGTGGGTCATTTAACATAATTTCACATTTAAACCGAACATAAACAACTGTCAATCTTTTGATAGTTATTATTTCTTAAAAACACGCTTTTTGTTTTAACAACGGGAATTAATTTTAAATTAATTTCTGAAACTTCTGTGTATTGAATTTGAAAAAATGGATTCCATATTTGTAATCAGGACGTCCAAGTTGTGTAAATAGGTAACTTTTATTTTTAGACATTTTGAATAATTACTTCGGTAAATATTTTATTTACCATGGTTAAAGGGTAAATCCTGTAAATAAGGGTAAATAAATAATCTTATAATAATATTAAATTTCCCTAAAACGTGTCTTAACCCTATTGGTTGATACATGGCCGACCATGGGCATCTTTGGGTCGATTTTGGGACCCCATGGATCCACTTGTAAGTGATAATGACACTTTATATTAATTAAGTTAAAGTAATTACAAAAATGACATAAGCATATATCTTTTAGAAAAACAATTTTTACATAGGGTTATATATGTTGGATTTTCGATTGTAAATATTCATTAGAAATCGAAAACGATTTCCTACATAATGATATTTTATTTATAATTTTTAGACATTAAATAATTTAATTTATTTATGACACAATGACGATGTAGTAATTACCATAATAGTGAAAAATTAAACTAATTGATAATATAAATACCCAAATAAATATAATTTTAGACTTTTAATGAATTAAACTAATTTTCTAGGTTAATAAGACATTTTAGTAATTATTTAATTAAATTTTTTCGAAGTAATAATTCTGTTATGAGTTTTACAAAAATCAACTATTGAATAGTGTCAAAATTGACATAAAAGATTTTTTAAAACAAATATTATATTATTAATTGATATTAAATTCCTAAAAATATAATTTTCGGCCATGAGACTTATATCATGATAGGTATATCATTAATGGACCACTTGGGGGTCTCTTGGAGGTATATAGTAAGTTTATTAACTATATAATATAAAAATACAAAGAGACATTGTAAAAGTGAAACTAATTAACTAAGAGTTAATACTTAAAGATAAGGTTAGTATAATGACCCAAACCTGTCTAAATTATATTGGTTGGGTGGTTTTCGAACTATCCCTACATTAAAATTTAAATAATCCACTTTGGATCCATTAGAAACCGAATATGAATTTATTATAAAATAATATTTCTAGCTTTTCCAATGGTGCCCCTCGCCCCTCTTATAAAAGGGCACTCTCCCTTCTCATTAACTCACACCCTCAAAGCCTTTTGGTTCGGCCAAACTCTACCTAAATACTCTCTAAACTTCCCTAAATTCATCCTATAGGCCTTCATTTAGTCTTAAATCTATCTTAAGGAGCCATTTTGATCAAATCAAAAGGAAGAACTCAAAGAAGAGGTAATGATTTCACCACCCTTTTTCAAGTTCCTTTCTTCTTCCACTTCTTATTTCTTTGTTATTAACATTCTAAAATAATAACTCCAGTATCTTATATATACTTTGATGTTATAAATTTGTTACAATTATATTCAGTATTCTATCCATCCTTTGAATAACATGTCACCATACGTGCGTACGTACGGCTTACCGTCTCCACGTCGTGGTGTAATTGTTTTCAATAAATTATTATTTGGATGAGTATAATAATGATGTGTTATTCATGTAAATAATAAATGTAACATGATAATGATTATTTATATATGATATACCATCTAATTATATATTATTTTAATATCAAAAGAATGATATTGTCGCTTGTGCGTATGGACGGACTACCATCTCCACGAAAGCGATGAGATTCCTTCTCCATCGTATCCATTCAAGTATAATTACCATTTGATGATTTAAAAATAATGTTTAAATACTTTATATAATTCTAGATATGAATAAGATACAACCTATCCATAACAAACACGGCTTACGTAACAAAGAATATAAAGGAAAATGAGTAAGTTAACACCCAAAATGACGATAATACTAAGATATTATTAACAAATCAATGTTAAAAGAACATATATGATATCATATTAATGTAAATGATTCTTGTATAATTAAATAACAATTATTTAACCATTATACAGGAGGTTAACCTACCATCGACCAAGGAAAAAGTACAAGGTAAGGGGTTTCTTAACTCACTCTTAATTTCGTGAGAATTCCATTGTTCACCACTTAATTATTGCATGTGGTGTATGTGTACTGCCCATGATTGTATTCATTGTGTAATATACTTTAATTTATGGGTATCTACATCATCATTGTATGATCCTTCTTTCATGGGTGTATGTTTTGTATGTTACCTAATCGATAAGGGAATTCGAAATTTCAATTTCCATTTATTCGGCTTTACGCAAACTTCATTGATTATTTTACTCTGAGATTATGTGTGGAATAACTATTCATTTTCTTATGTCAAAATTTCCACTCCCCTTTTCTGTGGATATAATTTTGATACACATAATCACTCCATTGATAATTTCTCAAGTCATCGATATGAATCTTATAAGAGTAATTTTAACTCATTTTCCATTTGTTGAGTTAAACATCCAATTCATTGGTGTTGTTTTTATAAGATTATGTGTGAATATCCTTTGATTGATTTACACTGAATATCCAATAATATTTAGTGTATTTATATTTTTCACACATAACTATGTCTTTGATTTATCATTAACCTAACGATACAGCCTTTATGAGAGATTTCATCTCAATTTACATTCCATTGAGACTTCTTTGTTGTTATACACCAAATCCCTTTTATGTGGTGTATATAATGTACGTTGACATAGTATATCATGAATCCCTTTATTCTCATGATATTACAAAGTTTTGATTACCTCACTTATTTGTATTCAAGTGTCTCTCTTTTGGTTAGAAACTCTAACTAAAATACCATTTTTAAATGTTTTAAAGACTTATTCTTCTAAATCTTGCTAATTAATGTCCATGTTTTAAAAATGGTTTTAAGGATTTATTTATATGGACATTAAAGTTTTTAAATTAAAACTCCTTTTAAAAGTTTCAAAGTTGTATGGGACACCTTGATTCTAAAATCTATTTTAAATGGATTCTTGACAAATAGTGTGACTTTTAAATGATTTCAAGAAAGAGGGGGATATTTCACTCTAATTGTTTTGATGATTATTTTCATCTATGTCAATATCCTTCATCATTATCGATTGAGGTTAATATGATACAATACAATCTTCCATATTGTATCGAATGAGTTATGTTTGACTGTGGATGTGATATTTTTATACCATTCATGGTTTGTGGATAAAGTATTGATATTTCGTATGCTAGTTTTAATATGAATGTTTATGTTATGTTTAAAACTTTTCATATGAGGAATGCATTGGACTTAGTGAGTGACGGGTGGAGCCTGCTATAGCTCCTCGATGCATCGGTAGGTCTCATGAGACAAACTAGTGTCTTGGCACAAGGCCTTGGAAAAATCTTATTTGTAGTCTTGGCACGAGGCCTTGGCTATGTGGTTATGATAGTCTGGCATTATGAATTCCATCATTATGAAAGTGGTTATTGATATTGCATGTGATTATTCGATTTGTAGAATATCCATGTGAATAAGTAAATGACATTATTTCATTTTATTTTTTCCGTACTATGTTGAAGTTCAAGTTTAAAAGGCTTTTGTTTTAATTATAAATTGCCTTAAGTGTTTATGCTTATCTATGAAAGCTTCTGCTATAATGTTATCCTTACTGAGCATCTAAGCTCACCCCTTTCAATGTTTAATTTTTTCCAGGATTATGAAGAAGTAATTTATGAATGACCTGCAGGGATAGTATGAGGGGATATGAAGACAAGATGTTTTTTTATGATGTAATGTAAAACTTTATGATTGTATCTAGTGTTTCCAAGGCTACTAAACTAATCGGTCTTTCGAGACTTGATCTTTCTTGTGATCATGCCAATGTTATGTAATAATGCACCGACTCTGGGTAACTAGGGTAGGGGTGTTACAGTTGGTATCAGAGGAAGTTTAGTACAAACCTTGGAAGCTAGATTTAGATAAACTCTGATTAGAGCACGTAGACCTAAGATGAAATTTGAGGATTAGTATAGAAGAACTTCCTAGAATTTTGGTATTGTAGATATTTTTTGAGTTTTTCGAGCAATACATCCCTGTCTGGATACGAGCAGGTAGAGGCGGCTCTGGCACAGATGTACCTAGGGGTAAAACCCGAAAACACCGCTTTGAGCTAGACTTGAACGGGAACAGGTGCACGACAACGGGCCTTGCTGCACTCTTGGTTACGACACTCCCGGGGGGTATGCTTAGGATAATTTACATTTTCTTTACAAACCAATTTGAGGTATTATATATATAATATGAGAGTAAATGACCTTGGTTAATCCTAATGTGTTTCAAATTGAGAATATGGTGACATGTTAATCTCTAAATAATTTTATGACTACTGTTACTCACACAATGCTTTCTGGTTTTAGTCAATGGCTGGATTCCAAGGAAGTCATAGTGACTTTGAGAATGATGTACAAGGTGGGAACGGTGGTGGAAATGAGCAACAAAATGGAATGTTGATAGGCTTAAAAGATATCTTCTTTATGCCAAATCAATTTTCCAAAAATATGATCAACAATATATATATTAACCAATTCCATGAATCAAAAAAGAAGAGAAAGGTGATGAATGATAAGAGCTCCAGCAGTAGAGACCATGGAGAAAGGAATCCTCAATTTCCATCATGCAGGAAATGTGGAAGGAGACACCTAGGAAAGTGTCTCAATCGGACAAAGAAATTCTTTACATGCGGGAAGGAAGGACATAAAGTGAAGAATTACTGAAGAAAAATGAAGAGTACTATGGAAGAAGATAAAAATGGTCCCAAGAGTCCATTTACAGTCATTTTCCATAAATGTAGGGGACCTGGCCATTGCCCGAGTTAATTCCCTATTCTATAGGATATTTTCTTGGTCAAAGAAGAAGCTATGTGGAAATAAATGGTTGGAAAAATGTTTAAAAAGTATTAGCACTCCTTGTTGATGGGTTTACTTTGGAATAATTTTCTCTTGTATTTGTAACCCTGCAGTTTTCCATGTGAGAATGATATTTGAGGAAGAATTATCTCTTCTCTTGTGGATATAGGTATAAATAACCATTTGGTTTTATATGATCATTGGGGTTTGAGAGAATTATAAGTTATTATAATTTGGGATGAAAATTAAAGGTATGAGATAAGATTTGTTGTTAAATTATGTTATGGTTATTTTGAGGAATTTATCTCATTTTGGTAATGTTATAAAATATAGTTTTTGAAAAAGGAAAACACGCAGACTGTGTGAAAACCCATCGCGTCAGACAAAGCTGTGGGAATCAAACCCACAACCAAAGTGCGATTGGGATTTATCGCCTACCACTGGACTACATGAAGTCCCTGGTTAGTGTGACTATTATTTTTAGTTAAATGATTTTATTGATCATTAATAATTTGATTTGGGATCTTATGTCTTATCAAATGAATACCCTTAGTATAGGAAAATGATTTGGTAATTAAGTGATAAATGTTATTTTGGAAGTTGTTCGCTTTGTTGTATGGAAAATAGAATAGTATGGGATTTCATTTGAGGAGTAAAGGTATATTTTTATCTATGTTTTTATTGTGTATTTATAGTGATTTGGGTTTTTTATGGAAATGATTAGGTTAATTACTTTTAAGTATGTGACTTTAAGAGTAATTAATGTCATTTGGAGATACAATTTAACGTGGAAGACTAAATTATTATAAGTTTTGAGTTTCAATATTAGTTTGGATTATATTGAAGTATTTTAAGGGAAATTTATTATTGAATGGTATTTATTTAACTTTGGGGTATTGATGGTTTAATTTTAGAAATTAAGATTAGTGTTTTTTTCTCTAATGGAATATCCTTTTGGGGGGGGTCATCAAATATTATACTAACCATTTTGGTTTTGATTAATCTCTAAAGACAAGGTAAATATATAGTTTATCCTACGTGGATCATGTATTTCTATAGAAGTTTATTCTAGCTCTTCCATTGTGACCAAGTCTTCTTGAATACTCATTGTTAAAAAAATGAGTTAGTGGTAAAAATTTATTAAAGAATGAAACTCTACTTAAAAAGTAAGTATATCACTTTATGTTCTTAGTAAATATCATAAATGAATTCCTCGTCCTTATGTAATGTAACTTAAAACAAAAAAATGTTGTCCGTTTACTTTTCCTACTGGGAGACTAAGGATTGTTTGTCCCAACACAAGTTTGTGATTTTCTTATTGTTAACTTTCTCCTGATCATGATTTCTATCCCTCTCCATCAGAACTTGACACTTAGTTTATCATCCATATCCATATTTTCCTATCTGAAATCCTAGTATGGGTTATCTTGGGTGACCTTTATACCTCTCTTTCTTTCTTTTAAAGTGATAGTTTTATTGACTCTTTTTCCGATGTGGGACTTTACATTATATTCTCAGGACCAATTTTTAAAATTATGAGGACTCAATTTATTGAAGGAGGGGTGAATGTAACACCCCAATCTTCCACAGTACACTTCTCTTTGAATAATACAATATCGTGTGTTGTACGCAACACTGAGTTCAAGTACACCAAGACTTACCAAACTAGCCGTTCAAAAGAGGTTATGAATAGTATTAACTAAATTTTAAATATTATATTATCTTTATAATTTTAATCCATATTATGAGTTTCTAAGACATGATTTATGAACAAATTCATTTTTTCAGATAAAAGAAGTATTTTTCAAAAAATGAAATTTTACCGCCTTTTAATGGCGAAGCCTTTTTAAAACCAATATTTGAAACTTTTATATATTCAATTTGACAAAATTAAATTCTTATTTAGAATCGTTACATAATAATTTAGTATCAATAATGTTTTGGTGTCTTTCTCATAACTTTCATATTTGGATGAATAGTTAAAAATACTATATTTTAACTGAAAACAACTTTTTTAATCAAAATAATTTATATTGTTAAATTATACATTTTAATGGTTTGGAAGTATAAATAGATTATATTTTTACTATTTAATCCAATTATGTTCATTTTAAGTAATTTCTCATTGAAATTGGACATAAACAAGTGTCAAACTTTTGATAGTTATTATTTCTTAAAAATACGCCTTTTGGTTTCGAAAGCGGGAATGAATTTTAAATTAATAAATGCAACTTTTATGATTTTAATTTGGTAAAATAGACTTCATTTTTGGATTCTGAATAACTAAATTAGCCTAAGGTGAAATTTTGGTACTTTTCAGATAACTTTTATATTTTGATGAATAGTAGAAATTATTAAATTTTAATTAAAAACAACTTTTTTTAATCGAAATAATTAGTAGTGATAAATTATGAATTTGAGTAGGTTTTAATTTATATTTAAAATATATTTTTACCATGTAATAAAATTTGGGTCATTGAACATAATTTCACATTTAAACCGAATATAAACAACTGTCAATCTTTTGATAGTTATTATTTCTTAAAAACAGGCTTTTTGTTTTAACAATGGGAATTAATTTTAAATTAATTTATGACACTTATGTGTATTGAATTTGGAAAAATGGATTCCATATTTGGAATCAGGATGTCTAAATTGTGTAAATAGATAACTTTTATTTTTAGACATCTTGAATAATTACTTCGGTAAATATTTTATTTACCGTGGTTAAAGGGTAAATCCGGTAAATAAGGGTAAACAAATAATATTATAATAATATTAAATTACCCTAAAACGTGTCTTAACCCTATTTTTTGATACATGTCCGACCATGGGCATCTTTGGGTCGATTTTGGGACCCCATGGATCCACTTGTAAGTGATAATGACACTTTATATTAATTAAGTTAAAGTAATTACAAAAATGACATAAGCATATATCTTTTAGAAACACAATTTTTACATAGGGTTATATATATTTTATTTTCGATTATAAATATTCATTAGAAATATAAAAAGATTTCCTACATAATTATATTTTATTTATAATTTTTAGATATTAAATAATTTAATTTATTTATGACACAATGATGATGCAGTAATTACCATAATAGTGAAAAATTAAAATAATTGATATTATAAATACCAAAATAAATATAATTTGAGACTTTTAATGAATTAAACTAATTTTATAGGTTAATATTACATGTTAATAATTATTTAATTAACTTTTTTAGAAGTAATAATTCTGTTATGAGTTTTAAAAAAATAAACTATTTAATAGTGTCAAAATTGACAAAAAAGAGTTTTTAAAACAAATATTATATTATTAATTGATATTAAATTCCTAAAAATCTAAGGCTCGACAAAGAGACTTATATCATGATAGGTGTATCATTAATGTACCACTTGGGGGTCTCTTGGAGGTATATAGTAATTTTATTAACTATATAATATAAAAATACAAAGAGACATTGTAAAAGTGAAATTAATTAACTAAGAGTTAATACTTAAAGATAAGGTTAGTATAATGACCCAAACCTGTATAAATTCTATTGGTTGGGTGGTTTTAGACCTATAACCACATTAAAATTTAAATAATCCACTTTTAAGCCATTAGAAACCGAATATGAATTTATTATAAAATAATATTTCTAGCTTTTCCAAAGGTGCCCCTCACCCCTCTTATAAAAAGGCACTCTCCCTTCTCATTAACTCACATCTTAAAAGCCTTTTGGTTCAGCCAAACTCTGCCCAAATACTCTCTCAAATTACCTCAATTCATCCTATAGTCCTTACTTTAGTCAGAAAGCCAACTTAAGGATCCCTTTTGATCAAATCAAAAGGAAGAACCCAAAGAAGAGGTAATGATTTCACCACCCTTTTTCAAGTTTCTTTCTTCTTCCACTTCTTCTTTATTTTTTATTACCATTATAAAATAATAACTACAGTATCTTATATATACTGTGATGTTATAAATATGGTACAATCATATTCAGTATTCTATCCATCCTTTGAATAACATGTCACCATACGTGCGTACATACGGCTTACCGTCTCCACGTCGTGGTGTAATTGTTTTCAATAAATTATTATTTGGATGGGTATAATAATGATGTGTGATTCATGTAAATAATAAATGTAACATGATAATGATACTTTATATATGATATACCATCTAATTATATATTATTTTAATATCAAAAGAATGATATTGTCGCTTGTGCGTACGTACGGACTACCGTCTACACGAAAGCGATGAGATTCCTTCTCCATCGTATCCACTCAAGTATAATTATCATTTTATGATTTAAAAATAATGTTTAAAGACTTGTTATAATTCTGGATATGAATAAGATACAACCTATCCATAACAAACATGACTTACGTAACAAAGAATATAAAGGAAAATGAGTAAGTTAACACCCAAAATGACGATAATACTAAGATATTATTAACAAATCAATGTTAAAAGAACATATATGATATAATATTAATGTAAATGATTCTTGTATAATTCAATAAAAATTATTTAACCATTATACATGAGGTTAACCTACCATCGACCAAGGAAAAAGTACAAGGTAAGGGGTTTCTTAAATCACTCCTAATTTCGTGAGAATTCCATTGTTCACCACTTAATTATTGCATGTGGTGTATGTGTACTACCCATGATTGTATTCATTGTGTAATATAATTTAATTTATGGGTATTTACATAATCATTTTATGATCCTTCTTTCATGGGTGTATGTTTCGTATGTTACCTAATCGATAAGGGAATTCGAAATTTCAATTTCCATTTATTCGGCTTTACGCAAACTTCATTGATTACTTTACTCCGAGATTATGTGTGGAATAACTATTCATTTGCTTATGTCAAAATTTCCACTCCCCTTTTCTGTGGATATAATTTTGATACACATAATCCCTCCATTGATAATTTCTCAAGTCATCGATATGAATTTGATAAGAGTAATTTTAACTCATTCTCCATTTGTTGAGTTAAACATACAATTCATTGGTGTTGTTTTTATAAGATTATGTGTGAATATCCTTTGATTTATTTACACTGAATATCCAATCATATTTAGTGTATTTATATTTGTCACAAATAACTATACCGTTGATTTGTCCTTAACCTAAGGATACAACCTTTATGAGAGATTTCATCTCAATTTACATTCCATTGAGAATTATTTGTTGTTATACACCAAATCACTTTTATGTGGTGTATATAATGTACGTTGACATAGTATATCATGAATCCCTTTATTATCATGATATTACAAAGTTTTGATTACCTCAATTATTTGTATTCAAGTGTCTCTCTTTTGGTTAGAAACTCTAACTAAAATACCATTTTTAAATGTTTTAAAGACTTATTCTTCTAAATCTTGCTAATTAATGTCCATGTTTTAAAAATGGTTTTAAGGATTTATTTATATGGACATTAAAGTTTTTAAATTAAAACTCCTTTTAAAAGTTTCAAAGTGGTATGGGACACTTTGATTCTAAAATCTATTTTAAATGGATTCTTGACAAATAGTGTGACTTTTAAATGATTTCAAGAAAAAGGGGGATATTTCACTCTAATTGTTTTGATGATTATTTTCATCTATGTCAATATCCTTAATCATTCTCAATTGAGGTTAATATGATACAATATAATCTTCCATATTGTATCGAATGAGTTATGTTTGACTGTGGATGTGCTATTTTTATACCATTCATGGTTTTTGGATAAAGTATTGAAATTTCGTATGCTAGTTTTAATACGAATGTTTATGTTATGTTTAAAACTTTTCATATGAGGAATGCATTGGACTTAGTAAGTGACGGGTGGAGCCCGCTATAGCTCCTCGATGCATCGGTAGGTCTCATGAGACAAAATAGTGTCTTGGCACAAGGCCTTGGAAAAATCTTATTTGTAGTCTTGGCACGAGGCCTTGGATATATGGTTATGATAGTCTGGCATTATGCATTCCATCATTATGAAAGTGGTTATTGATATTGCATGTGATTATTCGATAAGTAGAATATCCATGTGAATAAGTAAATGGAATTATTTCATTTTATTTTTTCCATACTATGTTGAAGTTCAAGTTTAAAAGGCTTTTGTTTTAATTATAAATTGCCTTAAGTGTTTATGCTTATCTATAAAAGCTTCTGCTATAATGTTATCCTTACTGAGCATCTGAGCTCACCCCTTTCAATGTTTAATTTTTCCCAAGATTATGAAGAAGTAATTTATGAATGACCTGTAGGGATAGTATGAGGGGATATGAAGATAATATGTTTTTTTTATGATGTAATGTAAAACTTTATGATTGTATCTAGTGTTTCCAATGCTACTAAACTAATCGGTCTTTAGAGACATGGTCTTTCTTGTGATCATGCCAATGTTATGTAATAATGCACCGACTCTGGGTAACTGGGGTCGGGGCATTACACTCTCAGCTATAATAAATCCTTTTGATCTTTCACTACTCAAGAGTTCACTACTTCCTCAACACTCTAGATTGAATTGTATAATATTTTTTGTGGTTATTAATTCTTCCTATTCATTTTTTACTGATAATTTTACCATGTTATTCCACCCTTAAAAGGTATGATTTTTAGGTTATACTATCCCAAACAAAAGGTATGTATGAGTTGTGCCTAATTGGTAAAAGGAAGGGGGAATTTGGTTGTGCCTTAGTCTGGAGAAAGGTAGGTGTGGTTTGTTCCACCACTTCAAAAGAAATATTATTGAGTTGTGACACTAGGTGTGAAATATTCAATATTAGGTTGTGCCTATGGATTTTTAAAAGGTAGTTATAAAGGGTTATGACTCCCCATAAAAAGTTATATATTCTATTATAGTGGGTTCCATTTCTCTCTATGTTTGAGGGGATTGAATATTATTAAGAGAACCATTTAGATCCAAACTATTATAAAAATCACACCGTTCATTTTATTTTTATTTCCACAGTGAAAATTATCTTAACTTCAATAGGTTTTTAAAATATTTTAAGAGGTGAATTCACCTCCCTAATAACCATTCAACCAATCAATTATTATTACCTAACAAACATATAATAGTTCAAAATTGATAAATATAGAGCTATACTATTTAATACATGTTTATGTGTATCATATGAGCTTGTATAAAGAAGGATATATTTGATGATGCTCATAACTCAATATTAACTATCCACATAAGAAGCATAAATATGTATAAATATCTCAAAGACCACTTATGGTTGGACAATATAAATAAGTATGTTACTGAATATACGTCAAAGTGATTGGTATGATAGTATGTTAAGGTAGAATGAAAAAATTTCAAGGGGATGATACAACCATTACCCATAACAACATGTAAATAGGAGAATACCAACATGAATTTTGTCACAGGTCTTCCAAATTCATGAAAAGAAAATAATTCCATATGGGTTGCAGTGGATCTTCATAAAAATATTACTAAATTAATCACTATCTGAGAATAATTTTCCCTCAATAAACTTGCAATGATATATATCCAAGAAGTGGTGAGGCATCATGAAACACTACTATATATTATATTTGATTGAGATTTTTGGTTCACATCTAAGTTACGAAGGAGTCTTTAATATGAATTGAACATAGTGTTAAATTTTTGTATGAAATATAAACTTAATATAGTTATTAAATTTGAAAGTACCCTTAAAACCCCATAAGATATTCTCAAGTCCTTTATGAAATTCAAAGGTGGATATGATCAATATATTTCTTTGGTCGACTTCTCATACAATGATAACTTCCACTCAAGCATTTAGGCGGATCCTTATGAATCACTATATGGGAATAAGTGTAGAAATAAAACATTATAAGATGTTTTTGGGAATTATAATCTAATGGTACTATAAATGGTTGAATAAATGTAATAGAAGGTGAAACACAGTGAACAACACATCAATACAACATAAAGGTAACAAAAAATATATGCTGAAAATCATCTATGAGACATGGAGTTTGAGGTTAGAGATAAAGTGATGATTTATATATCTCCATGGAAGATATTAATGAGGTTTGATAATAAGGGAATGATAAGTCCCATATATATATATATATATATATATATATATATATATTTAACCCATTAATATTCTTGATTGCATTGGACCTGTTGCCAATTGACTAACACTCCCACCAAAATTATCTCAATTACATGATGTGTTCTATGTATCCCTCTTGAAGAACTACATACTAGATCCCTCAAATATACTAAATACAAAGGTAGTGCAACTAGAGAATGATATACCATACAAGGAGTAGTCTATGAAGATCTTTTATCATAGAGACTAGGTTCCACAAAATAATAAAAATCACATTGTTAAAGTACTATTGAGAAACTATAAGCATGAAGAGACAACATGAGAACCTAAATATGTAATGAAATAGAAGAAACCTCATCTATTTTAATCTTAAAGTATGATTTGAAATTTTGAGGAAAAAATTTATAAATGGTGTAGAATATAATGACCCGACCTTTTCTATATGAAATTTTCCTTCTTAATACATCTATAAGCTATTGTATAAATGAATCACATACAACCTATAAAAAATGAACACTATTTTATTTCATAAATAATTGAAATTATATATGAAGGATAAATACACTCTATAAAATTGAAAATAATACAATGGAAGAATAAAATAAAATAAAAAAAGACTATAATTTGGAATTTCATAGGGCCATAGTCTCCTAGAAATATCAAACCCGTGGACAAAACTGTGAAAAATAAACAAAAAATTAGAAAAATAATTTTATTTTTTAAATTATGTATAAATAACCTTGATATAAAATTGAGAAAATAAAGAATTGTTGAAATTTAACATATTTATAGGATGTGTAAAATTATATAACCGTTAGAAATTTGGTTGTTAGAACAGTAAACCATCCATTAGAATAGTAACCTGATCGTTGGAATAGTAAAATGACTTCTAGGGTAAATGATGAATTAAACTTCTAAATAATGTTCACCATAAATCAAATATAATTATAAAAATACCAAATAGTAATTACTCAATCAATATTGCATAATATAAGTATAAGTGTACATTTTTAGTAAAACATGTTTTATATTATTTAATAAAATTGTAATTTTTATACTATAATTAAATTTTAAAATTAACTAATTTAGAAATTCATTTTGGATAAATGGATATAATTTTTTTAATAAATACTTTGAAATAAGGTAAGGGTGATGTTTAACTATTTTCAATGAATAGTAAAATACGTAGGTGAATAGTAAAATACCGTATTTTGTTATAGTGATGCATGAATGAATTTTGGGGTTTCTAGAATTTAAATTAATATTATAATACCCCATTTACTATCAATTCACACTACCATTACTATTTAACCACAAGTCTGAACAATATTTGGAGAAATAATATTTTATTATAATATTTTATTCAAAAACACCCTTCTTCTTGACCTATAAATACAACCACAATTATTTTTGAAAATTTATCTTCATAGATTTCCGAATTTCAACCAAATTATATCTACGAAATCTTAATCATGTTGGGGAGGTTATGGTCTCATCAAAAGACCACAATTTGATGGCCTAAGTCGATTAACAAAGGAGTCACCCTAAAGAGCATGGTAAGAACACCTAACCATGCTCTTTCATTTTCGTTCATTTATTTATTCTTATTAAATTTTTTAATATTATAACCTAGTAAAATATCATAAAATAAATTATATTAGGATACTGTAATATGAATGGTAAAATCATATAATGAACATAATTTTTCTTTTTTAACAAAAATACATTCATGGTTGATATAACATCCTATAAGGACGTTGTTGTTAAAAAACTATTACTAACCTCATTGATGGTTATAATAAATAATTTCATAGTTGAATATATACTTATTAATAATATTATATTATTATTTATATTTTATAATTGCTAAAAAAATCATAAAATAAATTAATTTTTTATTTCATCATGGCTAGAAAAACATCTTAAATGAACAAAAAATTATACAATAACACTTATACTAATTGAATTGCGCTTAAATTGGAACAAAATTTTGATATTCAGAGCCATATGAAATTTTGTGAAGGAATACAATCCATATCATCACACTTTTTTAATTATGAACTCTTTGATCATGAACTCAACCATTACCGATATATTAATGTGACCTTGGAACTGCGAAGAAAACATGCTCGGGATAATGGTCATGAACATGAAATTTTAATAAAGTGATCATAATGTACATAAAATACTAATAATAAAGTAAAGAAACACGAATAAGCTTAAAAAAATTATTTAATAAATTTAATTTTATTCTTTATGAGGTTATGTGCATGTACTAAGCCAAGTGAGGAATTGAGGTAGGAGATTACTTCTACTCACACTCTTTATTTTAGATTACGCTCTTTGTTTCTTACATATTTTTTTTGATATGAATAAATTATTTTAAAATTTCATATATTTCATTATAAAACCTTTATTCTAGTGTAAAAAATTCTCTCATCCCCCCAATTAGTTCTTTATTCTCAACCCATGTGAAAAATTTATGTACTTTACATTCTAAATATCCTTACTTTTCATGTGGCATTACTTTACTTACCATATTTTATTATGAGGATTATACCCTAATTAATAAAAACATAACACACTATTTAACCCTTTATTTTAGGAAATTTATTATCTTATTAAATTCTTAAATTATTCATAATTCATACCTTATAATGTATTCAAGTGAACACTTTCTATTTAATTTATAATGATTCATGGTTTCTTAACTTACATACCTTTTTCTAAATTATTTATATTTAAAATTTTTAATGACTAATAAAATATATTCCAATTTTTTATTCTAGGTACTTAAATTTATCTTTATAACATATACAATTCCCATGAATAGTTCTTAACACATGATCTTAATAATGGAGTTCATACCAAAGTACCTCTTAATCTCAATATATAATTTTCATTCACTCTTATGCATTTTTTCTATGATATTTTTACATGGATTATATTATCCTTTGACACCTATTCTAAAATTTATCCTTGTTTATTATTTATTCATTTGATTTCTAACCTTCTTTTTCTATTATTTAATCCAAATGACATTAATTATGCAACCTATCCCTTACCATGGGTTTCTCATAATTATGATGTATGTATGAATTCTACTCTAAATAGAACTCTTATACATGACATATTATGATGTGATGTGTGAGGAAAAAAAATATCCCCCCAATCAAATAGGATATTCTTATATCTCATGAGATATTATGTATATTTTATGGTAAATGATCCTAAACCATTATGTTATTATGTCTTAGCAGCGATCCTTGACCTATGTTATGATGAAATGTTTTATATTTGTGAAATATTCTCATGTTATGACTCATTATTATCTTATAATAATGTTCCTATGTAAATGTGTCCTCTATAAATGATATTTTCCTATTCTATATCAAGTTTAAATGCTATGAATATTATATCTTGTGATATGATATTATGATTTTTGGACACACTAATGTTGTTCCCACATATCCCATTATTTCAAAAGTTTTTATACTCACAAAATCCCCCATTTGTTTTATTAATAAGTTTATATAAAGTGATTTCATGTTAATAAATTATATTTACATGAGTTTTATTTCATTGGGATGCCTTTTAGTTAAAATATGTTTTATTCAAGAGTTTTAAGAAATTTCATTAAGGTATTTATTTTACATGACTATGAAGTTTAAAGAACTTATCATAAGTAATTTATTATACATATTAACATAATTATCTTACGATCACTAGAATTAAATTTCTCAAAAGGACATAATCTTATAAAAAATAAATGTACCTGGTTCTAGAAGATATTATTCAACAAAGGAATTCATCTTACATGCATCTCCATAACTAAATTATCTTATGAAATAAGTAAATTCTCTTATGAAAGAAAAAAAATTATCTTACAATGGGAATGAATATGTAATTTATCCTATAAATTCAAAAATACTTATGTACCCAATAATTTTAAAGTAGATTATCTTATGATCTTAGAAAGTGGAATTACTAATATGTTTCAGTCAATTTTCTTACACAATTTAGAATTATCATAAGAATAACTAAATTATTTTACATGCACTCGATTTATTATATGGTATAAAAATTATCTTACCAGAACAATGTTTCTAGAAAAATGATCTTAAAGATAAAAAATTATCACACAAGGAATTTATATTTCATCTCCAGTTTAGTATATTCGTCAAAAAATATTTCTTTCTAAAGAGAACAAGTCTTCACAAAAATAAGTAAATCGAATAATTCAAAGGACTTAAGAAATAAATTCGTTTGAAGTATAAGTATTAAAGCTGAATATTATTTTCAATATTTCTATTACAAGAATCTTATAACTGTTACAGTATTCTGAGAAAATTCCACACATAATTTTTTTATTGGAACTAGTGATGTATAAATTTTGGTGGAGTATATTAGAGGATATTTATGCTCCAAACCACTATAAATATCTTATGTCATGTTTCTTTCCTATGATTTATTTTTTATTGTGTATCTATTTTAGAATATTATGACATGTTCAGATCATTATCAGGAGGGTGGTTTTAAGTGGATGAAAATTTCAAGAAATCAACTCACCCCTATCGATTCTTTATGAAAATCTCTAGAATAAAAAGGGGTATCAAATATAGTGATTTTAAAGTTATAAAATTTTACTAGTCGAAGATTAAATATCTTTCTTTTTTACTATAATGGTCAATTATAAAGAATTTATTTTTATGATCCGAGCACCATACATAAATGGAGAGAATTATGGTTGCTGGAAAGCTCAAATTATTAACTATTTGAAGAAATTTAAATTAAAAGTTTATTTAAAAATTTTCAATCCATATGAAATTTTTAAAAGTGAAAAAAACATGGGATGCTATAAAAAAGTTGAATATGAACTAAAGTTCGAATCCATAAATGATATTATCTATGGATTGGGTCCTCATGAGTTTAATTTGAGTCTCAAAATATAAAAATTCTCATAAAATGTTGAATATGATTTAAATTTATGATAAATTAACTGATAATGTTAGGAAACTAAGGTAAAATACTATAAATTTAGTGTTTTAAACATTCAGAATGGTGGAAGGAGAAAAAATAACTAAGTTAAATGGAAAACTCACTGAAATTGTCAATGATGTTACTACCATAGGTAATTTTATTCCTGAATCAGATTGAGCACTAAAATACCTTATAATTTTACCTTCAAATTGGAGTGGAATAATTATTTTAATCATAAATTCCACACCTATAGAGGATCTAAAAAAAGGTCATAAGTAGAACTATTATTATGTATGAGGTAGATATATAAGTAGAGTTTGATGATCATAGGATGATCAAAAAAGAGAATGCTAACTTGAATGTTTCTACTTAAAAGGATGAGACGAAACTCAATAAAAAATTATTATCTAACCCATCTTCTGAAGAAGATCCAAGATTCTTAGAATTTGAGGGTGAACTTGCTCAATTTTCAATGAAATTGATGAAATTATACAATAATAGAAGAGGATTCAATAAATAATTTAAAAATAATATAAATTTTATTGTAATTTAAATACAAGTAAGATAATATGAATGTAATAATCTTGGTAACATTAATTCTGATTTCCATCAATTGAAGAAAAATAAGAAATCAGAGAAAAATAATTATAAAAAATCTAATTATAAGAATTATAAGAAGGATATGAATGACACATGGAGTTCCTTTAAATAATCAAATGGTAATTAAATTTCTGATTCAAATGTTGAAAAATCAAACCAAATGGAAAACATGTTCTTCATGGATCAAAAAAAGAGGCACAACCTAATTACTATTCTTGTTATGAATCTAATTCTGAAAATGATCACTTGAGGAATTAAATGAATATTGTACTATAATGGAAGAACAATATGAGTATATTAAGAAGAAGAATAAGACACTTAAAAAGTATCTTAATTATATTATCTATGAAAATGAATATTTATCCAAAAATGTTTTAGAATTGAAATATAATTTATAAGAATATTCTTCTAGTTATGATATCCAAGAAAAAAAATAAAGGAATTAATGGACTATGTTAATGAGTTAAATTTTTTTATAGTCTCTCTACTAAGGGGGATAATTACCTCAACAAAATACATGGTAATAAAAAAATCAAATAAAGGTAAATAAGGCATATAATGTAATGGATAAAAAAATAATCTATATGAGATTTATTTTTTGTCTCTTTTTAAGAAAAGAAACATGTCTAATATTAATTTTTTCACTATTGTATAAATGGTAGTTATGATAATGATTGTTTTTTAGATATCATATTTTTTTTTAAATGATTCTTTTATTTCTAGAAACTTATTAAATTTTATTTCATAAAATTCTAGATATTCTAGAAAGTGTAGATAGATTTGAGTTTCTAAATATTTAATAGCTAGCATTACTGGATCTAAGAGAATTTGGGTACCAAAAATTATTCTTGATAGATTTGTTTTTGTAGGAAAATATCTATAGGAACAATAATTCTAAATGGTTTTTCGACAGCGGATATTCAAGATAATGAATTTAGATTTTTTTCAACTTTAACTCACTATCCGAAATTAATGGAGGCTATACCAAATTTGGTGATAGTTACAAGAAAAAATTATTGAAGTTGGATCTATTGGAGATCCAAATTCAGTCATAATTAACAAATTTCTTTATTTTAAAGTATTAAATCACAATTTTGTAATCATTTTCTATCTTTGTGATGATGAATTATCTATTTATTATTATAATAATTCATGTTCTATTTTTAAAGGTAAATTTCTTTAATTTAATGCACCTAGAAATAAAAATGTTTACACTCTATATCTATATTATTTATGTAAATAGAATTTTAATTGTTTGAATGATGAAATTAATGATTCTTGTATTTTACATATAAGTATTAGACCTAAACAATTTTATTCTTTGAGAAAATATTATAAGAAAAAAATGATTTTTGATTTTCTAGAACATATATTGTATAAAAAATAAATTATGTGATGCATGGTAAATTATAAAGTAAAAAAATTCATCTTTTAAACCAATAAAATATGTTTGAACTTCTAGACTATTATATCTTATCAACATGGATTTTTTGAACCATATATAACTACAATACAAGGTGGAAAATCTTTTTTTTTATGTTTTGGTTGATATTTTTCATGATTTACTATGGTTTATTTCATAATAATTAAGAGTTAATAATGTTAAATTTTTATAAACTTTTAAAGTTAGTAAAAAATGAAAAGGATTCTAAAATTTCATCTTTTAGAAGTGACCATGGTGAATATTTTTAAAATCATGAATTTGATTCATTTTTCCTAAAACATGGAATTAAAAACACCTTCTCTTCCCCAAGAACACATCAAAAGAATGGTATTGTTGAGAAGAGTAACAAGACCATGCCATAAATTATTAGAACTATGTTGTGTGAATATAGCGTTCTTATTCAATTTTGGGATGAAGGTATTAACCCAATATGAAATGTCATTAACATAGTTTTAATAAGGTATATTTTCAATAAAAAACACGTTGAGTTATAGAATAATATAAAACTAAGAATTCAAGACTTTTTGAATAATATAATGATGTGAAATTTTATTGAATTGTTAATTTTGATCACAAAAAAAACTCAAATTGATGATCTAAGTAATTATTTTAATAAATTGAGACCTTAAATTCTCTTTGATGCCAAAAAGGATGTTGATTTGGAACTTGATCATGAATAATCTAGTTCTAAAAGGTTGGAAACCATTAAACTCTAAAGTGTGCTACCTAGATTTACTATAACCCTTAAAATCCAGCTCATAGGGACTATTATAGGAATCTTAGATGAGGGAGTTAGGACTAGAAGAAGTGTAGGTAACCTTGATATACTTTTTCTTATCCTAGTCAGAACTTAAAACTATAGAAGAAGCTTTAATGGATGAGTGTTTGGTTTTATAAATACAAGAAGAGTTAAACCATTTCAAGTTGAACAAGGTATGAGGATTACTTGATAGACCCTCTAATTATCCTATTATTGTAACTAAATGGGTATTTCAAAATATACAAGATAATCATGGTGTGATTACAAGATATAAGTCAAGGTTAGTATCTAAAGTTTATAACTAAGTAGAGGGAATAGACTATGAAAAAATATTTTCCATAATAGTAATATTAAGATCCATTATAATTATTTTAGAATATAAATATTATATGAACTTTAAATTATTTCATATGGATATAAAATGTACATTTTAAATAGATTTATAATGGATGAAATTTATGTTGAAAAACCTCTAGGTTTTAAAACCCTTCAATTTAAACATCCAATTTTTAAACTTACTAAAGATATTTATAGTCTTAAATAAGAACACATGGATTGGTATGAAATTTTGAGTTCGTTTATTTTATCAAATGTTTTTACTATATGATTGAAATATTTTAAACTATTTAAGAAAATTTCAACAAAATATATTTTATTAGTTCAAATTTATGTTGATGATGGGATTTTTGGATCCAAAAATAAAAAATTGTGTAATAAATTTTAAAAAAACTTGAAAAAATAATATAAAATGAGCATTATGGGTGAGTTGAATTTCATTATTGGATTTTAGATTTATCAACAATATTTTTGAAATTTTTATATCAAATTAAATAAATACATTATTTACTGAAGATATTTTTACTTGAAAATAGAAAGATACATGCAACTCCTATGAGTTTTAATATTAACTATGATTTCTAAGAAGCTGGTGGACTCATTGAAATTTTTTTACAGAGATTAATTATTGGAAGATTACTATATCTAATTGCTAGTAGAGCATATATCACATTTTTATTATGTCTGTGCTAGATTTTAAGAAAATAATAGAGTCACTTTTAATAGCCACAAAAATTAACATATTTGAAAGGAATTATTTATTTATCTGTAATAATTACATTTTTTTTATTTTAATCTACTTTCATATTCTCATAATGACTTTGGTGGTTATATATTTGATATAAAGTGTATATCAGGAACCTATTTGTAACACCTTGAGATTTTAAAAGAGGAACATCATATTAAATAGTGTATATGACACACAACACCAAGATTAGAAGATAATGTAACACCCTAAAAATTTATGATATATTTATTTTTAAATAAATTCAATCTCTTTTATATATTTCAATGCACACAAGACCAGGTTTGAACTAAATGTGATACTCTATTAAAATATTACTATTTAAACATGACCATTATAACTTAGCTATTAAGATTGAGGGTAAGAATAGAAATAAATAAATTATGAAAAAATTATATGGTCTATAAATATATACAATAAATTTAGTGGTTATATATTTATTAGAAATAAAATAAAGACCATTTAGAAGAAAAATAATTTTTTTTATGAACAAACTGTATTTTTCTAAAAGGTAGATTAGTCGCGCATTGTGTAAATAATTTAAAATTAATTTAAATTTTTTTTGAAAATTTATTTAAAATTTAATATAAATTTGAAAATTATCTATTGGTGAATTCTTGATAATTTTATAAAGAGATTAATTTTTTTTGAATAGTGAAAAAGATTGATTTTTATTGAAAACTATCTTTTCATTTAAATTATTTACAAAGTTAAATTATATTTTAAATTGGTTTTAAAGTAAAATTAGTTCAATTATATTATATTTTGACTAATTTAGGTCATTTTAATTAATTCCATATTGAATATTAATATTAAAACATTCGATACTTATGAAAATTTTCTCTTTGGAAAATTGCTCTTTCATCGTGTTTACAGTTTAATTTTAAATTTAATTATGATAATTATATGAATTTAATTTGGAAAAATGGATTCCATATTCATAATTAACATAATTTATATTACTGACTGAAAATTAATTTTTTTATTAGGATAAACCCCCTTTTAAGGGATGAGGGGGAACCCAACATGACATCAAAGACTTAAAACATGGGTATCACTTTATCTTTCAAAAATTTCAGGTGTGTCCTCCCCATCACTTATAAAAGGCCACCTCCTATTCTCCCCTCATTACACTTCAAAAAATATTTGGTTCAAAAAATAAATCCTAAAATAAATTCCTTAATTACCTCCTCATGTATTGTAGGCCTTATATTTACTATGAATCCCTCCTATTAAGTATTTAGGTATAAACCTAAATAGGCTCTCCGAAGAAGTGGTAAAATCATAAACATGTGTATTTGTTTGATTTTTTCTTTCACCTCATTAAATGATTATTAAAATAAAATAATATAATAAAACTTTTATTTAATATATAATTATATTTTATTATGTTAATGGAATAACCCATATCCATCTCCACTCCCATCAAATGGGAAACGAAACCATCGATCACGTGTACGGAGGATTACTGCCTCACGAACCGATGTAATTTCTTTTCCATCACCAACTTTGAAGGATGAATATAATTTTAGATTTAACATATTTATATGATATTTATGAAATTATTAAACTTATTTAATTATTATATCACATATACCTTCTTACTTCCGTTCCATGGGGGATATGATAATGTCGCTCGTGTGTATAGTAGAGTACTACCTCACGAAGTGATGTGATTTGTTTTTAGCTTATGAATTATATGAAAGGTAGTAAGGTTAATGTTAATGATTATATGTGATATTTATGATCTAAACATATTTTTTTAATTATTATATTGCATCTAACATCTTACCTTCCAATCCTTTGGAAAACAATAACATCGCTCATGCGTACGCATGGACTACCTCCTCCCCATAGCGATGTAAAATATTTTTCATTTTATTTTTACATGGATGGTAATAAGGATGTAATTTAATAGTATAAATTATATATATAAAATAATTATTATTATTTAAAGATAAATTAATATTTATTTTCCTTTTTTTTCATCCATAAAGAAAATTTGAAACAGGGTTCATGCATATGTACGACGTATCATCACCATGAACGGTGTAATCCATTTTATATCTCTAAATTTTATAGATTACTATAAATAAATATATAATGAATTTATATGATATATATATCATGGTTAAAATTATTTATATGATGCAATCATAATAAAATTAAAATGACTAAAAGTACAAATCCATAACATATATGAAAAATGAAGCTATTATCAACAAAAAAAGATTTTAACAAAGAGTTGTTAACAAATGGGTGTTAAAAGGCTACAAGTAAATAATATATGGAATGACATATATGAGTATTTTTATTTAAAAGATTTATAATAAATATATAATTATTATACAAGATTTTTGGATACATACAAAGGAATTCAAACTTGAGGTAAAGGTTTCTCGTCTCACTTTTAACTCCGTGAGACATAAACCACATTCACCACTTATTACTTTTTTTTGTAGTGTATATACTGCACATTTTTAAATTTTATATCATGAATCTATTTCTATTCATGATTTTAAAAGTTTCATTTTATCATATTTATTTCATGAAGTTTAGGATTCAAAGCTTACCAAAGTTGTAAGGGTTTATTTTACAATCACATCATTATTCGATATTGTTTATATTTAAGTATCCATTGGGGGAATTATTAAATATTTATATATTAAAATCAATCTATTTTCTTATATTATGGTTATTTATGAACTCTTTCATGTAATATCACCATTTCTACACTCTTTGGTACTCAAAATAAGTAATAAAATTCTTTTAATAAAATCTGACATTATTTCTTTCATCAGTATAAAATTCATTTCCATCAAAATCCATGTTTTCTAAAAATATTTTAAAAAATACTTTTAAACTTTTAAAAATTATTTATTAAGGATATTTTTACCCATTTTTACTTTTTAAAATATTTTTAAAGGAATCTTCACATCATTTTCAAAACAATTCCCATTTGGGTTTTACTGAAAATATATAAGGAATAATTATTTTAACATGTACAAAATGAATATAATTTCCCACTATCAGGAGTAATCAATGATTTAAATATTATTTTTGAAGGTATCAAAGATTATTTTCAAATAAAATTATTTTCAAAATGTTTTGTGAAATTTTAGATTTAAAATATGATTTTCAAAATACAAAGGTTATTTTCCTTAAGAATGTTTTAAAAGATCTTTTCACAAAATTTATATTCATAAATGAAAAAAACACTTATTATACTTATTCTCCACTAGGGATATGTTGTATTTATACCATCCTTATTATTTATCTTGATTTTTTATGATCATTTTTACTTAGGATGTACAATTTCATTACCATTCACCATTTCACTCTGGATGGTTTATGATTATGTTTATTTTATTGGTGGAAAGTGTTAACAATTTTATTGTTAGTTTTTCAATATAAATGTTTATTTTTATTATGTTTCAACCCTTTCATATAAGGAATTAATTATACATAATAAGTGATTGGTGGATCCAGGTTATAAATATCCCATTGATGTATTGAAAGGTCTCATATGATAAATTAGTTGGAAAGATCAAATGTGTTTCTACTCAAAAATTTAAAATATCTTCTGAAAGTTCTTGATAACATGTTTTAGATATCAAAAATTATGAATTCCCTCATTAAGAGATCAGCTATTATTATCCATGTGATTATTTTATTAGTTAAAATATCCATTTATAAGTTTCAATATCTTGTGATTATTTATATGTCTTTATTTGATCATCATTTATTTCTTCCATATTATGATTAAATAGAATGTGTTTTATTTATTTATGTTGATATATTTATCATTCATATTTTTTCATGATAGATTCTACTTTATGCTTACCCTTATTGATCATCTTATCTCACCCCTTTCTTATGTTTTATTTTCCATAGGATAACCAGAAGTGTTTTTGGATTGATATGTATGGATACCCTATAAGGAATAATGGTGTTATAAAAAAACACTATGTATTTTTATTTTTAATTGTAATATGAATTTCAAGTATGTTTCTAGTTTTCCAAGACTATTGAACTATTCAGTCCTTCAGGATGCAATTCCATGTATCTTACACTAATGTAATAAAGTAGCCACCAACTCCAGGCTGCGGGGCTAGGGTCTTTAAAGTTGGTATCAGAGGAAGTCTAGTAGAAACCTTGAGAACTATATTTAGGAAAATATATATTAGGGAAAATAACCCTATGATATACATTTAGTATAAGTATATAAGAACATCATAAATTTTTTCTAAGGTATATAATATGTTTACATAGAAATACATCCGTGTTTGGATACTACAAGTGGACGTGGTTCTTAAACAGATGTACCTAAGGGAAATAACTCTAAAAAATGCACATTGGTCTTGAGTCGAGCGTCACCCAGTATATGAAATTGATCCTTATTTCACACATGTTTTGACACTACTTGGAGATATTCTTGGGTTAATTCACATTTTCTTTGGAAAAGTTTGTAAATATTTTTATGATTTTAAAACCATACCAAAGAAACCATGTTTATTATTATGAGATAATCCATGCATATATTTTTTATTTTATGTTAAGTGTTTCACTAAATTTTGGATTATACATATAATTTAATAATTCTATGAGCTAATAAAGTGCATTAAATTATTTATAAATGGATCCTAGTGGAAGGAATGAGAACTGTATCAATGCAAGTAATCCAAATAGAAATAATGATTGTTTCTTTAATAGGATTAAGCCAATAATTTAAAGGAATCCAATCTCCCAAACATTCTCATCATGTGAGTACATAATATCATGTTCTATCAAGATAGAGAAATAATGCTCTAAGTATGATGTATTTGAAGGGATTTAATAGAAGAAGAGGACGATAGAACAAAAAATAGATAAGGGTAAGAAATAAAGGAAGGATTCCCCCTATGTGATAATTGTGGAAAGAAACACCCCAATAATTTCTTGAAGGGAATGATATTTTTATACAAGTTTGTAGATAAATACCACCATGATCATGATTTCATGGTATATAAAGAAATTTATAATGTTTAGTTCTACAAATTTAAATAAATGGGGCACTACCCTAAGCGTTAAGAGAATATACTTCAAAAGAAGCTAAGGGATCATGTTCAAGATTATGATATTACAATATAAGAAGTGGAATGATCAATTTAATTGTGTTTGGAATCAATAATTATGTTATAATAGTTTTTTATCAATGATATTATGGTTATAAGAATCATGAAATGTGTAAGGATTGTAATTCAATACCATTTATTAAAATATTTGAGAGAATATCTTGAATAATATTTATGAACATGAAAAGTGATTCAGTGACAATTCAAACCTATTGGAAAACACATTATTAAAGGAGTATAACCCTTAATATGTGCAAGATGTTGAGATAATAATGATATTTTATGGGATTGTATTGGTGACCATGGAATCAGTTAGAGGATTTATGGTTTATATCATCTTTGCTAGAGTTTACTATAAGTATTGATTTATGGAATATATTCGACGACTTGTGATTTTATTTTTGGAAGAATGAATGTTTTCATTAAGGTTTTATGGTGATCAATGTATTCATATATTTGGAATGTTACCTTAAGATCCACATTATATTTTCTGAGGAATATAATGTTGATTTTGGGACCTTACTTCAAAATTTTTGGACTTTGAATTTAGAAAAACATATTTTAGATGAGTTTTAGGTTAACTATATATGGAATAGATTAAGTTTAAATTTTTTTTATTGGATAAATTATGATATTTTTTTTGAAAAATATATAGAGATATGATGAATGACTTGTCATTATAATATTATGTTAAATGTGCTTCAGGTATAAAAAATTTTTTGGATATTCATTTCTTAGAGTAATAAATGAAGTGGGAATTAATTGAATCATAACCAAAGGATAAAATTGTGCCTATGAAATAGATATATATCATGTAATTTTATTTTCATATTTTCACAATCTATATGGTAAAGTAATTACTCAACTTGAGGAAAATGATCTTGAAACAAAAATATTATCCTAGTACCATCATTTCCGATGGATACAATTATCCCTTAACTCATCACATATTTATGGTTCTGTGGTCATTGGATTTTCTTGATCATGAAAAATATTGTGATCAATGACCTTTATCACTCTACATCATTATTTAGGCATTATTCTTTTCTTCTATGTTCATATCTTCACTTCACACCTATGTTCTCCTACTTAGAAACCTAGTTATGTGATTATTTTAGATATAATTCATACTTACCTTTCTCTATTATCAAGATGAAGTTTTATTGACCATTTTTACAATTTGGGTTTCCAACAAAGGTATTTTCAAATTTCAAACCCTTTATTATTGAGATCTAGATTAAACTACGAGGACACATTTTATTTAAGGGGTAGAATGTAACCCCTTTAGACTTTAAAAGAGGAACATCATATTCGATAGCATATATGAAACACAACACCAATATTAGAAGATAATGTAACACCATAAAAATTTAGGATATATTTATTTTTAAATAAATTCAATATCTTTGATAGTTTTCAATGCATGCAACTTCAGGTTTGAATGAAACATGATACTGTATTAAAATATTATTATTTAAACATGACCATTATAACCTAACATTTAAGATGAAGAGTATGAATTATAATCACTAAATTTTTAAAATTATATGGTTTAAAATTTTATAAAATAAATTCAATGGTTATTTATTGATTAAAAATAAAATAATAACCATTGGGAAGAGAAAAAAATGTTTTCTAAAAAACTGTATATTTATGAAAGGCAGATTAATTGTGATTTGCACACATAATTTAAAATTAATTTTTATAAATTCTATAATATATATTTTAAAAAATAAAATTTATTTTTTAAATATTAATTTCAAAATTATCTTTGGGTGAATTTTTGATAATTTTCTGAAAAGATTAATTTCTTGATGAATAGTGAAATATACTCATTTTTATTGAAAACTACCTTTTCGTTTAAATTATTTTAAATGTTAAAATTTATTTTAAATTGGTTTTAAAGTAAAATAAGTTCAATTATATTACTATTTAACTAATTTAGGTCATTGGAATTAATTTCATATTGAATATTAATATTAAAACATTCTATACTTACGAGGATTTTGTCTTTGGAAAACCACCCTTTCGTCACATTTGCGGTTTAATTTTAAATTAAATTATGCTACTTCCTAGAATTGAATATAGAAAAATAGATTCCATATATGGAATTATAATAATTTATATTATATAATAAGTTCAACTTAATTTTTTACCATAATGAATAGTGAAAACAGTAAAAATTAATTAATGTGGTTAAGGTAAAAATGGGTTTATCGGGGGGGGTTAAACAAAGAAGAAGAGGGTTAAAATTATAATTAACCTAACCCCAATAACCTAGATCTAGATCATTACATTATTACATTACCATAGATTCAAAGGGTAAAATCCTGAAGGACCGATCATTTTAGCAGTTTTGGAGAACCAGATACATACATGATACCCATTTCACATTGGGAAAATAAAAAAAACATAATGCATAACAACAAAAAATAAAATTCATATTTGAAAACTCAATCAAATATGTCTTCTTCATATATTGGGGAAAGGAAAAAAATTCGGATGAGTTCAAATTCTTAGTAAGGTTTAAGTACAATAAATGATTTCATGAATCAATAAAGAATAATCAATATGAAAAGGTAAATAACTGAACACAAAAACCATTTAAATAACTTTAATACATGAATAGATAAGGGATAATCAATATGGTAAGGTAAATAACTAAAACACATTCCACCTAATCAATAAATTGAGGGTGAAATGCATCCATAGATAATATCATTATTAAAATCTCTTGGATAATAATAACTTATTTATTAATGATTATAATTCTTAATTATTAGACTCCATGATATCAGGAATTATGATACATCTACTGTCAATACCTTTAATAGGACAGTTTAAATACTATAGGTAAAACCCATTTAATTTGGACAACTTAATTTATCTCATGAGACCTACCGATGAATCAAGGATCTATATTATACCAGGCCCCACCCATCACTATATGTCCAAATAATTCCTCATATATCAAATAATTGATTTAATTCATGAATAAATATTCCTTATCATCAAATATCCATATTTAGTAAATGATACAAATTTATCAATATTTCCCTAGTTAATAGAAAAAATTAAAATTAAACATTGTATGTAAAAATGGTATACATTTTAGGTAATAATAATATTCATCATTCAAGAATATTTATATTTAAGAGAAATTTTATTTCTAATGAAAAATAATTATAATAAACTGATTGTTTCAAGAGAATGTTAACGATCACAAAAGAAAGTAATATTGAACAATAACTTTACAACTTGGTAATTTTCAAGTCATATCTAATTTGATGAAATTATTCAAATTGAAACTTAAAATACCATGAATTGTGAATGAATCATGATATTACATGACAAAATGGATAGTACATACTGTAAGAACCCGATTTTTTACTTAGGTATGGATACTTTAAAATTACGGTCTAAATCTTTACTTTGGACCTAATGCAGATGCCTAATGAGTTAGTAAAGGTTATGAGGGTGTTCAGAGCTTTTTTGGAGCCCAAAACCCATATTTTTGGAGGAAATGGACTCTATACATGGTTTAGAGTAAACCGTATGGGTTTTCCACATTGTTTTGCAAACCGTGCGGAAGGTGTTTTTTTGGACAGTGGCACCTCACATAGTTGGCACAAGACCATGCATCCAAACCTTGTGAACACCCATTTTTCCCAGGTAATCGTGCATGGTTGGTGCACAGTTTGATCAAACCACATGGAGGAAGACTTTTCGGGTAGAACCATCTCGCAAGGTTTGCGTACGGTTTGAAAAACCATGCTGAAAAACCATACACAGGCTAAAAAAACTATGTAAAATGTCCAAAATTCTCTTAATGATCTATTAAGACAACCCATTCCTCCCTAATACGAGTTTATGTGGTATTGACCTAATTCTCTCTCATTTTGGAGCTTTTTGAAGGAAAAATATAGGAATAAAGAGATCGCCTTCGTCTGACATCCGATCGAGCTTCCGTTCATCACGTTGGATGTGCAAAGGTAAGTACTCAAGTTCCCATTATCCATTCTTCTTCTCTTTCACTCTCTGCCTAGATATCACCATGTTAGCAATTTTTACCTTTTCTTATATCTACTCCGATCAGAGACAAATCAAGGGCCGATACCGGAGGAGAAGGATCGTACAACCCTAAGGTGGGTGTTCTATAATTCATCTCTAAAGTTTGTTGTTTTGGAATGCTTATGTGGGGCCCACCAGTTTCGTTGGGAACCATTTCTTAAATTTACATTCCATGATTATACTTTTTAGAATTTTATGGCTATTCTCTTTCCAAATATGTGATTAGTTGTTAGTGGTTACACCCACAACTCAATCCACCTCATGTCGAAGGTTATTTCATAATTGGGTTTTTAGTGTTCCTTCACGTTTGAGCCACTGTTTGGGTGTGCCTTTTATTGACCTTTCTAAAGGTGAGTCTTATTATCATAAATGTCTTATTATTACTAAGAATTGCATAATGGCATGTACCATGTATGCTCACCACTTGACCCGTCTAAGGTAGGTGCTTCCAAATGATTATTAAAAGTGAAATATGAAATGTAAAATGGAAAGTATACTAAGTATATAACTTGGCCTTATTTAAAGAAATTTAATAAAGGTTACATGTCCATAGCACCCCTTTCCATGTTGATGGAAGGTAGTGGAGTGAACCTCAATAATTGAATATGACTTAATGGATAACTAAGACTTGATTAAATGGTTGCAATGATACTTGGCCTATCCACACTAATGGAAGACAAGGCTTAGACCAATGAATAAATGGTTTCAACTCTACATGAACTTTCCACACTAATGGAAGGAAATACTTGAACCAAATGAATTCCTATATGATTAAAATATCAAATAGGAATGGGCTGTCTCGAGCTCACCTTGGATTCTGAGAGAAGAATACCTTCGATCACGAGAACCCCATTCTGATTCACAGATACGGTTTTCTTAGGTTGATACCCACTAAGACTCTAGTTCTTGTCTATTCATTGGATTCCCATTATACTACCGTATGGTCCGTTTCTCTATTACAGGATACCTCAGATACACTCCTTGGATCCAGCATTGACTAGTAGGTGCCATGGTGAAATCCATAGGGCCCTATCATTGCTTAGCCCCATTTTACCTTGGTCGATCACCTTGGACTCAGTAGGTACCTTATTGTGGAATTCCTCGGATTACACTCCTTGTATTACACTATTAAACCTTAGCTATACTCAGATACTACTGAGTTATCTTTCTGTGAGTTTACGTTACCTTGGTTTTTACCCTGGAATTACCTCACTGGATATCATTGTCTGGTTTCCTTGTTACGTCTTAGGACCTTCACTGCTTATACTATCATGAGGTAATGTCAGTGTTAGCTATGCCCCACATGAACTATTATAATTATAAGTAATTGATTAGTTAATTAACTGATTACATGTTCAGACACCAGCCGAGGGATGAAGCAGGTACTTGGTTATTTAGTTATATTTTACTGCTTTATTTACTTTATATATGAATGCCTTCACACTGCTACATTCCATTACATGGGCTAGAAGTTATTGACACTGTTGGTGGTGGCCCACTGAGATTTATCTCATACCCTCTCCACGATCCATTTGGTTCTCGGAGTAGATTACATGGTTGAAGGTATTGATAGAGGGAAGCATGTAGCTTCCAATACTTGATTGTGTGCTGATAGGATGGAGCTTGATAGCAGATGAACGAGTAGGATCTCAGGACGCTTGGAGTAGAATTGTTTTCTTTTACCTTGTGGATCATTTTATGCCTATTGTCTTGTATCCATGCTTTCCTGTTTTCTAGTGACATGACATTACATCATCACTATTTTAGTTGATACAATTATTATTATTCTTTTTTATCTATTGCATCAGTTTGATTCCTCTATTTATAATATTTCTTCTGTTTTTTACTATTCTATTATATTCATTCTTCTATGCTACACTTTTCTAATGAGGGCATAGTCTTACCATATACACACCCTAGTCCCTCGCTACTAGTTGACAACCTCTGGCATTTGGGACGATGCACTTGATTCCATGTGGCCACCGGGCTTGGGGCACCCATCAAGTGGCATCCAGGTGTGGGTCGTCACAAAGTGGTATCATAGGAGGTTTATTTTCTTGCTTTACTATTTGAAGACAATATATTGGAGAATAATAATGCTTGTGACTTGGTCACAAGTCATTCTTGGGTGTCGCGAACCCTTTTTCAGGGTAAAATCCAAGTTACCCATAATGTAATTTTTGTTCTATTTTGCCTATTAAAGTTGATATTATTTCATCGTTGGGTGACTAACATGTTGTGTGGTGTTGTCGATTATTAATATTTGGAAATTTATTTCATCCTTTCCTCAATGATATGTGGGAAAGGATTATTTCTACATGCATTATCATAGGCACCTAGAATTCTCAAGTCATGCATATTTCCATACCATATAGGTTCACTTCACTGCTTTGCATTGCTTGATATGCCTATGATTGTTGAGTGATGTAGTGATAGTTGCTTGTACATTTATTACATTGTCTTTGATTGAGTGATTTCCTATCTCAATTCATGATGTGTATGGGTCCTCATGGGTTGAGATTAGTAATTCACCTAGTCAAGCCATTATACTATAAATAATTGGGTGTTATTTTTGGTGATAGGTGTATGAGAACTGATTCATTAGAAATGAATATCCATTATAAAGTGAATTTTGAAACCTAAAATGAATTGGTTGCACATCCTTATCCCACCTTTTCAGGTTTATTAAAGTTAAAGGAGTGAACCTAATAATTAACTACGAAAAGACATAAAAATTATACTTGAGAACTTACCGATACTTGGTTGTCTAAGTAGGTAGTTTGGGTAGTTTTCCTTGGGTAGTGAGTTTTTTTAAGATCTTTTTCTACTAGAAATGCTATCTCCTTGCATCTAAGATTTTTATATGGTGTTTTCTTGGAATTTGTAGACCAATGCTTCCACGAATTCCTTGTGTTGTTCTTCAGGAGGGTGGTGATGACCATACTCTAGATATAGTAGACCCTGAGCCACCCGTCTTACTTACAGAAGTTCCAATTGAGAAACCTCCTGCTATACCTTATCTAAGAACTAATTCCCAAGTCTGTGATAGTTTCTTATGTATGTTGGAGTCCATGATTGGTGCTCCATGGGTTTCACCTATGATGGATGATCTGACCCGTGAGTTCTAGCAGCAGCACCCTCCTACTTTTTCAGGGGATTGTGGATCTCAGGCTACTGAGTCTTGGCTAAAGGCCATTCTGTCTATCTTTGAGCATCTGGAAACACCTCCAGAGCATAGATTCAATCTTTCTATATACATGTTTCAGGATTCGGCCAAGCTTTGGTGGGATGTTGTTACCCAGGCCAGACGTCATCAGGGCATGTTATGGGTTGACTTCTAGACTGCATTCTATGATCAGTTCTTTCCTCAGTCACTGAGATCTGAAAAATCTAGAGAGTTCATGCATCTTGAGTAGGGTTCTATGTCATTTATGGTATATTCATCAAGTTTCACTAATTTACAGTGCTTTAAACCGCTTCTAGACGGTGACGAGCATTCGCATTCTAGAAGATTCGAGGATGGGCTCCAATACGCCATCCGAACTTAGGTGAGTGTCTTTCGCCTTCCTACCTTATCTGCAATAGTTGATCAATACCTTATCATTGAGCGTAACCTGAGGGACTGAGCGAGTACTGGGTTTAAAGGATCAGTGCTTCATTAGGCCAGTAGTTCTTCTGGTGGAAGGAAACGTTCCCTTGAGGTTTATCATTAGGGAAGTGGAACCCAGAGTATCCAGTTTGATAGCTCTATAGTGTTTCATCAGTGTGGAAAACGAGGGCATAATAATCCCCAGTGTGATAGAGATCCTATGAAGTGTTGGTATTGTGGCTGTATGGGTCATCTTTAGTGCTTTTTCAGGGCCTTTCCACCAGCTTCAAGTGGAAAAGGACCAGCTTCATCTCCACCTTCAGGAGTGAGTTATTTTTCACCACGTCAGGTAGGGAGTTGGAGTAGCACTGACAGGTCTGGCCAAAAAGAAGGTCGTGGCCATGGTAGTATGATACCTGATCACCAGCATCACCAGCAGATCACTCATGATTGTGGTAGTCCATCCGTTACATAGGGTCGTGGATCAGGTCAGTTGCATGCCTTACAGCTGATACCTGAGGATCAGGCCGCGATACCATCTATAGTACGAGGTACTATTATAGTAGCCTCCACCATTGTCTCTTATTTGTTTGATACAGGTGCTTCAAACTCTTTTATTTCTATATCTATCATGTAAAGTCTTGGACTAGAGTAATAGTATCACTATGGTGTAATGACCCTCAATACACCGTTGGGAATACAGACGGAGGGCATACACCAGTGTAGGGATAGTCCCCTTGAGGTAGGAAGTTACCCTTTCTTGTGGAATCTCTTTTTTCTTGAGATGACAGACTTTGATGTCATTCTCAGGATGGACTGGTTAGTCCACTATCACACCATTGTAGACTGTTATCGTTGAAGGGTTTCTTTTACATCACCAAAATTCAACAATTATATTTTCAAAGGAGAGTGAGATTTCTAGGATGGGAGAGTGGGAACGAAGAATCATGGGCTAGGTGGAGTGACCTCCCAAATTGAAAAAATTTTCATGGAGTATTAGGGTTTTCTTTAAACTGATTTCCCTCCAGTAGTTGATCATTTCAGGGAAGTTTTTCCTGATTAATTCTCTAGATTAACTCCAAAGATAGAGGTAGAGTTTAAAATGGAGCTTGTTCCAGGAGCAACTCCAGTGTCCATTTTCCCATATAGGATGACACCTACTGAGCTTCAGGATCTCAAGTGGTAGATAGAGGACTTAGAGGCCAAAGGCTTTATATGGCCCAGTACACCATCTTGGGGTTCACCCGTGCTTTTCGATAAGAAGGAAGATGGAACTCTCCATTTATGCATGGATTATAGAAGGTTGAACTAACTTACGGTCTAGAACTGGTATCCACTTCCTTGAACAGATGATCTCTTTGACTAGATCCAAGGAGAAAATGTGTTATCTAAGATCGACCTGAAATTGGGTTATCATCGGGTGCAAGTTAGACCCTCAGACATACCTCGCACAATTTTCCATAGTAGGTATGGTCTGTATGAGTATCTGGTTATGTAGTTCGGTCTTACAAACATGCCTGCCATTTTCATAAATTTGATGAATAGAGTTTTCCATCCCTACTTGGTCTCTTTTGTCATGGTCTTTGTGGACGACATCTTGGTGTATTCGTGCACTCATAACGACCATTCCAAATATCTTGAGATCATTCTGAGTACACTGAGAGAGAATTTGCTTTATGCCAAGATTACTAAATGTGAATTATGGATTGACAAGGCCCACTTATTGGGCCATATTATTTCAAAATCATGAGTATATTTTGACACTAAAAAGGTTAGTGATGTAGTCTCCTAGGAGCAGCCTAAGAATGTGTTTGATATCAGGAGTTTCTTGGAGATCTATGGATATTATAGGCATTTCATACATGAATTCTCACATCTTTATTCACCTCTTAATAGACTTAAAAAGAAGTGTGTTAAGTTCCTGTGGTCAGAATCATGCGAGAAATCCTTTCAAGATCTGAAAGGGAGGCTTGTCACGACACCTATTATGATTCTTCCAAAAATTGGTAAAGGTTATATCATCTTCTATGATGCATTGGGAATTTTACTAGGAGCAGTGTTGATGTAGGAAGACAGTCTTTTCATATGGATCTAGGAAATTGAGGCCTCATGAGTGAAATTACCCAATGCATGACCTCGAGCTAGCAGCAGTTGTCCATTCCTTATGTTGTTGGAGACATTATCTCTTGGGTGAGCACTTTGTTGTGTATACAGATCACAAGAGACTCAAGTATATCTTTTCCCAGCATGACTTGAACCTCCGATAGTAAATATGGGTCGAATATCTACAATCCTTTGATTTTGAGCTTGCCTATATGCTAGGAAAAGGAAATGTGGTTGCAGATGCACCAAGTCAGAAAACTCAAACAGAAGCCGTACAGGAAGCCAATGATGAATGGAAGTTAATGGAACTCTTTTCTAAAATCCTTCTAGAGTTTCACAATAGTCATGAGTAGTCTTACCTCTCATCCTTATCAGTTACATATTATCTCCTTGAGAAGGTTAATAGTAGGAATTTTTCAAATCCTAAAGGTTTGGTTCTCTATGAGAGTATATCAGGAGATAACCCACCTTCAGATTCGTCCGTGGATAGAGATGACATCCTGTGTCTACGTGGACGTAGCTGAATTCCTGAAGATGTGAGAGAGGAGTTGATGAAAGAGTCCCATGCTTCCCAGTGGGTAGTTCATCTAGGAATCTCGAATATGTATCAAGATATGTGATGCCAGTATTGGTGGCCTGGGATGAAACATCAGATTGCAGGCTTCATCACTAGGTGTTCCACCTATCAACAAGTGAAGGAGGAGCACCAGAGACCTGTAGGCTTGTTACAACCACTTCTAGTACTGGAATGGAAATGGGAAGATGTTTTTATAGATTTCTTAGTTAGCTTACCTAGGTCGTCAATGGGTAGTGATGCTATCTGGGTAGTCATTTAATGACTAATGAAATCATCCCACTTAATTCCTATTTGGGAGACTTTCTCAGTTGATGAGATGGGAAGACTGTATGTCTGTGAGATCATACGACTACATGGAGTTCCACGTACTATCATTTCAGATAGGGATGCTCGTTTCACTTCACAGTTTTGGAAGGGTTTTCATAAATCTATGTCAACTCAGGTGATTCTAAGCATTTCTTCTCACCCTCAGACCGATGGACAATCGGAACAGAAAATATAGGTTTTGGAGGATATACTCCGAACATGCATCCTTGATTTCAGTGGTTATTGGGAGAATCATATACCTCTTGTCGAGTTCACCTATAGTAATAGTTTTCATTCAACAATTTAGATGGATAATTTTGAGGCCTTATATGGTAGGCCATTCTGTTCACCCTTGTTATGGCTAGAGGCAAGTGATATAGCCGTACTAAGTCCTCGTCTCATTCAGGATAATTCAAAATAGGTACAGCTGATTAGGAAGCGTATGGATACTGCTAAGTGTATACATAAATCATATGCTGATTGCCGTCTAAGACCTATTGAGTTCGAGGTTGGGGATTGAGTTTTTATTTGGGTATCACCCAGGCTAGGGCATATACGGTTATGTAAGTAGGGAAAGTTTTCGCATCATTACGTCAGGTCGTTTGAAATTCTAGAGATATTCGGGCTGGTAGATAATCGGTTGCTACTACCTTAGCGGTACCGTGCCATGCACAATTTCTTTCATGTCTCATAGCTTCACCAATATCATGATGACCAGTCTCATACCTTTGATTCTGAGGATGTTGAGTTAGAAGCCAATGCTACCTTCGAGGAGTATCTAGTACGCATCGTTGACCAAAGCATGAAGTCTCTTCGAGGAAAGTCTGTCCCTCTTATACGGGTGCTATAAAAGGATGGATGAGTACAGGATGAGAATTGGGAGAGGGAAGACAATGTACATTCCCAATGGATAGATCTGTTCTCAGACAGTGTTTCCTTACCCTTGGAAGGATAACTCGGGGGAAAGTTCTTTTAAGGGGGAATACTGTAAGAACCTAGTTTTTCACTCAGGTATGGATCGTATAAAATTACAGTCTAAATCTTTACTTTGGACCTAACATGGATGCCTAATGAGCTAGAAAATGTTCTGAGGGTGTTTGGGGCTTTTTCGGAGCCCAAAACCCATCTTTTTGGAGGAAACACACACTACACATAGTTTAGAGTAAATCGTGCGGGATTTCCGCATGGTTTTCCAAACCATGTGAAAGGTATTTTTTGGATAGTGGAACCTCATAAATTTGGTGCACAACCATAAAGAAAAACCATACAAATTCCCTTTATTCCTAGGTAACTATGCATGGGTGGCACACAGTTTGATCAAACCGTGTCGAGGAAGACTTTTCGTGTAGAACCGTCTCGCTTGGTTTGTGCACGGTTTGAAAAACCTTGCGGACAAATCGTGGGCAGGCTAAAAACCTATCTAAAATATCTAAAATGACCTTAATGATCTGTTAAGCCAACCCCTTACTCCCTAATCCAAGTTTATGTGGGATTGACCTAATTCTCTCTCATTTTGGAGCTTTTTGAAGTCCAAAGCTAGGGATCAAGAGATCTTCGTCGTTCGATATCCGATCGAGCTTCCGTTTGTCACGTTGGATGTGAAACAGTAAGTACTAGAGTTCTATTTATCCATTTTTCTTCTCTTTCACTTTCTACCTAGATATCACCATGTGAGAGTTTTTCACTTTTTCTTAGATCTACTCCGATCCATGGAAAATAAAGGACCAATACCAGAGGAGATGGATCGTACAACCCAAAGGTGGGTGGTCTATAACTCATACCTAAAGTTCATTATTTTTGGAATGTTCATGTGGGGCCAACCAATTTCATTTGGAACCATTTCTTAAATTTACATTCCATGATTATACTTGTTAGAATCGTATGGTTATTCTCTTTCCAAATATGTGATTTGTTGTTATTGGTTACACCCAAAACTCAATCTTCCTCATGTCGAAGGTTATTCCATAATTGGGTTTTTAGTGTTCTAGCACGTTTGAGCAACCATTTGGGAGTGCCTTTGCATGACCTTTCTAAGGGTGAGTCTTCTTATCATAAATGGCTTGTTATTACTGAGAATTGCATAATGGAACGTACTATGTATGCTCAACACTTGACCCGACTAAGGTAAGTGAATCCAAATGGTTATTAAAAGTGAAATGTGAAATGTAAAATGGAATGTATACTAAGTATATAACTTGTCCATGTTTAAGGAAATTGAATAAAGGTTACATGTCCGTAGAACCCCTTTATATGTTGATAGAAGGCAGCAGAGTGAACCTCAATAATTGAATATTCCTTAATGGCTAACTAAGACTTGATTAAATGATTTCAATGCTACTTGGCCTATCCAAACTAATGGAAGACAAGGCTTGGACCAATGAATAATTGGTTTCAACTCTACTTGAACTTTCCACACTAATGAAAGGAAAGACTAAAAACAAATGAATTCTTACATGATTACAATATCAAATAGGAATGGACTAACTTGAGCTCACCTTGGATTCTGAGAGGAGAATACCTTAGGTCTCGGGAACCCCATTCCGATGCAATGGTATGGTTTTCTTAGGTTGATACCCACCTAGACTCCGGTTCTTGTCTATTCCTTGGATGCCCAGTATACTACCGTAGAGTCCCTTTCTCTATTACAGGATACCTCATATACACTTCGTGGATCTAGCATTGACTAGTAGGTTCCATGGTGAAAGCCCATAGACCCCTGTCTTTGCTTAGCCCCGTTTTACCTTGGTCAATCACCTTGGACTCAGTAGGCACCTTATTGTGGAATGCCTTAGATTATGCTCCTTGGATTACACTCTTACCCCTTAGCTAGACTCAGATACTACTGAGTTATCTTTCCATGAGTTTACGATACCTTGGTTTTTACCCTAGAACTTCCTCACTGGATATCATTGTCTGGTTACCTTGTTACGTCTTGGGACCTTCACTAATTATACTATAATGAGGTAATGTTAGTTTTGGATATACCTCACATGACCTATTATTATTAAAAGTAATTGATTAATTAATGAACTGGTTACATGTTTAGACACCAGCCAAGGGCTGAAGAAAGTACTTGGTTATTTAGTTATGTTTTACTACTTGCATTATATTATATATTCATGCCTGCACACTGCTATATTCCATTACACGGGCCAAATGTTATAGACACTGTTGGTGGTGGCCCACTAAGATTTATCTCACAGCCTCTCCAGGTTCCATTTGGTACTTGGAGTAGATTTCATGGTTACAGGTATTAGAAGAGGGAAGCATGAAGCTTCCAATACTTGATTATGTATTGATAGGATGGATCTTGAAAGTAGATGACCGATTAGGATCTCAGGATGCTTGGAGTAGACTTGTTTTCTTTTACCTTGTAGAGAATGTTATTCCTATTGTCTTGTATCCATGATTTGCAGTTTTCTAGTGACATGACATTACATTATCATTATTTCAGTTGATATAGTTATTGTTATTATTGTTTATCTATTGCATCAGTTTTCTTCTGCTATTTATTATATTTATTTTGTTGTTTACTATTCCATTATATTCCTTCCGCTGTGCTACACTCTTCTAATGGGGGCATAGTCTTCCCACAGACACACCCTAGGCCCTCGCTTCTAGTCGGTAGCCTCCGACGTTCGTGAATATTCTCTTAATTCCATGTGGACACCGGTATTAGGTCACCCATCAAGTGTCATCCGGGTCCGGGTCGTCACACATACACCACATAAAAGTAAATTGGTTCATAATAACAGTCAAGTCCCTATTGAATGTAAATTAGACAAAATAACATACACCACACTTCCTTTTGATTAAATATTATTTAACCGCCTATATATAGGTTTTAAAATATTCATTTACTTACAAAATAACCATATTAATATTTATAATATCATCTATAATCTTTTTATAACATTTTACTACATGTTTGATAATAACATGTCATTATTTTCATTATTTTGGGTGTTAATTTCCCTATTTTATCATGCATGTTTTTCATTAATGATTGATTTATTTAAAATTTTATATAGTTTCATCATCTTGAAAATAATAATCATGAAATAATTATCATAAATTACACTTTTAAAACCAATCATGAAATATTGTTATGAAAACTGAAGTATGTTACACATGAGTAACATTTCCATTTTCCAATGATCATTATAGAAAGAAGGTAAGTAATATATAATATATATATATTGATAATAATATAATATATATCATATTATATACTTATATATATAATCTAAGTGGTGTGGTGATAAAAATAGAGTCACATCGCTTCACAAAGGTGGCAGTACACACATAAATGAATGATGTTATCATCTTTGAGTGAGTGAAAATGTAAGAAAGAAAATGATATATTTATTTATTTAATGATAATTATATTATGAATATAATAATTATGTCATTTATACCACATATAATCATTAAATATATCCTTAAAACCATCCATGGGAAGCATTAATGAAAGCTGAATCACATTGCTTCACGAGTCGGCAGTTCACCGTACACATGAGTGACATTATCATATCTCCTACAGAATGGAAGGTAAAAGTATATATATGATATAGTGACCCCAGATGTATATATATGTTATAACTATCATATATATACTTTGTATCCATTATTATACCCATCCCTGAGAGGTATAAATGAAAAAATTAATGATATCGGTTCGCGAGGCGGTAGTCCACCGTACACTTGAACTATAATTTCATAACCCATTTGATGGTTGTGAAGATGGAAATAGGTAATTAAATTATTATAAAAACATCATATTAAACTGGATATACTAAGCTAGTTATATCATCATGTATTAATAATAATTTAAGGAGGTGGAGAAGGAAATAAAATAAAGATGCTCGTTGAAGATCATTACCTCTTCTTTGGGTATCCTCTTTAGGTTTGAACTAACTTCTTATTAGGTTGGATTTATGCCAAAAATAAGTCTTATAGAATTATGGAAGGGAATTTGGGAAGTTATTTTGGTATTTATTGTCTAAACTAAAGAGGTTTTAAGGTGTTAAGAGGATAGGGGAGTGAGTACCCTTTTTATATTTGAAGTGGAGTGACATTTTTGTAAATACCCAAAAGTATTCACTATTGGGAGGTCTATCTTACCCCAAGTGGATCAAAAATTGATAATTAAAGGAATGGAGGGATGATATAGTCTATAAAAACCTCCAAAACACAATTAAATACACGTTTTAAACATTTATTCCTTTAACTTCTAAGTTTCCCTACTTTTACCATTTTGTTTTTTTCACTTCGGTAACTAGTATTCTAACCTAGATAATTTGCACTTTAAGACTAAAATAAAAATATAATTATTATATAATTTTTACCCATGGATTATAAATATTATATCTAATTTTTAAAATATAAATCCTATGTGTTTTTGAAATTAATTTAAACACAAGCGCATGCAACATGCAATAATACCGCTTTAACATTAACCGTGCTAACAAAGTTTTTACTATTTATAGGTCAATATATACATTATAAAAGAAAAATTGGAGCATTAATGGAACATATTTTATATTTACTAAAATATATAAATACATTTTCCGAAAGTATTATTTTAGTAATTCTAAATCCATTAATAAAATATCATTTATCATAAAATAACATTAATTTCAATTTTGACATTATTCATTTAATTTTAATTTAAAAAATATCAATAAAAATATGGAATTGGAATATATTTTATTAAAAACTTTTTAAAATTATAAATTAATCTAAAAAATCAATTGAACATAATAACTCATTCAATTTACTTCACTTTTAATGTTTTTAGTATAATTTATTTTATTTAATTTTTAACTAAACAATTACTACGTTGGCATTTCTTAATACTTTAAAGTAATTATTTCATCTCAAAAAATTAAAATAAATTATCGTGATAAAAAAATAATTTCTATTCTAAAATAATACTTATAACCAAACTTATTTTACTTTTTCCCTATCCTAAACATTTATAGATATTAAAAGCAAGGATGGTAATTTTTTGTCTTTTTATTTACTTAACTAATTATATGGGTCATATTCAAAGGAAAATGGAAATAAATTACCATATTTTGGATAATTTTATGAAAAAGGTTTAAATAAACTCATAAAATAAATTTAAGATAATATTTTTTCTCATTTTCACTCTTATCTTTTTAGTTTAACCCTAGAATAACTCATTTTTACCTTAACCGCGGTAATTAATTTTTCCGCATTCACTATTCATTTTGATAAAAAATTAAGTTCAACTTATTTTAAATTATAAATTATTATGATTAAAAATATTTAATACATTTTCCCAAATTAAATTCATATAATTTACCAAATTTAAATTAAAATTAATCCCGCACATGTGATGAGAAAGAGGAGTTTTAGAGAGAAAATGTTCAAAAGTTGACAATTTTTTTATATCAAAATTCAATATTAAAATGATTCCAATGAACTAAATTAGATTAATTTTTATAATTTGAACTAATTTTACTTTAAAAAAAATTCAAAATATAGTTTAATATTATATATAATTTAAAAGAAAAGGTTGTTTTCTATTAAAATTCAGTATTTTCACTATTCATCAAAAAATGAAACTTTTTAGAAAAATATAAAACATTTGCCCTAATATAATTTTGGTATTAAGATTTAAAAAAATAAATTTATTTTTTCAAAAAAAAAATCTAAAAAATTATAAAATTAATTTTAAATTGAGTGTGCAAAGTCTGATTAAACCGTGTTTTATTTAAACCTGACGTTACATGTATTGCAAGCTATCGATGAAATTAAATTTATTCTCAAAATAAATATATTATAAAGACTTGGTGTGTTACAAAAAATACCTAAAAAAACTTATAACCTATATGGTTTTATAATGACCCATTTTGGAGGCTTGTGACATAAGGTAAACATGGGCATCACTTTGTCTTTTCAAAAATTCCACGTGTGTCCTCTCCCGTAATTATAAAAAGAAACCCCCTATCCTCCCCAATTCATACTTCCAAAAACATTTGGATTGTCCAATACCTACTCAAATACATTCATTACTTCCCTCTGATATCATATAGGCCTTATTTTTTTATTAATCCCTCATAATATGGCTTTAGGTATAAACCTAAAGATGCTCTATGAAGAAGAGGTAAAATTATTAAATGTGTGTATTTGTTTATTTATTCTTAAAAATACTTCATAAATTATTCAACTATGATAATATAATAACACCAGTATCTTCTATATACTAATAGTTTATAATTCCAATGGAATAACCCAAATATTTCTCTACTTCTATCAAATGGGAAATGAAATTATCGATCGCATGTCAAGAGAACTGCTTCCTCACGAATAGATGTAGTTTGTTTTCCATAACCACCTTTCAAGTATGGATATAATGATTTATTTAACATTATTATATGATATTTATGATATTATTATTATTGTTTAATTATTATATCACATATACCTTATTTCTTTCCATTCTGTGGGGGATAAGAAAACGTCGCTCATGTGTACGACAGACTACCACCTCACGAAGCAATGTGATCTGTTTTTCACTTAGGATTTACATGAAATGTATTAAGGATAGGTTTAATGATTATATATGATATTTCTGATCTAAAAATAATTCTATAAATAAAATATAACACATAACTTCTTACTTTACAAAACTTTTGAAAATAATAACATCTCTCGTGCGTACGTGTGAACTACCAGCTCCACATAGCGATGTGAAATGTTTTAAATTTTATTACTATGTAAATGGTAATACAGATGTATTTTATTACTATAAATGATTTATATAACATAATTTTTATAAATTATAATTAATATTTATTTTTCTTTCATTTTATCTTTTGAGAAAAATGGAAACAACGTTCTTGCGTACATATGACCTACCGTCTCTATGAACAGTGCAATATATTTTCTATCTATAACATTGATATATTAATATAAATAAATATATAATTAAGTTATATGATATTTATATAATTTTTACCATTATTTATATTCTATAACTATTATCAAATTAAATGGGACAACATTACCGAAATAAAACATACAGAAAAAATGATGTAATTATCACCTGAAACAGTGATTTTAACAATGAGTTGTTAACAAACAGGTGATAAAAGACTATAAGTAAATAATATATAGAATATATATATGAGAATTTTTCTTTAATATATTCATAATAAACCTATATTCATTATACATGTGTTTCAAACAAATACAAAGGAAGTCGATCCCGAGGTACGGGTTTATCGTCTCACTTTTACCTCTAAGAGACATACACCATATTCAACACTTATTCCTTTATATGGTGCATACATTTCCCATTTTGATATGTTAAATTAGGAATATATTTATCTTCGTGGTATTTAAAGTTTAATTTAATGTTATTTCTTTCATGGTTCTTATGATTCAAAAGTTACCAAAGTGGTAAGGGTTTATTTCACAGTCTCATCATTATTTAGGATTTTTTATGTTAAATTCTCCCTTAGGGGAATTACAAAATTATTTTTTGGTATTTTCAAAATAAACCACTTTTAAGGGGTTAGTGGGAACCACATTATTCACAATTAACATTAAAAATTCAAAATCCAAATCCAAAATCTATCACCCGCTAAAGATTTGATGCATTGAGCACAGTGAAACTATTGGCGTCAATGCCTTAGTCCATTCACCTAACCTCCCATCACCATATTTACTCGAGCCCTTTTTCTTATACCTATTCACAACAAATATCACCCAACACTGCATATACTAAGATGCCTACGCCTAGAACAATCCCATCCTCATGTCTTGACCAATACTGATCAAAGAAAGCACTATTGATAGTAGCAAAAACGAAATGCCATGATCATCGATCTGAAACACCAACACCGAGTTGTTGAAATGAAAAATTAAAACCAAACACTATCATTTCCATTGATGATGAAATAACAAAATTCACTGAACTAAAAAGGATCTGAAACAACCTGAGGCCAAATTCCAGTCGAGACTGAACAACACTTCCATGAACATAAGGACACCAGAAAACAAAGGAAGGCCAAAAAAATACCACCAGGGAAAGAACGTTGAAACCCAAAAGAAGATAAGGAACCAATGTGGGTTTAGAATCATGAAATAATAGTTAATTCACAAAAAAACATTGCAAAACATCCACTAAATCTACTATATTAGAACGAAATGGAGTCTGGTGAAATAGATATGGATGCAAGAGTAGAGGTTGATCCAAACAAGGCATCAAGAGTGAGCAGTGATGACAAAGAGGAAACTAAAGGACCTGAAAACAATGATGAAACCCATATACCAAAAAAGATGACAATGACCGAAACTAAAATCACCTCTGAAACCATCGTGAAGAACACTGAGCAGGACCAAAAGTAGGGTCAGGCACGACAGATCCATTAGGCAGTTCTGTTGTAGTTAGCAATCGATGTACCAAAAGTAGGAGGCCAAAAATAAATAGGGTAATGGGAATCAAGAGGGAAACATAGAAAGAGATGATAAATTATGACAAGAAAGGAAGTGGGTCACCTAGAGAAGTAGGGGCTCTCACCATCGAAGAAACGCCTAGGAAACCCTAGGAGAGGGTGCTTTTGGATTTATTTCTATTTTCAGTCGAAAATCCCTTTTCATCAAAATCCATATTTTCTAAGAAAGTTTTCAATTTTTTTTATTTTAAAAAAAATGATTAAGTGAATATTTACCCATTTTGAAATTTTTTTTTTTTTTGAAAAGAATCTTCATGTTATTTTCAAAAAATGGCTCATTTGGATTTTATTGAAAATGTGAAAGGAATATTTGTTTTAATATGTACGACATGAATGGAATTTACCGTTTTCATGACCAATAAATGTTTAAATATTATTCTATAAGTTTTATGGATATTTTTAAATAAAATTATTTTCAAAATGTTTTATGAACATTTAATTTTAAATGGTTATTTTTAAAGTGAAAAGGTTATTTTTCTCAATAATGTTTTAAAGGATATTTTCATGGAATTTATATTTATTAAAGAGAAAAACCCTTATTATACTTATGATTAAATAAGTATATGTTGTATTGATACCGTCCTTATTATTTCTCAGTATTGTTTATGATTAGTTTGTGTTGGTATGTATAATTATATTACCATTACCCATTTACTCTAGATGATTTATGATTATGTTTATTTGATTTGTGTATATATTATCATTTTGTATATTAATTTTTCAATATAAATGTTTATGTTGATTATGTTTCACCAATTTCATATGAGGAATTCATTTTACTTAGTATGTGATAGATGATGCTCGATTATAGATAGACCCTTGATGCATTGGAAACACTCATGAGACAAATCAACAAGAAAAATTCGACAGGTTTCTAGCCACAGATTTAAATTGTCTTCTGAAAGGTCTTAATAGTATGTTTCAGATGTCTATCATTATACATTTCCTCATTATAAGATCAGTTATTTATGTCCATGTTATTATTATATTATTTAGAATATCCATGGATAATTTTTAAGATCATGTGGTTATTTATATGGATTTATTTGATTATCATTTATTTCTACAATATTTTTCCTAGTTTATTGATAAAATGACATTTTTTAGTTATTTACCTTACCATATTTATTATTATTATTTATTCAAGATGGATTCTAATTTACTCTTACCCTTAATGAGAATCTGACATGACCCATTTTTTTTATTTTCTCCAAGATATCAGGAAGTGTTTTATGATTGATATGTAGGTATATTCTCTGGTGAATAATATCCTTATAAAATAAAACATTATGCATTTTATTTTTTAAATTATAATTTGAATTTCATGAATGTATCTATTTTACCAAGACTAGTAAATGATTTGGCCCTTTGAGATGTGATTATTTATATCTTATGCCAATGTAATAAAGAAACCATCGGCTCTGGTCTACTAGGGTTTGGGTATTTATAGTTGGTATCATAGGATGTTTATTAGAAACTTTGGGAAGTAGATTTAGGGAAAAATATATTAGGGAACATTAAATATGATATAAATTGATTATAAGTATATAATAATATCCTAAAGTTTTGGTAAGTTAGATATTATATGGGTTACCTAGAAATAAATCCCTATTTGGATACTATTAGTGGATGTAGTTCTGGAACAGATGTACCTAGGGGTAATAACTCTAAAAAAGGCACACCAGTCTTGACTAAAGCATTACCTGGAAAAAAAAATGGGCCTTACTATGCACCTGATTTGACACTCATGGGGTATATTCTTGGATTAATTAACATTTTATTTACAAAACATTATGAAGGGTTTGAAAATATTTTTATGATTTGAAAACTTTTACAAAGAAACCATGTTTATGATTATGAGATAATCCATGCATATATTTTTCAATCTATGTTAAGTGTTTCACTAGTTTTTGGATTATACATTACATTTCATAATGTTATGATATAATCTAGTGTACATCATTATTTATAAATAGCACATATTAGAAGGAATGTGAACCCTATCAATTAACGTAATCAAAAGAGTAAGAATGATCATTTCTTTGATGGGATTAGAAAAATATCTCAAAGTGAACTAGTCTCCCAAAAATTCTCATTATACCAGGATATAGTATCATGTTCTACCAAGATTGTAAAATAATTCTCTAAGTATTATTGCTTTAAAGGGAAGAAAGAGAATAAGAGGACGAAATAGTAAAAAATGGATAAGGGAAATAAGTGAAACAAGGCTTTCCACCATGTGATAATTGTGGAAATAAGAAATAAACACCCTGGTACTTAATGGGAAAGAGAGTTTTATACAAGTGCGGAGAGAAATTACACCATGATAGCGATTTCAAAGGAAAGAAAGAAACTTCTAATGTTCAATGATTCTATTGTAAGGAGATAGGTCAATATACAAATAAATTCTCCAAGTGTCAAGGGAATATGAATCAAAATAAGTTAAGGGATCATAGTAAATCATATGCTATTACTATAGGGAATGATAAATGTTCTTCAATTTGGATTAAAGAATTATGTTATAGGAGTATTTTATCAATTATATTCGGGTTATAATAATCATAAAATGTTTAAGGATTTTACTATAATACTATTTATTAATGGATTTGAGAGAAAATGTTGAATGGTACTGATAATCAGGAAAAGTGATTCATAGACAAGTCAATTTTTTTTTAAAACACATGATTAAGGTATTATAACACTTAATATGTACCCAATGTTGAGATAATAATGATATTTTTGTGGGGTAGTATTAGTGAGCACGAAATTGGTTATAGATTTTATGGTTTAGGTTATATTTGTTGGATTTTACTACAAATATTTATTTTTGGAATATATTTTACAACCTGATATTTTATTTTATAATTATGCACATTTTCATTTAGGATTTATGGTGGTCAAGGTATTCACACATTTGTAATGTAACATTAAGATCAACGTTATATTGTCTGGGGAATATATTATTGTTTAGTGAACTTATTTACAAATTTTTAGACTTTGATATTGGGTCGAAATATTTTGGATGAGTCCTAAGGTTAAATATATATGGGATTGATTAATTTTAACATTGGGTTTTATTGGATAAAATTTTCTGAACATTTTGGTTTTGGAAAGAATCTAGAGATAGGAGGAATGGATTTTTATTCTACTGATTTATCAAAAGTGCTTCAAGCATAAACATCATTTTTGATATTCATTTCTTGGAGTAATAAATGAAGTAGGAATTGATCAAAGAACAACAAAAGGATAATTTTTTTCATATGATAATGAAAGATATAAAGTAAGTATACTTTCATATGTTCTCAGTCTCGATGGTAATGGAATTCCTTAACCCTTGTAAAAGTATCTTGAAACAAAAATGTTATTTGAGTAAATTCATTTTTGATGAATCAAATAGTCCCTTAACTCACCATAAATGTATGGTTTTTTGGTTTTATAATTTCTCTTGATCATTAAATTTATTGTGATAAATGACCTATATCACCCTCTATCATTATATGTGAATTACACTTTTCTTCCATGTCTATATCTTTACTTCCCACCTATATTCTTTTTCTTAGAAACCCAATTAAGTGATTATTATAGATGTACTTTTTACTTACCTTTCTATGTTATAAATAGTATGTTTTATTAAACCTTTTTACAATGCGTGTTTATATCAAAGGTATTTTCATACATCAAACCTTTGATTATTGTGATCAAGATTAAATTTCGAGGACATAATTTATTTAATGGGGGTAGAATATAATACTTCCAGATTTTAAAAGGGGAAAATAAAATTTGATAGAGTATATGACACAAAAAAATATTATAAGAGAATGGAACACCCAAAGACTTTATGATATATTTATTTTTTAATAAATTCAATCTCTTCGATAGGTTGTATTCACACAGCATCGTGTTTGAATGAAACACGATACTCTACTAAAATATTATTTTCAAGAATGACCATTATAACCTAGACATTAAGATAGTGGGTATGAATAATAATAAATAAATTATGAAAATTATATGTTTTACACATGTATTAAATAAATTCAATGGTTATCTATTTATTATAAATAAAATAAGAACCATTTGAAAGAGGAAGAAATATTTTCTAAAAAACATTATTTTTTTGAAATGAAGGATTAGTCACACTTTACCCACATAATTTAAAATTATATTTTACAAATTTGAGAAAATTTATTTGAAAAAATAAATTAATTTTTAAAATATAACTTTCAAAATTATCATTGGGTGAATTTTTAAAATTTTCTGAGAAGATTATTTTGTTGCTGAAAAGTGAAAAATAATGTTTTTTATTGCAAAATTCCTTTTCATTTAAATTATTAACAAATTTAAATTATATTTTAAGTTGGTTTTAAAGTAAAATTAGATCAAAAATATTAAAATTTAACTAATTTGGGTTTTTTAATCTATTTCATATTGAAATTTTATATAAATTCATTCTATACTTATGAGAATTTTCTCTTTGGAAAACTGCTATTTTGTCATGTCTGCGGTTTAATTTAAAATTCAATTATGCCACTTTTGTGAATTGAATTTGTAGAAATGGATTCCATATTTGGAATTATTTTAATTTATATTATCTAATAAGGTAAACTTAATTTTTTACCATAATGAATAGTGAAAAATAATAATTACTGTTGTTGAGATAAAAATGGGTTTACGAGGGGGTTAAACTAAGATGATAAAGGCTAAAATGACCTACCAACTTGTAAAAAACCAATTTTATTTAGAAATTTTGAACTTATAACCTCTATTATTTGATAATTTTCCATTTTTTAGGTTTTTTTAATGATTGAAATGTGGGTATCCATTTATCTTTTTAAGAAATCCATGTATGTCCTCTCAACCACTTATAAATGGCCATCGCCACTCCACCCATATTCACACTTCCAAAACTATTTGGTTCGGATAAGTACTATCAAAAAAATTATTTAAATATATAAACAAATATTAGAGGCCTTATTTTTATTATTAATCCCTCTTAATAAGGCCTTATCTCTAAAACTAAAGATGCTCTCCGAAGAAGAGGTAAAATTCTTAAACGTTCATATTAGTTTTATCTGTTCTTCCACCTCCTTCAAACCTTATTAAAATATGGTAATATTATAAAACCAATATATAATATATATTTTTATTTTATTATATTAATTTAATTAACTAGATCCATCTCCACTTCCATCAAATGGGAAACAAAATCGGCGATCGTGTGTATGGTGGACGGCTGCCTCGTGAACCGATGTAATTCATTTTCCATCACCAACTTTGAAAGATGGATATAATATTGGATTTAAAATATGCATATTATATTTATGAAATTATTATACTTATGTAATTATGATATAATATATAACTTCTTACTTTCCATTCCATGGAGGATATGATAACGTATCTTGTGTATACAGCGGAGTACCCCACGAAGCGATGTGATTCATTTTTCACTTAAAATTTAAATAAAAGATAGAAAGGTTAAAGTTAATGAATATATGTGATATTTAGGATATAAAAATACTTATTGAAATATAATTTCACATATAAATTATTAAATTATAATCCGTTGGAAAACAATAACATCGCTCATGTGTATGTGTCGACTACCGCCTCAACGCATCGATGTGAAATGTTTTTCATTTTATTTTTATATGGATGGTAATAAGTAAAAATTTTATTTATATAAAATATTTATATAAAATAATAATGATTCTGGAAATGTAAATTAATATTTATTTTTCTTTTGTTCCATTTGTCGATAAAAAATGGAAACAATGATCAAGCATACGTACGACCTTCAGTCTCCTTGAACAGTGTAATCCATATTCTATATCTAAATTTTATAGATTAGTTAAATAAAATATAATGAATTTATATGATATTTATATCATGTTTAACATTTTTGAGAGTATGTAACAATTATAAAATTAAAAGGACCTAATTTACCTAATTAAAACATTCATGTAAAATGGAGCAATTATCACCCGAAATAGTGTTTTTAATAGAGTTGTTAATAAAAGGATGGTAAAAGACTATAAATAAATAATATATGGAATGATATATATGAATTTTATTATATCTTATATTTTTAATAAACCTATATTTATTATACAAGAGTTTGGGAAACATGCAAAGGAAGTCAAACCTAAGGTAAGGGTTTCTCATCTCACTTTTACCTCTGTGAGACATACTCCACATTCACCACTTATTCCATTGTGTTGTGTATATATTTACCCTTTTGATATTTTATATCATGAATATATTTCTCTTCATGTAATTTAATGTTTAATTTTTTGTTATTTCTTTCATGGTGATTATGATTCGAAATGCACCAAAGTGGTAAGGGTTTATTTTACAATCACATCATTATTTGGGATTATTTATATTTAAGTATAAATTAGGAAAATTATTTGATATTTACATATTATAATAAATATTTTTTATTATGCTATTGTTATAAATTAAAAATTTTAAGTAATAATACAATTGTACACTCATTGACACTTAAAATTATTGATAATGTTTTCAAATAAAATCCAACATTATTTCTATCTTCGGTCAAAAATCCGATTTCATAAAAATCCTTGTTTTATAAATATGTTTTCAAAAATGTTTATAACCTTTTAAAAACGATTTATTAAATAAATTTTTACCCTTTTTGACTTTTTAATTTTTTTTTGAAATTAATCTTTTTGTTGTTTTCAAAATAAGGCCCGTTTGGATTTTATTGAAAATGTAAACCAAATATTTATTTTAACCTATATGTAATGAATGAAATTTACCACAATCATGACCAATAAATATTTTAAATATTATTTTATAGTTATAATGGTTATTTTTAAATAAAATTATTATCATTTTTTTGTGAACTTTTAGTTTTAAAAGGTTATTTTCAAAGTGCAATGTTTATTTTCCTAAATAATGTTCTAAAGGAAATTTTCATGGAATTTCTATTAATCAATGAAAAATACCTTATTATAATTATGCTTCACTAGGGATATGTAGTATTTATACCATCCCTTTTGTTTTTATGGATGTTTTATGATAATTTTAACCTGTGTTATATAATTTTACTACCATTCACCATTTTACTCTAGATGATTTGTGAATATATTTATTTGATTGGGGTAAGTAATAAAAATTCTTATGTTAGATTTAATATATGAATGTTTATTTTTATTATGTTTCACAGATTTCATATAAGTAATTGATTGAAATTAGTAAGTGATGGGTGGGGATCAGTTATAGATATACCCTTGATGCATCATCAGGTCTTATGAGACAAATTAGTCGGCCAAATTATATGGGTTTCTACCCAAATATTTAAACTTTCTTGTGAATAGTCTTGATAATATTTTTTAAATGTCCAGAATTATGTATTCCCTCATTAGGAGATCATTTTTTGATGTCCATTTCATTATTTGATTAGTTATAATATCCATGGATACGTTTCGAGATAATGTGATTATTTATATGGATTTATTTGATGATAATTTATTTCTACCATATTATGCTATGTTTATTGATTAAATTTCATGTTTTTTAGTTATTTACTTTTCCATATTGATTATTCTTATTTATTCATGATAGCTTCTACTGTATTTTTACCCTTACAAAGCATCCAAGCTTACCCCTTTCTTATGTTTTATTTTCCCTAGGATAACAATAAGTGTTTTTTGATTGATATGCATGTATACACTATGAAGAATAATGTAATTCTCAAATAAAACATTTTTTTTGTATTTTATGTTTTTAATTTTAATGTAAATTTCAAGTATGTATCTAGTTTACTAAGACTACTAAACTATTCAGTCCTTTGGGATGTGATTTATTATATATTATGACAATGTAATAAAGTAACCACCAATTTTGGGTGCTGGGGTAGGGGTATTTACACGATCACTTAGTAGTAAAATCATTTATTTCTTGGTCTAGTATAAAGAAACACTTAGTTACATTATCAACTACCGAAGCTGCATACATTGCAGCTGGTAGATTTTGTGCACATGTGCTGGGGATGAAACTCAACATGATGGATTTTTTATTTAATCATGACCATATATCAATTATATATGATAAAAATTATTCTGTTAACATTTTAAAGAATCCAATAATCTATTAAAGGACCAAAAACATTGATCTAAGGCATTATTTCTTTAGGGATCACTCCTAAAAGGGTGATATCATTTTAGAGTTCATTTTTACTGAAAAAAATTAGTAGTTATTTTTAATAAGACCTTACCTATATTTATTTTACTTAATTAAAAGTGAGTTGGAATTTTTTGATTTTAAATGATTTTGATGCTAATTAGTAATTTTATTAATTTTACTAATTACTATAATTTCTGTAATTTTATACATAAGTATTTTTTGGTATGAAATATTTGATGAGATATTTTCTCTACTTCAATTAATATTTATTTTGTTAATTTTTTTCCATATAAAAAGTAAAATAAAACCCTATTTATTTTTATAATTTTATTTAATTTACTCTTATCGTTTCAATCTCAATGACTCTTCATATTCCCCATAATAGAATATATCAATTTTTGTCTCATGAACTTCAATAATTTAAAAACCCCTGAGTATCTTCTTTCTCAAATATAAATTATATCACCCTAAACATAAACCATAAAACATAAAAACAAATATATCTCATTTATAATGGGGAAGATTAAAAGAACATATTATACTACTTCAAGAATCTTGAATAGATTTAGGCTGTTGTGCAAGGTGATGAGTAGAAAAGGTGTGGATTTTAACTAGTTAGACTAGAAAGATATGTATCTGAATAAAGTTATCAACATAAAAGGATGAGAGTTAATATTATATGAGAAAATTATTGATTTTTATTTGAGAAGTATGTTATATATTTTTATGAAAATATAGAGTTTAGTTTCAATGATGTTTAAGAATTAGTAATTTCAAAGGTGAACAATAATAACTTCTCAATATCTTTAATCAATATAGATAAAGTATTTCATTTCCATCACAATGGGAGTTTTTATTTTAATAAATCTCTAGCGAGTATCAATGAATTTATCTCTACTAATATAATGATATCTTTTTTTGGCGGACTAATTCTTGAGAAGAAGGCTGTAAAAGACCTTAATCTAGGAATGAAGTGTCTAGTAAATTTCATTCAAACTGTTATAGATTATAACGCAAGATAATTCAAAAAAATATTTATTTTTTATGTCTATTTGATTTATCTTATATTTATTGAGAATAAAGAAAATCTAATGAGGTATATTTTGAGATATATATGCCATGTTAATAATAAATCTTTATTTTTTCACCCTTTTGGATGAATTTTAACTCTTGTGTTTAAAAGAGTTAAAATTAAGGTGAGTAAATTGATGGCCACTAAGTGACATGGATTTAATACTATAAGTTCTAGAGTACTCAAAATAAGTTGGTTTTTATGGAACCCTTTCTTAATGAAGCTTATTAATGTTGGAATCGATGAAGAAGTAGAAGTTAACCCTTATCTTATTGAGGGGAAGAATTTCTTGGTAGTTGATTTTATTGTTGGAAATACTGGTGCTACTAAAACTTCTATAGTCCCTACTAGAAATAAAATAAAAGAATCCATGGATAATGTACCTATTACTATGATAAGAATAGTAATACAAGTAATCTCCAATAAGAATCCATCCCTTACTATTGTAGATTCAAGTGTTCAAGATGATCCTAAGGATTAAGTAAGATCCTGGAGAAGAGGAAAAATTTTCTCTAAAAGAGAATGTTATTACTAATCTTTTTGAGCCTCAATTTTTTGTTTCCGATAATATTAATTCCATGGATCTTGAGAATATAGTTGGTCCTATTGATACTTAGAGATCACAAACTAGATTAAACTTGTGTTTTGTAATTAGAATATTGGTTAATGTGGATGATGGTGAGAAAAGGATTCTCACCTTTATCAATGGTGGCTATACCAATGTTAAAATTTCTATAGTGAGGATAGTTTTGGATATACTATTTTTACCAATTGAAAAAGTGAAAGTTAAAAAAGTTTTCTTTGTTAGAATTGAGATTATTTTTTCATAAGTATAAGTTGATAAGAAAATACATCTAGCTTTGAAGGACAAAAGACAAGGAGTTGAGGCAGAAAATTCTCATAGAATAGTAGAAGAAAGCAGAGTAGGATATGTAGTGGTTCAAGAGAAAGAAATAAATAAATCAGACAATCAACTTCAATTTTTTTATATACAATTATTTGTGAATTAAATTCCATGAAATTATAGTTGAGAAGTTTAAAATATCAAGTATCTGAAATAAAAGAGAACTCAGTTCGTAAGTATGAGTTTGATGAGTTGTAAGGGATGTTTAGGTATCAAACTAAAATGATACAAAACATGAATATTGTATAATATGATGTTTCATCTACATACTTGGAAGGTACTATGCCAGTTATATATGAATTAAAATCATACATTAATTATTTGAATAAGATGATAATTTATTATTTTGAGTATACCCAAAGGATCCCAACTACTCAAACAAAACATAGGAAACTTATTCATCTAGGTGAACTAAGAAATTTTTATCTACCAAGTTCTATGAATGAAAAATTGATAGATATTTCACCAGCCTTGGATACAAAAAATGAATGAGTAGATTCAATATAGTGTGACTCTATTTTTGTGTACCCTATTTAATACATTAAAAAAAGTTTAACATATAAAATTAGAAGTGATCAAGTTATTAATCATAATTTTGTTAAAAGTCTATCAAAAACTTTGAATAATCTTAATGGTTTTTTCAAGGAGAATGTCATCAATCTAAAGAAGTCCTCTTTGACAACTCTTATATAATCTCATGTTATTGTGAAAGGTATTGAGGACATAGATACTTATACTTATTGGAACTTTAATGTATTGAAAACTATACTGACCAAGCTTTAGAATACTCTTTAGTAATGTTTTCCTAATGATTCCACGAAATATTCTGAAAAGGATGCAGAGAAATACACTCTGGTTTAATGGTAGAATTTTAAGTTTAAATTGGTTCTTGTTCCTAGTGAACCACAACCTATAACCATATATTCTATATCTATTCATATCTTTTCTGATTCCCAAGTGGATGTGATATGGACTCTTCTGAATTTATATACTAAAAAGAAAGATATTAAAGAAGAATATACAATTTTTTGGTCACAAGTTCAGCAAGGAAACATAGTCATTATTTATTTTTTCATATTGAAAATCATTAAAATAATAGAATTTTGTGAATATCCTATATTTAAATTAAGAGGTAGAAAATATTTAGGTCATTCCTTACCTAATAGTTATCCAAGATCAAATCAGATGTTACAAGTTTCTTTTGATCCCTCTACTTACTATCAACAAGTGAATTAGAGGTTTTATTAGCTATACTGACCAGTATCACCACCTATCTTCTTTTTTAAACTCTTTTTCACTACTTACACTAATTATGATAAAGATAAGGATAATTAAATTTAATAAAACATTATATTTGGGACATGGATGATTTTTAAATGTGATAGTGTAATATCCCATCACCTTATTTCAGGTATTTATTGAGCATTTTTTGGATCTACTTTAAGTTATTTATAGTTTTGGGGTTGTTTTGGGATAATTTGGAACTTTTTGAAGATTAAGGGGATGTGCACGGTTGGAACACGGTTAGGTAAACCCATGAGGGTTTTCCTAGAAAACTATGCACCCAGATGTGAGTTGCTGGAGGGGGGAGGAGGGGGTGCACGATTTGTCCCAAACTATGTGAATAGCCCCTCCAAACCATGTACCCCATGGATAGTGGGGAATGTGTGGTTAGTTTAACTATGAATCCAAAACTGCACACCCCAAACAGAATACTAGTAGGGGCGCAAGATTAGGGTGAACAATTTTCTTAACCATGTGGCCCTACCCAGAAAACCATATGTGCGAGTTTTAATTCCTCCAAAAATTAATTTAAAACTACCAAACCCCCGTTTTATTTTTCTAATCACCCCCATTTGAAACTAACACATTTTTCCCATCCTCGGAGGCTCCCAAGCGGTGATTTTGGATCCTATAAAACCTTTTCTTTGTGGATCAAAGTGGCATTGATCTCCTTCAATCTCCTCAGGATAAGTGGATCTCCTCTCATACGATTTATTATGATCTATATTTCTCACATCATTATAGTTTGATATATAATCTTGTAATTAGTGGATCTAAACTCTATTTTTTGGATCTTGATTCTACATTATGTTCCTAAATCTCCTTCACCTCATTCTTCATTGGCATTCCACATTATGGGCATTGTGCATTGGGATCCATTGAAATAAAGGTAGGTGGTTCCATAATTCTTTACCCTAAAATTAAAATCTTGAATTTATTTATTAAATTGAAATGAATTATTAATTTATTTTAAAACATGGATTTTTGATGATTTTATATTGGGTTTGAAATGGGCATGAGATTTGATAAAAACCTTAATTTCAATGGAATTGAAATTGTTGGGAGAATTTATGAAAAATGATGGATTGATTTAAAAATAGTTTTGATGAAATTATTTGATGTTCATATTGAGAAAATGGATTAAATTAAAAGATTATTTGAAACACAATAAAATGATGAAAATTTATGATTTGGTTTTTAAATGAGAAATGAATGTTGAAAATTGAAATTGGGTAATTTTATTTTGAAAAGACATGAAATGATTGATTTCCAATTTGATTGATTGGATAACATGAATTCTTGGGTAGTTAGAAGGTAAATGGGACAAGAATACTAGGATATTTATCCCCTAACACTGGATTTATGATGAAAACACTAACAAAAACAAGTTTAGATTGACTGCTTGTAGTGTCTCCCCAAATGGGATGTAGATTGATTGCTAGTAGTGGCTCTTAGAATAGGGTGTTTATTTGAGTGTGCACACAAATATTGATCTATGTTGATAAATAAGAAGTGTGAGAATAATATTACTAATAAAAAAAGTACCTCAAGGATATTTTTCATGTTGAATTATTTAATTTATTTAATTATACATACAATTGATTTATTGAACTCTTTTAATCCCGCCACCTGATTTTTATAAACCAGTTTAAATAAAATTTTCATTTAAGATTGTTTGAAAGATATTTTGATATATCTCCCATCCATTTTAATGAAATCATGTTTTTATTTAAAATATAAAAATTATAAATGATTCTTTTTTTGATTTAAATTTATAGAATACTTTGTTTATTGTATTAGTATTGATTATGGAACAATTGGTGATATTATACTAGTCTTTATATCCTATACGCTACCTTTTCCTTTAGGAATTTTTATACATTCTTATACCAAGTATGAGAAAATGGAAAGTTCCAGTTTTAGGTGGTGGATGTTCTTGATCCTTTGGAATTTGGAGTGATGATAGTGAACAATAGAGTGGTTTTCCACTAGTTACACTAGATCATTTAGAAATTTTCTATCAAGTTTGATCTTTTCAAATTTGGATGATGTTTCTTTTGGGATTTTTTTCTTCATGTTGGATAATTTTATACCTATTTGTTTCTATTACTTTATACTTTTGGATTATTGAGCATACTAAATTGTTATATTTTATCTTATTTTGTTTTAGTGAAAATTAGTTCCCTCTTTGATCATGTATGATGCTAGGTGCTAGTCACTAACCCATGGGTACTGGGAACACACTTCAAGATATGCTCGTTCCAGATCAAGCATTAGGGTACTAGGGTATCCATGCTGGTTTGTGACAAAGTGGTGTCAAAGGTGTAGGTTTCATAATATTTCCTTGATGCCAATATGCAGTTTGGGATGTCTTGATGGGACTTAAGAGGTAGTTATGAGTGAGTGCCTGGACATATATCATCGCAATAATCCTTAAGTCACCATGGGTGTTTTGGAAAAGCATCTTTGAGGAATTTTTTGATCTAATTATAGTATTTTATCTACTTTTGATTTGGGTATCCTGAAATCCATATCTTGAAATCTTATCTAATAGGATTTATATTCCTCTTTCTCTTGATTGAATTTTTTATCTAAGTAATCCTTTGATGTTTCAGTGCTATTTTATTATGTTATGCAGTATCGTGCCTCTCATATGATATTTGAATAGGTCCCATGAGAAAGCTGAAGGTGAACAAAAGTGATTGGATCCTACCATGGGTTAAAATCTTTTTGATATTGTTGTGCATGATGACCAAGATCCAGGACATGCACCAAAATCTATTCCCATTCATGATCTAGTTGTGTAACCTCAAAGGGATGAATCTCTAAATAATTATGAAGAGTTTATTTTCTATAAGCCACCTGATTTATAAGAAACTAATCACCCTTAAGAGGTATAGGATTGGTTAAAAAAGATAGAGTGAATTTTTGTTTTCTTAGGGATGCCGAATATGATTAATTTGAAGTATTCTACTATAAAGATGGAAGGGCCTAGCAGGATATGGTGGTATTTGATGGTAATAGAAAAGAAGCATGAGGGATTGGAGTTGAAGGACTTTAGAGTTCTTTTCACAGATTAATACTATCCAGAATCTATGGTAGTAGCAAAGGTTGTGGATTTTTTCAACCTCCAGAAGGCTGATAGGTCCGTGAAATATTATATGAACTAATTTATCGAGATTTTTTTAGTTTTCACCTGATATTTAATCGAATGAGAAAATTAAGGTTCAATGGTTTGAGATGGGTCTCCTAAAAGATATCAATTCATAGGTTTTATTACTAAAGATAACTTCATATGATGATGTGTTGGATAATGTGTTGATGGTTAATGTAACACCCCAAGATTTTATGGTATGTCTCTTATAAAAGTTAATGTTTCTGAAAGCTTATATTTTACGCAATGCCCATCTTAAACAAACAATGAAATATTATTATAACTTAACCGTTAAATTAGGAAGAATGAATAGTATTAACCAAATTATGAAATTTATATATTATATATTTAGTCAAAAAATTTTACATTCATCCAAATTATTTAATAGGTATAATATAATAATGAATCTAATTTTACATATTAAAAACCTATATTTTTTCTAAAGGCACTTTTACCACCTTTTGATGGTGAACCTATTTTAAATCAAAATTTTGAAACTTTAATATAATTTATTTGAAAAAAATAAACTTAATATATTAAATAAGAATATAAAAACTTACTTTTATTGAATTTTTGGTATTTTTCTATTAAATTTCATTTTTTTATTAATAGTTATAAAATAATGAATTTTAAGTGAAAATTTGTTTTTCATAAAATTTATTTATAGTTTTAAATTACTTAATCAAATAGTTTTAAAGTATAATTATATCATTTTTTTATCATTTAATCCAATTTATGTCATTGTAATCAATTTCAATTTTAATTTGGATATAAAAACATTTCAATATTTTGAACGTTTTCACTTTAAAACACGTCTTCTCGTTTAATCAACTGGATTAATTATAATTTAATTTTATCCAATTATATATTTTGAATTTTAAAAAATTTATTCCATATTTGGAATCATAAGTTTCAAAAATAGTAAATAAGACCATTTTATTTTTGGAGATAATATGAATAGTAATTTAGTAATATTTTTATTACCACGGTTAAGAGTAAATAGGGAAATTAAGAATAAAAAATATTATAAATATTATAAAATTAAATTAAAACTAGTAATAGTTTTATTAGACAAATATTTTTTTCCATAAGAATTAAATTTTCATTTATGAGACCATTTATTACATTTTGGATGAGAATATAACCATTATAATATTATATTCAATGGAAAGTCAATTTTGTCACACTTTTGTTTTTAATAAGTGAAATATTTTTAATATGGAGTTATATGGGGATATGCTCGTCTATAAATAGTATTTGGAAATATAAAATTATTTTCTATATGTTTATATTTTTTTTTAATTTTTATGGAATAAATAATTAAATTAATGTCTTGCAGAATGACGATGCAGTAATTGCATAATTAAATGAAATATCCAATAAATGATATTAAAAATAATGAAATAAATATAATTTGATATAATTAATGTCATCCAAAAATTTTATAGATTAATTTGACATGTTAGGGATGCGTTAGAATAATTTTTTCTAATCTATCATGTTTTTATGATATTTTCAAAAAGTAATGAATACTGTAAAAATTGACATAATTGATATTTTAAAATAAATAATATTTTATTAAATGATATAAAATTCATAAAAATATAAAAATAATCCAAATGAATTTTATAAGTCATAAAATTTTATTATTTATTTGTCATTTTGAATTTTATAGTAATTATATTGACCTTCAAATAGTAAAAATAAATGTTGTCATAGTAAGAGTTAAAGGGTTTAAATAAGCGTTAAACCAAAAATATATGGTAATAAACATGATATAAACGTGTATAAAATTATTTAATGAAGTGGAATAAAACATTATCACCTTATAATCTAATTATAGTTATTTAATGGACACCTCTGTATGAAAATAATTTATATATCATTTAAATCAAAGATAGTTACAAAATGTCACTCTCTTTGTGTTTAATATCATTTATGTGTCCACAAAATGGAAAAACCAAGATATGAAAGAACCTAAATGTCTATATTAATCATAATAAAAATAGTTTTTAGAGTGATTTATATTTAATTTTTTTAAATTATATATTTACCTTAAAAATATTCTTTAATACTAAAACAATATTTATTTAACTAATAGAAAAATAAAATAATTCATTTTAAAAGTATTACTTTTGATATATTGGGGATGAATTATTGTGTATAATTAATTTTATAGATCAATAAGATAAATTAGATATGTGTGAAATAATTTTATGATAATTAAAATTTTTTCTTGATGTATTTAAAAGCAAATCAAATGAATAATATCAAATTTGACAATAATGATATTTTATTGAATTATTATTTTATTAAATTAATTAAAGATCACAAAATAATATATAATTACAAAGTTTTAAATTTATGGTCTAAAATATCTTCCCCTATTCATTTAAAGTCTATTTTATTGTATTTGTCTCTAGAATAGCCTTATTATATTTTAATATTTTTAGGATTTCTGAAAGTTCCCCTCACTTCAATTATAAAAGGGCACATCCTACCTCACTCCCTCACATTAATTTGAGACATATATCTCGACCAAAATATTCCCATTTCTCTCCCAAACATCATTATACAAGTTATAGAGGTTCTGGTCCTTCTAAAAGATCAACCATAGATCCCTTTAAAAGATATCTAAAGGAAGTCCGCCGAAGAAGAGGAAATCATTTTTACTAACTCATTCAAGTTCATATCTTATTATAATTACTATTAGTGTATTATTTCGATTATAAACTAATAAATACATTACCATATATATTATAATATGTTATTATGATTATAGTTCTACCATATTCCACCTTTTATCAATCCTACAAAAAATGAAAGTACTATATGTGCGTACGTACATCTTACTATCTCCACACTGTGGTGTACTCAGTTTTTCATCACCACTTTACCAAGATTGGTATAATTATAGAAATAATATATATATGATAATTATTAAATTATATTTATTCTTTAAAAATTAACATACCATCCACTTTCTCACCCTTTCACCAATAAGGGAATGATACCATTGCTCGTGCGTACGTATGACCTACCATATCCATGACATGATGCGATTCATTTTACATGTTATCCATTCAAGAATGATTATAAAAATGTATATAATTAGTAAATATAATATCTATGAAATTAATATCATTATGGATATGAAATAAATATATAATATGAATAAGAAAAATAAATTACACAATAAAACATGCATATAAAAATAAAGCAGTTAACACCCAAAATAAGGGTAATAATGAAATATTACTAACAAGTGGGTGATAAATATAAGAGGATAGTATATTATATCATAAATATGAAAAAAAAAATTGGTATAAATTATTAACATTATTTAAACCATTATAAATGAGGTTAAAGCATGTACAACCAAAAGTAAGTGTCAGGTAAGGGACTTCATCTCAATCTCCTTTCATTGAGGCATATTTTTATGTTATACACCCATATTCTATTATAAGGTGTATATAGAATCCATTTGAATTATCATGTCATTAATTTATTTATTATCAGGTTATATAATTTTTTGATAAATTTTATTCTTTCATTTGTATTATTATTTAAATGTTCAAAGTGGCATGATACACCTTGAATGTTTAATGATTTAATTATAAAATATTTTTTTCCATGTCAATATTCTTGATATTATTTTACATATTTATTTATATTGATATAAAAGGATAATAAAGGAAATTTTATGTCTATTTTTAATTTCATACAATGGTTTTCAAAAGGAATCTTCATGTCCTTTTCCAAAACAAGGTACTTTATGACTTTTCTTTCAAAATCAAAAGGAATGTTTTTTAAACTTATATGGAATGAATGAAATTTCACACCATCATGACACCTTAATGTTTTGAATATACTTTACATTTTTACAAGTTTCTTTTCAAATAAAATTTTTTCTTTTATAATTATATCTCTTTTTAAATAAATAATTTCAAAGTAAAAAGGGAATTCCTCTCAAAAAGTTTTAATGATTTTATTAGAGTATTTTCATCTATACCAACACCCTTTGTTGAATATTATCATTAATTAATTTTTATCTATTATGATATCATTTACCATATTATTTTGAATGGTTTGTGATCAATTTTACCATGAATATACTATTTTGATACAATTCATTCTTTATGGTTATGTATTTAAAATTCACATGCTAGTTTTTAATATGAATGTTTATGTTGTTTATGTTTAACCCTTTTCATATGTGGAATTCATTGGACTTATTATGTTATGGGTGGGCCCCAATATATCCCCTTGATGCCTCAGAATGTCTCATGAGATAAACTAGTTTGAGTTCTGGCTCATGTCCTACCCATTTATGTATGGTTTCTTGGCCAAAGCCTTGACAATGAGTTTTAGACATATGAAATTATGCATTCCCTCATTATGAGATTAGTTATTGATATTCAATGTGATTATTAGACTCTTATAATATCTATGGTCAATTTTCTTAGATGATGTGATTATTTAAATGGTATGTGTTTTAGTTATTTACCTTGGCATATGTTTTAGGTCGTATTTACTCATAGCTTTCACTGTATGCTTACCCTTAATGAGAATTTGCGATCACACTTTTAATATGTTTCATTTTCCATTGGATTCCATGATGTATATTATGAATAATATATAGGGTTAGATAACGGAGTAATAATGTAAGACTCAACTAAATTCTTTTTGTTTTTATGTTTTAAAATGTAATGTGGTTTCAAGTATGTATCTAGTTTACCAAGACTACTAAACCATTTAGTGATTTTGGATTTAATTCCTTGTAATCATGACAATGTAATAAATCAAGGAATTAAATACAGGCTTCTGGGGTTGGAGTGTTACATTTGGTATCAAAGGAAGTTTATTATAAACCTTGGAAACTAGATTTAGGAAATAATGGATTAGGATTCTCAACCCTATGACTAAATTTGAGGATAATACTTAGTATATAATATCATCATATTGATTTAGCAATGGTAATAGATAACCTAGGTTAAACCTATGGACACATATATTGAGAAACATATGTCATGATTTAGTAATCTTATAAATGATTCTTCGAGACTATATGACTATGATTTTTGTTTCTCACTTTGACCCTTTGGTTTTGGTCAATGCTTAGAATTATTAAGGTTATACAAGTAATGGTTTTTCTGCTGATGATGAAGATAATAAAAAATAATAATAAAAGGGAGTATGTATTAAGGAATAATATGATGAAGCATTGTTAAGGGTTTAATAATGAGATATAATGATTAAAGTTCTTGTGTATTTGTATTAAATAATTATTTCATTAATGGTGCTTTGATTATAAGAATCCTGAGATATATAAGGATTGTATGACATTACTTCTTCTTTAAAGATTTGGAAGCATGAATTTTTTTATTAAGGTTTTTAAGGTGATAAAATATTTGGTATGTGCCAATAAGATCTATATTACACTATTTGGGGAATATTATTTTAAGATTAATTTTTGGAAATTTAGAGACCTTTTTATATATTGAATCTAGACAGATGTATTTTGGTCGATTCTTAAGGTTGGAATGGGTTAAGTTGAATATTTTATATTATTGTTTGATATTAATGTATGATTTTTTGGATACTACTGGTTGAAATATTTGGTTTCAATAATCATTTATATGATTAAGGAATTATTTATGGACTATATGATTCATTAAAAGTGCTTCAAGAGTAAAATTCATCTTGAATATCCATCTTTATGTGTACAAAATAAAGTAAAAATAGATCAAAGCAAAAACAAAGGATGAGATTCTGCTTATGACATTGAAATTAATCATGTAAGTTTATTTTATCAAGTGATTATCTACATAGTAAAGGAATAACTCAAATCTAGGAAAAGTATTCTGGAACAAAAAATTTATCCATTTATTTTTCTTATTGAGAAATAAATATCCTCTTTAACCCATCACAAATTTATGGTTCAGTGATGGTATACTTTATGATGACCATGTTATCTATCACTCTCCTTAAAAACATGATATTTTGATTTTTATTTCATATCTATGTTTTCACCAATGTTCTTCTAATCTAAATCCTGATTTTGGGGTGACATTCTCATTTCCCTTTCCCTCTTATTAATGTGATGTTTTATTAATCCTATTTCTGATGTGGGTTTCCCACAAAGGTATTTTCAAGTATCAACCTTTAAATTTTTAAGTGTAATTTAAAATTTCAAAGACACAATTTATTGAAGGAGGGTAGAATGTGACACCCCAATATTTTATGGTATGTTTATTTTTAAAGTTAATATTTTTGAAATCCTATGTTGCACGCAACACCCAACTTAAACGAACAATGAAATATTAATATAACTTAGTCATTAAATTGGAGTAAATGAATATTATTAACCAACATATGAAATTTATATATTATATATTTAATAAAATGTTTTCACATCAATCCAAATGATTTTATATACATAATATATGAATGAATCCAATTTGACGCATTAAAAAACTATATTTTTCTAAAGGCCGTTTCACCGCCTTTTAATGGAGAACCTATTTTAAATTTTTTTTTGAAACTTTTATATAAATTATTTGAAAAAAATTACTATTATAAATATGAATATAAAAATTTACATTGGTTTAATTTTAGGTATTTGTTTGATAAATTTCATGTTTAGATGGATAGGGGTAAAATATTTAATTTTAAGTGAAAACTGATTTTTCATCAAATTTATTTATAGTGATAAATTATATATTTTAATGATTTTAAAGTATAATTAGATATTTTTTTTATCATTTAATAAAATTTAGTTAATTGGAATAAATTTCACTTTTAATTTTGATATAAAAAAATTTCAATCTTTTGAACGTTTTCACCTAAAAACATGTCTTCTAGTTTCATCAACGGGATTAATTTAAAATTAATTTTAGAAAATTATGTATTTTGAATTTTGAAAAATGGATTGAATATTTGGAATAATATGGTCCAAATTTTGTAAATATGTCTCTTTTATTTTTGTAAAAAATATAAATAGTAAATTTAGTAATATTTTTATTACCACAGTTAAGATTACATCAGGTAATTGATGGTAAAAATAATATTTTAAATATTATAAAATCAAATTAAAACTTGTACTAATTTTATTTTATGAGTATTTTTCATCCATTGGAATTAAATTATCAGTTACGAGACCATTTATGGCATTTTGAATGATAATATAACCATTATAATATTATATTCAAATAAAATTCTATTTTTTAAGACTTTTGTTTTTAACAATTGAAATATTTTTAATATGGGGTTATATAGGGGATATTCTCAACTATAAATATTATTTTAAAATATAAGATTTTTATATACATATTGATAATTTATTTCTAATTTTTGGGGAATAAATAAATAAATTAATGGCTTTCACAATGATAATACGGTGATTGTTCAATTAAAGTAAATACCAAATTAATGATATTATGAATATTTAAAAAAATATAATTTGATATAATTAATTTCATAAAAAAATTATATATTAATTAGGCATGTTAGGGATGAGTTAATTTTTTTATAAGATATCATATTGTTAGATAGTTTGGTTGAATTCCCTAAGACCTACGAGTCATGTAATCTCATAAGCCTATGGGCCTTGTAATCTATGAGCCTACGGGCCTTGTAAGGGTTCCCCCTCATCCCTTGAAAGGGGGGTTATCAAAAATCAATAAAAATGAAGGCCTTCGGGCCATTCGGGAGTAATGAATAATGTCAAAATTGACATTATTGATATTTTAATATAAATAATATTTTATTAAATGATATAAAATTGATAAAAGTAAATATTCATCCAAATGAATGGTATAAGTAATAAAATATTATAAATGACTCATTTATTGGTCATTTAAAATTTTATTGTATTTATATTAACCTTTAAATAGTAAAAACACATGTTGTCACGGTAAGATTTAAAAGGTTTAAATAAGGGTTAAAACAAAAATATAAGGTTATAAACATGAACTAAACTTTTCCAAAAAATATTTAATGAATATTATTCAACCCTAATCACCTTAGTATATAATTGGAGTTTTTTAATTAACACTTATCTATGAAAATACATTATATATCATTTAAGTCAACAATAGTTACAAAATGTCACTCTCTTTGTATTTAATAACATTTATTTGTCCACATAGTGAAAACACTAAGATATTAATGAAACTAACTGTATATATTAATAATAATAAAAAATTACATTCATTATAGTAGTTTTTTTATAAATTATATAATTTCCTTAAAAGATTCTTCAATACTAAAATAGTATTTATTTAATTAAAAGAAAAATAGAATAATTGATTTTAAAAGTATTAATTTCGATATATTTGGGATGCATTAATGTGTATAATTAATTATATATATATATAAGATATATTATAGATGTGTGAAATCATTATATTCTAATTACAACAATTTATTTAAGTATTTAAAGCCAAATTAAATGAACAATATAAAATTTGACAATAATGAAATTTTATTAAATTATTATTTTATTAAATTAATTAAAAATCATAAAAATATTAATTAATTATAAATGGGATAATATATAGTCTAAAATTTCATAAAATAATCATTTATAGGACATTTGATAGTATTTGGATCTAGAATATCCTTATTATATTTTAATATTTTTTGGATTTCTGAAAGTGCCCCTCACCTCAATTATAAAAGGCCACCTCCTCCCTCACTTTATCACACCAATTTGAGCCATCTAGCAGGACAAAACTCTGCCCATTTATCTACCCAACATCCTTATAAAAGTTATATAGGTTACGGTCCTTCCAAAATACCAACCCTAGATCCCTTAAGAAGAGATCTAAATGAAGTCCGTCGAAGAATAGGTAATCATTTTTTCTAACTCTTTCAAGTTCATTTCTTCTTGTATTTACTATTTATGTTTTGTTTAAATTCTAAAGAAATAACTATAATATGATATACATTATGAGATTTTATTATGATTATGGTATAATGATATTCCATATTTTATACAACCTATGAAAAATGAAATCACCACACATGTGTACGTACGAGTTACTGTCTCCACGCTATGGTGTAATCTATTTTTCATCACCACTTGACTTGGATGAGTATAATTATGGAAATAATAGATATGAATTATAATAATAAAAATTACATTTACTCTAAAAAATTAATATACCATCCAATTCCTTACCCTTTCACTAATAAGGGAATGATACCATCTCTCGTGCGTATGTACGGCCCACCGTCTCCATGATGTGATACAATTAATTTTTCATGTTAACCATTAAAGAATGATTATAAAAATGTATATAATGAGTAAATATAATATCTCTTAACTGAATATAAATCTGTATATGTTTTAAATATATCCTATTCATAATAAATATGACATACACAATAAAACATGTATAGGAAAAGGAAGGAGTTATCACTCGAAACAAGGGTAATAATGAAATATTACTAAAAATCAGATGATAAAATGATATAAGAGGATCTTATAAGATATAATAAATATGAATATTTTTCTAGTATAAATTAATAACATGCATTATTAATCCATTATGAAAGATGTTAAATAATGTACAAACAAAAGGAAGTGTTAGGTAAGGGACGTCGTCTCAATCCCCTTTCATTGAGGAATAGTTTTATGTTATACACCCACCTTCTTTTATAAGGTGTATATACAACCCCTTTGAATTATCATGTAATTAATTTATTTATTATCATGGTATATAATATTTTTTAAAATTTTATTTTTTCATGGGGATTATGATTTAAATGTTCAAAGTGGACGAGACACATTGAATGTTTAAAGATTTAATTGTTAAATATTCTTCTCCATGTCAATATTCTTGATATTATTTTACATATTTATTTATATGGATATAAATGTATTATAAAGGATATTTTATGTCTATTTTTAATTTCATTCAATATTTTTTAAAAGGAATCTTCTCGTCATTTTTCAAAATAAGGTACTTTATGACTTTTCTTACAAAAGGAAAAGGAATATTTTTTAACTTATATGGCATGAATGGAATTTCATATCATCATGATGACTTAATGTTTTGAAGTATCCATTACATGTTTAAAATATTCTTTTCAAATAAAATTTTTTATTTTATAATCACACATCTTTTTAAATAAATAATTTCAAAGTAAACATGGTACTCCTCTACATTTTTTTTAATGATTTTATTAGTGTATTTTCATCTCTACTAACAAACTTTATTGAATATTATGATTAATTGAAGTTTATCTCTTATGATATCATTAAAAATATTTTTTTGAATCGTTAATGATCAATTTGACTATGGTTGTGCTATTTTAATTCCACTCATTATTTATTGTTAAGTATTCAAAATTAATATAATAGTTTTTAATATGAATGTTTATGTTGTTTGTGTTTCACCCTTTTAATATGAGGAATGAATTGGGCTCAGTAATTGATGGGTGGGGCCCACTATATCCCCTCGTTGCATTGGTAGGTCTAATGAGACAAACTAGTTTGGGTTTTGGTTTATGTATTACCAGTTTATGTATGGTGTCTTGGATGAAGCCTTGAAAGTGAGTTTTAGACATCATACATTATGTATTACCTCATTATGAGATTTGTTATTTATATTCCATGAGATTATTATACTAGTATAATATTCACGGCTAAGTTTCCAGGCTCATGTGATTATTTAAAAGGCATGTGTTTTAGTTATTTACCTTTCTATATTGTTTATTCTATATTTACTCATAGCTTCTACTGTATGATTACCCTTACCTAGCATTTGAGCTCACTAATTTCATATGTTTCATTTTTATTCAGTATTACATGACATATGTTATGGAAAATATTCTGGGTTACAAAAAGGATGAATAATGGAGAACTCAATGAAATTCTCTATGTATTTTATATTTTAAAATTTAATATGCTTTTCAAGTATGTATCTAGTTTACTAAAACTATAAAAATATTCGGTCCTTAGAGATTTAATTACTTTTAATCATTCCAATTTAATAAAGTAAGACATCATCTCCGGGCTTCTGGGGTTGGGGTGTTATAGTTAAGCTTGATCTGGCCAGTAAGTCAGGGTTTATGGGAGTTCCTTTTACTCCTAGTGGTAGTTCTGTGAGTTCCTTAAAATGAAAGAGGAACCATGAGAGTATTGTAGTGGTTCACGATAGTAGGAATTATATAGATATCATATAGTTCTTTTCAGAGCCTATTTGACTTTCTTCTAGTGTAGAATGGTTGGGCATTTGAAAAGTGTTTTCTCTAAGGAACCTAAGATCTATAGTTCATGCAATCTATCAGGACACCTAAAAAAGTTTGTCTATATGTTTTCTTCTACAAGTAGGGACATGGTATCATCAGTTCCTAAAAGTACTATGGATTAATCATATGATTCATGAACTAAGGGGTTCTATCTATAGGTATTTAGAATTAAGATTATTCATGTAGTGTAATAGTCTCCAGAGGAATATGATATTTGTCCAGCAACTATGAGAGGTAAAATATATATAGCTTCTTATTTAGTGGTTTATTTATTTAATAATTATGAATCTCACTTGTTTATATTGACACATGTTGTAAACCTAATAAATCTTCATACTAATATTTTATATTATGTTATGGATAATAAAATACCTCAGAACGAAGAGAGATCATGGACTTTGTTTTCTTTCTTGCATCATATCTTTATCAAAGATCGAGGTTTCCTGGAATTTTATAGATACTGAAATAAAACCTCTTAACATCATTCTTGGGATGAATTAGATCATTGTTAATAAGGTATTAATTGACTATAACCTTCTATGGGTATCCTTTAATATGCTCTATGGGGTGTGTTGTGTTTTTCTGGGAAAATGGGACCCGAGGTCGAGTAGAGCTGGACCTTCTTATCCAGAGTTAAGAGAAGTAATATTAGTGTTTTATTTTTATATAGAGTGGGAATCTTTGAGATATGATCTCCCTATAGTTTTCATCGAGTTTCCTAATGTGTTTTATTTTGATTTCTCTGTTTTCTCATTGATAAGAGAGGTACAGTTTTCTATTGATTTATATTCTAGTACTTAACCAGTGTCTATTCCTTCTCAACATATGAAATGAGTTAAACTAAAATAGATGGAGAACAAATTGGATGACCTCTTTGGTAAAAGGATCCATTCTCCCTAGTGTGTCACCTTGGGTGGTGCTGTTCTCTTTTCTAAGAAAACTGATGGAACACTTTGCCTATGTGTTTATTACTAGAAACTCAATCAAGTTGTGATGAAGAAAAAGTATCCATTACCATAGATTGATGATATTATTGACCAGTTAAAAGGGGAAAATTGCATTTGAGAGTAAAAGAATTTTATATTCATAAAACTACCTTCCAGAGTAGGTATGGATATTATGAGTATCTTATCATGCTATATGGTCTAACCAATGATTCTGTAGTCTTTATTTAATTGATTAATATGATATTACATGAGTATCCTGATATGTTCATGGTGGTCTTTTTGGACTACATCCTGGTTTACTCTTAGTCCAAATAGGATGATGTGCATCATCTAAGAGTAGTTTTATAAATGTTTAGAAATCAACGTATCTATGAAATGCTATCAAAATTTGGTTTTTGGATTTGTTAAGTGAATTTATTGGGACACGTGGTCTTAGAAAATTGTATTTTAGTTGATTTTTATAATATGGATGTTGTTATGACATGGGAGAAACCACAATTGGTTTTTGAGATTTGGAGCTTCTTGGGTTTAATGAGGTATTATCAGCGGTTTGTAAAGGATTTCTAAAAGTTTTCTTCTTTGATGAAAACCCTCACTTGGAATTGGGTTATTTTTTCTTGGGATGATAAATTTTAGAGTTATGTTGTTAAGATAAAATATATTTTTACTTATGACCTAGTTTTGACTCTTCTAGAGGTCGGGCAGGGCTATGTGTTATTTTATGACGTATCAAGTTTGGATTCAGGCTATGTTCTTATGAAATATGATCATGTGATAACCTATGGTTCTTTATATCTTAGGCCAAAAAAGAAGAATTATCCAAACTATGACCATGAACTCACAAATGTGATGCATAGGCTTAAGAGTTGGCATCATTACATTTTTTAGAAAGGTTTACCATGTTTTATGACCACAAGAGCTTAAGTTACATCTTCTCTAAAAAAATTTCAACCTTATATAGAGGTTTTAGGTGGAGTACATATAGTATATTTATATAAACATTGACTATACCCTAAGGAAGGGAATGTTGTTACTGATTCTTTGAGTAGTAAACTTTCAACCCAGGCTGTGAAAAAATCATTATCAGAGTGGAAATTGATAGTTCTTTTTGAACAGTTGCATATAGGAGTCCGATAAGATGTAGCATAGATTATTCTATAAAGTTTTTAAGTTTACCTATACTCTTATTAAGATGATTATCTAGGAGAAGTATCCTGATGATGAATTCAATGGAATTAGGGGGATCTTGTTACAGTGGGGAGACTATTGGCGAGTGGTTGTTCTCTTCCAAGGGTATCCTATGTTTTTATAACTGGTTTTCCCTCTATCTTTAAGAAAGGGTGTGAGGGGGGGTTTCACAATTCCAAGTGGGTGTTCACCTTGGTACCACGAATATGTTCTATGAAACATGGAAAGGATTCTGGAGGTCAATTATGAGATGGAACATTAATGATTTTGTTTATCATTTTTAAACGTGGTGAAATGTCAAGGATGATCACTAGAGACCTTTGGTTTTACTTCAACCACTTCCAGTTCCAAATTAGAAGTGGGATGATATTTTTATTGATTTTTTGGTTGGGTTTCCACATTCACCTCAAGGAAAGAATTCGATACGGGTTGTAATCGATAGGATGACCATATTGGCTCACTTTATACAAATTCATGACACAACCAATGTTAAGGAGTTAGGAAATATCTATATAAAAGAGATTGTTCATTTTTATAGTGTTCCATATTCCATAGTCTCTAATAGATAACCCCATTTTACCGCTCATTTTTTTAAAAGGCCTTCAGGAGGTGATGAAATATTAGGTTCATTTGAGCACGGCATATCATCCAAATATGGATGGAAAGACAAAAAGAGATATAATTATTCTTGAGGATATATTACAGACTTTCCATATTGAATTTTTGGGAACTTGAGATATCTATTTGGGACTAATTGAATTTTATTATAATAACAATTAATAGTTTGTAATTAAGATGGATCCTTTTGAGGCCTTGTATATTCAGCCTTGTAAATATCCATTGTGTTGGTTGGAGATTGGTGAAAGATCCTTGGTTGGACCGATTTTGGTCCAAGAAATTATGGAAAAGATTCAGTTTATTTATGAGTGGATGATTACAGAATAGAGGCTGTACAAATATTATGATGACCATCATAGAAAACCATTGGAGTTTTTTGTTAAACAACTGATGTTTTTGAGATTTTCACCCTGTCTGGGTCATTGAATTATTGGAAAATGGGGGTAGCCTGATCCTCACTTTGGTGGTACTTTGTGATTATTTAGAGGGTAGGTAAAGTGTCTTACCATTAAAAACATCAACCATAATTGACTAAAATACACAATTTTTTTTCATGTATCTTAGCTTTTAAACTATATTTCTGACCCATATCATGTTTTGAGTGTGAGTGATCTTGATGTTGATCCCGATTTATCCATGACTGAGCATCCATTCATGATTGTGGATTTTTAGTAAAATTTACTTCATGAGAGGATGGTAAATTTTGTTGGTGTTCTATTTTAGAATGGTTATAATTCTCATGAGACTTGGGAGCATGAGTCACAGATCAAAGAGTAGTTTCCTCATCTATTTGATATAAAAACTTCTTTATAGGATTTCTAGGGATTGAAAGTTTTTATGGTGGGGAGGTTTTAACATAATGTTACCTTATTTTAGGTATTTCTTGACCCTTCTTTTGATCTCCTTCAAGTTTTGTGTTGTTTTGGTGTTGTTCTAGGAGAATTTGGAAATTTTTGTAAGCCCAATTGGTTTTTCATGATTGGAACATGGTTAAGGAAAACCATGTTGTTTGACCAAGAAAACCATGTGCCCTAATGTGAACCACTAGAATGGGGGAATACGGTTTATCCCAAATTGTGTGTCCAACCCCTCAAAACTATGAACCCCTTGGAAAATAGGGAATTAATGGTTATAATGTAGCTATTTTAACCATGTTTCCAAACCATACACACAAATATAATACATATAGTGGCACACAGTTAGGAAGAAAAGTTTTTCAAACCATGCAGCCCTACCCAGAAAACCATGTTCATGGTTTATAATTACAAAAAAACGGTTTATAAATTATTAACCCCCATTTTAAGTTGATAATATCACCCATTCGATGCTAACAATTTTTCTATCCTTGGAGGCTCCCAAGAAGTTATGTTCGCTCCTCCAAACCCATTTCATGGTGGATCAAAATGGTGTTGATCTCCTCCGGGTAAGTGGATCGCCTCTCATGTAGTTTCTTATGATATCTTTTTCCCTCCTCCAAAAAGTTTGATAGATTATCCTATAAATAATGGATTTAAACTTATTTTTTTGATCTTGATTCTTGGTTGTGTTCCTAGATCTTATTCACCTTATTATTCATTAGTGTTCCCCATTGAGGGTATGGTGAATTGTGATTCCTTGATCTAAAGGTAGGTGGTTCCATAATTCTTTCCCCTATGATTGAAACCTTTAATATATTGATTAAATTGAAATTATTTTTTAATTCATTTAAAAACCTCGATTTTTGACTATTTTATATTTGATTTGAAATGGGCATGATATTTGAGAAAAACCCCAATTTCAATGGAATTGAAATTTTTGGGAGAATTTATAAAAAATTATGGATTGATTTAGAAATAATTTTTTTGAAATGATTTGGTGTTGGTCTTGAGAAAATTTATTAAATTGAAAAATTATTTTAAATAACATGAAATGAAAAAAACATATGATTTGGTTTTGAAATGAGAAAGTCATGTTGAAAACTAAAATTATGAAATTGTATTTTGAAATGATTTAAAATGATTGATTTATAATTTTATTGGTCTATTAATTGAATCACATGTATGAATGGGTTGTTATTAGGTAACTGGGTCAATATCAGAAGTATCTTGAACCCCCAGTACTGTATTTATGATGAAAACACTAACTAAAACATGTTCAGATTGACTGCCCGTAATGGCTCCCCAAATGGGGTGTAGATTGATTTCTTGTAGTGGATCCCAGAATGGGGTGTTTATTTGAGTGTTCACACATATTTAGAGACATGATAATAAACTAGAAGTGTGTGGATACTATTATTATGAAATTAAAATACTTTAAGGATCTATTTCATGGTGCTTTCTTTAATTTATTTTATTATACATATCATTTATTTATTGAATTATTTTAATCATTCCAACTAATTTACATAAAACTTTTTATATAAAATGTTCATTTAAGGATAATTTAATGATAGTTTGATATATCTTTTAACTCTTTGAATGAAATCATGTTTTGGTTTATAATATGAAAATGTGATTCCATGCCTTGTTTGATTTATATCGACAGTATAACTAGTTTATTAATTTAGTATTGATTATGGAGAACTTGGTGAGACCCTACCAAGATTTATGGATCACACTGTACCTTTTCCTTTGGTAATTTTTAGACTTACTTATGCTAGGTCTGATAAAATGGAAAGAACCACTTTGAGGTGGTGGATGTTCTTGATCCTTTGGACCATTGAGTGATAATGGTGACTAGTGGAGATGTTGTCCAATGATTATATAGGAGAGTTTAGAATTTTTAAATCTAGTTTGATGTTTTAATATTGGGATGATGTTAGTTTTAGGATTTTTGTATCACTATTGGGTATTATTTTACCTATTTATTTCTGGAACTTTATCCTTTTTGAGTGTTGATCATACAGATTTGTAATCTTTTATCTTCCACTATTTTGTGGAAAATTCATTCCCTATCCGATCATGCATAATACAGGTGCTAGAATTCAATTTCTCCAAATGAATTTATCTCATAAATAGGAATATTTTCATGAGTTGGAAGATATTATTTGACATATGAATTTATCTTATGAGAGTCTCCATAACAAAATTATATTATTATTTAAGTAAATTATCTTATGATGGAAGTAAATTATCGTATGAGGGTACTTTATAAATAATTTATCCTATGTAGATAGAAAGAATTATATGCCATATATTTTTTATTTAGATTATTCTATGATCTTAGAATGTTGAAGTGATAATATTTGTCAATAAAATTTCGTATGTGATTAAGATTTATCGTACATGTAACTAAATTATCTTATTCATTCTTGATTTATCCTATGATAGAAAAATTATCTTACGAGTATAGTGTTTCTAGAAAAATTATCATATGTCAAATAAATTATAATACAAGGATTTTAGATATCACTAAAAAATTAGTATATTCATGGATAATAATTTATTTTTAAAGAGAATAAGTCTTCACCAAAATCAGTAAATTCACTCATTCAAAGGACCTAGGAAATAATTCCATTCAAAGAGGAAGTCTTAAAGATAAATATTATTTTAAATATTTATATTTCAAGAATCTTACTACCATTTATGTATTAAAAGAAAGCACCTCACATGAATTTTGTTTTATTTGAACTAGTGATAGTTGAATAAGGAAAGTAATAATTTAATAAAGTTCTTGTTTCAAATAAAGTGTATAGCTCTAAGGAAGACCATAACTATTATAAAAAGATGCTTTTGGTTTTTCCATTTTTAGAGAAGAACATATGAAAGTACCGATATAATCTTTTTAGATTACTTTATTCACTCAACCATTTATATATATTTTCAATATTTCAAATTCAAAAATTATTAAGAACTAAAATAAACTTCTTTGAATATTGAAGAATGCAAAAAAAAGAATATTACATTTTGATGATTATTTTTTCCTTATGATTGTAAAAATATCATAATATTTTTTTAAACTTTAAATCATTGAATAGATTCAAATAATATTTTTGTAGCTATATTTCAAAGATAAAATATTTTTATAAAATAATTATTCTTCAAATTTTATTTTCTTCTTGAAACTATATATAGAGACTATTTACTTTTCTTCATCAATTTATTATTACTGTAAGTGAGAACTCAATGTACTAAGTGTGTGAAGTCTTTGTACATGTATTGTAAAAGGGATTGCCCTATTGAATTATTTTGGAATCTTTTGTAACAAGTTACATTTTCTTTAACTCAACTGCCAAGGTTCCAGGGAAAATGAAATTCATAGAGAAAATCACCATTCTTGAAGAGAGATTGTTGGTAGAGTAGACTAGGGAATATTTGTATTCTAGACCACTATAAATCTACAATGTCTTGTTTCTTGTCTATGATTTTCTTTTCTTATATATATATATTTGATAATATTATGAAATATTTGAACTGATATTAGGAGGGAAATTTTAAGTGGGTGAAATTTTCAAGCACTCAATTTACCCCTCTTGAGTATTTGTGAAACTCTCTGAAATAATAATTATAATCTCTCTTGATCTCACAATATTTATATTTTTATGGATATTTATGATTCATTTTTTATTATCACATAATAGGCTTCATATATCACCCATTTATTTTATATATATCCCCAAGATATCCCTTCCAGTGATAAAAGTGTGAAGAGATGTAGATGCCTATTATAAAGATGGAAATAAAATAGGTTGTTTTTAATTTTTAATATAAGGTATTATATAGTTAATATAAAAAAGACATTGAATGTAGAACCCTAACTCTAGTAACTGAGATCCAGTGTCTTATTTATTACATTGGCATAAAATAAATGGGATCACATTACCAATGATTGATTAGTTTAATAGTCTTGAAGAACCAGATACATACCTGATTCCTATATTACATTAGAAATATTAAAAAAACAAAGAATAAGAAATATTCTTGCATACTTGATATAATTCATAATACCCTTATTCATATCATAGGAAAAGGAAAAAAAATAAAGGGTGAGATCTGATGATCTGTTAGGGTTGCGTACAATAGAAGCTCTCATGAGTAAAAAAGGCATAATCAACATGGAAGAGAGGATAATAAAAAAACATCCCATTCAATCAAAATCAGGATTTAAATGAGAATACATGACTAATATAAAAATGTAAAACACATGGATAATGAAATTGAAATTATTAATAAATGAAATTTATAATTATGTACATTCATGAACATTCCATCAAGGCCTCTGAACCCAAATATCATGAATCTTACTACCAAGGAATCTCAAGAAAGACATAATTATTAATAAATGGGTAGGTGTAAAACAAATACCCAATATAATTTGGACACCTATTTTTCCCATGAGACCTATTGATGAATTTAGGGGATATATATAACTAAGAACCACCCATCAATATGGAATCCTATGTATTCCTCATATTTTTAATGATCAATACAATTCATTCTAACAATTACTTATAAGTCAATAATTATTTATATTAAATAAATAATATGGAACATAAATATGTAATGATCATAAAACATCCATAAATAGATTAAAGATGGTATCATTATATCATATCAATAGTAACATCAATGGGTGTCTTCATAGATGAAAACACCTTTAAATGATCACTAAAATATTTCTTGAGAAAAATACCCTTTTCAAATTGAAATCACTTAAATTAAAATCTAATTTTCCCCATAATATTAGGGAAAAAATTTTATTTTAAAAATTACCATGGAAAAATGTAATGGAAGCTTCAAATAAAAGATTAGTCATGGTGATGATAAAATTTGTATGTACGACTTATGTTAAAAAAAATATTCCATTCATACTTTAGGTAAAAATTACCTTGTTCCAAAAATGAAAAGAATATAACTTCAAAAAAATTTATTGAAATTAAAACATGGGTAAAAATGAATTTAATGAATCTTTGGAGAATATTAAAAACATTCTTGAAAATATTTTAAAGAAAATATGGGCATGTAAGAAAAAGATTCCCAATCAAAGGGGAAATAAAGTCTATTTTTCTTAAAATAATTCTAAATAAGTTTAAGTACCAAAGAGATGAAAAAATAACTATTAATTAAAAATTAAATTAATAACAAAAGGATAAGAAATAAATATGATTTTGGAGAGATTGATCATATAATTTCATCATCATAATTTTAAGCATAAACGATCCCAATAAAAATGAGATTGTAACGTAAAACCCTTACCGCTTTGGATAGATTTGAATCATAAAACCCATGAACGAAATAACTTCAAATGAAACATTAAATAAAATTAATATAAATATAATAATGATATAAAATATAAAAAATTTAATTATATACACCACATAAAAGAAAAAAGTGGTGAAAATTAAATATGTCTCACAGAAACAAGTGAGATGGGAAACCCTTACCTCATATTTGAATTACTTTGTAAATGATTTTATCCTTCTATATAATAAATCTATATTCATTATAATTCTATAAAAAACCATTTACATGATTATAATATCATATATTATCCACTTATAACATTTTTATTCCCATTTATTAATAATTATTTATTAAAAATGTCATTTCTGAGTGTTAACTGTTTCATTTTTCAAGGAAGTCTTGGTTCAGTAGTTTTTTTACTTGAATATTTCTCATAATTAGATCATATATAGAATTTATCATTATATGAATATAATATATATTAATTATATACATATTTTTAATCATCCATGAATAGAAAACATGAAATATGAATCACATCACTTCATGGAGATGGTAGTCCACATGTATGCATGAGAAATGTTATCATTTTTAATGGGTGGATGGGTAGGAAGGTAAATGAAGTATTATATTTACATAATAATAATTATTTAATAAGTATCATATATATTCATTAGTTCCATATTCATAACCATCCAATTAAAATGGTGATGAAAAATGAATTACACCGCTATGTGGAGATGGTAAGCTGTACATACACATGAGTAATATTTTTTCTTTACATAAGATAGAAAAGAGGATAAAATGTGTTTTAACATAATCAAAATAACATATAAGTATATTTATGATACTAATGTAATTATTTTAGTATGGTTAAAATATATTTATATGAATTATAATAAGAAATAAATTTTAAAGAGTCAGTAAAGACCATTACCTATTATTCAGTATACCTCCTTCAGATCCCATGTTAAACACCCTTGGAATGGAATTTTAATAATAAAATCACCTATAGTTTATGTCTAGGGAAGTTGATAAGAGAATTTTGTAGGTATTGGTCTAGATAGCTGGATCAAGGTGGTGTAAATAAGAGAGGGGGTAGTTTCCTTTTATAATTGGAAGAAAGAACACACATGTGACCATAATTTTGAAGATAAGATAACATATAGTAAAAAAATATCCAAAAAATAAACTTTTTATAGGTTTAAGTGGTATTTTAAACCTTATCTTTTGGTTTAACCCCTTTGTCAACAAATTTTAACCTTAATCGCGGTAATAATTTTTTCAATCTTAAATGGTTATAATTTTACTTATATGTTAATATTTGGCGCATAAATGGAAAAAACTGAAATTTTAGACCATTTATAATCCTTTATGTCATCTTTCAAGTTTTTTTTATTTTTAAATAATATGATAAAATATTATTTAACATAAAATACTACTAATTTCATTTTAAGAACTATTCACAAAATTTTACTTTAAAGACATCGAGACAACATGAAATTAGAATATAATACATTTTACCCATAATAATACAATATTATTAACAATAAAATTATTTTGGAATAATAATTATATTGAAAGTAAGTTCCATAAATACAACTTATTATGTACTTTGATTACCATTATATGTATATAGTTTGATATATACATGTTCTTATCTTACCAAAATAGTGTCGATACTTCTGCATCCACTATATTTAAGGGAATATACTTAGATTAAATGTTGTATCAAATGGTAATACCAATTTCCATTCAATAATGAGAACCTACAGATACCACGACAGTAATCTAAAATATATCGCATATGGTCCAGATACATCATATTTATAGAAAACATGTGATGTGAAACAATTAGGTGTTGGGGGATCATAAGAATTGAGACCTCTTCTCATAAAGTTCACACTTGGTGATCTCTAGTAGATAAGACCACGAGGATAAAAGTTCCAATAGGAACACCACATGTTTCATGTGTCATTGGTTGTTCATATCTATAGACACGTGTATCAGTCATGTGAACTGAGATCATTATCAATGCGTGACATTGGATTTAATAATTTGATATAAGATAAAAATCATGAAATTACAGTCATTACAAGTAAACTTGTTGGGGAACATCATTAGTGGTATGACATTGGTTGAATGATCACGATTTAATTTGTCACATCCGAGTTGAGGAAGTGATATCTCAACCCTAGTTGATCAATAAGGTAGTAACATTATAAATACATAGCCATGGTAGTCAAAGGTAAGTATATGCAGTTAGATCAACAATTAATAAAGAAATAATGGATGATGACACAAGCTGTGCATCTTGATTTATGTGATATTTCGAAACAAAAAAATTATATTACATAGTGCGTGTTCATAGGAAATGTTTTCATTGCTATAAGTATTCCTTATCTATTTAGGGGCCTTGATGAGTTGCTAGACTTTGATCTTGGTATATAAATACTATTCACTACTATTGAGATATAGGTATAGATGGTATGACATAATAACACATTCAAGATTATTCCCTATTATAGTGAATAGGTATATTGAACATGGTGGGACCTTCTATGAGGTCTAAGAGTTATCCAATTATTATCGATCAATGATGAATAAATAAATTCATTATTATTCGATTAGAGAATAATTGAGTTGAATTTATTTATTAAAAGTATTTAGAAGTGTTTAAGTAAATATGTGGAATAATATTATACAAAAGCATATTATTTTAAAATTCATGGTTCATTTAATATTATTGGGAATTATGAGTCGAGTTAATGAATATGTTTTAGCGCATAATTTATTTAATATATATTACATGTAGGTAATAAAATATAAATAATATTTATGATGCATTTAATTCATCATAACTACTTATTTATTTCTTATTTAGTGAACTTCAAATATACAGGGGCTGGAGAACCCTAACCAGGTGCTTTGGACACCCACTATATAATTAGGGGAGCAACTCTATTTCAGAGACCATTAATTCCAATGGATTGAGAACTCCTATCTCCACCTACATCATAGTGATAGAAAGTCTTAATCCAAGTAATCAATCTAATAATGCCTTTATGTATCTAAGACATGAGATCAAGGTGATTTTTGTGATGTTGAAGAAATCATCAGAGCTCCACACTAATACCCAAAATTATATGATCGGAATATGCATGGATTCTTGAAGCATATGTGGGTGATCAAAGGGGTTCAACATCAGATTATTTGAGAAATGATCACTCATGAAGATCTGAAATTGAATGCATCGACGTTACGAATGAGGTATCTATTATTTATTAATTTTGGTGCTTTTATAATTCATGTGAGATCCGCTGACCTTACTAGGGCTTGGATCACTAGAGATGATGATGTTTTAACACTTTAGTGATGAAAATTTTTAAATCCCCAGCCCACCAGACTCTGATATGTGCCCCGATACCAGAAATTGGTATCAACGAGAGGGAATGTATTTTTAGAAACAAGAAAATTAAAACTTCCATAAATATAATTCGATGACTTAAATTCAGTCCCAAAAAACAACAACACATTGATCCGATATCGGATGGTTAAATTATGACCATCCAAATTTTTATTATGGAGCACAATAATTTTTTAGGGGTATTAAAAATTGAAGAAAATATTATATATATATATATGTGTGTGTGTGTGTGTGTTATTTTATAATAGTGAAGTGATGAATTTCCAGAAAAAAAAATTAATTTAGGACACCTGAGAAAATTATGACCAAGTTCCGGCTAGAATGGCTATCATAACTCCTTCAATCGGTGGCCCAAATCATTCTGAAGAGCTATGGAAATTCAAAAGTTAAAAACAAGACAATTTTAAGATATTTTAAAATTTTGTTGACAAGGAAAGAATTACAAAAGTGGATTTTGAAAATTTTGGTGGGGGGGTGTGACCTTTCTAGAAAAAAATAAATGGAAAGGTGGGTGGATGAATATAAAATAAAAAAAGGGGGAATTATATGAAAAAACAATGGCTAGATAGAACTTTTCTATATTAGAAAACCCTTAGAAGTGTTGTATTCATCCCATGGGGGCCTTTTACATGAGCCCTCCCCACTGACACCAGGCACCGACACGTTACCATTGGACCTTGCACACCCTGCCATGAGCATCTCCTCCCACTACCACCTTGTCGCCGGATTATATCCCTACTACAGTTGAGACCACCACCCTACTGCCTACTCGAGGCCATCACCACTAGTTCCCAAAAATTCCATCCCGATACCACCATTGAATCTTCCTACCTGATCCTTGTCCCAAGACAACCGTCCACCATCATCGCCAGACCCCACCAACGCCATCCTCAAGCCTTGTTGTGCTGACACGAACCACCCCAGCCACACTGGGTTTGGCCTCCCTTGGGGTCCTGATAGAACTGACCCAGCCTAAAATGGGTTAGGGTGAGTACATTTGACTTGGAACATGTCAGGGATAGTCTTCATAGACCAGGGTAGCCCTAAATGGGGTCTACTTGGCCCAAAATGGGATTGAAAGGTTCCAACCCATCCTGAAATGGGCCTAGATGGGGTTTTTGGGATCAGAATTTTTTTTAAATACAAAAAAAATCATGTTATTAATTTTTTGATAAAAAATAATTTTATTATTTGAAAAATTGATTTAATTATGATATTAAATTAAATTAAATTATTATTTTATTTTTCAGATTAAAAAAATTAATTAATATCAGGACCAATTGAAAATAAATTATTTAAATTTAAATAATTAATTTAATTAATTAAATTTACTCAGCTTTAAATTTATTTCAATTTAATTTTATCACCTTTTTATTTTACCCATTGATTGTTCTTAAGAATTGACCAAACTAGTGTTTTAATTAGATTTAATAACAGTCTGTGCATCATCCTCTTTTATTAAATATGTATAAGAGACCGCATGTCCATTATTATATGTATGTATATTTCGCTTCTCGATACCCCATTTTACTGCATGAAAGTATTCATGTATTGTTGACGATGAAGTTTTAAAGCATGCACCACACCAAGATGATGCAAGATCCCAATTGAGAAGTGACAATATTAGGCTGGGGGCGAGCTGTGATATGAGTGAGGACTTGACTTAGGTATGATACCTCTAGGTCACGGTTGATCCATTAACCTAAAATAGATCAACCAATATTAGATGTTCAAGATCAGTTAGGTAATTTATTTCCTTTATGCATTGTTCGTTATTTTATGCATGTGTATGTTTACTATGGAAACACATAAAATAATAAACATAAAAATACATAAATATGCAATGAATGTTTTTTATATTAATATATGTTTAGTTGTGAGTGAGACAACATAGAATGAACATATTTAATAGAAATTGATTATATTTAATATAAAATATTAAAAACCCATAAAATATATATTTAGTCATGAACGCCTTTCATCATTTATAATTGAACAAAATCATGTGTATGGGGTGCTTATCAGCTATAGTTGAAGGTTCCATTTATCATTGGTGAGTTATTATGTAAATGATGGGTTGAATTAACAAAAGTTTGTTGAAAAGAATTTTTCCTGGATATATTTATATAAATTTAGAGGTAAAGAGTTGAGGGAATCAAGGTTATGATTTTGATAAACTGTTACATTACTCAACAGATCAAGGAACCATGAGTTAATGTGGTTGGCCAAACTAGTGCCTACCTTGGAACTCTCTGATTAGTATCATAGCCATAGTTTGTTGACTATGAAGATAGATTTCAAGGATCCTTCTCACTGGGATACTCAAGAGATAGAGTATTCCGAATCTATCAATGAGGGCTATTAGAGTTTGAAAAAATAGTGGGATACATTTAACAATTTAATTATTTAATTAAGAATGTCTAAATCGGTAATCAAGATAATGTACTATCTTCTAATGTTTAATTTTTTAGATAAAAATGGAAATCACTAATACGACCATATCATTATCATCACAATACATCCTGGATAATGAAAATATCTTAACCAACCATAACTTCCAGGAGTGGCTTAAGAAATTGTGCATAGTAATATGCCTAGAGAGGATGTTTTATGTGATAGATTCCTTACTTTCTACTTATCCCCCTTAGAGATAAATCAAGGAAGATAAATTTATGTGTAAAAATAATATAGATTATGTAATAGATGAAAAATTTATCATATTGTCATCAATGTACAGTAAACTATAGAAAATTAATGAGGATAAAGATTCCTATAAGATGCTAACTCATCTCTAGTAATTATAATAGGAGAGATCTAGGAAAGAAAGGTATGAGATATCCCATACACTGTATAAGTGGAAGCCCATACAAGGGAATCAAGAAGGACCTTATATACTCAATATTATTGGGTACATTAAGATACTTGAAGCCATTGGGTTCAAGATAAACCAATAAATAGAAACTGATATCATTCTTCCCTTTTTACTGCTAATATTATCAACTTTTATTATTAATTAAAATGTTAATAATGTGAAAAAGTATCTCCTAGAACTTTTGGATTTAGTTTTCAAAGATGATAAGTATATGAATAATTATTATTATTTAGTCCTTATGGTGAACAAGAGGAGAAAGGGAAAGGATAAGGGGTCTAAGTATAAGTCTAAGCTGAAGACACCGATGCATCATCATTCAAAAAATCCAAAGATTTAGAGGAAGGGGAATGAGTAGGAGTCTTATCTGCTTTTAATGTGGTAGGAAAGGAAATTGGAAGAAGAATTATAGAGTTAGGAAAAATAAGTTAGGAAACACTTCTACTTCAGGTATTTCAATAATTGAATGCAATCTCTATGTATCTATAAGTAGGGTATTGGATACCAAATTTAGCTCCCACATTTTTAGTCAAATACAGGAACCAACTAGATTAAAAAATATTGCAAAGGATGCGGTGGATCTCTGAGCTGTTAATGGTGTGATACTATCAACCTTGGAAGTGGGAGATTATATACTAACTTTAACAATTTTTTATCTATTGAGTTAAATAACTATCATCATGTTCCTTCAATTAATAGAAACATAATATCAATGTCAATATTAGTCTCAATGGGATTTTATTTCAAGTTTCTAAAAAATGTAGCCTCTCTTATAAGGATAACATGTGTTATGGTATGATACATCATAACAATGGTTTATATATACCTGAACTCAAAAACCCTATAATGTTAATCAATAAAACAACTAGTGAACATGACTCATTTAACACCAACCTATGGCACTTCAGGCTTGGTCATGTAAATGATATGCATCTAAATAAATTACATCATGAAAGATTTTTATAATTAGTTAAGTTAAAACCCCTAAATGTATGTCTCACTTGTTTATAAGGGAAAATAACCAAAGCACCTTTTTTGGGAAGAGAGAAAGAGCCACTGAATTACTAGAATTAATTCATATTGATGTATGTGGTCTGTTTTTAATAGGGGAAAGGGGTAAGTTTTTTTTACTTCATTAATTTTACCGATCACTATAGTAGATATGTTTATACATACTTAATACTATATAAGTCAGACTGCTTTCAGATGTTTAAGGATTACCAACATGAATTAGAAAACTAGCTTGGTAAGAAGATTTAGGCACTCCCCTTAGAATGAGGTGGAGAGTTTCTTAACAAAGAATTAATTGATCACTTAAAGGATTGAGGGATAGTATCCCAAATCACTAACCTTTATACACTATAGTGGAATGGTGTTAGTGAAAGGAAGAATTGGACACTTATAGACATAGTCAAATAAATGATGAGTTAGGCCAATATTACATTATCCTTTTGGAGATATTCCATGTATACAATGATATATACCCTTAATTGAGTACTACCAAAAGCTACAAATGGTGTAACAACCCAACCCTAGATAGCCCAGATTCGGTGTCTGCTATCAATTACATTAGAATGATTACAAGGAATCATGCTCTGAAGGACCGATAAGTTTAGTATTCATGATAAACAAGATATATAAATGAGTATTTAATTACAAAAGAATACACTAATTACAACATAATTTTTCTTATTCTTTATAAACAAATAACTTCAAGGATAACACTAATCCATTTAGTTAATCCATGAATATATTTTATAGTATGCTTCTTGGATTCCTAGGTACATAAAAATAACAAGGGTGATCTCAAATTCTTAGTAAGGGAAAAATATAGCAAAATCAATAACAAATCAATGAGAATAGTCAATATGGAAAGGTGAATAACTGAACACACATGCCATGTAATCAATACACTAAATGGAAGTACATAAGTAATATAGAAAGGTAATAACAGAAAATACATTCCATTTAGATAACTAGATAAGGAAAAATCAATATGTTAAGATAAGAAGCTGAAACACATACCATTTAATCAATGAACTTAAAATAAAATTTATCCATAGATATGTTGATACAAAATCTCATGGATGAATAATAACTAAAACTAATATGAGGGATAATGCTTAGTTATTGGATTCCATGTTTCCCAGGTACATGGAACCAGTACCATCAATAGACACTTTACCTACACCAATTTTCACAACTAATTCATTCCATGAGACTACCGATGCATCGAGGGGCTTTCATTAATCGGTCCCCAACCCATAGATATTTCCTTAAACAGTCCCCAACCTTTGTATTTCATGTCCAAATCATTACTCATATATCAAATAAATAATATACCTTATCAAATATTCGTATTAAATAAGGTGTATGGATTTATCAATATTTCCCAAAATAATCAAATAAATGTCAAAGTAGACACTGTAGGTAAAATGGTATACAATTTAGTCAATAATAATATCCATGATAAATGAAATGGACAATTTAGGGTAAATTAAATGTTCAATGATCATAGGATATTGAATATTTAAAAGGGACTAAAGTAAATAAAGTAAGTGAATGTGAATATTATCCATGGACAAATCAAATATAAACCATCCAAAGGAAGACTAAGGATGTATCAATACAACATACTCTAAAGTAGAGTAAAATAAAGGTTTGTTGTTCTTGATGAAATAAAAGAATAGATTTTAAAAATATTCATGATGAAAACATCCTTTTATTTTGAAAAACCCTTTGAAGATATTTTTTATTGAAAATACCTTAAAGAAAACATTGAGAAGGAGGATTCAAATAAATGATGGTGGATAAATTCATACATGTCGTATGATGTAAAAAGAATATTCCTTTTGTATGAAGAAAGGTTAGAAAATGCCTCGTTAGGAAAGAAATAATAATATTCATTTGAAAACATTAGTAAAAGAAAAAAAGGGTAAAAATGTATTTACCAAATCATTTTGAAAACATTTTTTAAAACATTTTAATAAAACACAATTTTTAGAATAAAACAGGTTCATCGACTAAAGAGAGATATAAAGTTGGGTTTTCTGATTTTTTTTAAAAACACCTTAATACCAAAGAGTGGAAAAATGGTACTAACACTTGAAATAGTCATGAATAACTAGATAATAATGAAATTTTTTGTTGTAAAATTATTATATAATTTCCTTGAATGGAAATTCCATTTAAATATCATTAGGATTAGTCTTGGGGAAAATGATCTTTCAACGTTACAAAGTGTCCCATACCACTTTGAAACATTTTTAAATCATAAAAATCTTGAGATAATAATATTAAATGAAACTATTAAATACCATTAAGGAAAATTAATTCATGATATAATATATAAAAATAGTCAGTAGGTACACCACATAAAATAAGGGGTGAATATGACATTTATCTCACAAATTTAAAAAGTTTTTTGGAAGTCCCTTATTAATGTAGTGACAAATGGATTGGAAAACCCAAAGGTAATAATCCTTAAATAAAACATTTAATTACCATGAGTATAATATAATTCATTATATTTTATGTATATATGGTAGTAAGTACTTCATATATAAGAAATTAGGTGTACAAAAATTAACTATTCCTCACATAATGAAAATGAGATAAGAATCCCTTACCTTGCATTTCCTTTTAGGTGAACGTCGTTTAACCGCCTATATAATAAAATAATGTTAATTTTATACTTTATTAAAAAAAATCATGTTTATAGTTACTTTTATTTCACTTATTACCATTTTTTATAAAACTACTTAACAATTATGTTTACGTCGGTTGTTTTGACCAAATTTGTTTTACGTGCCAGAACAACTATTATTGGTCAACTATGGTCAAAGGGGTCCTTATATAACATATACAGAATAATAAACATGAAATAATTATCATATTTATTCATCAATTATACTTTTTAAATCAATAATTAAATATGGTTATAAAAAATGATCAAATGTTACAATCATGGAGACGGTAGGCCGTACGTACGCATGAGTAATGTTCCCATTTTTAAGTGATTGTTGTGGAAAGAAGGTAAGTAACACTATATATTTCCATAATAATTATTATATAATAAATAACAGACTATTTAATCATATTTACTTATATATATAAATTTTTTAATGTAAAAGTAATCACATCATGTCGAGGACACGTCCACAAACAACGTTATCTTTTTTAAAGTGTGTGAAAGGGTAATAAAGGAAATGATATATATATATTATATTTCTAGAAAGGTAATTATGTAATTAATATCATATAGAAGTTTTTTATTTATCATATGTTTAATTATAACCATCATTTATACATTCCATGTATCATGTGAACGAATCCCATCGATTATAAGGGGCAGTATTCCACACTTCCTCAAATGATGTTATCGTATTAACGTAAAATGAAATGTCTTAAATGTATATATTATAAATGTTTTAAAGAAGTATAAATACATAATAAATATCATAAATATCATATATAAACACATTTTCCATAATAATGGCCACCATGAGAGCTAGTAAAAAGAATTGAACAATCATCGTTTTGTGAGGTAGTAGTTCACCGTTCACAGAAACAGTATGTTCATTACCCATTAGATGGAGTTGTGTGTAATTGTAGGTATAAGTATTATCATAAAAAATCCTAATATAATTAGGATACTGGTTTTTATGTAATAATAGAATAAAAACTGTATAGGAAGTGGAGAAAGGAAATGAAACTAAAAGGCTTGAGTGAAGACGTTACCTCTTAATCAGTTAACTACTTTTGGTTTGAACCAAAAGCTTCATTGGATTTCATTTTTACCTAGGGGATGATTCTTGGTAAAGGGGAGATATTTTGGGAAACTATTTATGTAGATAGTTTCCGAACATGATATGTTTTAGAGGTGTGAGAAATGGGGAGAGGTGGTGGCCTTTTATAGGGAAGGAAAAGGACTCACTTGAATTTTTTGGAAAAAAGTTAGGTGTGCACAAGTTCTTACATAAAAAAGTCATACCAAACAAAAAAACTCATGAATTGAAGGTTAATTGTAGATATATGTCCATAAAATGGGTTTTGGATAACTGAATAGGTCATTTGAACAATTAAATTAAAGGCTTAGTCCTTTATTAAGCTAAATTTTGCCTTAATAATTGTAATTAATTTTAATCACTTGCACTAATATTTTGGGTTAAAAGAAAATTTAGTATTATTATGCATTATAAATTATTATTATTCCAAATATGGAATCCATTTTTTCAAATTACAATAACATAAGTGATAGAAATTAAATTAAAATTAATCTCGCAAACGGGATGACAATGCGGGTTTTTAAAGTAAAAACCTCTAAAATTTGGATGTGTTTTTATAGAAAATTTCAGTGTGAAATTAATTAAAATTACCTAAATTAGATTAATTGATAAAAATATTATCTAATTAAACTTTAAAACCAATCAAAATTATAATTTATCCTTATAAATAAATTATATTAAAAAGTAGTTTTGAACTAAAATTCAGTATCTTTAAGTATTCGTTAAAAAAATGAAATGTCTCAGAAAAATATGAAAAATTAACCCTAACCTAATTATTATGTTTCTATTTCAAATATAAAATTTATTCTTATATATTAAACCAATTAAAGTGTCAAAATTCAAATTTAAAATGGGTTCTCCATTAAAAGGTGGTAAAATTGTCTTTATAAAAATATAGGTTTTTATGTGTGAAATAGAGTTTTTTATTTTCTTATTCACATAAAAAAAAGGATGAATATCAAAAATATTTTATTGAATATACAATATACATATTCCATTAAAATAATTAACTAATTTTAATTACTTTAATTTATTTGGGTAAAACATCTTCGTGAGCATAAAAATGGTTTTATATAAAAACATTCTGTTTATATTCAATTGGTTCCTATATTCATTTCTAATTAATTTTTAACCTATGAATTAATATTTGATTATTATAAACCATATATTTTAATAATTTAGTTAATAATATTCATAATGGCTAGTTTATATATTATTATAATATTATTTTAATAATATATCGTTGTTTGGTGAAACTCGGTCTTGCGTACAACGCAAGATTTTGGGGAAGGTCACTCTTGTGTGTAATGCACACTAACTCATTGTTTCATGTGTTGAACTGTATAGAATATAATTTAAATATATTATAAAGTATACATATATTATATTACCTTACGCGCTAGCTGTCGTGTGTAATACACACTTTCGAATACATGTTTCTTACATTAGTTTTTCAAGGCCTCACATTCTCCACAACTTATTTGAATTGATTCCTTTAAATTTAAACTTGATCATGGTGATTGATTGTTTTATTATTCCTATGTTTGAATATGAAATCGTGAGAATGGTTCATAATTTATCCTCTTTAAAAGTGATAATTGAAAGTACCAATGTCACATGGAATACCATGTAACCAGTTCTCTAAGTAGGAGAACATCAGTGGAAAGTAAATATATGTGATTAGAGGGAAAAAATAAATATATATAAGGATTGAATGAGTTAATAAATCACAAAAAAGTGAATTATTGATGGAATGATGAGGGCCTAAAATCCATAAATATATATTGATTTATAAGGCCATCGATTCAAAAGAAATTTAGATATTAGGAAAATATTTTATTTATAAGTCATTTTACTAATGTTGGGTAATTATTTTATTAACCAAGAGTATAAGGAAACATTATTACTTGGTAGGTTTTAATTTCATATGAACAATACTAAATTTTGGTTGTGCTTTGATCAAATTATAATCCATCCTTTTACTCTAAGAAATTAATGACTAATAATGATTTTTTTATACCTAAAGCAATACAGTTAACTTTTAAAGGATTGTAAGAGTGAGAAGTATAACTTTATAGGTTCTAGGGCTCATAACGGAATCTGGGGGGTTAGGGATTTTAAAATTTTCATCATCGGATTAAAGGTACTTATCGACGCCGACGATCCGAGCCCCGGTAAGGTCTAACGATATTGCATAAATTATAAGGAGCACAAAATAAAATTGGAAACATACCCATTTCAAATACAAATCCATGGCCGATAGAAACTATTTGATGGTGATTTTTTCTTGAAGGATACAAATCAAGAACCCTCTAGATCATCCACATGCACTTCAAAAACCGGCGGTAGCGTCGATCGTTGAATTCTGGGTGCTAGCCCGGAGATCCAACAACACCTTCAACATCCTGATGATCACCACATAGAGATCCCTTCGATGCTTGAGAGATTTCTTGATCCGAGCTTCTTGGATCGAGAGCTTATCTCTCTTGGGAGTGGGATGAGGGAGATGCTCTGGATTTCATTCCATGGAATGAATGAATAGTTCCAAGGAGAGAGATCCTGCCTTGTATTTATAGTGGAGTTGATAAAATACCCGGTTTGGTTCCCCGAACCCTGTTTATTTCAATGGCCACTAAATAAATAATTTTGATGAACTAAACTGCATAAATATTATTTATTATTTTATCACATACTTGAAATATAGAAAATATATTACGTGATAAAATCCGAGCCATTTAACTCAACTCATTGTCCAACTTAATGTTAAACAAACCTTGAATATTAATATAATATTTGTTCGATTAATATTTTCATTTATTTACTAAAATTGTAAATAAATTAAATAAATTCAATCCCAAATATTCATAACTTGAATATTAATGAATTTATTTAATTCTTTTGGTGATCGTTAACTTGGACAACACTCAGACCCCGTAGTGGGGCCCACTAAGTCCATATACCTATTCAACTGAATAAGGAGGGTTCTTGAATATGCTATTGTGTGTGACCCTCAAGGCCCTTATCCCGGTAGCAGTGAATAAAATCCAGAGACCAAGAGAAAATTCAAGAAACCCATCATGGCCCCTAAAGAGATAAGGATTTTCATACACTACTAAAAAATGAGGCTACTTCCATAGACCTATATCCACGGTTTTAAAATCGTGGCTATAGGTGGCTATAGCCATAGTTTTAAAACCATCACTATAGGCTTGTTTTCCATGGTCTATTTCCACTGTTTTGAAAACTGTAGCTATAGGCCAAATTTTTTGATGTCCTATAGCCACGATTTGCCAAAACTATGGCAATAGGGTTCCCGCGCTTCCGTGGGAAAAAAGTCTCCCGCCAAAAATTTAGCGGGAAGACCTACCGCCATGGTTTTGTGGATATTACCATGGTTTATATTAATATATATGTCATAATATATATATATATATATATATATATACCTGAAGTGTCGTGTGGTGTAGTGGTAAGTACGCCGGTTTGTAAAGGGGGGGGGGTACATGGATCGAAACTCTTTGGTTGCATTTTGTATTTAGGATATTTCCATAGTTTTCTGAGGCTATATCCATGGTTAAAACCATGGAAATAGCCACCTATAGCTACGTTTTAAACCGTGACTATAGGTTAATTACCACGGTGGCTAGTTTGGAGGCCTATTTCCACAGTTTTCAAAACTGTGGCAATGGGAAGCTATTTCCATGGTTAAAACCATGGCTATAGGTTGGGACCTACTACCATGACGATAGTGGTCATGGTTGGCCAAAACTGTGGCCGTAGGCTATAACCACATTTTTTGAACCTATTACCACGGTTTTGAACCATGGAAATATGATTTTTTTCTGTTGTGACAGCAATGACAACCAACCTACGAACAGTGATTGTTTACTATAATCTCATTGTCATTAAATATCTCCTAAAGTAGGATGCATACTAGTGTCATCTCCCTTCATTCTCTTTATTATTTGTTGATCTATCCAGATGGATTTACCTCTGTACTGCTTTGGCCAAAGACTTATGAAGGTAGCACCATCCTGATCAACCAGACTTGAGATATATAGTTTCCAAAACTTGAAAGCGACAAATCCTTTCTTAACCGTTCAACTAATGTCATATCAACAATGATGCACCCAACAAAATCTACCTCACCATGATTTCAATACCATGGTTTTTTTCTTTCATGAAAGTATGTAATAAAATGATACACATTGGTAATGGTATCAAGTCAGGAGACCAATACATGTGTCTGTATATAGGAATGACCAATGACACCAAAAACATGCGGTGTTCCTATTGGCAGGTCTGTCCTCATGAAATCACTTCTAGAGATCACTAAGTGTGAAATTCATGAGAAGAAGTCTCAATGCTTATGAGCCCCCAATACCTGATAGTCAAACATCTACTGTTTTGAGTCAGTAAGATGTATCTAGAATATAGAACATATATTTAAGATTAATGTCATAGTATCTCGAGGTTCTCAGTATAGCCTAGGATCTACTATAACCTATCGACATGACAATTAATCTTTTGAAATTACCATTATATATTGGATGCAGAAATATCTAAATTATAATGGTAAGATGAAATCATGCATAACCAACTGTACACATGATATGGTAATCAAAAGTACTACCTAGTTGGGTCTAGGGCACCGACTATTTCAATACTCCCACTTGCACTTGATCCAACTTTCTAATCAAACTTATTAGTTACTAAAATTATAAAATCATGGTTTTACTAAGTAATGGCTTTAACTGTTGGGCTTGCCACGTTTTTTTGTGTGTGGCATATATGCTATAGGTGACCACATCTTCTTGTGTAAAACATCTTTAAGAGATGGTGTCCCCGAGTATATCACTTTTTTCGATTTTCATAACTTGACTACTTGTCTAGTAAGAATATTATGATAATAATTTTCTCACTAAGTGAGAATCCAAGAACTGGAACAAATCATTGCGATTGATAACTACTTCTTAGCTACCTTAGAAGCTGCAACATGCTCGGTATTTGTAGGTATGACTACCAATGGATTGTATGATCTTGAATCGATCATCACCTTTTCCTAATTGTGATACTAGATAAAATTGATCTTAGAACTACTAGTTTGTGTCCCAAAAAACTAGTATACCTTCTTCTCCATATACCAGGTAAATTTCACTTTGTACTCGCTGAAGTACAAGATGAAAGTTCTAACTGCTAAACTTACAGTGCTTCTAGATATAATTGACATATGCCTACTATAAAGTATATTATGGCAATATCAATTATTGTACATATTATGGAATATGTTATTAATCCATCGCTGAGGCATATAGAACTCAACTCACAACTTTAATCTCTTCCCATGTTCTGAACATGTCCACCTGAAGAGATTAAGCCACGTGACATTGGAAAAAATTATAAAATTGAATTTTTACATCTGGTATTTTTCAATACAATGTCACAATATGTACGATTGACTTGGATCAAGAAACCTATGGATCTACCTCAGTAGATCCTATTACCTAGAACTTAGGTTGCGACTTTTAGTCAATCACTAGAGAATTACTTTTAGCCTTGTCTTATCTAACTATAAGACCAATATCTATTTCTTCATATGTTTTCAAACATATTTCTATTAGAAAACATTGGTGCTCCCACCAATCCTTGGTAGAAACAAGGAACAGATTCATTTGAAATGAATGCTCTAAGATCTTGTTGCTTACTTTAATCTAGAACTGGATTTCAGTAACTTGAAACTTTCATTGGCATTTGACGGTGTCATCATCCTTTTTGGGTTGTGTCAAATAGACACCTTCCATGAAAGATGATCTTGAAATCCAATGACCAATATAATGATATTAAAAGTTAGCCATGACAAGTAAAATTCTAATGGATTTAGGTGTACTGACTTGGTGTTACGAATATACCCTTATTGGTACCAGGCTTGTACCATCCATGTATTAACTCATTTGAATACTGACCACAATATTCAATTTATAATCCCCTTTTCACATTGATACATGGAATCCATTATTTTATTTTAGTTTATATTTTCAATCTTAGCTCATTTCCATATACTTCTTACTTGTAGGATTTATTATTCTTAATTAATAATTTATCACCAGCTACGGTGAATATAAAACCATCACCATGGTTTCATTCTTCCTACGCAATATGTGTCACTGGAACATGCCTATTCTACATGAACTTGTGAAACTAGTTCCAATGCCAACCATTTGTGCATCTAGAGCATTGACTAAGTCCAAGTCAATTCATCTCCCACCATCTCTAATAAAGACGTGTACCCTTATATAGAAATGTAGTCAATCACTTGACCATATCTTTTCTATCTTAGATATTTATGTAATATCCTGAGAAACATTGAGGATATTTACTTAGATGCACCATGTGTTTAGCTTGATGCATGTTTGTTTATATCTTAATAAACTCTTTGCATCCTAACACATGATCTATGAAATAAATCATCATACTATGACTCATATGATATCCATTTTTCATTTTAGTTAGCATATAGGTTATGGGTTTACACCATTATTTTCAAATCACATCTTGAAATATGATGGAAGTTAATACATGTTGCAACATTGATATTCCATACATCATTACTTTGATGCATAAAATGTGCGTTTAGGAATTGATCCACACTACATTTTATTGATCAATGTTGATATGTAAGACTCATCATTGATCCTCCTTATGAACATCAATATCCTGATGTATATAAGGTAACATGCATTTAGGAATTACTCCACACTACATTATCATGATCGATAATTGCATATTCAAGATATTCTACAGCATGCCGATCTGAAGAAACTCATATCTTTTGACCATGTACATACTTCACAATTATATTCCTTATTGATTTAAAGGAATCTTATAAAGTATCTTTACCTCTATCTTTCTTTTGGAATAGTTCACACTCCCTTGTTGAACTAACCCCAAAATCTTTGTGGCACCCCTTTATTTCTAAAGGTTTCTTTTTCTAAACTAAAGATGTCAATAATAAAATATGTGTTTAGCTTTTCTGAGCCTAAATACCAAACTGGGTATATTATTGAAATCCACTTTTAGTTTTACTTGAAAAAGAATCATCTTTCCATGTAAAGACCCGAAAATTTCAAGGAAATTTTTTTTTCTTAATTTTCTTTAGAATTTTACAAGAACGTAGTTTCTAACGGCACCTGATTCTGAGGCCCGGTGTGCCAGGAATAATTTTTCGAAGTTTGGCTCGGGTACGTTCAGTGAACGAACGAGCGGGTTTTTCTAACTTTTAAACCGGTGCTCGGAATCGAATTCTGAGGGCACTGATGGAATCACGGCGCTAGTATTTGCTTAGAAACGCCTCTTTCGGAGTTGCGTTTGCTCGGTTGTGCTTTTTAATTTTTGGGGTTTAAGTTAAGAAATAAAATAAAGTTGTACGACAATTTTATTTCATTTCACTTAAAGCCGCTTAAAGACCACTTTAAGCTACTTAAGCTGGGTTGAAGTGGATAGGGTGCAATTCAAAATATCCTACCCACTTGGTAGGATATTTGTGAGGTGGGACTCACACGAGCCCCACCGTTTCTTTTCTTCTTAAGTAACGCACCCGCACCCCCTATTAAACGAAGTCAACCGACGCGTTTCCTTAATTTCTTAACGCCTCTATTTAATTGGGCAGTTAAGTTTTACAATTAATTCTTTGAAATTAATTGTGAGGGTTATGTCATTTGATTTTTGAAATCGTTGGCAGAAAGCAATAAAATAAGGCCTTAGCTTCATTTTATTTTTGGGTTGGGAAGCGTTGCGCTGAGTTTTCCTCTCCTCCTCCTCCTTCGCGAAGAACGCGAAGAACGCGCCACCTCTGACGAAGAACGCTCGTTTTCCTTCCACGGAATTTTTTCCCCTTCCGCGGCGAGACTCTTAAACGGATCTTCTTCTTCCCCTTCATCGTCAACGGATCGACGAACAATCTCGGAAACGGAATTCGGGTAGCGAGCGACGACGGCTTCGCCTTCCCTCGAGTCGGACGAACGTCGACGTCCCCCTTCGACTTCCTCATCCTCGCGACGCCATACCGCGACGAACCTCGAACGACGACGCCTCCTTCCAATCGGCTTATACCCAAGGTAGGGGTTCGACTATTTTAAGTTGGTGATTCTTTCCATCGAATATGAAAGATAAATCTGATGGCCATGTTCCAATTTTTTTTTTAAATTAAAAAAAATTGTGAAGGTAAACGTTTTACGTTTCGGCCAACTGTTATCGATATAATGGGAAGGGATCGGTCCGCACAAACACGGCTGATACCCCTCCCCCCTTTGCTATTATTCGGTTTTGATTAGCAAAGATGGTAATGCATCGTTGCACCGCGCTTGAGCGAAAGGAGACGTGAACGATGCGGGCCACGATGAAGAAACGTGACGCCGTCGCGCCGCGTCGAGGGTACGAATGAGGCCGGGGTCAAAGTCGGGCCGCGCCGGAAGGACGCGGCGTCGTCATGCCACGCCGGACGAATTTTCAGCCATTATGGAAGTAGCGGCCGGAAAAAAAACCACCCACCGGAGAATTAGAAGAAGGCGGCCGGAACTCCGGCCGGCCCTGCGCTGGCCGGCCGTTACAGGGGAAAATCCGAGGGGTTACACCCCCCGGGTTGCACATGGCGCGACCCCTTAATGGGGGCCGCCGTTTGAATTAAAGGAGGGGCGAAGCCCCTCCCTTGGACACGCTCGCACAGCGCGCTGGCTGCGCTGGCCGCACCGCCGCGTCGTCGGCCGGGCCGGGTCGACCCGGTTTGGCCGACCCAGGGGGTACTGGGTCAGGCCGGGCCGGACCCAGACCCCCTATTTTCGGACTGAGTTGGTTCAAATGTCCATATCTTGGGCTACGGACCTCCAATTGACGCACCGTCAGTTGCGTAGCAATCCTTGGAACGAGACGGTCGTTTCGGTATATCACAATCAAGGTTTAGGAATACTTTGGGTTCGGCCGGGTTGGTTCGGAAACGAAACCAACCGGGCCCTCGGAGCAGAAACGCTCGTAACTTGAGCTCCGGACGTCCGATTGACGTGCTGTCGACTTTGTTGGATTACTCTTAGTGAGACGGAACTTTTGGCATACTTCGCCCGAGTTTTGGTTGCTGTTGGATAGTGTCCGGGTTGGATTGTACCTGAAATCCAACCGGGCCTCTGGAAATGGAAAAGCTGATATCTTTCAGACCAGACGTTCGTTTGACGAACCGTCAGCGGCGTTAGAGATCACGTTGAGAAATGGTCCCTATGAGTATACCCTATGAGAGTTCAGGGTATATTTGAGTTACGGCCGGATTGGTTCGCACACGAAACCAACCGGGCCCCGGGGAGAAAAGGCTAGTAACTCACAGACCGGGCGTCCGATTGACGCGCCGACTATAGCGTTGAGACCCCTATGACGAGGCAGTCCTTTGAGATACTTCTTCGTGGGACTTTGTGATACTTGGAGTATCGACCTATAGCTCGTGGAGCGGACCCTCCCGGAGACGAGCGTACGGAGTACGGAGACCGTGTAGCTGGCTGAGACCTGACGACTGCTTGACCGACTCGACTTGGAGTGAGTCGACTAGTCCAGTGGACGGAGCGCCCGGTATTTGGCGACAGAACCACGGCGGACGGAGCGCACGGTAGTTGGCCGCAGACCCGTGGTACTCGACAAGAGGAGTACCTCTGTAGGCTATTAGGGGGAGCGCCCGGTATTTGGCGACAGACCCTCAGCGGACGGAGCGCCCGGTAGTTGTCCACAGACCCACGGAACTCGACAGGAGGAGTACCTCAGCAGTCTTAGGTTAGTGATCAGTACCTCGGAGTCGTGACAGGACCACTGTACACTTCAGAGACGTAGCTCTTCAGCAGTTATGGTTTCGATAATGAAAATCCTGGTTTGAGCTAAGACTTTTTACCTTTGTGTTTACCTCATGATTTAGATGGGTCACTTGATAACTTAGGTATATGTATGGGCATATACCTGGGTAGTGGTTATCAGTTGATTTCATGATCCTTGTGTTTCCTCATGATTGAGATGGGTTACTTGATAACTTAGGTATATGTATGGGCATATACCTAAGTAGAGGTTATCTGTTGAGATTTTCTTTGTGGTTATCCTTGTTGGTTTTAGTGAGACCTTGAGGGTCTCGGGGTCCCTACTAAGTATCGTTATACTCACCCCTACACGGGCTATGCCCGCACCTCATTGTGTTGGTTGTAGACGACGGGCAGTGCTGACAGAGGCCGAGTGTTCGAGGACTGGACGGTACCCAGAGGTGGACTACACGACGAGTCAGTACCCGGAGGTGGACTACACGACGAGTCAGTATCCAGAGGAGGACTTCACGGAGAGACGATACACGGAGGAGGTTGACGAGTGAGAGCGTTGAGGAGGATATCTGTACCTACCCTTCAGGTAGGATCTGTGGCGGACGATCCAGGAGCTGCGCTATCTATACCTACCCTTCAGGTAGGATCCGAGGAGGACGACCCAGGAGCTGCTTCCTTCTTCCAGCTGTTTGCCTTTTTCTGTTGTACTTTCATTCAGTTGTAGATGCACTTTCAGTTGGGTTTGTGTTCTGGCCCATTTACTTTTCAACACTTTCTTTTGAACTTAGTGTTTTGCTTCTGCTTGTACTCTGTGGTGTTTTGTTTACTTTTATAAAGGCAATGCCTTCCTAGTTATCGGGATTTACGCCTTTGGTGCTAGTCTCCAGCCCCTGGCCTATGGAAGGCGGTCTTGGGGTAGTCACGGAACGGGCCCCGAGGACGGGTCGTGAAAAATTGGAATCAGAGGAGTCGGTTCTACCGCAGAACTTATAACTCTGATATTTTCTTTCTGTGAAGTAATAGTGTTAAGAGTACCGAGCGTGGTTTTCAGTTCAGGGAGTCCAGTGTTGGTGCGAGCGACCGACGTATCCATACACCTGGACCCTGACAACTGATTTCCGACTTTGTGCACGAAAACACTGATTGCGTGTTTGTTTCCAGAAGTTTTATTTAAATATCATCTCAAACCAGGTCAGCTCACCAGGTATAAGTCTTTTGACCGTGTCATGTTTGTTTCTTTCAGGATGCCTCCCCGTGGACGACCAGCTAGATCCCCGAGAGTTGTTCATACTGACAGCCCGCCGAGCGACGTGGCCTCAGTACAGGGCTCTATTCCAGTTGAGGCACCAGCGGAGGCACCAACGGTACTACTACCTGTAGGGCCACCGATGCCACCAGCCCCAGCAGCAGAGGGTGCACGTCGCTTGAGCGCACTGCACGAGTTCCAGCGCCAGAGGCCACCCAGGTTCCGGGGAGAGACAGACCCGCAGGCGGATGAGGATTGGCTGGAGGCTATAGTGAGAGTCTTCAGGCTAGTGGGGACGCCGGTAGACTTCATGGTGATCCTTGCTGCCAGCCTTCTTCAGGCAGCAGCAGGCAGATGGTGGATCTTGATGCTCCAGATGCATGACGAGGCGACACTTCTTTGGGCAGACTTCGAGAGCCTGTTCCGGGTAGAGTTTGTAATATCCACCCTTCGAGTGTTGCGTATACAGGAGCTACTTCAGCTGCGGCAGGGCAGCATGACAGTGGCACAGTATTCAGCGAGGTTCATAGACCTCTCGCGCTACTCCACAGATATGGTACGATACCCGTTCTTCAGGGCCCGAACCTTCGAGCAGGGGCTCAGGTGAGAGATTAGAGATTCTGTTGTTTCTCACAGCATTCCGACGCAGACATGGGTGTTGGAGAGAGCCCTCTTAGTGGAGAGTTTCCTTGCTAAGCAGTCTCCAGCAGCAGGACCCACCACTAGACGGCTTGCGGCAGAGTCTTCTGCAGCAGGCAGTAGACAGATGACGCAGAGGTCCAAGAGGACCAGACCTACCGGTGGCCGACTGCACGACTCAGGTTCAGTTGTGCGGGGAAATCGGGGTGGAGTCAGAGCCAGACGTGCCGAGAGTGGACAGTGTTACTCCTGCGGCGGAATTGGTCACATGGCACGTGATTGTCCGACCCGCCATGAAGATGACCAGCAGTTAAATGAAGAACCTCCCAGCCATAGGCAGAGGTTCGATCAGGGCAGACCGCAAGGAGTAGGCAACCATGGAAGAGGAGTTGGTCGTGAAGCTGGATGTGGACGACGCTTCGGGGTGTTGCCACCCCCACCACCAGGAGGCCCACCCCGACCGCAGGGGACAGGAGGACATGGGAGAGCTCAGCTTCAGGCAGTTGAGGACAATGGTCATGGAGCTCTGGAAGCAGATGGACAAGAGCAGGACTAGCTCCAGACCTGGAGGCTATTGATCTTGTTGCTTCTAGTTTTGTTGATGTTTGTCTGTAGTTGCTTCGTGTCTTTGTTCTATGAGCTGCAATAATAAAAAGACACTTATCTTTGTGATTTTTTCCTTCCTATCCTTTTGTTTGGTTGATACTGAGTGGTCCCGGTTAAAACTGTTGACTTGACCCTCACTTTCGAGATTTCTACTGGGGGGACCTAGTGACCGCACACTGATGCCGACAGTGTGACTCGGCCCTTGGAGGCGAGAGTGACAGTTGGATCTCTTGGTAGTTACGTCGAGGCCTTACGACGTCATCCATGGTATGAATGCATCATTTATGTCAGGATTGACTGTATTAGGCAATGAATGTGGTTCATCCAGGGGATGAGACTGGATTTCTCTTATCGGAAAAGAAGAAATCATAGAAGCTCTTGTGAGACTAGAGAAGGTCCAGGTCATCCAAGAGCGGATGAGGACAGCATAGGGCCGACAGAAGCCTTATGATGACAGGACTTGGAGGCCTCTAGAGTTCGATGATGACGATCATGTCCATATACGGGTCTCACCTCGACGAGGTTTACGGAGAGTGGCCAAGGCGGAAAGTTATCTCCGATATTCAACGGACCTTTCTAGGTCCTCAGCTGGGTATGCGGGGTGGTTTACCTCTTGACCCATCCACTGCAGTTGCACCAGGTGCACGACGACTTCCACATATCTCAACTGAGGAGATACGTGCTCGACCCTTCGCATATCATCGACCATGAGGAGCTGAACGATGGCGATGGGGTGTCTTTCACGGAGGTTCAAGTGGGGATCGAGGATCGACAGGAGCAGATCCTACGAGGACGATCGATTCCTTGGGTGCACTTTCTCTGTCAATACGGGAACCTCCAGGTGAGCACATGAGAGCGGGAGGCTCAGATGCGTGCTCAATACCGCTTTTGTGACCCTAGTTTGTGTTGAAGCTTTATGGGGACGTAAAGCCCTGAGGTGGGAGTAATGTAAAGACCCCGAAATTTCAAGGAAATTTTTTTCTTAATTTTCTTTGAAATTTTACAAGAATGCAGTTTCTGAAGGCACCTAATTCCGAGGCCCGGTGTGCCCGGAATCATTTTTCGAAGTTTGGCTCGGGTACGTTCAGTGAATGAACGAGCGGGTTTTTCTAACTTTTAAACTGGTGCTCGGAATCGAATTCTGAGGGCACCAATGGAATCGCAGCACCGGTATTTGCTTAGAAACGCCTCTTTCGGAGTTGTGTTTGCTCGGTTGTTCTTTTTAATTTTTGGGGTTTAAGTTAAGAAATAAAATAAAGTTGTACGACAATTTTATTTCATTTCACTTAAAGCCGCTTAAAGACCACTTTAAGCTACTTGAGCTGAGTTGAAGCGGATATGGTGCAATTCAAAATATCCTACCCACTTGGTAGGATATTTGTGAGGTGGGACTCACACGAGCCCCACCGTTTCTTTTTTTCTTAAGTAACGCACATGCACCCCCTATTAAACGAAGTCAACCGACGCGTTTCCTTAATTTCTTAACGCCTCTATTTAATTGGGCAGTTAAGTTTTAAAATTAATTCTTTGAAATTAATTGTGAGGGTTACGTCGTTTGATTTTTGAAATCGTTGGCGGAAAGCAATAAAATAACGCCTTAGCCTCATTTTATTTTTGGGTTGGGAAGCATTGCGCTGAGTTTTCCTCTCCCCCTCCTCCTTCGCGAAGAACGCGAAGAACGCGCCACATCTGACGAAGAACGCTCGTTTTCCTTCCACGGAATTTTTTCCCCTTCCGCGGCGAGACTCTTCAACGGATCTTCTTCTTCCCCTTCATCGTCAACGGATCGACGAACAAGCTCGGAAACGGAATCGGGTAGCGAGCGATGACAGCTTCGCCTTCCCTCGAGTCGGACGAACGCCGACGTCCCCCTTCGACGTCGTCATCCTCGCGACGCCATACCGCGACAAACCTCGAACGACGACGCCTCCTTCCAATCGGCTTATACCCAAGGTAGGGGTTCGACTATTTTAAGTTGGTGATTATTTCCTTCGAATATGAAAGATAAATCTGACGGCCATGTTCCAATTTTTTTTTTAAATTAAAAAAAAATTGTGAAGGTAAATGTTTTACATTTCGGCCAACTGCTATCGATATAACGGGAAGGGATCGGTCCCTACAAACATGGCTGATACCCCTCCCCCCTTTTCTATTCTTCTGTTTTGATTAGCGAAGACGGTAATGCATTGTTGCACCGCGCTTGAGCGAAAGGAGATGTGAACGATGCGGGCCACGATGAAGAAACGCGACGCCATCGCGCCGCGTCGAGGGTACGAAAGAGGTCGGGGTCAAAGTCGGGCCGCGCCAGAAGGACGCGGCGTCGTCACGCCGCGCCGGATGAATTTGCAGCCATCCTGTAAGTAGCGGCCGGAAAAAAACCACCCACCGGAGAATTAGAAGAAGGCGGCCGGAACTCCGGCCGCCGGCGCCGGAAGGCGCGGGACCGCGGGGTCCCGCGGCGAGAAACTGGCCGGCCCTGCGCTGGCCGTCCGTTACAGGGGAAAATCTGGGGGGTTACACCCCCCGGGTTGCACATGGCGCGGCCCCTTAATGGGGGCCGCCGTTTGAATTAAAGGAGGGGCGAAGCCCCTCCCTTGGACGCGCTCGCGCAGCGCGCTGGCCGCACCGCCGCGCCGCCGGCCGGACCGGGCCGGGTCGTCGGGCCGGGTCACCGACCGGGCTAGGTCGACCCGGTTCGGCCGACCCAGGGGGTACTGGGTCGGGCCGGGCCGGGCCCAGACCCCCTATTTTCGGACTGAGTTGGTTCAAACGTCCATATCTTGGGCTACGGACCTCCGATCGACGCACCGTCAGTTGCGTAGCAATCCTTGGAATGAGACGGTCGTTTCGGTATATCGCACTCAAGGTTTCGGAATACTTTGGGTTCGTCCGGGTTGGTTCAGATACGAAACCAGCCGGGCCCTCGGAGCGGAAACGCTCGTAACTTGAGCTCCGGACGTCCGATTGACGTGCCGTCGACTTTGTTGGATTCCTCTTAGTGAGACGGAACTTTTGGCATATTTCGCCCGAGTTTTGGTTGCTGTTGGATAGTGGCCGGGTTGGATTGTACCCGAAATCCAACCGGGCCCCTAGAAACAGAAAAGCTGATATCTTTCAGACCAGACGTCCGTTTGACGAACCGTCAGCGGCGTTAGAGATCATGTTGAGAAATGGTCCCTATGAGTATGCCCTATGAGATTTCGGGGTATAGTTGAGTTACGGCCGGATTGGTTCGCACACGAAACCAACCAGGCCCTGGGGACGAAAAGGCTTGTAACTCATAGACCGGGCGTCCGATTGACGCGCCGACTATAACATTGAGACCCCTATGACGAGGCGGTCCTTTGAGATACTTCTTCGTGGGACTTTGTGATACTTGGAGTATCGACCTATAGCTCGTGGTGCGGACCCTCCCGGAGACGAGCGTACGGAGTACGGAGACCGTGTAGCCGGCTGAGACCTGACGACTGCTTGACCGACTCGACTTGGAGTGAGTCAACTAGCCCAGTGGACAGAGCACCCGGTATTTGGCGATAGACCCACGACGGACGGAGCTCCTGGTAGTTGGCCGCAGACCCGTGGTACTCGACAAGAGGAGTACCTCTGTAGGCTATTAGGGGGAGCGCCCGGTATTTGGCGACAGACCCTCAGCGGACAGAGCACTCGGTAGTTGGCCGCAGACCCGCGGTACTCGACAGGAGGAGTACCTCAGCAGTCTTAGGTTAGTGAGAAGTACCTCGGAGTCGTGACAGGACCTCTGTACACTTCAGAGACGTAGCTCTTCAGCAGTTACGGTTTCGATAATGAAAATCCTGGTTTGAGCTGAGACTTTTGACCTTTTTGTTTACCTCATGATTGAGATGGGTCACTTGATAACTTAGGTATATGTATGAGCATATACCTGGGTAGTGGTTATCCGTTGACTTCATGATCCTTGTGTTTCCTCATGATTGAGATGGGTTACTTGATAACTTAGGTATATGTATGGGCATATACCTAAGTAGAGGTTATCTGTTGAGATCTTCTTTGTGGTTATCCTTGTTGGTTTTAGTGAGAACTTGAGGGTCTCGGGGTCCCTACTGAGTATCGTTATACTCACCCCTGCACGGGCTATGCCCGCACCTCGTTGTGTTGGTTGCAGACGACGGGCAGTGCTGACAGAGGCTGAGTGTTCGAGGACTGGACGGTACCCGGAGGTGGACTACACGACGAGTCTGTATCTGGAGGAGGACTTCACGGCGAGACGACACACGGAGGAGGTTGACGGGTGAGAGCGTTGAGGAGGCTATCTGTACCTACCCTTCAGGTAGGATCCGTGGCGGACGATCCAGGAGCTGCGCTATCTGTACCTACCCTTCAAGTTGGATCCGAGGAGGACGACCCAGGAGTTGCTTCCTTCTTCCAGCTGTTTGCTTTTTTCTGTTGTACTTTCGTTCAGTTGTAGCTACACTTTCAGTTGGGTTTGTATTCTGGCCCATTTACTTTCAGCACTTTCTTTTGAACTTAGTGTTTTGCTTCTGCTTGTACTCTGTGGTGTTTTGTTTACTTTTATAAAGGCAATGCCTTCCCAGTTATCGGGATTTACGCCTTTGGTGCTAGTCGCCAGCCCCTGGCCTATGGAAGGCGGGCTTGGGGTAGTCACGACACGGGCCCCGAGGACGGGTCGTGACATTCCATAATTGGATAAGTATTACATTTTTATATTCATCATATATTGCCTATTATTCAAGTACCAGTGAACTATTTGTTTACTATGTTACCACAAAAAATATTCATTAAAAAACTTGGAATAATGTCTCATTATGTCCAAAAGGGCATGTGAGATAAATTTTTTGGTTATACTCAACAACTTGTTCAATTTGAATCAATCACTTGGCAATTAGAAGTTATGTGTTTCTCACCACTGACATAGGAATCACCCTTTCTTAGCTGCTTGGAGAAGACACCTAACTTCTTATAATGTTCCAATACTTACATGGTTACTTTATTTACACATATGTTATTGTAATATTGTATTCAATACCCAATAAGTATGTTAGAAACATTAATTTATATTGATGAATTTACCTGAATGAGAAGCGGGTACTCGCTTCTTGTATTTCAGTTCATTGCATTTTTAACTTACATAAATTTATTTCAATATGTGATTAAAATAACCTCCTGTTAAATAAACAACCTATTTTCTTTGAAGGACATGAAGAAGGTGCCTTTGGCATAACTTTCCATAGTAATTTTCACCTTATTTTTCAATATATTTGCCATAAGAACAAAATATGGTGATATATTTAATATTCTTATTACTTGGAGAATGTTACCTTAAAGGTAATGAAGCACTTACTCCACATCGTTTGTTTGTATCCTTAAAACGAAACTAGAGTAATTGGATGTAAAAGGTATAATAATGGGATGGAATGAAAGATTGTGAATTGTCTTTCACATTACACAAACCGAGTGCAACCATCACATTCAAATCTTGCTTAGATTTCTCCTTGTAAACTTCCTGGAAATATGACTATATGTAACATCATCCATGTCATGATGTAGTAACCACAAATAACATCGGACATTGATGATAGAATTATGACAGAACCATCATATGCTTGATTCATGAGTCTCCTATAAGCAGTTTTACACCCTCGCTTACTGAGGTGGCTTAACAGGTTGGGACACAAGCACCTTGAGTTTTCGATATAGTAGTAATGTGCGCAAGAACCTACACTACACTTTGGAAATTCATGCTTAGTTTAGACATTAACTTTGTCTAATGTTTATCACAATTTTATTGTGTTATTACTTTCCATTATCTACAAATAAACTTTTGCAGATTAATACCTTTTATGTTGATTACCGAATGCGACATTACTGATTAATTTAATCATTAATTGTCTCCCAATAATTTTTCGAATTCTAGGAACCCTCTATACTAGAATCTGAATACTCTTGAATATTCTAGTGGCAAGGATCCCTAAACCTCCCTCATAGTCTACAAGCTATGACTACGCCACTACTCGGAGGGTTCAAGGTAGGCTTTTGGTTGGCCAACCGCATTAACTCTTGGTTCCTTTATCTGTTGAGTGAAGTCTCATCTTCTTAAATCATTACTTGATTTACTCAATGCTTTCCTCTAAAATTACAACAAGCTAGATATGGCTATTTATATACTGCAATGTTAGTTAAGTCGACCCACCACTCTTATAAGAACTCCCCAGTAGTAAGAGGCACCCTCAGCTATGGAATGACCAGCTCCCCAAACATCCGGTTTTGTTCAAACTTGAATGATGGAAGGCTAAAATGACTTAATATTAATTTTAAGGTTTTGTATTTTTTCTCTCGACAAATGTAATCAATTTCTATTAAACTTGTTCATCTATGTTGTCATGCTCACAATTGAACTTTAATAGAAAAAAATACGTCACTTATTTATGCTTTTTATTATCTATTATTTTATGTATTTTCCCGCTGTTCTAAAATGCATAAAATAATAAATAAATGAATAAAGGTAAAATACTAACCGACTGGTCTTGAGCATCTAAATGACCTAAGGGGCATCATACCTAAGTTGAATTCTTGACTCTTGATGCAGCTTTCCCTCGTCTTGTATGTTTGCTCTGCTTCTGGAGTATCGTCTTGTCTTGGTGGGGTCCACGTCACGTCTTGGAGTACCACCTCATCTTGGCGGGGTCCACATGTCATCTTGGATTGTCTTGATCAACGAGCACCACCTCATCTTGGAGGGGTCCGTGTCGTTCACCGTCTTAGTCCGAAGTACAAAAATAATCACGCACAGGCGAGGGGGACTAGGGGTATAAATGTACATCGGGTAAAAATTGGGTGCACAGGCCCTTATATATTTTAACCGAAAAATTATGACGATGTGAATACCGTCAAATAATTAATTACAAGCATCACACATAGTTAAATAAATAATTAAATAAATGTGATATACACGGGTCAGTGCTCAAGAACAGAATGTGGGTAAATAATGCATGATAAAATTAAAATTCAATAAATAAGTACAAGGGTTATATAATTAAATTAAATGAATTAAATAATTCAAATAATTTAATTAATTATTGGTCCATTATTTAATTTAATTTTAATATCAAAATTAAATTAATTTAACATAATTCAATTTAATAATCAAATTGAATTAATTTTAATTAGGGTATTAAAACAATTAAACAAAATTAAGTTTAATTAATTTAATTTAAATAATAAATTATATTAATTATTATTTTTTGGCTAATTTAATTGGTCACTATCCAAAAAACCATTGCATGGATTGTGAGGGACAGGTTAAACCCACGCAGGGCCATGCAGGGCCAAACTGGGCTGGGCCGATCTGTCCAAACCTGTTCCAGGTCGGGCAGGTCCTGCCAGACCGTTTCAAAAACTATTTTTCCCTCCAAAAAAATAACTTGCTGCAAAAATTTAAAAAGTACCTCATGTGTGTAGAGGGAGTCGGGTCGGTGGTCCGTCTACGCCAATCGGGTAGCCTGGATAGGGGGGCAGCGGCGCGCAGGGAACCCCGCGAATGTGGTGCCATGACCGGTTGCGCGGACGGCAACCAACTTGGCAGGAAGAGGCCGATGGTGGCATTGCTACGGTGTGTCGAGGAGGCCCAGAGGGCTAGGGATGTGCCCTTCCACTGCGGAAGGCCGACCGCAGGTCTCGAGGTGGGAGAGGTGCCTTCGGTGCTGCTGCTGCGATGCACTACAGGAGGTGGACGCAAGGACCAAGGGGGGCGCACGGAAACAAGGCTACACGGAGGCCGGGATCTGGCCTGGAGGGTGGCGGAGGCCACTGTGTGCACTGTGGATCTAAAGTGGCGAAGCTGAACAACAATGGGGCGGTGAGCCAAGACGGTAGTGCCTGCTGAGTGAAAGGCCAACATCGGGTGCGAGAAGGGTTGCAAGTAGGGTGGGATGCCGACCTTTTTGGGTGAAGCGTCGGTGGCGGCATCATCTGCAGATGGTCGGGTGGGGGCAACAGCAGCCAGCTACTGTGGGCGGTGAAGCCTAGATCTGAGAACAGAGGATGGCCGAAGGCCGGTGGTCGGGCAGACCAGGACGGGAGGCGGAGCCCTACTCGGGCTATGACCTGGGCGGCGCGAGGAGGCCAGGTGGCAGCACTGTAGGCGGCTGGAGCGTGGGAGAGGAGGCAGGAAGACGGGCCGTGGGGTGGTTGTGTGCGGAGAAGGGCACCGTCCAGTGGCATCCCAAGGAAGCTCGGCCAGGGGGTCGTGGACCCCCTTTTTTTTTTCTCCCTTTTTTGTCTTTTCTTTTCCACAAAGCCGCCCCCACTATTTCCTTTATTTTATTTTTTTTATTTGTTTTTCTTTAATACTTCTTTTGAAGTATTTCCCCCTTTTTTTAAGTCTTCTTCCACCCCTCCTATTTATAAGGTCAACTCCACCTCCAACATTCTAAAGGATGCTTAATAGCCTTTCGATTTAATAATTTTTTTTTATATTGATAAAATTATAATTTATTATAATTATTATATTATAATAATAAAATAAATATTATTATAATAATAAAATTATTATACAAAATATGAAATTATAAAATATATAATTTTCACATTTAAGGTTATTTCTGATGAACCGATCGAAACATGATCGGTTCAGTAGGATGAAATAAAATTTTAGAACCCAAAAATAAAATGCATAGTCGATCCAATCTGAAAATTTAAAATGGTCATAACTTGGCTGTTCGAGATCATATCCATGCACGGTTTGAACCGTTGGGACTATTTTTTAACCCTCTATGTAATTTTATGAAAATTAATTTTATTTGGATCAGAAAATCTACGCGATCTCTCTGATACCACTGATAGGTTCTGGGACCTGCAGTAGAAGTCGGTGGGTCGGGGATTTTAAAATTTTCATTGGAAGATCGACGGTACTTGTCGACGCCGATGATCCAAGCCCTGGTAAGTCCCGAGGATCTCGCGTAAATTATAAGGAGCACAAAATAAAATTTAAAATGTACCTGTTTCTAATACGAAGCCACAGTCGACTGCAACTAGTCGATGCCAATTGTCGCATGAAGGATCCAAAGAAAGAACCCTCTAGATTTTACACACATGCTTCAAAAACCCACAGGAGAGTCAATCATTGAATTTCAGGTGCAAGTGTAGAGATCCTAAGACACCTTCAATGTCCCAACAATCACCGCATCGAGATCCCTTCGATGCTGGAGAGATTTCTTGATCTGAGCTTCTTGGATCGAGAGCTTCTCTCTCTAGGGAGCAGGAGGAGAGAGATGCTCTGGATTTCATTCCATGGAATGAATGAATAGTTCCAAGGAGAGAGAGCCTCCATTGTATTTATAGTGGAGTTGGTAAAATAACTATTTGGGTTCCCCGACCCCCATTTATTTCAACATCCACTAAATAAATAATTTTGACGAACTAAACTGTGTCAATATTATTTATTATTTTATCACATACTTGTAATATATAAAATATATTACATGATAAAATTCGAGCCATTTAACTTGACTCGCTGTCCCGCTTAATATTTAAAGAACCTTGAATACCAAAATAATATTCGTTCGATTAATATTTTCAAGTATTTACTAAACTTGTAAATAAATTCAATAAATTCAATCCCAAATATTCATAACTTGAATATTAATGAATTTATTTAATTATTTTGGTGATGGTTAACTTGGAAAACACTCAGACTCCATGGTGGGGCCCACTATGTCTATATTCTTATTCAACTGAATAAGGAAGATTCTTGAATACGCTATTGTGTGTGACCCTCTAGGCCCTTATCCTGATAGTAGTGAATAAAATCCATAGACCATGAACGGAGTCTAGAAACTCATCATGGCCCCTAAAGAGATAAGGATTGTCATATCAACAACAACCAACCTATGAACACTGACTATGTACTATACTCTCTTTCTCATTAAATATCTCATAAAGCAGGACACATACTAGTGTCATCCCTCTTATCTCACTTTATTATTTGTTGATCTTTCCGGATGGATTTACCTTTGTACTGCTTTGACCAAATACGTATGAAGGCAGCACCATCCTGATCAACCAGGCCTGAGATATACAATTTCCTAAACTCAGAAGTGACAAATCCTTTCTTGACCATTCAACCAATGTCATATCACCAACGATTCACGCAACACAAGCTACCTTGCCACGATTTCAATACCATGGTTTTTTCATTTCATAAAAGTATGTAATAAAATGATACACATTGGTAATGGTATCAATTTAGGAGACTAATACACATGTCCATAGATAGGAACGACTAATGACACCCAAAACATGTGGTGTTCCTATTGGCGGGTCAGTCCTCATGATCACACTACCAGAGATCACCAAGTGATAACTTCATGAGAAGAAGTCTCAATGCTTATGATCCCCCAACACCTGATAGTAAAACATATACTGTGTCGAGTTAGTAAGATGTATCTAGACTATAGAACATATATTTAAGATTAATGTTATAGTATCTTGAGGTTCTCATTATATCCTAGGATCTACCATAACCTCTCGACACGAAAATTAATATTTGGACATTACCATTATATAGTGGACACAAAAATATCTAAATTATAATGGTAAGATGACATCATGTATTACCAACTATACACATGATCTGGTTATCAAAAGTATTTCATAGTTGGGTCTAGGGCACCCACTATTTCAACATAACTGTCAGTCCTTAACTATCTTTCAAAATTAATATGGTCAATATATTAATCCATAATACTCAAAAGTGATACTACTGGTTCATCCTTAACATTTATTCAGCAAATTGTTTAACTATAAATAATGAAAAATTAACCAGGACATTATGTTGGTCAGTGGTTGGTGTGAAACGGTTATCATCCTTCGATCATGGGTTCATGACCCGCAACCTTTCTGGATTTTATTGGTTGTCACCTGGCTTACAAGTTGTCCTTTTCTATAATGAAATTAATATAATCTCAAAAATATATATGATGGAAATCCTGGAAATTAAGTTAATCACTAAAAATAATTTTAACTAAGGTTTTCAATACAACTTAAATACATCATCCATTTTATTTTCACATAGGTCCTTCCTTGGTCTAAGGATTATCCATAAAATCATTTACATGATTCCTAATCATGAAACCTTATTTTCAAACTGAAACACCTTAGGTTTAAGCTTGATTATTAAATGTCAAAATCCTTTCAAATTATTCATAATGTTTTATAAATAAAACACGGATCATCCTAAGTATATCCCCTAGGAGTTTCAAACTAGGCGTGCGGTGAGGCCCGTTGTCATGTACCAGGTTACCTCAATTCAAGCCCGGAACACCTTGTTGGAGTTGTTAATCCTAGGTACATCTATTCCAGAACCACATACACTTGTAGTATCTAGATATGGATGTATTAATAAGAAGACCCACAAAATATATACTTTTCCAAAATTCTAGGGTTTTCATCTATACTGATCCTCAAATTCTACCTTATGGTTATGTTCTCTAATCTAGATTTTCCTAAATATAGTTCTGAAGGTTGGTACTAAACATTCTCTGATACCCACTGTAGCGAACCATCTCCAGATAGCCCAGAGTTTTTATCTTCTGTCAATTACATTGGCATGATTACAAGGGATCAAGCCTCAAAGGACCGATCAATTTAGTGTTCTTGGTAAACCAGATACATAAATGAGTATATAATTAAAAAATAATACACTAATTACAACATAATTTTTCCCTATTTCTAAACAAATAACCTTGAGGATAACTCTAATCCATCTAGTAAATCTCTGCATATCTTTCATAGTATGCTTCTTGGATTCATGGGGAAAGAAACATAATAAGGGTGATCTCAAAATCTCAGTAAAGGAAAAATATAGCGGCAAAAATAATGAATCAATGAGAATATTCAATATGGAAAGGTAAATAACTAAAAAAAATTCCATGTAATTAATAAACTGAATGGAAGTATATAATCAATATGGAAAGGTAATAACTGAAAATACATTCCATTGAAATAACTAGATGATGAAAAATCAATATGGTAAGGTAAGAAGTTGAAACAAATGGAATTTAATCAATGAATTAAAAATGAAATGTATCCATAGATATATCGATGCAAAATCACATGGATGAATAATAACTGAAAATAATATAAGGGATAATTCTTAGTTATTATAAACCATGTTTCCCAGGTACATGAAACTAGTATCGTTAATAGAGATTTTACCGACACTAATTTGTGCAACTAATTCATCTCATTAGACTCCTGATGCATCGAGGGGCTTTCATTAAATGGTCCCCAACCCGTAGATCTTTCCTTAAATAATCCCCAACCCGTGTATTGCATTTCCAAATCATTCCACCTATATCAAATAAATAATATGCCTTATAAAATATCCATATTGAATAAGTTATATAGACTTATCGATATTTCCCCAAATAATAAAATAAATGTCAAAGTAGACACTTTATGTAAAATTCTATATGGTTTAGGAAATAGTAATATCCATGATAAATGAAATGCATAATTTTGGGGAAATTCAATGTTCAATGATAATAAGAGATTGAATATTTCAAGGGGACTAAAAGAAATCAAGGAAGTGAATGTGAATACTATCCATGGACAAATCAAACACAAACCATCCAGAGGAAGATTAAGGATGTATCAATACAACATACCTGAAATTAGAGTAAAATATAGGGTTGTTTTCATTGATGGAATAAAAGAATAGATTTTAAAAATATTCTTGAGGAAAATATATTTTTCTTTTTAAAAACCTTTTGAAAATATTTTTCATTGAAAATATCTTAAAAAATATTGAGAAGGTGGCTTAAAATAAATGATAGCAGATAAATCCGTACATGTCATACGAGGTAAAAAGAATATTCTTTTGTACAAAAAAATGTTAGAAAATAGCTCGTTAGGAAAGCGATAAGAAGATTCCTTTGAAAACATTGGTAAAAGACAACAGGGTAAAAATCACTTTAACGATTCATTTAAAAACATTTTTAAAACCTTTTAATAAAACATGGTTTTTATAATAATATAGGTTCTTCGACTAAAGAGAGATATAAAGTCGGGTTTTATGAAAAACATTTCCTAAAAACATATTAGTACCAAAGAGTGGAAAAATGGTACTAGCACTTGAAATGGTCATGAATAACCATATAATAATGAAAGGTTTTTTTGGAAAATGATTATATAATTTCCTTGAATGTAAATTCCATTGAAAGATCATTAGGATTAGTCTTGAGTAAAATAATATTTAAACATTCCAAAGTGTCCCATACCACTTTGAATTTTTTTTAAATCATAAACCTCGTGAAAGAATAATATTAAATGAAATTATTAAATACAAACAAGGAAAATGAATTCATTATATGATATATAAAAATAGGTAGTAGGTACACCACACAAAATAAGCAAGTGGTGAATACTACATTTATCTCACGAATGTAAAAAGTGAGATGGAAGTCCCTTACAAATGTAGTAACAAATGGATTGCAAAACCCAAAGGTAATAATACTTAAATAAAACTTTTAAATACCATGAATATAATATAATTCATGATATTATATGTCAATTTGGTAGTAATTACACCATATATAATAAATTAGGTGTACAATAATTAAATATGCCTCACGTAATGAAAATGAAACAAGAATCCCTTAGCTTGCATTTCCTTTCAGGTGAATGTCCTTTAACCTCCTATATAATAAACTTATGTTAATTTTATACTTTTTAATAACATTTTTCATGTTTATAATTAATTTTATTTCAATTATTACCATGTTGTATAAAACTACTTAAACAATTAATTTTACATCAGTTGTTTTGACCAAATTCAGTTTATGTGTCAAAACAACTATTGTTGGTCAACTATAGTCAAAGGGGTCATTATATAACATATCAAAAATAATAAAAATGACATAATTATCATATTCATAAATCAATTATACTTTTCAAATTAATTATTAAATATGGTTATGAAAAATGAGCCAATGTTATAATCATGGAGATGGTAGGTCGTACGTACGCCTGAGTAACATTCCCATTTTTAAATGATTGTTGTGGAAAGAAGGTATGTAACACCATATATTTCTAGAATAATAATTATGTAATAAATAAAATTTTATTTAATCATATATACTTATAAATATATTTTTTTTTATGTAAAAGTAACCACATCATGTCGAGGAGGCGGTAGTCCACACGTCCACAAATGATGTTATCTCTTTTAAAGTGTGTGAAAGGGTAATAAAGAAAATGATATATATATATATATATATTATTTTCCAAAAAAGGTAACTATATCATGAATATAATATATAGGTTTTTTATGTCTCATATTTTTAATTATAACCATCATTTGTACATTCCATGTATCGTGTGAATGAATCACATCACTTAGAGGGGGCGGTAGTCCACACTTCCTCAAACGATGTTATCGTATTAACGTAAAATGGAATGTATTAAATTTATGTATTATAAAAGGTTTAAATAAGTATAAATACATAATAAATATCATATATAACACATATATATAGAGTTTTCATCATAATTTACACCATGAAAGGCGGTAAGGAGAATTGAACAATCATCGTTTTGTGAGGCAGTAGTTCACCGTACACAGAAACAATATGTTCGTTACCCATTAGATAGAGGTGTGTGTTAGTGTAGGTAGAAATAATATCATAAAAACATCATAATATATTTAGTATACTGGTGATTTTATGTAATCATATAATATAAATATTATAGGAAGTGGATAAAGGAAATGAAACTAAAAAGATTGAGTGAAGATGTTACCTCTTAATCGGGTAACTACTTTTGGTTTGAACCAAAAGATTACTTGGATTTATTTATGCCCTATGGTAGGATTATAGGTATACGGGAGGGATTTTGGGAGACTATTTTGGTAGATCATTTCCTAACCTAATAGGTTTGAGAGGTTTGAGGAATGGGGAGAGGTGGTTTCCTTTTATAGGGAAGGAAAATGACTCACTTGGAATTTTTTGGAAATAAGTTACGTGTGCACATGTTCTTACCTAAAAAAATTCATAAAAAACAAAAAAACTCATTAATTTAAGGTTCGTGTCCTAGATATGTATAGACAATGGGTTTTGGAAAAGTGGTTAGGTCATTTTGGCACTTAAATTAAAGGTTTAGTCCTTTATTAAGTATAATGTTTCCTTAATAATTATAATTAATTTTAGTCATTTTCACTAATATTTTTGGTTAAAAAAAGTTGGTATTATTATAAATTATAAATTATTATTATTAAAAATATGGAATAAATTTTACCAAATTACAATCATAGAAGTTCCAGAAATTAAATTAAAATTAATCCCACAGACAGGACGATAATATGGGTTTTTAAAGTAAAAACGTATGAAAATTGGATATTTTTTATAGTCAATTTCAATGGTAAATTGATTATAATAACCTAAATTGGATTAATTGATAAAAATATTATATAATTAATCTTAAAAAAAATTAAATTCATTATTTAAACTTATAAATTAATAAGATTAAAAAGCAGTTTTAAACTAAAATTTAGTATTTTTAACTATTCATTAAAAAAATGAAATGTCTCAAAAAACAACAAAATTTAACCCAAAACTAATTATTATGTTTTTATTTCAAATATAAAGTTTATTTTTAAAAATTTTTCAATTAATTTTTCAAAATTCAAAATTTAAAATGGGTTCTCCATTAAAAGGCGGTAAAATTGCCTTTATAAAAATATATGTTTTTATGTGTGAAAATAGCTTTGTTCTTATCTTATCCGGATCAAACCTAATGGATGAATATAAAAAATATTTTATTGAATATATAACATATATATTACATTAAAATAATTAAATAATTGTAATTACTTTAAGTTACTTAGGTAAAATAGCTTTGTGAGCATAAAAATGGTTTTATATAAGAAAATTCCATTTTATATTCAATTGGTTCCTATATTCTTTTATAATTAATTTTTAACCTATTAATTCATATTTTATTATTATATACCATATATTTTCATAATTTAGTTAATACTATTCTTAACATCTAGTTTATATCTTATTATAATAATATTTTAATAATATATATTTGTTTGGTGAAACTTGGTCTTGCGTATAATGCAAGATTTCGAGGAAGGTCGATCTTGCGTGTAATGCATGCTAACTGGGTGTTTCATGCGTTGAAATATATATAATATATTTTAAATATATTATAAATTATATGGATATTATATTACCTTACACGCTTGTTGTCATGTGTCATACACGCTATCAAATACTAGGTTCTTACTTTAGTTTTTCAGGGCATCACAAATAGGACTCCATATGAGTTATAGTATGAATAAAAACCCATTATATAACACATATATGCATGGGGACACAAATATTTTTTCACAACTATACCTAGTAGAAAATTAGAATCTCAAATCACAATGTTCATATTTGTAGGTTATCTTAAAGAAACTAAAGGATATTACCTATATACCCTTTAGATAAGAAAGTGAATGTGGTGAGGAATCCCATGTCTCTATAAAGGGGAAAAATTTACAATGTAAGTAGTGGGGGAAATATTGACTTTGATGAATTTAATTCTCTTTATGAACAATATTTGGTACGAGAATAATATATATATGAGATAGTGGGAGATGATGATATTCTGAAGACACAAGTACTGCATAGGTCAACTCAAGAGGTTAGAGAACTAGAGCCTTATGGATTTATCATCACCATGTGAGGTGAAAAATTATTCCTTGAGTATGAAGAACCTCTAACCTATAAGAAAGTAGTAGAAGGAATGGATTCTGATAAATGGTAAGATTCCAAGCATTTCTACATGGAGTTCATGTATCAAAATCAAGTTTGGATATTGGTAGACCCTCCAACTGATTTAAAACCCATTGTGTGTAATTGATTATTCACGAAAAATCAAGACATAAATGATAAGGTAAATACCTATAAGGAAAGAATGACAGTGGAGGGTTTTAGGGAATTTCAAGTCATAGACTATGATGAAACCTTATCACCAATATTAATGTTGAAATCCATAATAATATTACTTGTAGTACCTTATATTAGTATGAGATTTGGAAAATGGATGTCAAAATTTCTTTTATATATGTAATGTTGGTTAAAGACATCTATATGACTCAAATTTATGGGTTATAATGTCATATAATTCCAATAAAGTGTGTAAGAAATAGATATCCATTTACAGGTTGAAGAGGAATCACAATCATGGAATGTTCATTTTTATGATGCCATAAGATAATTTGGATTTTTCATTAATGAAATCTCTCCATGTGTCTATAAGATGGTTAGTGGGAATTCCATTGTTTTCCCAATATTATATGTTGACGACATATTAATTATGGAAAACAAAGTGCTCGTATTAAATTCAATTAAGAATTTGTTAAATTAATTATTCTCTATTAAATACATAGGTTAAAAAACATAAATTATAGGGATAATGATATATCGAAATAGATATTAGATTCTTGTTGGGATATATCAAAGTATATATATTGATAAGGTACTGAAAAGGTATAGTATAGAACAATCCAAGAGAGGGTTGCTTCTAATGCCACATAGTATCAATATCTATAAGAAATTTTTTCCAAAAACATAGGAGGGGATTAAAAGAATGAATAGAATACCTTATGCTTAATTAATAGGATCTATCATGTATGACATGGTATGTACTAGGTTTTATGTTTCCTTTAGTTTAATCATGGTGGGAATATTTCAAGATAATCCAGAATATATGCATTGGGAAGCTGAAAAAACATTCCTAAAGTACTTAATGCATAAAAATGATATGTTCCTAGTGTATATAGGATATGATGAAATAGTAGTTATAGGATACACTGATTCTTGTTTCCTGATAGATCATGATGATTTGAAATCATATTCAGGCCATGTATTTTTTCAGAATGGTGGTGTAGTGAGCTGTAGAAGCTCAAAGAAATCTATGGTCACTGATTCTATAGTATAATCTGAGTATATAATGGATTCCAAAGTATCTAATTAATAAGTATAGATACACATATTTTTCTCAGACATTGGTGTTATTACTAGCAGTGCAGATCCTGTTCTAGTTTAGTGTGATAATACTAAAGTAGTGGTGCTTTCCAAGGAGCCCTGGTGACACAAGAGGACAAATCATATACTTTATAAGTATCATATTATGAGTGATTTTACTCAAGTAGATGAAATAATATTTAGTATAGTATCCATATAGGATAACATTACATAACCCCTGACTAAATCCATATCTTAGCAGAAGCATGATCATCATGTGAGAACTAGAGGATTGAGACTTGTTAGTAGTTAGATTTAGTGTAAGTGAGAGTGTTGAAAGTGGGTCCCCTAGACCCAAATTATGTATGTACTTTGATTACCATTAAATGTATATAATTTTATATATACACATGTTTATCTTACAAAAATAGTGTTGATACTTATGCTTCCACTATATTTATGGTAATGTCCTTAGATTACATGTCATATCAAAATGTTATAGCAATTCTTAGGATATAATGAGAACCTAGATATACCATGAAAGAAATATTAAATATATGTCCTACGGTAAAGACGCATCTTATTGATAGTACACATATGATGTGAGACCATAAGGTGATGGGGGATCATAATCATCAAATATTCTTCTAACGAATTTTTTCACTTTGTGATCTCATGTAGATGAGATAACGAGGAAAACCCCCCAATTGGAACACCACATTATTTAGGTGTCATTAGTTATTCATTTCTATAGACATATGTATTGACCTACTGAATTGAGATAATTATTAATATGTTCCATTTAATTATGCACTTTAATAAAAATAAATATCCATGAAATTGAATTCATGGTGAGGTAGCTTATGTTGGGTGAATCATTGGTGGTATGCCATTAGTTGTATGATCAAGATAGAATTTGTCACTTCTGAGTTGAGGAAGTGATATATCGAGACTACTTGATCATGATGGTAATACCTTCATAAATATATGACCATGGTAATTGAAGGTAAGACCATCCAGTCAATTCAACAAATAATAAATCAAGAATGGATGATGACACAAGTAATGCATCCTGCTATATGAGATATCACGAGACAAAGAGATTATATTACATAGTGTGTGTTCTTATGAAATGTTTTCATTACTATAAATATTAGGAATATACTTAGGGCCCTTTATTGGTCGCTAGACTCATCTCTTGATCAATGAATAATATTCACTACTATATAGATAAGGTCCAAGAGGGTCAGAAACAATAGCACATTTAGGATTTTGTACTATTCTGGTGAATAGGTATATAGGACATGGTGGACCCCACCACTGGGTCCGAGTGTTGTGTAAGTATTATCGATTAACTAAGAATAAATAAATTCATTATTATTTTGGTATAAGATAATTTTGTTGAATTTATTTATTAAAAGTATTTATAAGTGTTTAAGTAAATACATAGAATAATATTATATAAACGAATATTATTTTAATATTCAAGGTTAGTTTAGTATTAGTGGGAATTGAAAGTTGAGTTAATGAATGTGGTTTATCACATAATATATTTAATATATATTACAAGTAGGTGATAAAATATAAATAATATTTATGATGCAGTCAGTTCATCATAACTATTTATTTATTGAATATTTAGTGGACGTCAAATATACAGGGGCTGGGGAACCCTAACCAGGCATGTGGGAGACTCACTATATATGCAAGGGAGGAGATCTATTCTAGTGAATATTCATTCAAATGGATTGGTAGACCCTCTATACTCTATTATCCTAGTAAGAGAAAGTCTCAATCCAACCAATCGATCCAAGAATGCCTTTGAGGATTGAAGGAACGAGATTGAGGTGATCATCATAATGTTGACGAAATCATAGAAGCTTTGATCAAGTAAGCAAACATAGATGATCTATGTAATCACAGATTCTTGAAACATGTTTGGATGATCTAGAGGGGTTTGTCATCAGATCCTTCAATAAATGATCACCATTGATGAGCTATAGTTGAATACGCTGATGTTATGAATGAGGTATCCATTATATATTATTTTTTGTGATTTGAAAATTCATGTGAAATCCTCAGACCTTACCCAAGATTGGATCACTAGATATGATGAGGGTTCATCACTGAGGTGATGAAAAATTTTAAATCCCCATCCCATCGACTTCCACTTCATTCCCCGATACCAAATTATTTTCCCAAATACACTACTTTTAATGTTTTTAAAAGTATTTACTTTGATTTTTACACTTATTGAATACACATTATATAAGCATTGTACAAGAGTTCAAGGTAATTATATAATCACTAAAAATTATATATAAATCACCATCAGGAAAATAAATTCATTATTCTGAAAATAACCTTTAAGATTCATTCACAACTTATTTTTATCCATATGTGAACATATAAGATAAATTTAAAATAAGAAGAGTTACATTTTGTATTTTTCTTTACATAAAATATTATATTGGCCATTATCAAAGTAAAAATAATCTAAGGGGACATAAATTAAAAAAATAAATGAGGATAGATGAACTAAACTCATCCAATAGGGTAATGTCAACTATTAGGTTTATTTTAAAGCCTTTTCACATTATTTTTATCATTAATTTACCATTTTTATTAAGGTAGTAATATTTTTACCATTGTTATTGGTCCCAAAATAATTTCACAAATAATTATAGGAAATTATTATGAATATGGGAAATCTTGAATCACTTTGGGAAAATTATACATGGTGTTAAAATTAGAAAATTATATATAATTTTAAATCAGTAACCTCCATCCTTCATAGAACCTCATGCTATACAGGATCGCCACTTCAAATGGAATCCGCACAAAAAAAAATCATTTTTGAGGTGATTCGGTAATATCACACACCCTGAAAACATTTATTTAGAGCAAGGTGCTTATATCATGCCCCCCGTAAATGATTTTAATTTGTGGCATGAGGCAGTAATATATCTCCCCCAATAAACAATTTCTATTTGTGGTGTGAGACAATAATATCTTTACCCTGCAAACTATTTTCATTTGTAGTGTGAGGTGATAATATATATCCCCAAAAATTATTTACTTTTTTGGAATGAGGTGACAATATTATTCCATCAACAAAAAAAATCCCATTGTGGATGAGGTGACAATTTTATTGCCTTCTGAATAGTGGTGGGTATGCTATGCGGATGACTAGCCCTTTTGGGAAAAATGTTATTCCCATTCCCTATAAATACTCGATGTTCTTGTCAGAATAAAAGGAAAAACAAGAGATATATGAGGCATAAAAGATAGCGATAAAGGATTAAAATACGAGAATAATAACTGAGAGACTTTCATTTCGGCAGGTAATTCATTTACCACATACCACAAAAGGAAAATGGGATACCACAAAGGGTTGTCCTTCGCAAGGAAAAGTAGCACCTGGTCATAAAAAAAGGAAACCCCCTTTTATATATGAAATAATCCTCTCACAAAGGAATACAATTTTGCAGAAGATCTCCTTCTTGATCCCTTATCCCACATAGTGATAAAAGTATACAGAATGAGGTATCCTTAGGGTATTTTACCTTTATTATCTCAGTTCCCTCCATTTTCATATAATTTGGATTTATCTTAGCCTATATGATAATTATCAAAAATAATCTCTTTGAAAAATACAAAAAATTGATAATTCTATCACCGAGACCTCCCCCGCTACCACTAGATCCATCCGGCCTGAGGATGAGACACATCAACATGTCCCTTTCATGATCATGCATTCCTATAGTTAAAGAAGTCCCAAATTTAAACTCCCCAAAATTTGGGCTTATCAAAATAATCACAATCATGAATTCTTATGGTAACAATGATCCCAACCTCAGGGATAGTGAAATAAATTCATGTAGTGACATTCATTCCACTTGCTGCCTAAAATGTGAAGCGAATAGCACCATATACATACATATATATAAGTTCGTGACATGGGTTTTATAAATAGTTAGGGTGAAGTTAATGGATAAGACTTTCCTTTGACTCAGACTACCCCCCATAGCCTCACCCTCATCTATCTACAAATGAGGAGGAAGTCACTCCCATGGGAATATTTCATGGAGTAAGCCCCTATCCTTTATTATAGGATATCATTATTATCCTTATTTCCATATCCATACCACCATCCACCAGTGGATGAAGAATAATGGTTCTCTTGGGTGTCCAATCCAACTATAATTCCATCACCATACATTATTGTGTAACATGGTGATCTTATATTGTCAATTGTTTCTCACACTGAGCATGAATCATGTGGGATTAGAGATCATTAGTGATCATAACAATAGAATGGTCAAACTCTTAAATGGGTTTACCTTATAGGTGTAATTCCTAACCTTCCGAACTATATGGGATTTGATTCCTGTCTCAACAGGGTATGCAGAAAGCATCCCTAAGGCTCAAACCCAACACATTCGATACACCATCCACATCATTTGGAAATATTACCAGTAGGAAAAAATCCCCACATAGAGGGACATATTCCTTATGGGACTAATTATATCATCCTCATAAATCTATATTATTGGGGAGATTTGTCTTCATAGGGACTGGTATGATCAATCCATTCCCAACGGGCCTTGTTCCCCATAGGGCCAACCATCAAGGGAGACTCATGTGTAAGTCCCCCACCAACATTTATTGGGAACCTTTAACCTATATGTCCTTACCACATGACATAAAAATTCATGTTTTGGTCTTTATCACATGGTCATAAAATGTATGATGTGTCCCATTAAGTGGCACCAAACTACGTGGGTTCCGATTCCTTTCACAAGGATACATATAAATCTATTCTCATGGGCCTGATCACAACTTCAAAACTATAACCACCTCACTGAACTGTGATAAATTCCGGATTACCCAATTACGAGGCTTTAAATCATAATACTTATAAGTAAATCATGAAAATGAAAATAAAGAGATGATATGGAGAACCTATGATACATACATATGTATATACAATAGATAACCTCAAATAAATACATATAGTCCCATTTATGTAAAACATTTGATACATATATATGGTTACTTCTGTATGTATACACGATTGATTATATATGTAAAGGGTGGATATAATTATATTAGGGTTTATAAAGTATTCCAAAATATGACTTAAACCTATAATAGAGTCCTATAGTAGGTATCAATTCCCCCAAAAAGGGTGTGATGAGCCCGACCTCTAATACTATTGATCAATGTGAGGCCCTAAGCATCATTGGAAAAATTTCTGGTGATCACCTACCTTTGGAAAGTAGGTCCATATATGGATGTTGGAACCATTGGATATTTTTAGTTCCATTAATAAACCCTGTTGGAAATTGACCTAAACATGGGTGAGAAAAAAATGGTGAACCTTTCATGAATAATTGTGCAACCACACTCAACCCACACAATCTAGTTTCATGACCTATTTTCATTGGAAAAAAATGGTGAACCTGATGTAAATCATTCATTAACAAAAAAATAACTATTTCGACCACACGTTAGGACATTTTGTCTCACATATTTACATGAAACTAAAATATTGTCCTATAAGGATCTTTAAAAACAATCAATCATCATTCTCTTATCTACTTTTGATTATACTTTGATGGGTTTCTTTTCTTATGATTGTTTAATTAGATGCAAACACTTTCACTAGAACTCCCTTTGACCCAAAATGGAATCACACCAATTGAAAAGGACTTATACATTAGTGGTCATTGAAGTTGTGTCCTCATCCTCTTAAAAGATTTAATTTCCCACTCAACACCTTCAACACCGGGTGGCGAATGCACCGATCAAGGAGTGAAACCTGAATTGTACTATCCTGACATTGGAGGTTTCATGTGAAGTCCTATAGGACATGAAACCCTACTAAATGTCCACCCAATGATGGATTGAGGAAATGAAAAAAGTGCCTCCCATAAAATTTTTAAACAATTTCGTGATCCTCTCCATAGAACACAACAATAAGTTCCTCCATTATCTGAGGGAGTAGAATGCATAGTTCAATAACTTCCTCATCACCTAAACATAAGAGTTACCCCGAAGGTCTCTTGATAGATGTCACATCCACCGATGCTGCATGGATCTAAGTACTTATCATGATTAAGATACACTCCATGGAACCCTACCCAGGACACCCAGGCTTGAGTGACTAGGGAAAACCACCAAGTGTAGAAAATAATCAATCAAGAGTGGGTACATGGCCCCATTCCTACCATAAAAACCATCCAATATACAAATAAAATTTGTGAGAAGGGATATATCCCTTACCGTACCCAGCAAACCCTCTAACACAATCTTATAGCACCTGAAGAAGATCTTAAGAATATTCTAGTGAAAACTAGGGGGGAGACCATGATTCTAGCCCCATAAAAGACCCTAATCAGCATATTATGGTAGAAAATAGATGACAGGAGCAGGAGTATAGCCTTGATCCAACCATGGAATGGGAATATAACCCCATTCAATCAACAAATTTTACCCATTATATCTTTGAAGAAATAGAAGGGTATACATCCATCCTTACCCACATTCTATTATCCTTCAATGACACAATGGTAAAAACAACAATGGTTAAGTGGTGGGAACACAAACCCACCCCGTAATTGGGGTATCCCATCAAAATAATGTGTAGGATACTTAGAAGTGGGTACATATTGCATCTCTAATCCATGATGGTCATCAGAACATTTCAATGATAAATGGATAATAGGATCTGGCACATATACATGTTCCAACTGGGGATTATAAGTCCATTTCAATAAGAACACTAGGGAAGGAACACATTCCTTCCAAAACCCCAAAATCCTGTCAGTATATTCTAAAAATAGTAGAAGAGTCTCTCAGAAGATCTCCCTTGTTTTAAAGTCACTTTCAATGACATGTGGCTATGATATCATGACAGAAAACTTCTAAAAATAAATATCACCAAAGGAAATTGGAAATCCATAAGCAGGACCATAACCCTACTGAACTCAATACTAGTGTTCTTAGGGACCTCAAACATCTATCAATATAATACCACGACCCATTGATATACCAAAAATTTATATAATTTCCATTTTTAGTTGATAAGGTCCTCCCCACACCTTTTCTATGAAAAAATTTGGAGGTCCTCCCTAGAGTACTTCCCCTGAAAGTATCCTTTGTGGCCACACCAAGGTCGATTATGAGATACTTTTCTCTTGATTATTTTTACAAAAACAATATTCACGACTAGAATATCAATTGAAATAAGGTCCTCCCCTTTCCAATTTCCACCTTGAAAATCCTCCCCAAGGAATATGACATAGGACCCTCTTTGCGGCTAGGCATTAATTGTTAATGATAGTCCTCCCCATGATGGTTTTCAATGCGAAGGTCCTCCTTACAGAGGATTTTTTTTTAAATTTGGTCCTCCCCTTTCCAAATTAATTATGTGAAATCCCTTATATCATGAGTCACTTGGGAATATAAGTCCAGTCATGCCTGATTCCCTTTAATTGATAAGTGATATTCTTTCTCAATCAAAAAATAGCCCGAGGTAACAAACATTCTCTGAAACACCCTTATATCTCATGGATCCTATCACAGTAGAGAAGATTCCTACCAAGCCCACAACTTATGATAAGGTAGTTGTGAAACATCCACTTTGGTCAGATCAAGTAGAGGAATCTCTCGTATAATAAGACTAGAATATGTCACTCATGAGGAAACAATTTGTGAAGAATAATGTACTTGTCAGGTTTTGGACCATGTCCACTCCTCAGTATGATATTGTGAAATCACTATTAGGAGGATTCATACATGACATTCATATAAACCTATGGAAGAATCTTCACCATTTAGAACAAATTTCTTACCTTTTGAAGGATATAATGTTCAAATTAAGGCAATAGAAGAACTTCATTACTAGATTGAATAAATGGTATTTTCAGTTATTCAACACATGAAATTATAAATTTAATATGAGATATTACAATGAAAATTTCTTAATACTTTATGAAAGTTATCTTAATTGATCGCTGATGACCCACCCAATGTATATATTATAGGATGCGTCAAGAATGGAGCTCTTCATTTCAATTTTCTCTCTAATAAACAAATCCCATCATAAGTGGCTTTGTGAAATGTAATTTCCTTAAGTCAACTCTCATAAGTGGGATCTACCTACAATATAGTTCATACTTAGTAAGAGTCAACCATGACTAAATCTCAGAAGTATCAAGCTCAGTGAGGGCAGGCTATAAAAATACTCCTACGTGAGGCATCTAAAAAGATTTATCAATCCTCTCACTTGAGAAAATATAATAATCGAGTAATAATGATGTATTCAGAAACATGTAGATCATGTGAAAATATAATTTTTCCCTCAAATCATTCTTGAAAAATGGTTCAAAAAATTTAAAATCAGCTGTGATAGCCATAGCCGTGATGATACAAAAGTATCCACAACCCTCAAGAATGAGGGTACTTTAACCTCAATAGAATCCATAAATATTACTAATTCAAGTTTAAAGTGATCCAAAAGTTGATCAGAGGCAACCCCATCCCATAGGGATGTGGAAATATTTATCCCAATCACCTCCTTCATAGAGGTTATTCATCTCATGATTGGAAGGCATGGCACAAAATGGGCCCTCATGGCATGCCTCAATGGGTTCCCCACATCTCTCAAGGTGACACATACAACAAATATCTATAGGGATTCTCTCTGGGTCACCCTTTATAGGACAACCTTAGGAGAAAACTCATAATAAAGGATGATTCCCTAAAAAGTCTACAATCCAATGTGATTTTCCAAGGTCGTAACCACTTTGGGTGATCATGGCTTCCCCTATGGTTTCTTAAAAAGTAATAAACCATCCTATTATCCCAGAACTGATTCAATACCCTCAACACATTATTCACTGGTAAAAATCATTAGTAGTGACCCTATGAATGCTATAGAGTGTGAAACCAATGCAGGATAACTACAGGGAGATGTTTCTATTTAAAACATAGTCCCGGACACAATTCTAAATGAAGGTGTGTGTACTATAAATAAAAGAATTGAAAAAAACTTAGGGACACCTGCATATGCCCCACTACCACCCCCTTGGAAGGCTTCAACCAATGAAACGAGTAAGGGAGTAACCACATCCCACCCTTTACCTGAAGAAGTTGATCCGATGACACTTGAGGAAGGATTTTATCATTATGAATCCAATATGAAAGAGTTGAATAGACACAAAATTGATCAAATGAAATATCTACATCGAGTATGTTATTCAAGAAGACCCTGATATTACTCTCTTGACTGAAAACCCTTTATAAGAGGGCTTTTTCATGTTGATGAAATTTGGTCCAGGACATCCACTCAACTTGGGAACCATAAAACCAATTTATTTAGACCTGATGATAGTGGGATATTAGGAGTTCTCTCCATTAAGGAAAAAACTAGACCTATTTTAGGCTGATTATCATAGGTCATCCCATGCAGGTTTTTAATGGTAAGTATATGGAAAGATACCACATCATGCCCTACCTTTCAGTTACCATGTTTATGTTACAGTTCAACCCGCCACCCCTATAGCTTATCGAAACTATTGAGTCATTGAATTATAAATTGGAATACATGGAAGGATGACACACACTAGTAAAGATAGATAGTAAACCTTACCTAGAATGGGTATATGCAACTCTTCCTCCACCCAACATCCGATAACCAACGTTTCCAACATCTAATAGGTTAGGGAATCTAGATAAGCATTAGATTCATTTGTATTCTAATGTGGTACCATGATAGGGACCCTCGAATAGAATGAAATGGATAAACTCAGGTTCTTTGTAAAAACTTTGGAAGGACTGACATTTGTTTGGTACAGCCTTTTACTGGACTGACCGATCAAATAATGGGAAGATATCCAATGAAATTTTCTCTATCAATTCATCTCAAGCTACAGAAGATGATGATCCTTGAACTCTCAAATTAAAAACAATAAGAAAATGATAGTCTCATATTTCATATCTATGTGCAAGGGTTTAACTTAAACCATGATCTTTTAGCATCCACATGAGGATTTTTTTGGCCCTATGTATAGATAAATTCCATGATGAGTTACAGATACTAAAAATTCATATGAAATATACAGGAAGGTTTCATGAACATTTTTCCATTTAAAAAAGATTTAAAGACTCCATTGTGTGAAGTAAATCCTAGTCTCAACCGACCCCAATAACTCAGGGAATGAGAATGGGTAAAGTAGAAACTATGAAAATCACTCTTAAACCAGATCCTACATTGGTTCTGAGTCCAAAACCTGCACCCTATCATGTGGAACCACCTCTCGAGTGGTGAAAACAAAAACATCCCCACCAAGATGAGAAAAGGTAATACTGGTGAAATAAATTTGAGGAATAAAAGAATAAGTTTTATTCTTTTTTAGATGAAAATTTTTCTAACTACTTTATATCATCCATAGAAAGCAACTTATTGGAATTCCCAGATACTGAGAGGTGTAATAAGGTTGTCCATGATGACTATCAAAACTATTACCCCTTTCACTAAACATTGGTTCAGACCATTCATGATTTTATTTGTCTTTAAGGAAATTATTCAAAATATGATTGATTCCAAGTTGGTAAAATTAGGAAAGCCACTTGCACATGTTACATGTGTTTCTACTACCATTCCATAGGAGGAATGGAAAATCATGACCAAAACTAGTATTCTGGTCACATCCCCACCAGAGTTTTTTATGATATGAAAAATAATGGGAAAAACCTTCAATGAGAATATCAAGAGTATAAAAATGAACCTATATTCTTTAAGAATCATCTAGACCCAATTGTTTAATGAATATCAACTGCAGGAGGGTGAAACTATTTAGCCAACCCAAGAGAGTGGGAAGTCTAAGTCATAATAACCCACCAAGGATAGAGGAACCATCAACCCCTATTCAATAGCACAATCTACCTACCTCAAAAGATTTGGATACTAAGGAAAATTATACAGAATAACCTTATTCTAGAAAATGTATAACTTTGTCTCAAAATAATGACATATTTAAATAATTGGACCTCATGCCAGCCAAGAATTCAATCTTAGATTCTCTCAATTTATTGAAAGACCTATGAGAAGCCCTCATAGAGGCCTTGATAACCCCTTAAGAGTTCAAATATAGGGGTAAAACTACTGAAGTTTATCATGTAGTGATCAATCCTATGAAATGACACATGATTACTTCTTTCATAGAGCATGAAAATGATTCCATTATACAAGGAAATATTAGTCCCTTGTATATGTTTGGTAGGCTAGATGATATTGACATTATATGATATTTTATTGATAATAAATAATGATTCAACCTCATTCTAGTATGAATGATTTATTGATTGTGTTACAGTGAAACTAATTTGTCTTCATCCTCCATGACACTCTAGGTTTATAACAAGAGATAATAAAATCCCATTGTCCAAATCAATATTAGGACCCAATTCAAGGACCTTGTACCTAAATCTGAATTCATGGTCATTCGGCAGGATACCGATTTCAACATCCTTCAAGGAAGTCCTTGGTTGCATCATCATTCAATTATCCCTTTTTCATACCACCAATGTCTCTAATACTATATCAACAGACAGATAAGAACTTTTCATGGTGATAAATCTTCATTTGAGTCTTTTGAATCTCAATATATAAATGTAGGATTTTTCTGGAGGGAAGGAAAAAAACCCATGAATGATGATTTTCCTTGGATTACTACCCCAAACGATCATGAAATGAACATGGATAACCAATTTAGAGATATTGGTGTTGAATATGTATTTCCCATCATCCAAAATTGAAAGTATGAGTTCATATTTGGGTATGTTCACATTGAATTTGATAATATCAGTTACCTTAATTGAGCAGGAAAATATAATAGAAGTCTTTGACCTCCACAATGATGGAAACAACCCATGTGAGAATGCCCTTTTTTTCCATCTAGTGCTTCAAAAGACCTCAACATTTTCAGTTGGGTCAGAAGAAGATTTTATATCAATGGTTTGGAATGAGAATCCCCGTATCCCATATTTTGAATGTCAAAATGATGATTCATATCCAAGATTCTAATACCCCTCCATCACCCATTCCCTTTAGGATTGGTATAGAGGAATAAGTGGAATAAGAAGTGATGATCATCAAATATTAGCCTACATCATTCAAGAAGGAATTTTTACCACCATCAATGAACTATGGTGGATCAATTTGGGTATAAAGGAAGATTAATGACCCACACTGATCATCATAACCACGTCCCCTGATGAACAAGAGGAATACACCTCCTTATAAAGTATCCCTAGAATGTGTTCTCCAACAACTAAATGGAAATGATGGGACTTGATCCCAATGTGGCCGTCCACCATTGGGGTTTCCAAATGATCATCACAATTACAAGTAAGATTAAAGAATAATTAATCCAACTCATGCTTCCAATGTAGAAGTTGACGATGATAAAATCATCAAGGAAAAATTCATTTAGTAAGTCCAGTATCAGAAATGGATAGCCAATATTGTCCCATTTTAAAATAAGCATGGAAATATCCAGGTTTTCATCGACTTTAGAGATCTAAACCATAATTTTCTAAAATATGATTTCCCAGTTCTGATTATAGAACTTATGATTGAAATAATGGATAACTATTAAGCTCTCCCCTTTATGGATGGATATTCCAGATACAACCAAATCTAGATGGCCCATAATGATGAATATTACACTTCTTTTAGGTCACCCCTAAGAAAGTACTATTACTAGGTGAATCATTTTGGTTTGAATAATTCCAATGATACATACCAATGTTCCATACATTTTATTTTCAAAAAATTCATAGGAAAGTCTTTTGAATGCTATGTTGATGATTTGGTGGTGAAATCCTAGTAGTGCTATGATCATCTCACTAATATTGGGACCTTTTTTAACAAGCTAAAATTACATATCTTAAAATGAATCACTTGAAATGTGATTTAGGTATTACCTTATGAAAGTTTCTTAGCTACATGGTAAGACATTTTAACATTGATGTTGAACCTAATAAGACTAAGGCTATCATAAACATGTCACCTCCTCAAAAAATTGAAGAGTTCCATATACTATAAGGGAGTCTAGCCTACATATTATGCTTTATAGTGAATCTGATGGGAAAATGAATACCCTTCCCCAAAATAATAAATAAAGGATCCACTTATTAATGGACCAATGAATTTTAAGAATCATTGAAAATATTAAGAAGTATCTTTTTAGTTTACCAGTGTTAATTACCCATGTCAAAGGAAATCCACTAATTTTGTTTATGACAACATTAGAGAAATCCACGAGCACTTTACTCATGTAGAATAATGATATCAGAAGTGAGAATAACTTATATTATCTCAGTATAACCATGATCAATACTGACACTCAGTATTCAAACATTAAGAATATTTTCCTCTCACTATTTTTTGGGGTTAAAAAACTAACACAATACTTGAAATATCATAAGATCCATTTGATCTACTGTAACAGCTTACTTAAATAAATACTCATATGCCTTATGATAACAAGGCACTTGGAATGGTGGGAATTCATATTATAATAGTTTGACATTCGGTTCATACCAAAGAAGGTGATAAAAGGATAGACACCAGTAGATATCCTCACAGAACACCCCTCTATAGAAATAATTCCTTTGAATAATGAATTTTCTGATGAATAGATATTGTCTTTTCAAAGTGGCCCCCATACATGAGATATGTACTTCTATGGTGAGTCCATAATCTGAATAGGTATGAGAATGTAAGACCCTAAGCTTAATAAATTTGTGTTGGGTGTCATTATTATCTCTTAGGTAAAGGATGTTCTACCTTACTCCTTTCTGTTTTTGGAATGCTGGACCAACAATTAGGTGGAGTACCAATCCATCATAGAAGGTATTTAACTATCATTGAGAATTCCAATGGACCACCAGAGGATCAAAGGAAATTCAGAGTTGGTGATCAAACAGATCAATTGTGATTATTCTATTCGAAAGGAAGAGATAATCCCCTAGCTTGACTATTTGTGGTGGTTGATGACATAATTACCTTAAGAGTGAACATTAACTCACATCCCATTCTTACAAAATTAAAAGGAAGATGACATGGAAAATAAGTCTACAACTTTGTAAGATCTAGATAGAGATGAAATATTCATCAATATTATGCACTGCATAATGGTATCACTATTTATTTGTGACAACATGGAAGAGATCAATGAGTTCAATTCCATCCCTAAACTAGAAAATCTTTCAACTGGTTGGATGATTCCAATAATGGAATACCTCCAAAATGGGGTTCTTATATTGGATAAAGAAATAAAATAGAAAATATGATGGTGGACACTCAACTTTACCCTTTATGAAATCCCAAATCATCAGATGATCCTCTATAAATGGGGCTTTGATGGAGTCCTCCCTAGATGTATTGATGGAGAAGGGACTATTGTCATTATAAAATAAGTACATATCAGTGGATTTGGTTCACACCAGTCATCTATCAAGCTTTCTCATCAAACTAGGAGGCTCTAGTATTTATGGAATTCAATGATGTAGGATTTCATGAAATTCACCAAAAAGTTTCATTCCTTTCAAGTGAATTCCAACTTCATCCATAAACCCTTGGAGTTATTTCACACTAAAAAATACTCCTAGCCATTCTCCATACAAGGTATTGATGTGTTGGTACCATACCCTCATCTAAAAATAAGCAGTTCTTGTATATCCATACAACTACCAAATTATTTTCTAAATGGGTCGTGGTAATCCCCCTCATGGAAGTTGGGATAAATAACATCATCAATTTCATGAATTCCTATATCATAACCATATTTAGTGTCCTAAAAAAATACTAATGGACAACGACACCAATTTATAATATTCCAAACTGAAAAGACTGTACTAGTAGTATAACATTGATTCCAATCATTCATCTCACTATCATTCAATGATGAACAAATAGATAGAGGATTTCAATAAAACTCTATAAAATGGTGGATAAAGATAATAAATCTTTTCCTAATAAATTTATGCATACCTTGTGGGATTACCATACTATAACTCAAACTTACATGTAAGAAAACCCATATTCACTGGCATACAGGATAGAATCATCCCCTATCATCAATTCCTAATTTCCTTTACTTATCATTTACATCTGCGATTAGTTATCCATAGATGAGAAGTATAAAAAGTGACTAGATGAACTGTAATGGATATATCAGAAAATATTACATAACTTTCACTATTTAGATAACCCCAAGGATACTTGGGAAGAAACCTCAAAACCTATAACCCAAATGAGAAGGATCTTACATTATTCATTAGGTCTACTCCAATGGTTCACACTCATTGATCACCATGGATGGGATCACATCAAACCTCCCAAAAATTCTAGGTTTCTCAAGTGTTAATTCTCTTGAATTTCTAGTCCGATCTATATGAATTTAAACTAAGAATCCCAACATACTCAGCACTTGACATTATACTGTAGCCATAAAATATTTGATAAAAATGGGATGCTTCAAATGGTAAATGTGAGATAGTCCAAAAACAACATCCTAGTCGTATGAATCTAAACTATAGGAAAAAATCCATGTTATAAGATGTTAAAATATACGACACCACATCCTTATCATAAGACATTAAACTATATGGTTAACATTGATTTTGTATGATGTAAAACTACATGTTATTAGGACCCTCACTTGAGAGGACCTCTTTTCTTAGTTCTTATTTCTCACTATATCAACCTTTTCTTTCAGAACGACATGTGGCTTGATTCTCACCCCAAAGAGATGTTTAGTGATGCATAGATATCTAATTCTTGGCCTAGCCAAAAAATAAAAAATTCCTCCTCCAAGAATATGGGCTAGACCTGTATAGGGAACCTTTTCTAGAACTATGTGTGGATTTATTCTTATTTCCATAGGATATGTAGTGACACCCAGATCTAAAATCCTAGGCCCATCTGAAACATAAAAATATTCCTCTTTATTCTTCATAATACTCCCATCCATATATGATATTTCATAATTGGTTCCCTCATTCACAAGATCATGGTTGAGATGAAATGTTTCCTCCCTTTCATACGAGTCATATCTGTGAAAGGAAATTTCCACCAATTCATATTCAATGCTGATCTAAATTCTTTTTTCATGCTCAAACATCTCCCATTCACAAATCACACTCTATGTCTTAGGATCTTCCATTCCCCATAAGCTTTCCCTAGCCACTAGCGACATAGGTATATAAATACAAAGGAAAAATTTGTTTTAACTATGTATACTATGCCCAATATGGATCTATATAATGTGTTTCCCCAATGTGTCCCACAAACCATAGGCATATTCTTCCTTAGGTGAAATTTCTAATGTGTTTGTATACCCTGAAAAAATCATACTGAAATATATTTTTCAAAAATGGTCCATGATCATTCCTTACATAATTATCCCATATCAATTTCTCATATATGAGATCTATGCGATCATGGTTTACAACTTCCACTCTTCACATCTAAAAAATGTATGATTATTCTTAGCTGGACCACCATGGAATGAAAAATCTTGAGGTACACATTAGAAAAAACACTTGATTGAAGGTTTGGAACAATTTGAATAATTCTATTTCTTCTCTTGTTTCTCACATCAATCATGACACACATAGTCTTATTTATTTTATAATATTATACCAATTTACATGGTTAAGTCATGCTACAACTATAATTGAACATCGGTCCTTGTCACATGACCTTAAACAGAACGACTGGTCCTGGATGTTAGAACTTAAAAGGAATTAAATTGGTCAAATTTGAATGACCTTAAACTCTATCCACATAGATGTCTGAGAACTATGACATTATACTAGGTATAAATACCAATGTGATCTTCAATACTAGTACTTGGGATCTTTACTCACATCAGGTTTTCTCATTCCCCTTACTGGATATACCACATCACTGACCAATTTGTGTTGAAGGTATAGGACCTTAAATTATAGAAATACTATATCATAGTCACATGATTTTAAACTAAAAGGAAACATTAATTTCATAATATGTTAAGCTATACAAAACCTCATTCTTTACATAATATGTTAAACTGCATGGTTGACATCCCTTTCTCATGATGTAAAACTGCATGATACTGTGGCCCTTACTTGAAAGGAACATCCTATTTTTAGTGTTGGTATCCTATCACATTAGTTTATTTTTTAGAAACTTCATGTGGCTTCATTCCTATCTTTATGTGATACATAGTGACTCTCATATCCTATATCCTATCCCAACCACCATATGATAAAAAAATCCCTTTCCTTATATGAGAACTTGATTAGTGTGGGGAACTTCATCCTAGAACTATGTGTGGCTTGATTCTCACCCTAACGAGATATGTAGTGATGGTTGGATATCTCATTATAGGCCAAAAAAAATTCTCCTACACAAGTACATGACTAGTGAAAGATATTCCAATATGTGTTCTTTCATTTATGAACCCATGATTGAAGCAAATCCCCCCTTCCTTAAATTTGAATCAGATTTATGTAGGTAATTTCTTATCCATAGACAACCCCAGTCTGAATGCCTCCATATTCTATGGATGCCTCCCTTGCAAAAAACATAGTACATATCTTGAGAAACTCGGATTCCCACAAACCTTATGTAGCTATAAAAAATAAAAGCATCTTAAACCAAAGGAAACCTTTGTTTTGACTATGTACACTACACCCAATATCGCTCTGCATAATGTGTTCCCCCAAAGTGTCCCATCAACTAGAGGAATCTTCATACTTAGGAGACATTCCTCTCATCTCCATATCCCTTGAAAACCACTACTAAAAAATACTCCTTTAACAAAGCTAGCAAAAAATGGTGATAAATTTTCCCTTTATCAATGATTTATTTTTATCTCTAGTAAAGTTCTTGAATAAAATGAAATAATTAAAAAATAAAAAATAAAAATGAGTAAATTAAAAAAATATTAAAAAATTTATTAATTAAATATTTATTTATAAAAATGAATAAATTTAATATACTTATATATAAATTATAAATTTTAATAAATAATATATATTAAATATATAGTAATGAAAATGATTAAAATGAAACAATTTAAAAAATAAAAAATAAAAATGTGTAAATTAAAAATAATATTAAATATTTTATTAATTAAATAACTATAGATAAAAATTAATAAATTTAATATACATATATATAGATTATAAATATTAATAAATTTTATATAATGAAAATGGGGTAGGCGGTGAGAGTTTCTCTCTTTGGTTCACGTTGGTGAATAGGGTTTTCTACTTTGATCCTGCTTCGCTTCAACTTATGGCTGAGTGTTTTCTCTTGATGGGGAGATTTGACTCTCATAGCCCTTTTAGTGTCAATATGGAGTCCTGAAATCCCATATGTGGTGAAGAAACAATGGTGGACGAATGTGCGACAAAATATTACTTGTTTATCTATGAAGGATTGACTGCACCTTCTATTCATTGAAAGGGAAATGCGACCCATTTCAAGGAAGACCCAATCATGGTTTTAGAATGCTTCAAAATAGTTGATCATTCTATTATTTCTCACCTCGTTTTACCTAGGGGTTCTAGTCTAATGAAAATTAAGGATATGATTGAATCGATATCGACTATTTGGGGGGATACTTCTTGGAAATGCATATCACAATGTCACAACTTCTACCACATGCTCTTCCCTTCTGATGAATTGAAGATGATGGAATGGGTTTTTGGCTTGATCTCACTTTAACAAGGTATGATTCACATTTGAGAATGGGATCAAAAATTAAATCTATTTGAATTCGGTAAATATTTTTTGAAAATTTGGGTGAGGGTATATGGTCTTAACTGGATACTCTATCACCCTTAAATTCTTTATGATATTGCAATGTCAATTGGTGTTCCGATCAAAATCGACAAACAAATAGAGATAGAAATATTTGGTCATTTTTCCTGGTTTTTGGTTGATTTTGATATAGGTTCTTATTTAGTTGACCACGTTATGATTTCTACTGATGATGAAAAACAAGACATAATAATTGTGTATGAGAAAATACCAAAGTTCTATATGGAATGAAATGTGTTTAGAAATGGACTTTCAAATTGTAGGAGAGATGTTGTTTGTAACTATTGTCCTATGTGAGGAGATGAGGCCACTGCATGTATTAGGAAGTATAAGAATTTAAATTTTCACAATTTGTTTTGATGAAACTGCCTATGAAAAGCCTCAATTTGGAGGATATGAAGGAAATAAAATTTTCTAGAATGAGTTAACTGATATTGCTATGAATGGATATTTAAATACTAGACAAAATGACTCTACTGGTGTTAATACACAGACAGATTCATCAATACGGATGGCTATCACTCCTCAATAAAAAAGAACACAAGTGTTCAGTGATCCTTCCTCTACAGTGATGGTGATACTCAATAGTAGAACTAAGAAGGTGATACATGATGAAAATGTGGAGGATATTTCTAAGCGTAAGAAGAAAACCTAGGCTGATATCTTGGTTGAAGAGGAAAATTCACATGATGATGGTGACACTTCAATTGGCATGTATTCTGATGTTGGATAGGAACATGTGGTGGACATCAATACTCATTAAATATTTGTGGGAAATTATCAAAATTTATTAAATGAGAAATATATTCAAGTGGTATTTGACAAAGAATTATTTTATGAATAGTTTATTTCTTCTAGAAGTCACAAAGGTAAGCTAAAAATAAATGTTGATTCTCTAATGAAGGTTAATAATAAAAAAGAAGAAACTCCAATCCAACCTAATGTTAGGAAATTAAATTCCTTGGAATCTGAAAAAATGAAAGAAGTAATAATATATGTGGATGGTGGAGGATCGATCTCTTATTTTCAATTACATGAAGTGCATGTTGCAACCTCAAAATTGTTTTATGTGCTTGAATATCATAAAGAAATTGCAGGGAAATCCAGAAGAGATTATGATGATGTTAAACTCACCCGGGTGGTCAGTTCACAAGGTCCACAGGGGGGATGTTGTTACAAACATTCCAGAGGACCAGGAAAAAAGAGACAGTAGAGGGAAATACTTCTAAATTGATTTCTCTTGTAGGAAATATAAATATGGATGATGAATCCATAGTGGAAATATCAAATGTCAATAATAAGGAGCTAACCCCTATAGAGAAGAGAATATCTAAATAGAGGAGGCTGAACTTGAAGGTACTTGACAACAAGTTAAGTCATTGAAGAAGGTTCATCATCCAAGAAGTTGTGGTAGAGGATGTGGCCATGTTGACTGGCTTGCTAAGGAATAATTTCAACCAAAGGATCCTGATTCGGATGAAGATATTGAAAATATACTTGATCCATAAGAAAGATCAACCAAGAATTACTCTAGGGGTCATAACCGAGGATGAGGATGTGGTTTAGGAATAAATGGGAAGGCCTTGCAGGAAGAAGAACACAAAATTGGGTTAATGATTAAGAAAAAACCCTCGATTGACTATTGAAAAGTGTTGCTTTATAAGTCTCTATCTCTCTATGTATTTATTTTTCTTTCTTTTTATCAACAAAAGGGACTTCACCCCTAACTATTTTTAAAAATAAATAGTATATATTTAATATAGAGATATATAATGAATAAATTTTAAAAATTAACCAGTAAAATTAAAAATGGATAAATTGTAATATTTAAATAAAATAATTAAAAATGAATAAATTACAAAATCATTAAAAAAATTATTAATGAAAAAATTATTAATCAAAATGAATAAGTTTAATATATATATTAATTAAAAATAGTAATAAATAATATATATTAAATATAAATTTAGAAAATGAATAAAATGTAATAATTAAAAAAAATATTAATGTCTTATTCATTTTCAATGGTTTTTACACATAATTTTCATTAATACATTTAATATAGAAATATATTCATATATATTTCTATATATACATATTTGAATATATATAATTTTTCCAAAAATATGATTTATATAATACAAAATATTTATGCTTTACATTAAATAAGTCATATATTTAGTGAAGAATGATTTCTAATTAAAAACTAATATTAATTAAAAATACCAACTAATTACATCGAGTAATAGAAATAATTTAATGTCGTTTTAATTTTCAATTTAACATATATCAAACGTGTGTTACATTGATTTCACATACATATATATAATTGATGCATTTTTATATACAGCACATAAACACAAATATTTACGTAATTAATGAAATCTTATATAGAAAAACATAAAACTAATATTTATGTAATTTATTTAAATTTTAGCATTCATTTTAGAATTTCATTATGTTTTCAATCAGTAAATTATATTTATTTTTAATATTATTACAGTTAGGTATTAATTCATTTCTAATATTTTTTATTTTTTTTTGTGAATTTAATCATTGTATATTAGTTGTTTATATATATATATATATTTAATGTGTTATAATATTTTTAATATTTATTCATCTTTATTTCAATATATATATATATATATATATTTTAATAATTTATAATTAATTAATAAAATTTATCCATTTTTTCAATATTTTTAATGTGTACTCATTTTTAATTATTCAATTTCACTCATTTTTATCATGCATGAATTTAAGATTATATATTCATTAATAATGTTAAAAATATATTTGTAAATAAATATCGATAAATAAATACATTTATAAATGCATATTTACTATATTTATAAATTTATATATTTATAATATAAATAAATAAATATCATTTAATTTTATTATAATTATAAATAAATAATTATATATATTTAAAAAATTATAAAATTATAAAAATTTATTTAAATAGTGAATATATTTACTATAATTCTATTTATATTTATATTTATATTTATATTTTTATATATTTATTAAATATATATATATAAATATATATAATTATATAAATATATATAATTATATAAATATATATAATTATATAAATATATAAATATTATATTTAAAAAAATTATTTAAATAATTATAAATAAATAATTATATATTTAAATAATTATTATATTTCTATATTTATATTTATATTTATATATATTTATTAAATATAAGTATATATATTTATATAAATATATATAATGATATAAATACACATATAATTTTAAAATTATAATAAATATATTTAAATAATTAATATATTTACTATATTTATATTTACAAATATTTATTAAATATAATTATAATTATATAACTATATATAATGATATATATATTGTAAGAACCCAAATCTTCTTTTCTGGTATGTTTTTGTTTTTTTTGGAGTTTTTGAGAAAAGAGGAGTTTCTGGAAATTTCTGAAATACACGCCGTGTACTTTATGAGTACACACCGTGTACTCCTTTGTCATGCAAGGCTGTGTGCTGGCCGTGTCCGGGCCACACACACAGTGTGTAGGGATGATGTGGAGGCTGCTTAAAGCAGAGTACGGAAAAGACGAGTACACACCGTGTACTCAAGAAGTACACGTCGTGTATTTTATTTATTTTCATTAAACGGACCGGGGTCGCGTCTTAAGCACAAAATCATCTTCTTCTAGGTCCCGTTTAACCGAGAGACAGCGTACGGCCGTGGAACTTATTTGGATCCCCGAGCCTCCATCCTTTCTCCGAATCGACCACCATCGATTGCATTGGAACCGCAACGGTAAGCTCTTCCTTTCCCTAGATCTTCATTTTCCAATTCCTCCTTTTTTTCAAGATATCATGGGTTTAACGTAGTGTGCATTTTCGTAGATCTATGATGTTTTAAGGAGAATCAAGCCTTGTGGTTCAAGTATATTGATCTCCTAACATCAAGGTAGGTGGTTTGTGCCTTACCTTTCGAAGTCCTTGAGTTTTATGTGCAAATTCCACCAATACCCGTGAACGGGGTATTGTGTGTTTACCTTTTTTCCCCTGTTGCTTTCCTGCCTTTCTTGTATGCTTGTGTAGAGGTAATTTGATCATGTTTGAGGATAATTTCTATGCTTGGATGTTTTTACCATGCCTTGTTCTTGTTACAACCTTTGGTTCTTGTTAGCCTTTGGCTATTATACCTGTTTTCCATGCCTTGTGACTGTAGGATGGAATGATATTCTTGACATGCTTTCTATGTTGTAGACTGGTTATCCAAGTATCTCTATAGGTGTACTTTGTCCTTATAGCATTATTATGAAATGACCGGAATGTGACCGTGATAACCTGGTGCTATAGACTATACGGGGATAGACCGAGTGAGCTTCCTCAGAGAGTCTTGGACATTATAGACTATAGGGGGTAGACCGAGTGAGCTTCCTAGAGAGTGTTGGATATTATAGACTACAAGAGGGTAGACCGAGTGAGCTTCCTCAGATAGTCTTTACTTGTTTGAATTTCCTATAAACCATTCCAGGCTAGAGGAGGAATTTACCGAGCGAGCTTCCTCAGAGAGTCTATGATAGACCTGAGACTATAGGAGGATAGAACGAGTGAGCTTCCTCGGAGAGTTTCTAGACCTTGGGGCTATAAGAGGGTTAGACCGCATGATCTTCCTCAGAGAGTCCCTAACTACCCTAGACTATAAGGGGGATTGACCGATCGAGCTTCCCCAGAGAGTCTTATATTTTTCGTATGACCAAACCAGAGGGGTTAGGATGAGTGCACTGCCCAGAGGGTTGTTGGTACTTCTTAGATAGTACCAGAGGGGTTGGCTGTGAGTACTTCCCAGAGGGGTTCCTGTTGTGGTTATCTGTTTGCTTCTCTGCTTTTTGTTGTTCTGTGGATTTATTACTATTGTATATAGTCCTGTTACTGCTTACTATTTACTGCCTGCTGTTTACTATCACTATTTACTACTTACTATGATATTACCTGCCATATACTCACTAACTATTTGGAACAGATCTTCGGGTGGTTTCCTATTGGGATTTAGTCTCACACCCTATTTGGGACATGCTTTTAGGCCCAAAAAGACTATGTTGTTGCAGGTATAGATAAGGGAAAGCGCCCTTTGACTTCTGGTACCTGATTGATTTGGAGCAGGAGAGCATGGGACCGAGCCGAGGCTTGTGATGCTGAGGAGTTTCTTATCTATTTTTCTTTTGTACTTTGGTTTAGTATTGTGTTCAACATTGTGACTTGTTTGGATGCTTTCCTAGACATATTTATTGTGCATCATTTCAAATATACATGTGTGCTCTAAGTGTTATAGTTTTAGTCTTCCTATTTTTATTGTTGATGGATATTTACTGCTTCCGCTATTGTATGCTTTGTTTACTTCCACTGTGTACTCTTCCAATGAGGGAATAGTTTCCCCACTATCACACCCAAGGCCCTCGCTGCTAGTCGGCAGCCTCTGGTATTTGGGGAAATGTGCTTGAGGCCACATGACCAACCGGGTACGGGGCACCTCTAGGTGGATTCTAGAACCGGGACGTTACAAAGTGGTATCAGAGGGATTATTTTCTCTTGACTTACTGTTTGGAGCCTATAGCCAGGGATAGGACGGATTAAGTACTTGGTAATAAGCTGTGCCTGGGAGTAGCTAACCTGTGTACAGGGAAAATCCAATCTACCTTATTTATTGCAGTTTTCTGGTTTTGAGATTTTACAGTTGATATGATTTCACCTAGAGTGATTCACATGCCTTGTGTTGTTACTGTTGTTGCTATTGCGGTTCTATTTCTGTCGCAACCTGATGAGATGAGGGTATTCTATCTCATGCATCATATAAGAACTTGTTATATATCACATTCCATGCATTCTTGCCATGCCATTTAGGGTTCATTAGCGATTTCATGTTATTGTGATAGACGTTGTGTAGATTATGCATGCTGTTGTGATAGATGCTTTGGTAGAATCTCTACTGTTTGATAGAGAAATTATTGTATTGTACCTTTACTTAAATGAACACCAAATTTTGATTCTTGAGGTGTTATGGGCCCTCATGAATTGGATTTTGGTGGATTATTGACTAGTTTACCTTGTTTTGATATGTAGGAGATGTCAAGCTTTGATTCGCGGGGAGTATGGGCACTCACAGATTGGAATTTGGAACCTCCATGTTTTTTTACAGTGTTTTCTGGGCTTCGGTGTAGTTTCTGAGCTACTGCCCAGAAAAAACCAGAATACATGGAGTGTACTTGACTACACGCTGTATAGTTTTAAACCGTGGCACTGACTGTGTGAGCAGAAAAATGGGGTTGTGAAACATCTTTAGGAACATGCCGTGTATGGTAGTTACATGCCGTGTAACAGTGAGCAGTGTACCCGGCCATGTCACTAACAACACGTGTCAGAAAAGCTCGTGTCGTACACACCGTGTTTGGTATGAACACGCAGTGTAGCCCTATTCCAGGTACCCGGACATGTCACGAACAACACGGGTCAGTGTTATCTTCTCCTATAAATGCCATGTCTGTTCGGAACACACCGTGTAAGGGTTAGCCGTGTAGCCAGCCGTGTAACTAACAACACGGGTCGCCGAAAACTTTTCTAGTACACACCGTGTCCTTAGTGAACACGCCGTTTAGTCTAGGGTTAAGAGGACCAGGTGGGTTTCTCGTGTAAAGAGACTCGGGCAGGGGAATAGAGTTCAAGTACACGCTGTGTGTGGGGAAAACATGCCGTGTAGTCTGGGGTGTTACACGACCAGAGGTGGAAGAAATACACGCCCATGTGAATGGATTAAGATAACACGCCGTGTAGTTGTTATACATGATGTGTATTCGTGTTTTGTAAAACTTGAATGTTTCTTTCTTCTGTTCCCATCTTGTACTCTAGTGTTCTCTGTCCTTGATAAATCTGATCTAAGGTGTGCTTTGATCTTTTAGAGCTATGCCACTGAGACGTCCTCCGGTTGTATGTCAGCTGCCAGATGGTGATCAAACACCAGATATGGCCGATCAGGGACCTCCTGCAGATCCTCTTGCTGTGCCAACCTTGGCACTAGCAGTTATACCCATTGCAGGCGCTGATGCGCAGTTCAGGGAGGACTTCCTGGGGATGATGCAGACCTTTCAGGGAGCGCCGCCTCCTACCCCATCCATGGATGAGTTGACGCGAGTTTTCCAGCAACAACATCCTCATACTTTCTTAGGGGATGGAGGGCCCCAGGCTGCTGAGTCATGTCTAGAGGCTACACAGATTATCTTATATCATCTAGAGGTAACTTCAGAGAGGAGGGTGAAGCTCGCTACCTATATGCTACGAGACTCCACCAAGAGGTGGTGGGATATGATCTCACAGGCGGGGCACCAGAAAAATATGGCTTGGGAAGAGTTTAAGCGCATCTTCTATGAATTTTTCTACACAGAGACTTTGAGGGCCGATCAAGCCCGGGATTTCATGAGTCTAGAGCAGGGTACTCTTTCTGTTATGGAGTACTCATCTCGTTTTACCGTGCTGCAGCGCTTCATGCCGATTCCAGCAGGTGATGAGTTGTTCCTTTCTTGAAAGTTTGAGGATGGTCTCAGGCAAGAGATCTGTTCCTAGGTGAATATCTTCAGGTTGACTTCAATATCCTTTATCGTCAACCCGGTGCTGATCACTGAGCGCAATCTAATAGATTCTGGAGCAGTGAGCTAGGACGGTTCGACATCTAGAGTCGGTGTTCCTTCTACTAATAGTAGGAAGCGCCGCAGAGAGTATACTCAAGGAGATCAGAGTATACGAGATGTATCTTCGGGCATCCAGGTTTTATACTACCAGTGTGGTAGGATGGGGGATACTAGGCCTCAGTTCTAGAGAAACCCTATGGAGTGCTGATCTTGCGGCAAGATGGGCCACCTTTAGTGTTTTTGTCAGATCTTATCTCCTACAGCTGGTGGTAGGGGTTCTTCTATGAACCCGCATTCAGAAAATGCATCACCAGTTTCTCACCAGTCTGGGAACTGGAGTTCTTCCGGCCGTTCAGGCTGAGGTAGAGGTCGCGGCCATGGTGGTCAGTCACCAGGTCACCAGCGACAACAGAGTGGGTCAGCTCAGAGTGGTCATCCATGGGTGTAGGGTTGCGGCACCGGCGAGACTTTGGTCGTGGAGCATAACTATCATGAGCAGGATCCCGACCCTTCTACATTTCGAGGTACAATCTTAGTAGCCTCAGTTTTATCTTCATCTCTTTCCGATACTGGTAATTTGCATAGTTTTATCTTTGTTTCTATTGTGGTGAGCCTTGGGATCTGTATCTTTTTGTCTGCTGACATGTTGACTCTTGATACACCTTTGGGAATGAGGAAATCTAGCGTACGTCAGTGGAGAGAGTGCCCTCTTGGGGTTTCAGGGTGTCACTTCTTATGGGACCTCTATGTCCTAGAGATGACAGGCTATGATGTCATTCTCAGTATGTACTGGTTATTTCCCTTCCAGGAAGTCTTCGATTTCTATCACCGTAGGGTGAGTTTCGTATCACTAGAGGGAATATATTTTCTTCATAGAGGCGAGTGGGACATCCATGTGGGTAGAGCTGGACCCGAGGATCATAGGCTAGGAGGAGTTACATCCCAGATTTCCAGTCTTTATCTAGATGACCAGGGGACTTCACAGTTAGGCTTTCCTCCAGTGGTGGATCATTTCAGGGATGTATTTCCATAGGAATTTTCAGGTTTTCCTCTGGAGCGTGAGGTATACCTCTCGATTGAGCTCATGCCAGGAGCGGCACCAGTGTCCATTCCTCCTTATAGGATGGCTACACCTAAGTATCAGGAGCTCAAGAAGCAGTTGGAGGAGTTGCAGGCAAAGGGTTTCATCTGACCCAGTACTTCTCCATGGGGTTCTCCAGTCCTGTTAGCGAAGAAGTCAAATGACACCCTTAGGCTTTGCGTGGATTATCGAAAGATGAACCAGTTAATGGTCAAGAACCGATATCCCTTGCCAAGGATTGATGGACTCTTTGATCTGCTTCGAGGAGACCGAGTGTTCTCGAAGATCGATTTGAGGTTCGGTTATCATCAGTAGCGCGTTAGACCATCAGATATACCTCTTACATCCTTCAAGAGTAGGTATGGTCTATATGATTATACGGTCATGCCATTCGGTCTCACGAATGTGCCAAAAACTTTTATGGAACTGATGAACCGAGTGTTCCATATATACTTGGATTCCTTCATGGTGGTTTTCGTAGATGAAATCTTGGTGTACTCTCACACTAGACACGACCATGATACCCATCTCGAGATCGTTCTGAGTACACTGAGATAGCATAAGTTATATGCTAGGCTCCCAAAATTCCACTTTTGGATGGATCAGATTCACTTCTTGGTTCATGTTATCTCAGAGACAGGAGTATCAGTAGACCCAGAAAAAGTGAGAGTTGTAATTTCCTAGGAGAAGCCAAAGAATTTCTTTGAGGTGCGGAGTTTTCTAGGGTTGGTTGGATACTACAGGCATTTCATACAGGACTTTTTACACCTAGAAGCACCGCTGATAGGTCTGAAAAAGAAAGAGGCGAAGTTCTTATGGTCAGGTTCTTGTGAGATATCCTTTCAGGAGCTGAAGGGGAGGTAGAAATCAGCACCGATACTAGTCTTTCTAGAGGTGGGAAAGATCTATACTGTCTACTGTGATGCTTCAGGTGTCGGGATGGGAGCTGTGCTTATGCATGGAGATGGAGTTGTTACGTATGGGTCTCGACAGTTGAGGACACACGAGAGGAACTACCCAACACATGATATGGAGTTGGAAGCTGTTGTTCATCCATTATGCTATTAGAGACATTACCTTCTAGGAGAGCACTTTGTGGTTTTCACCAACCACAAGAGTCTCAAGTACATTTTCACTCAACGTGATCTGAATCTGAGACAACACAGGTGGGTCGAGTATCTTCAGTCCTTCAACTTTGAGCTTGCCTAAACACCGGGAAAGGGAAATGCAGTGGCTGATGCGTTGAGCAGGAGAACTCAGATTCATGCAGTTCAGGAGGACAATAGTGAGTGTAAGCTTATGGATCTATTCTCTAATATGAACATGGAGGTGCATGACAGACAAGGACATACTTTTCTATCTTTTGTAGCTGTTACCTCTACCCTTCTTGATCAGGTACGAATGAGGCAGCTATCAGACTCAGAAGGCCTAGTCCAGCAGGAGAGTGTGTTAGGAGAGGACCCTCTTACTGGATGGACAGTGGGTGAGGATGAGATCTTGCATTTCCAGGGACGTGTATGGGTTCCAGCAGACATACGTGAGGATATGATGCAGGATTTTCATTCCTCAGTTTGGGCAGTTCATCCTGGAATCACCAAGATGTATCGTGATCTACACCACCAGTACTAGTGGCCAGGTATGAAGAGAGATGTTGCTGGGTTTTTCATGAGATGTTCTACTTGTCAGCAGGTGAAAGCGGAGAATCAGTGACCAACAGGGCTTTTGCAGCAGTTACCCATTCCCGAGTGGAAGAGGAATGATGTCGCGATGGACTTCGTGACTGGGTTACTGAGGTCACCTTAAGGAAGTGATGCTGTTTGGGTTGTCATTGACAGGATTACGAAGGTTGCTCACTTCTTTCTGATCAAGGAGACCTTTAGTGTTAATGAGATGGGACTGTTGTACATTCGATAGATTATATGTCTGCATGGAGTTCCACACTATATTGTTTCAGACAGGGATGTACGTTTTACTTCTCGGTTTTGGAAGGGGCTTCATAAGGCTTTGGGTACACAGGTACTTTTTAGTATAACATACTATCCCCAGACAGATGGCCAGTCCGAGCGTATGATCCAAGTGCTTGAGGATATGCTCTGATATTTAATTCTAGACTTTGGAGGTTCTTTGGAGAAGCATATTCCTATAGTGGAGTTTGCCTATAACAACAGTTTTCAGGTGATTATTCAGATGGAACCTTATGAGGCTTTATATGGTAGGCCATGCCGATCACCTTTGTGCTGGATGGAGGTAGGAGAGACATCTTTTTTGGGAACTCATCTTGTTCAGGAGACCTCATAGCAGATAGAGTTGATTCGGAATAGGATGGCTACAACACAGTCTCGAAAGAAGTCTTATGCTGATCAGCGGAGATGACCTCTGGAGTTTGATGTCGGGGATTAGGTTTTCCTACGTGTCGCACCAAGGTTGGGACATAAGAGGATACCGAGATAGGGTAAGCTTTCACCACGGTAAGTCGGGCTGTTTGAGGTGTTGGAGAGAGTTGGGCTGGTTGCCTATCGGTTGCAGTTACCTCAGAGGTACCAGGCTATGCACGACGTCTTTCACGTTTCTCAGCTCCGACATTACTTTTTAGACCTGTCTCATGTCTTTCAACCTGAGGTGGTTGAGCTCTAATCGGATGCATCGTTTGAGGAGCATCCTATCTGGATTGTCGATCATAGTTTGAAGGTTCTCCATGGCCAGTCTATTCCTCTGGTACGGGGTCTATTGCAGCACGGGCGAGTACAGGATGAGACTTGGGAGAGGGAGGCCGATGTACGATCGCAGTGGCCGAAGCTGTTTGGGGTTTCTTCTTCTACGCCTCGTTAGGGAAATTCAGGGATGAATTTCTTTAAGGGGGGAAGTTTGTAAGAACCTGGATCTTCTTTTCAGGTATGTTTTTGCTTTTCATGGAGTTTTTGAGAAAAGAGGAGTTTCTGGAAATTTCTGAAGTACATGCCATGTAATTTATGAGTACACGCCGTGTACTCCTTTTCCGCACAAGGTTGTGTGCTGGCCGTGTCCAGGCCACACACACGGTGTGTAGGGGTGATGTGGAGGCCGCTTAAAGTGGAGTACATAAAAGTTGAGTACACACCGTGTACTCAAGAAGTACATGCCGTGTATATTTTTTTTTCATTAAATGGATCGGGGTTGCATCTTAACCCTAGAATCGTCTTCTTCTAGGTCCCGTTCGACCGAGAGATTCCTTACGGCCATAGAACTTCTCCAGATCCCCGAGCCTCCATCCGTTCTCCAAATCGCTCATCGTCGATTGCGTTAGAACTGCAGCAGTAATCTCTTCCTTTCCCTAGATCCTCGTTTTCCTATTCATCCTTTTTCTCAAGATATCATGGGTTGAACATTTTGTGCGTTTTCGTAGATCTATGACATTCTAAGGAGAATCAAGCCTCGTGGTTCAAGTATATTGATCTCTTAGCATCAAGGTAGATGGTTTGTGCCTTACCTTTAGAAGTCCTTGAGTTTTATGTGCAAATTCTACCAATACCCCTGAACGGGGTATTATGTGTTTACCTTTTTGCCCCTTTTGCTTTCCTGCCTTGCTTGTATGCTTGTATATATGTAATTTGATCATGTTTGGGGATAATTTCTATTCTTGGATGTTTTTCCCATGCCTTTTTCTTGTTACGACCTTTGGGTCTTGTTATCCTTTGGCCGCTATACCTGTTTTCCATGCCTTGTGACTGTAGGATGGAATGATATTCTTGACATGATTTCTATGCTGTAGAATGGTTATCCAAGTAGCTCTATAGGTGTACTTTGGCCTTAAAGCATTATTATACACTGACCAGAACGGGACCGTGAGAACCTGGTGCTATAGACTATATGGGGATAGACCGAGTGAGCTTCCTCAGAGAGTCTTGAACATTATAGACTACTGGGGGTAGACCAAGTGAGATTCCCAGAGAGTCTTGGATATTATAGGCTACAGGAGGGTAGATCGAGTGAGCTTCCTTAGAGAGTATTTACTTGTTTGAATTTCCTTTAAACCATTCTAGTCTAGAAGAGGAATTTACCGAGCGAGCTTCCTTAGAGAGTCTGTGATAGACCTGAGACTATAGGAGGATAGACCGAGTGAGCTTCCTCAGAGAGTTTATAGACCTTGGGGATATAATAGGGTTAGACCGCGTGATCTTCCTCAAAGATTCCCAGACTACCCTATACTATAAGGGGGATTGACCGAGCGAGCTTCCCTAGAGAGTCTTATATTTTTCGTATGACCAAACCAGAGGGGTTAGGCTGAGTGCACTGCCCAGAGGGTTGTTGGTACTTCTTAGATAGGACCAGAGGGGTTGGCTGCGAGTACTTCCCAGAGGGGTTCCTGTTGTGGTTAGCTGTTTGATTCTCTACTGCTTTTTTTTCTGTGGATTGATTACTGTTGTATATCATCCTATTTCTGCTTACTGTTTACTACCTGCTATTTACTATTACTGTTTACTTCTTACTGTGTTTTTACCTACCATATACTCACTGACTGTTAGGTACAGATCTTCAAGTGGTTGCCTACTGATATTTAGTCTCACAACCTATTTGGGACTTTCTTTTGGGCCCAAAAAGACTATGTTGTTGCAGGTATAGATAAGGGAAAGTGCCCTTCGACTTCTGGTACTTGATTGATTTGGAAGAGGAGAGCATAGGACCAAGCCGAGGCTTGCGATGCTAAGGAGTTGCTTATCTGTTTTTCTTTTGTACTTTGGTTTAGTATTGTGTTCAGTATTGTGACTTGTTTGGATGATTTCCTATACATATGTATCGTGAATCATTTCATATATACATGTGTTCTCCAGTTGTTATTGTTTTCATCTTCCGCTGTTTATTGTTGATGGATATTTACTGCTTCCGCTATTGTATGCTTTGTTTACTTCTGATATGTACCCTACCAATGAGGGCATAGTTTCCCCACTATCACACCCAAGGCCCTCGTTGCTAGTCGGCAACCTAGGGCGTTTGGGGAAATGCACTTGAGGCCATGTGACCTACCGGGTACGGGGCGCCTCTGGGTGGATTTCGGAACTGGGACATTACAGATATATTTATAATTATAAATAAATAATTATAAATAAATAATTATAAATATATTAGAAAATATATTTTTAAATGTATATTTACTATATTTATATTTATAAATAAAAAATATAATTTTTTGAAAGAGTATTTAAATAATTATTAATATATATATATATATTTAAATATTTATAAAATTATAGTAAATAAATAAATATATATATATATATGAATATATTTAAAACTATTTTTATTTATAATTTTAATTATAAACCCTTTATTAGCGTTAAGGTTTTAGTGCTGATAAAGATGCCTTCAATAAACATATATTCATTTAGTGGGTGATGCATTATTTTGACTGATCTCACTGGTGCACTGTCTGGAGAGGGGGACGATGAGACTTTCAGGTGCCTGCTTGGTTTTTTTGTTTCTTTTGAACTTGTTTGATCCACATAGCCAATGTTTTAAGGCTTTTCTCCCTTCTTGTAATGGGTTCCTCTTTCCCAGTTCCAAAAGAGGTCACTCTTTTTCATGATCAATAAAGGGGGCTTGACCCCCAACCATTGAAAAAAAAAATTTAGTGCTGATAAACGTTATCTTTATCAATAATTTTTTGGAAGCACTAATAAAAGTCTCCCTGATATATTTAAAGAACCCCAACCGCAACTAAATCAGTCATGATATCTCAAGATTCCGTAGAACTCCCCTGCTATCAGTGCTCATTTCCTCGAATCAAAGACTCAAATCAAGGCTTGAATCAAGTGTCGAACGAAGCCAATGCTTGAATCCAAGGATCGAATGAATCAAGGCTCAAACAAATCCAAGATTTTGTGATATCTCTACTTTATCTCGGACAAATCAAAACATGAATCCAGGGTATGTTATTTTATCCTCCTCCTTAGTCATTGATTTATTATTTGGGTTCCACATAAGGTGGGTTTGACTATATATTTTCCATCGCTGCTTTCCCTTCTTCTTCAAGCCTTCCACTCGCTGTTGCTAATGGTCTTGTATCATCTGTGATATCCTTAGGTAAGTGTATTTATGCTTTATATGTTCCCTAATTTGTTTCATGATCCTGGGTGTTTGAAATTGGTTTCTCTAAAATAAAATTGTTATTTGGGTTTAATTGGAGTTAAATATGCTTGTTTCTCAAGGTTATTATTGGATTGTAATTTATTTCCAATTTGGTTATTGTGAATTTTCCATTTTTTATCATCGATCAAAGGATAAATTATATTTTTTCCCAATAAAATATTTATGATAGTTTTCATTAAGTAATTTTGTGTTTGAAAATTATTTGATGCTGTTTATGAAATCTATTTGGGTAATGCATGAGTTCATTACATTGATTAATTGGGGTTTTGTTTGAGAAGTTTTCTTATTTTTTATTTTTTTTCTTATTTTATTTATTAATGTTCAGTGTTATGGATTTTTATTTTCATGTTTTATGATTATGCATATATGTATTGGTATATATATATGTATACATATTAGAAACATGCACATATTCACATTAAAATATGTTAATATTTTTATTGAGAGATATTTAGATATGTATGTGTGTAATTTCATATGTTTATAACATTTAAAAAATAGTATTCAAATTTAAACATATATATTAAATTTATTTTTTTAATATAGGTTTTTAAATCGGGGTTTTAAATTCTTTTTTTAAAAAATAGTTTTGAGATTACCAATTTTTTTTTTAAAATGGACTCAAGATAAATGATTTCTTTTCCAGTGAGCTTTCAAATGGATTTTTAAAAGGAGTCGTGGTTTTAATTGTGTTCTTAATTATGGGTTTTTTTATTAATGGAATGAATGATTTATATGTGTATGTTTTCTGGTTTTAACATGGGTGACTGTAGATAGGATGGTAAATATATGGGTACTACTCTAACTTAATTTTGGTATTATCCAAGGTTCGTTTTCAATTTCCTTGAGTATACCGGGTTGCATTACCTGTTTTGGTCACATAGCCGAATAGTATTATATGAGCAAGTTAGTTACCTTTAGAACATGTAGGTTAGAGATCCCCTCATGTGTTTTTTCTTATATTTGTGATATTATATATATTCATTTATACCACTTTCACTTTTATGTAAGGTTTTCATCATCACCCTTATTTAATTTTATTTCTTACATCTTATACACTTTAGTTTCTTATTTGGATTTATTTTATTAATTTATTTCGTTTTAGTTACATTTCATTATAGTAGGGTTTCCTTCATAGTTCCGTTTATTTAAAAACAAATCCAAAATGGATTTATAAATGTGTGTTTTTAATAAATAAGGACCGGTCCAAAGAAAATGATTTTCAAGTGATTATTTTCATTTAAAAGGAAAAAAATAAATAGTTTAATAAAGGTTTATAAATTATCATCTAAAATATTTTTCATTTTTAATGATTGATTTCCAGAAAAGAACATGGTCATATTTTATAAAAGAATAAAAAATATTATCCATATGTATTTCAAAATACTTTTCTTGGTAATTGATAAATAGTATCCTTTGTTTATAAAAAAGATAGTTTTGTAACAAGATTTTCACCCACATGAGGTAATGATCTCAAGGTATAAATGGGAAAACCTAACTAATTATATTCATGCCATTTCAACTCATGATTTAAAAATAAATCCGGGTTTACTAAATATACTCAAGATATCATAACATAAATATGTACCAAATTGTAATTTCCTTTCTAGAACAAAGGTCTAAGACAAGTAAATATTCAGGTCACTCTATCAAAACAAATCGAGGTAACATAACCTTATCATATGATATCTACATTCCTTTATGGATCTTAAAATTATTTGGATCTTATATAATTTCTAAGCATGAACTTATATAAATGAAAGAATTTAATTAATTAAAGAACACATGTAAAAATTTTAATTTCATAGAATAAATAATTTTAAAAAAAGTAAACATGTTTAACAGACTTTACAAAGTAAAACAAGTATAAATATATAATGTGAATAATACGTGTGATCTGGTATCCATCTCATCCTAACCAATATCATGAAAAAAATTTATTCGGTAATCCAATAGAAAAAATATTTCACTGAAAATGATCAGTTTCACCCATCAATGCACTATCTCATCGCTCAGTCACATTTCCTAAACAACTAAAATCATCCCATGATCTTCTAAACACCCACAAAAATGTACATAGTCAAAACTTTGTGTAGCTTCATGGTTATTTCATTTCTAAACAAAAACCAAATTTTTATTGTTCTCCCACCCTAGGTACTAGAGAATCTCCAATTTGACTCACACATAGATAAATTCAAATCAAACCTAAGCCCTATATCACACACAGACTCCATATAACACCTCATTATCTTTTAAAAAATATTTTTCAATTTCATGATTATTTGTATATTTTAAAGTGGTTTTAAAATGAAAAAAATGATGTTTTCACTTAAAATGAACTAAAATAGAATCAGAGTTTTGAAACTCATGAAGTAATTTCAAAGTGAAACTACAACGTTTTAAATATTTAAAGGTTTACATCTTTCAATAGAAATAGTTTAAAACTTTTAATTTATTGTTAAATGTTTTTGAATATGATTTTAAATTTTTTCACTTGATGATAACATTTTTTTATAGAAACTGGGGTTTATATCCCATTAAGTGTTTTGAAAAAAATTGGTCGATTTTCATGTGGAATTTAAAAAAGGTGGATTTCATTTTGAATTTTAGAAGTTTTTTGAGATGAGATTTGAGAATTTAAATTTAAATGCGTTAATTTAATTTTTTTAAGGAGATATATTTAATCTTCTTTTTTATATTCTAAATATTTATTATTGATTTTTTTGGCTTGATATTCACCCCCCATATCTTCTGGGCATGCACCTATGTTTCTTGAACTTCTATGAGCAGTAGTCATCCCATACCGGGTATCGAAGATAATTTTGGATGAATTAATAGGATAAAACCTATCATAGTGGACTAATTATTTTATTAAATTCAATTACCCATTTCCTTTAAAGCATACTGAAATTATTTGAAATAATTAAATGTTGGGTTCCCCTTATTAGAATTATCAATAACTTTCACCTTGGATAATGAATATATTATGTGTATTTATTTATTTATTATACAAAATAAATATTTTATGAACCTAATAAAATGAATATGAATTAAAAATGGATGTATTCTAATCATTTTTCAATAGATTATGAAGCTAGAGTTAAATAGTTCATCAAGTTTGCAATATATAATGCATACGACCCTTCTCAAATCCCTTGTTCATGTTTATATTATAGTTATTCAAGAAACATTAGTCTATAATAGTTGGAATAACATATGATTTTTCATGGAATAGATCATATTTATAAGTGATAGAATAAACATGGGGTAAAAAAGAACATTCACACTGATTGGTATGATACCACAATTTATGGATCATTTTATATGAATACTAGTGTAAATGATGATGGAGATTTCATGGAAGAAATGAAAATAGTAATTTAATATGACCTTTGTGGTTGTCCAAAGTTTTTTAAAAATTAAAATAGATTTTCTAAGAGACCATTATAGACTATTTGTACTAAATACAGTACATTTTCAGCTATAATAAAGTTATGTAATTTGAAATCTGGCAGCAGATGGATCAACACGGGATTTTGAGAACTACTTGGTCTCCTGAATGACATGAAACCAAAAGAAAATGAACTTTCATGTAAAAAATATGATGCTAAATGAATTCTATGTTCAATGGGAATGATCCGTAAAAAATACGTGCTTTTCTAATGATTTCATATTACTTCATAAGGACCACTAATCACTCATAACATTCCCTATGCATGGCATGAATTGATACAAGAAAAATGAATAAATTCCTTCAGAAGATGTATGATACTTTCCTATTATTCCATGTTTTAGAAAACAATATGGATGTTAGGAAACCACAATACAAGTGATATGGAATTCAGATACAAGAATTAATTATGGGGATCTATGTCATCCATAATATTATCCTCACTAGAAGGAAATTGATTACAAGTATCATGAATTTGAAAATGATTTGAGAAACATTCATCTTGAATTATCTATAAATGAAATAAATCATTTTGGTGTATAGAGTAGTTCTAACATTAAATGGCCCGTCATAATGGTAAATTATAACTTGCCTCCATGGTTATGCATGAAGTGAAAATACATTATCTTTTCTATACTTATATCTATACCAAAGTAACCTGGTAATGATATTGTTTTCTATTTGGATCCATTGATCAAAGATCTGAAATTGATGTGGGATACATGTGTTTCAATGTATGATGCTCATAGAATTAAATAATTCATATTGACGACCATTTTGTTTGGGATGACAAATGACTTTCCTTCTTATGGAAATTTGTCAAGCTATAACATTTAAGGAATGTTGGGGTGTCCCATTTGTAAAGAATACACACAATTAGTTCAGTTAAAATATCCCCTGAAGACTGTGTGTTTAGGACATCAGAAATTTTTACATTGATGAAATAAATGTTGATATTGGATGGCAACATTCGATGGGAATTCTGAACAAGGTACAACACTATCCCCATTAATGGGTGATCAACTGTTTGATAAAGTAAAATATATTGACACTGTTTTTGGTAAACAATTTTCAAAAAACCATACAAAATTATATTTGAAGAAGAGATCAATTTTATTTAGATTACTATATTGGAATTATTTGTAGGTTATACATTTTCCTGATATCATGGATGTATTAAAAAATATATTTGATAGTGTCGTTGAGACATTACTAAATTTTCCTAGAAAAATGAAAGATGACCTCAAGGCTAGGTTGGAAATTATTGACATGGGAATAAGATAAGAGTTGGAACTGGTGAAGGGTAATGAGCATACTTTTCTTCCTCCAATATATTACACTATATCTAGATAGCAAAAATTACAATTTTTCATTTTCCTTAATTGTCTAAAATTTCTAGAGGGGTATTTTCTAAATATCAAGAATTTCATTCCAAAGAATAATTTGAAGTTACATGGACTAAAATCACATGACTGTCATGTTTTGATGAATGATTTGATGCCTCTTTCTTTACATTACATTCTTTCAAAAAATGTATAGCATATACTAACCATACCATGATTCTTTTTCAAAGCCATATGTATTAATGATATAGACCCAAAGAAGTTTCTAATCATGAATAAGGAGATTTTAGTCATATTATGTGAATTATAGATGTTCTTCCCACCATCATTATTTGATATAATGGTCCACCCGGTGGTCCACATGGTTAGAGAGGTTCAACTATGTTGTTATTTCCATTATATATGGTTGTACCCCATTGAAAGGTATATGAAAAATTTGAAAGGGTATGTCAAGAACCAAAGCTGACCAAAAGGTTTTATTGCAGAATGATATATTATTGAAGAAAATATTGAATTATATATCGATTACCTATAACTTGTTAAAAACATTAGCCTCCCAAAGTCTCTTCACAACGAATGACTTATGGGTGAAGGGATTTCTGAAATATATGCTGTTACAATTACCACCAAAGAGTGAGATAAAGAAAACCTTTACATTTTACATAATAGTGAATATGTTTATCCATACGTTGAAGCAAAAAAAATGAAATTCTTAGATATTTTAATCCATAAAGGGAAAAATGATTAATATAAAATACATATAATCAATAGTTTATATGATGTTTTCGAGATCAAATTTATAATTAGTTATATGAAAATATTAATTTCATTGCCAAATAACTTTGATGTCTAGTTGGGGGACCATATGAAAATGTTACATCTTAACCATATTTTTTAATCAATGGTTATATGTTATATATAAAAGAACATGATGATAGTAGGATGCTGCAAAATAGTGGAGTTACGCTTGTGGAATAAGGCATGAACATATCTGGTTCTAAGTATAGAAATCCAATATATGTGAATATGTCATATTTAAGCATTATCAAATAGATATATGATTTGGATTATAGGACATTTTAAGTTCTATTTTTCCATTGAAAATGGGTTAAAAATAGATGTGTAGTGAATGTTCATGAAATGGGTTTCATGATAGTGAATTTCAGAATGGAAGGGGAAAAGGATGAGCCATTCATACTGGAATCACAATAAGTGAAAGTATTTTATGTCTTAGATCCAGCAAACATAAATTGGTTGATTTTCATTATGGTGAGTAAAACAACTCTAGGGTCAAATGAAAATACAATTGAGGATGACCTTTTCCTTGGGAGATCATAATTAATTCATACAAGTCCAAATGTAGACAACATCTTATACGTTATAGGGGACTACAAAGATTGGATTTAGATTCTTGATAGAGGATCCAAATCCATTCATCCTCTAAAAAAATAGAGTTCAATGAGAAGGTTAAAGTTTTTTTAATATACAATGCTTTTTCTAAAAATATTATTTATTTTCTACTACATTAACATAATCTATATTAAATATTTGACAACTCATGCATAAAAACGATATCTTATACACATGATGATGTTACCAATCCCCGAGAAGAATAAACTATTGCTAAAAATATATAATTATTAAGGGATCAACAACATGTTGGTGAGAAAAAAAATAATGATGCAAAATCACAATTTTGAATAAATTATCAAGGTAAGAAGTAAGGGTATAAAATTTAAGGTTGGGTGGAATCAACACGACAAACCTTTTGACCCCAAAAAGTCAATTCTCATTAGTTATGTTGGGTTCACGATAATGAAGAATGTACCAACTAATATAGATTCATGGTTCCACTTCTATCCTATAACAAAATAAACCCTTTGGGAAAATATAATGGTAATGTTACGATATTCTTTCTATATTTTACCAAAAAATTATATAATGAAACATTGATTTTATTTTCATTATCCCATGAATAGTTTGTTTATTTTTGAATATTTTTGTAGGAAATATTTCTTAATGGTCACTAGAAAATCCCATAGAGGCTTTCAGACTCTTCTTACCAAGTTACATCTTAGGTATTCTAAGGGGAATGTAAATCTCTCCCCACCAATTAGTTATGCACACATTATAAAGAAAGAAACATGGAAATATTTCATCAGTCATCACAATGAGAAATAATATTAGCGGAATTTTAGTCAATAATATGTTATTTAAAATTATTTATTTTATCCAATTTTATTAAAAAAAATTAATTTATGAAATAGAAAAGGGTGATGAAAATAAATAACATGAATCAGACCCAATGACCCCTATCAAAAAGTAAGTTTGGGGAACACTTAACTAGAGAATAAATTAGTATATAATTTAAATAAAAATAAAGGTTTTATGTGATATAAAACAACATATGTTTCTTTATTTCTATGTAGAATGATGAATCTAAATCTAAATCCACTTCCATACCATATCATGTGCTATCAAAGAAGGCTCACATAAATAAGAAGGGTAAACTATTTTATCAAAACCAAAAATCAATTTGGGAAACATGTGAAAGTATGACATAATGGTAATGAATTATGACTTATAGTAGTATTACATAAGTATATCAATTTATATTCATATATTTTTTATATGGTTTAGACATAAGAATCAACAATGACCATACTGGAAGAAAAACTAATTTTGGTAGATTTGATGATGAAAGCATTTCATGTAAAATTAGATTCTTTATAATATATTATTTTTTGGTTTGGTTTGGTAGACCAATATATGATAAATGTTCAAATAAAAATAGAAGTGGAATAAATATCCTCACTTGGAGAAAAAAATGAACCCACTAGATTTGAGTCTAGACATTCCCCCCAACTTCATACCTTACCTGAGGTAATAATTTTATTTACTACTTATTATCTTAAATGTAAATCAAATAACTTTTGATAACTTTATATTACTAAAATTATGCAGGGTAAATTTGTACGTTAATTATATCTTTCGACACCCATGCATCGCATTATTGTGATGGGTATAATGTTTAATATCCCTAAAGACATTCTACACAATAAATAACTCCCAAAAGATTACATGAGATTAGGGATTGAGGTAGCTGAGGAGCTAACCTCTGAGTAGCCTATTCCACTTGATGATCCGAATATTAAAATGTTAAATGATGATATTGGAAATTTTGTAGCATGGATGTATAATCCTATAAAGACACATGATGTATTTCTTTAAAATAAATTTTGTTATGAAAAACCTCTAATAGTTGATGAAAAAAATTCGGATGTGAGGTATGGTATTACATATGGATAAAGAGATGGAGAAACAAAAGGTCGAATCAAGACAATCTGGTGAATCTCCTATGAAATCAAAAAGACCTTCTGTGAGTCCTTCTCCCCACCAGTTCCACATAAACAATTATTATCATTAAAACTTTATGAAGATACCACATTTAAAGATAAAAATGTCTTACATTCCATATAAAGAATAAATATTTGAACTTTTGTTACAAATGTAGTGGGTCTCGAGATTATCAATAAGATTCTCAAATTTGAATGTCTGGGAACCTTAGTTGTGAATATATACATAAGGTACATTTTCATAATACATATGTACAAATAGTGGTCAAATATTTTCTTTAATGTTAATAACTATTAATATTTTATATATGAATTTATTTTGCTGTTATATATCAGAAAAACTATGTTAATCACGATTTGGACTCATTAATCCTCGTATCATTTCTATGTAAAAAAAATATTTAGAGAAGGATGGAATTGAAAATAAGAAATATGAGATATATGATGCATTTGACAAAAAAATAATAGATGAAAAGATCTTTTTATGCCTATAATACCAGGGTAAAATCTAAAATCTAATAAAAAAAATATATTTTTATTTATTACATTACTTTTTTTTGGTTTTTAGACATCACTGGATACTGATCACTATCAATCCGAAAACCCAAAACATCAATTTTATGGATTCAATTATACGATATACAATTAAAAGACCACACATGATGTGTATTGCGAATTTTTAATACACTAAAATCAATATTTTATATATAAAATTCTAATTATATGTATCAGTTTTTGTTTTAATAATAATTTTGTTATGATAAGGCGATTGATAAATATAGGCTAATTCATGGAATGAAGTTAGTGACTGAACATAAAAATCAGATGGATTACTTAAAATGGGAAAAAATTAAGGTGTATATAGAATAATTTAACTATATAGAATATTTCAAAATAATTTACTTATTTTTTTCAATGTTTTTGTAGTGTCTGAAGCAAGATAATAGCAACGATTTTGGAAATTATGTTTGACAATTTATAAGATAGATCATAAACCATGAAAATACCAACATCCCCAAAGTGGTAATTTCCAAAGGTAATTAAAATTTCATTAAAAATATTTCTCAATCATTTTTTTCTATAATTTCTCAATACTACCAAGATTTACTACAACCATTATACTCAAAAGAAGAAGTAAATTTGTTTAGATTTGAGTAAGATGCGTACATGTGGTTAGAATGTTTTTGAAAAAAAAGGTGATTACCTATTATGTTTGTGATCTAGTACGAGCTATGAATTTATAAATATATTTAGGGTGTGAATAATTAGTATCACAATTATTAATCTTATGTTTGATCTATTTCTCAAGGAGAAGTATAATGGAGGAAATCAGTATGTTTAGAAGCGCTAGTCTGAAAACAATAATATTTTTTTGGAAATTGAGAAGGTGGATATGGTGTTATAGGAAGAGTTATATGTAGAGGTGGATTCATAGGAATATGTGGAGGTATAGGTGGATTTGGAGACCGAGGCGGAGGAGGAGAAAGATGTGGAGACTGAGACAAAGGAGGAGATGAAGTACTGTCTTGCAAACAATAAAATTGTAGGGAAATGGAGTAGAATAGGGATCATACCAAGGTTGTGTTTCATAATTTTTTTTAAAAGTTCACATAACACTTTTAACTAAAGATAATATCTATTCTTCAAGTGTTTCAGGTTACTTATTGAAAAAATATTTTTTTACCACTTTCTGAAGTGATTTTCTAATAAGAATTTAAGAGGGGGAATTTTTTTTGGAAAAAAATAACACAAATTATTTTTTGAAAATAATTATTATAGGCTAAAATTTATATTATCACATTCTAATTACTATCAAATATTACTAATGTGTAAAAGAAACCCCTCACCAAGACCAAACTGAACAATAACAAAAAAGAAAATGCAGTTGATTTCCTATGGATCCTCTACACTGTAAATAAAGGGTCTTATTAGAATACAATAACCAAAATAAAAACTTTTTCAATATTTATATATATAAATTTTCATTAAGAACATTGGGATTCACAATTTAAAAATTCCATAATTTAAGTAAATTTAAAACAAAAGTTAGAAATTATATAAGTGGAATCTTAGTAATAAAACATATGCCGATGAATGTATGCATGTTGGAAAATTAAAATGGAAGGGTAGTTTTTTATTCCATACTAATAATAATTTCATTTTCTTGATAAGAAAGAGGCATCATAGGAATTAAATATCTTTTACTTTTCAGTTGTAATGAAGATAAATGTAAATAAAACTAATAACGGAACATTATAACCATAATAAATTCAAAAAGTTAACATATACCTACCATATAGAAACCAACCATGTATTAATTAGTGGATCCAATCATCACTTGAGACTCATAAAACATAGAACCAATCATAAAAAATATATATAATCCAACTAAAATGTATGAATAAATATTTGTGTAATAAACCACCAAAGTTAACATGTGAACATTAATTATACAAAATTATCCATGTTCATAAGCTCACTAATAAAAAACACATCACTATTATTAATAAAAAATGCAATATAATAGGGATATTCCCATTTTTTTTTAAAACAATGATAATTTTATGTTAGAGTTTATCATCACCTAGAATATTGAAAAGGATATACTAATACATAGCACAATCTAGGATGACTGAATTGATTCACTAGATTTTAGTGTCATTTGGATTCTATAAAGGGATATAATGATGTTTAATACTATCAAAAATGGGTAAAAAATTTATAATGGAGTTTATTTTATATTAAAAATACATAATGGGTCACACAATTGTTTTCCATAAAAGAAGGTAAATGGTTTATCATGGAGTTTGTATTCTCCATGATGGTGAAAGGGAAAGATATAATTTATTATGTTCTATAAAAACTCAAATGTAAATATTTATTTTAGTTCAATAAATGAATTCCAATAGTTTTACACTAACAATTAATGTTTTATAGGAATAAATAAATGGATACATTATTTTTTAGTATGATGCCTGAATATATAATGTGTTATTCTAGTTTCTGTGGAAAATAAGAAGGAAAAAATATATATATGTGTTTTACACCAACCTAAAAGGATAAAAGTTTTTATGGGAATTTTGTGTAATATGTGAATGTTTTGTTATTGTAATGTGGTTAAATATATCATGTTCTTGAGATTGAGATTCAAAAATAATTTATTTTATGGTCATGTAAGATTGAATAAATTTCATTTATTTTAGATTCACATGATCAAGAATAATTATATTATAGTTTAATGATATATAACTAGAAAAAATTGTATTTAAGTTCATTTTATCATTATTTTATCTACTTTATTTATCTAATTTCCTCATTATTTTTATCTAATAATTATTTTTTTAATTTTCATACAGATCATGAATAAATGACTTCATCAACAAGGATGATTCAATCCTTTACTGTAATCATGAAAAGTTGATTTACAACTATTTATTTAGTTAAATGTTTCCTGATTTTATCTATTATTTTCAAGTTAATTTCCATATCATTTTTATCTAATAATTTATTTTTCTTATAGATCTTTTAGGAAGTCATATTTTTTCTTTAATCATATGAAATAATTTAGAAAAATGAGAACATGTTTCTTTTGGATGAGGCATTACAGGCATCATGGAGTTTTCTCTTCCATCCTAGTAGAACATTTTTTTCTTTTTTGTCTTGGTTAAAACGGTTGAAATAAAAACACACATCACATACCAAGTTAACCACACCAAAGTGTGATATATATTGTGCTAGGTATGAGTTGAATTGTATTATTTTAGTTTATAATTAACATTTTTTTCCAAACAAACATCACATACTCAGAAATGAGAAAACACATTCCCTAAGATCCAAACTACCTTCGCATATATATATATATAATCAAATAAATTTACTGAGTTAAAATATACCTTCGTTGGTTAGTTCTTTATGAATATTTAAAAAACTTATTCTCTTTCACAGGATTTCCAATCTTGATATTTTCATAGTAAAATCATTATCCATAGAAGTAATTTACTATTTCATATTTATGTTTAATTTATTTATTTTTATAATTACTAACATAAGAATTTTTTTCTTATATAGATGGATTTTTTGTTCGAGTTGGGGTGGTTTGATTGAATATGTTCATGTTTGAGAGTGATTGAACTTCAAGGATACAATTGAGGTAATGAAAATAAGGAAATAGTTCAGGAATGTACACAACCATTAGGAAAATATGAATTCATAATATTTATTTAAATAATTTTTTCATCATTTTAACTACCATTTTTAAGTTAATTTCCTTATTATTTTTATCCAAAAATTATTTAGTTTTTTTCACATATATTTTGGGAAGTCAATTTTTTCTTTCAACTACAGACCTGAACTGTAATTGAAGTCTGTAAAAGTTTAAAATTTATATTCCTACTAACTACTGTATATGTGGCAAGTAGGGTCGAACCCCCATGGAAGGTGATTATAACCACTATTCTTCTAAAAAACTTTAAAAAGACCCCACTATTGTCAGAAGTGGGGTATTTTTTTTTTTACTTTTTATAATTTAAAATTTTTGTTTATTATAAGGAACAAATGAAACACCACAAAACATTTATGTTTTTTTATTATAAACTGTAATAAAACAAGGAACAGACTAAAAATAGGGTGTAACAGGGATAAAAAATAATGATAAATGACAATCAAGAAAATAAGCTCGGGGAAAAATTTAATCGTACTGGCTCTCAGAGTATTCCAATTCACTTTTATATTGCTGCAATGAACCACTAAAAGAAAATATGAATTACTTCCCTCCCCAGGAGTTAAGTCATTCTGTTGATCAATCTTGGAGTTCACCACTTCAAGATAAATCAAATACAAAGATTGTGATTTGAAAAGACTACAAAACTAACTCACCGTAAGTTATGAAGTTCCATGAATTTATTTACTTTTGAAGTAATTATTCACAATCAATCCCTCCGAATTATTGTGGAGTTAGAAGTAAAGTTCTAGTGGTACGATGAAATTGAATGTATTCAGAACTGATCTTACCGATCAATTCTGGGTACATTGAATTGATAAAATGAAAAGGAAGTAAAGAAACTAGTATAATTTTTTAATTCCCCAAACTCAAAGGTTTATCCAACTATCTTGTTCATAAAAAATACAACAAATGGAATCATGCTAGAAAAAAGTACAAAATATTCAGAAACGAGGTAAGAAGAAATCCCCATTGATGTGCTCTGCCCATTGGATCTCTCCGATCTGATGAGAGAGAAGCTCTCAAATATCTAATGGTTATCTTTCTCCATCATGTCTTCTCAATGTCCCCCAAAAATCTGTTGCTTGATCTATTTTAATTACCCACTGTCTTCTTCTTCTCATGACCACCACTCTTCACTGACCAAAATTCGTCTTTTACTGTTGCACTACACATGTGTGTTTTTTCTCAAACCACATGTCACACTAGATTATCCCTTATAACTAACTTCAGATGAATTAGTTGAATGCACCTAGACGTTTTTAAGACCTTGGTGTGAACCTGCAAAGTGAAGAACAACTAAACTAAGTTAAAACTGTTAAAACATGATAGTGAAGAAAATTGATAATAACTTAACAATTATTATCTAGCTATTTTATTTATTTAATCTAAAACTTAAATTATTAATTATTAATTATTATTATTAAGTAATTATGTAATTAACTAATTTAATTTAATATATTGATTAAAGTTAGTTTTAGTTACAAATAAAGATATCTATTAGTTCATTAATGAATTAAATTAAGTTACTTTATTTAAAATTATAATTTGTTAAAATTTTAGTTCTAAATATTATATTAAATAGTTAAGTTGAATTTTTTTAAATTTAATTAATAATGTTAATAACAATTATTAAATTAATTAATATTATTAAATTTTAATTATTAACTTATTAAATAGTTTATTTTATTCTAATTTTATTTATTATTATTGGTATTTTATCTTATATATTAATTATTAAACACCTATTCAATATGAAACTTTAAATAGTAATTTATTTAAATTAAAATTAGAAGATTAACCAATTTAGCTTAATAAAGTTTTATTTATGTTAATTAATTTAATAATTCTGTTTTATTATAAGTCTTATGTTTATTATTTATTTATAAACATTTATAATGCTTAATATATTTATTTTAGATTTTTTTTTTAATTTTAGATTTTATTTAAGTTTCCTATTTAATTAATTTATTATTTAAAAAAAAACATAATCTTCCTCCCCCCCCAAATACAACGCAAAAAGGGGGGATTCTAGATCCTTTTAGAATATCTAGTGCATGGCCTCCTCTACAGCGGCTCGGTGTGGACAGTGATGACAGATCCAGGAATTTGCTTCAAAGCGACTTCTCTTGTGGCGGTGAGATCTGCTCGGGCTTAGATCTCCGATGGTGGTGAACTCGGAACATGCAGTGTGGACCTCCTCCACAATGGATCAATTGTGGCGAATGGAACCTATACAATGAAGGCATGAAAAAATTAGGTCCAAGCACGACTCTGACTTTCTACATCCGTAACTCCTCCTGCTCCGGATAGCAGCGAAAGAGGACCCACAGATTTGGAAAAAGGCCACGTGACAATGCTAGGAAGGGTGATGTTCGGTTCTTTGAGCAGTGATGGGTGTGGAGTTTCAGCTTAGATAAAGATGAATTTTGTTTTAAATGATTTAGAAGTATGTTCATTTGATTCTATGAATGAAAAGTGTTGTGTAGAAGGTGAGGCATGGAATACAATAACGAAACTAGGGTGTTGCAAAGGTGAGAGAATTGTCGATGTAAGGGTGGTTTAAGAAGAGGAATGAATTGGCGTGATGAGAGGTGGTAATAGGGATATGCAGTGTTGGAGGGAGGAAAAAAGGTGTGTATCGGTGAGTCATGACTCACTGATAGAGAAAAAATAATCTTTGAGTGGAAAGTGGAAAATAGAGGGGGAAACACCGATGGAAGAAGGAAAAATCAGTGAGGGAAAATAAAGTATCAGTGAGTAGGATCGGTGGCTCATCGGTGAGTCTGTGAAACCGATGAGTGTTTTGCATCGGTGAGTTAGTGAATCACTGATAGAAGGATTGGATCGATGACAGGGGTGAGACTGATAGTTGTATTGGTAGCAGGGAAAAGCATCAGTGAGTAACGAATCACCGATAGAAGAAAATGTGAGTGACTGATAGATAAAATAAAATAACAAGACAATGTTAGTTAAAAAGGTCCACTACGCATCGGTGCGGGGATGATAAATAAATTAGTATCGGCGTGTGCGTGAAACTGAAGAAAAAAAATAACGGTGAGTCAATGACTCACTGATAGTTAAAAAAAATTCGGTGTGTTACAACAACGGTGCAACATGGCATCGATGTGTCGCAGAAGATCGGTGAGTTGAGACATTGGTGAGTCATTTCACCGATATTAAAATTAAAAATATAATCAAATGAATAAAAAATTTAACTAAACTAATTAAGACTAAATAATTAACTTTGACTAAAATCAAATAAAATTATTAAATAAGCTAAAAAAAATAAAAGTGACTTAATTATTAACTTAGAATATAAATATTATGATTAATTAATTAAATACCTAAATAAATGAAAAACACTTACAAGGAACTATCTTCAAACATGAAGTTAAAATAATTATTTAAAGATTCAAAACAACTAAGTTTATTAATTAAATGACATAATGAAAACTTAAAATTAAGAACACATTATTTTATACTTTAACTTAAATTTTAAACTTATTTATTAAATAGTATATTTAAACAAATTAATTAATAGAGTTAAATTATTTTAATAATTATAAACTAATGGGTAATGTTTTAAATTAAAAACTAATTTAGATTAATGAAAATAGAGATGAATGATTGATTAAATAATAAACATCTAAAATTATTAAAAAGTTAACCAGATTAAGATTATTAAACTAAAAAGTAATTTAATATAATTAGAATAATTAGAATTACTAAATTAACAATTTAAAAGACTAAAAACACATTTTTAATAATAAAAAAAATGATTAATAAAAATATTTAGTGATAGAAATACAAAAGTTCTATTATTTATTAAAAATTATAAAAATACATAATTAAATTGTTAAAAATTAAATAAAAGATGTGGAAAAACTATGTAAAAATAGAGCCACATCAAATCCCCCCACACATAAGCATTGTTTGTCCTCAAACAATCTCATGCTTTGTTATCTTTGAAAAACATATGTGAGTGTAATTATTATTTTTCTCAAAATGCAACATGCCTAACACTTTTAAAACAGAGGACTGAAAATTGATTTAAGATTTTTGAAAATGAACATTTCTAATTATGTCTTGACTAGAACAAATACTCATAGGGTAATCAAGAAAGAAAATATCATCCTTCAAAGAAGGTGTCCTACCTCATATGTGATACTACTTAATGACTCCTTTCAATCCAAGCTTAAGTCCAAAGTCCAAGAGTGACAAGAGGTAAAAATTTTGTGAAATTAAGAACTTAACAGAGGAACCTTGTACTTTGACACATCACCTAGGTTCCAATAGTAAATATATATTTTTTGTTAATAACCTTAATGAAACAACATAAATGATTCCCATATAAACAATTTTTCCCCTTCTTCATTTGTCATTCATCATTCCCCTCACCTTAATGAACTCGTTTTTGACCCTAGACACTTTATTTTTTTCCCAACCCATGTATCATGTGCTGAACACTGTGCAATTCACTTATTCAAGGTGTACAGAGGGCTTATAGTTAACAGAAACACACCCTACATCTAGGGTCTCAGAGATTCACCGTGGGATCCCAGATGCCCAGACTACTCTAGTTCTAAAATATTTATATCAAAAATCATTTATATTGGCTCATTAAGGTGATTACTTTAATAATTTAAAGAAAAGAAGAAGAATTAATCCCCTAAGATAGAGTCAAACTTCAAGTTCCAAAAGCTATGATCATAACTCCACAAACTTGTAGCCCAAATTACCTTCAAATATAGTCTCTAAACCAAAATATCCATTCAGTCACTAAGTAAATATCACTCAACAATCATCCATTATCATTAATTTCAGACTCAATGCACAAATTAACTACCAAAGAAACACTGTCCATAGGAAATAACCATTTGAAAAACAGTGTAAAGCCTAAAATTGTGCAAGAATTTTGAAAAAAGTATACCCATTTTTTTGAATTTTTTTTAAGTTACAGTGGGAATTGAAGCGATTTCAATTAATCACATTTTATCACAGTTAATAATTGACCCATATCCCACACTTAAAACCCAACTTTGTCCCCAATGTTGACTTCCAAATATGGAGAAGAACAATTTGAAAGTTTAAGTTCAAAATATATTTTCAATTTAGTAGATCAATGACATGTATAAAGGGTAAAATGAAGTTCAAAAAAAAAAATTCCACAAAAAATAATTTACAGTGGGTTCATTAGCAAGTACATGCATTAACATTTAATTCTAGTGACATATATTTTTAATTCAGCTCAAGAAATAACATGTAACTTGAGGGTGCACAATGGATAGGGTGTAAGCTTGTTCTGAAACTATGATTCAGTTGAATGTTTAATGAAAAAGACAATGTTCATGTTAAACACCCTAAAGATGAAAGAATATTCAATAAAACACAAAAAATTAGAAGAAAGTACCCCCACACTTAAGTTCACGTAGTGGGTGATTTTAATAACAATGAAATTCATTTTTTTATAATGAGGCACATGCAAGATTTTTATTTTCAGCTTAGTGACATACAAAAGGCTTTTATGACCACAAGAACCAAAATTGTAAACATATGCAATTTTTTTTAAAATTTTAGTAGCAAGACATGGAGAAGAATTTTTAGTACACATGTAGCATAATTCTCTAATACAAGTAGAATTTTGAGGGAAATAAATAATTTATATAATAATAGTCACTGAATCACCAATAATAGTAACTTTGAATTAGAAATGATTTATATTAAAGTGAACAGGAGTGGAAAAATGAATACAAGATTTAAACACTTCCCTAAATAGGTTTTTCATTAATCCTTTTCTTGGGAATTCCACTCCTTTAATGAAAAAAACCAACATCATATGACCCTAAAAAAGATCTAGGAGACCAAGAACAAATAGTAACAAGGACTTCCCAAAAACAGAGCATATAAGATACAAATTATTCAAGGGTAAAAGTGAAAATAGTAAAGACAAAAAGAACCATGGGTTTCCTCCCATGCAACGCTAAGTTATAAAGTCTTCAACCAGACTTTATTCAAGATTACTTCTCAAGCTCAGTGAAGGCAGCCAAGCCCTTCAACTGTCCCTCAAAACAAACATTCACTATCTGCCCATTTACCATCATGGGTATGTTTTCTTCACCTAAAATTTCAATAGCTCCATTCTTAAGTACCCTCACAATAGTAAAAGGTCCAGACCACTTGGAATTCATCTTTCTAGGAAAGAGTTTAAGTCTAGAGTTAAAGATGAGGACCTTCTGTCCAGGTTTAAAACTCTATGGTTTGTATGATAGAATCATGAATTATTTTAGTCATTTCTTTATAAATCCTTGAATTACCATAACTCTCTCCCCTAATCTCATCCAAGTCACCCGTATCAAGTAATATCATCTCACCAGCACTCTTAAAATAAAAATTTAGAGCCTTAACTACCTAATAAGACTTTTGTTACAACTCCACAGGTAAATGAGAGCATTTCCCAAACAAAAGCCTGTAAGGAGACATTTTTATTGGGTTATTGAAAGCTGTTATTTATGCCCATAATGCTTCATCCAATTTAAGAGACCAATCTTTCCTAGAATTTGACATAGTTTTCTCAATTATTTTTTTTAGTTCTCTATTTGAAATTTCCACCTGTCCAATGAACTGTAGATGAAAAGGAGTACCGGTTTTATGTACACAACCATATTTTTCTATCAAATATTTGAAATTATAGTTATTAAAGTGTGTTTCATTATTAGTGATAAAGGATTTTGGAACTCCAAATCTAGAAAATATGTTATTTTTGACAAACATTATTATAGAGTTGTCTTGATTGTTGGATAGTGCCCCTACCTCAACCAATTTTGACACATAATCTAAAGCAATAAGAATATATTCATTCCCATGAGATGATAGAAATGGACCCATAAAATATAAACCCCAGACATCAAAAATCTAAACTTCTAGAATTCCTTTTTGGGGTAACTTCTGATTTTTACCCACATTTCCTATACTCTGACATCTATCATAGCCAACCACATAGCTCCTAGAATCCTTAAAAATAGTAGGCCAATAGAAACCAGATTTTTGGAATTTTTTAGTAGTCTTTTCATGACCATGGTGACCTTCCCAAGGCGAGGAGTGAAAACTCTCTAAGACAGGAAAAATCTCTTCCTCAAGAACACATCTCCTATGGATACCATCAACACATCTCCTAAACAGTAGGGGATCATCCCATAGATAATATTTAAGTTTAGAAATGAATTTATTCCTTTAATTATTTGACATATTTTTGGGAAAGAAACCTGCTACCAGGAAGTTGGAAAATTTTGCATACCTTACAGATTTCTTAATTGACACAGTAAGCAACTTTTCATCAGGAAAGGAAGAGTTTATCTCCATAGGATATTCATATCGAGTAAAAGGAATCCTAGAAATATGACTAGCAACTAAATTTCAACTCCCTGCTTATCCCTAATCTCTAAATAAAACTCTTGTAGCAAAAAAATCCATCTAATCAGCCTGGGTTTAGTTTCTTTCTTAGACAACAAGTACTTTAAGTCAGAATGATCAGTGAAAATGATAACTTTAGAGCCTAATAGATACTGTCTAAACTTCTATAAAGAAAACAAAACAGCTAACAATTATTTTTCAATAGTGGTGTAATTATTTTGGGCTTCATCTAATAGTCTACTAGCATAATACACTACATGCAGTTTTTTATCTCTCCTCTATCAAAGGATGGAACCTACAGCCGTGTCACTAGCATCACATATATGTTTAAAAGGTAGTTTCCAGTCAGGTGCATTGATAATGGGTGATGTTGTGTGTTTTTCTTTCAAAAGATTAAATTATTTCAAATAGTTTTCATCAAAGTTAAAAGGTTCATCCTTGATCAAAAAAGAACACAAGGTATTAGTTATTTTGGAAAAGTCTTTTATGATTCTCTGGTAGAAACTGACATTCCCTAAAAAAATCTAACACCTTTGAATTTTTTAGGAGGTTTAAATTTTTGAATGAAATCTATCTTCGCAATATCAACTTCCAAACCTCTATTTGAAAACTTATGACCAAGAACTATTCCTTCTGTGACCATGAATTGACACTTCTACTAATTAAGCATAAGGTTAGTTTCAATGCATCTCTCCAAAACTAACTCAAGATTTCCTAGACAAGAATATAAAGTACTACCTACAATGGAGAAATCATCCATGAAAACCTCAATTATTCTTTCAATCATATCTGAAAAGATATCCATCATACACCTTTGAAAGGTGGATAAATCTCCACACAACCCAAAGGGAATCTGCCTGTAGGAAAATTTTTCAAAGGGGCATGTGAAAGTGGTCTTTTACTGATCCTTTAGAGAAACATGAATCTGTTTGTAACCAGAATACCCATCCAAGAAATAGAAAAATTAATTGCCAGCAAGCCTCTAACGCATTTGATACAAGAAGGGCATTGGGAAATGGTCCTTCCTAGTGGACACATTCAGATTCCTTTAATATATACAGACTCTCCATTTTGTGGACTTCCTAACTTGGATTTCTTCATTCTTTTCATTTTTTACTAAAGTGAAACCTCCCTTCATGGGGACAACCTGAACAGGGCTGACCCAAGCACTATCAGAAATGGTATAAATCATTCTAGTGTCTAGCAGCTTAATCACATCCTCTCTCCCATCTTCTTTCATGTTTGGGTTCAATCTTCTTTGAAACTCTACCCAAGGCTTATGGTCAGGCTCCATAGGTATTTTATGCATACAGAATGAGGGACTAATACCCTTGATATCAGCTATGGTCCAGCATATGGAAGATTTAAACTTTTTTAACACACTCAATAGTCTTTCCTCTTGGTTTTCATTAAGCTCTATAGAAATTAAGACAAGAAAAGTGGAATTCTCACCAAAAAATGAATATTTAAGATGGGTAGGGATGGGTTTAAGTTCAAGAGTGTGTGGTTCTAAACTAAAAGAAAGACTCTTAGGCCTAGGAGGTACAATATATTCAACTTATCTCTTATAAGGAGTATTTAATGATGAAAGATTTTAAATTTGTAGCTCATATTCAGAAATAACAGTGCTGTTGTCCAAAGTGGGAAACATACTGTCCATATTTTCCAGGTCATAATTTAATAGGTTAATCAAAGAAGAACCATCAAGTTGTTTAAAAAATACTCCCTCGATATCATCAAAGTGTTTATAATGGTTGGTGTTAATAGAAACACCCTCAAACTTACTCAAAAAACTCCTATGTTCAGAAATAGAGGAATATTCTAAAGTAGAAACTGAATAGTTTCCTAGTTCTAAAAAATTTACCAGATTCATTATTTGAGAATAATTTTGAACTTCTAAGACAAATTCAATGGGATTTTCAGCTTCTAAATGAGTTTTTTCAATAGATTATTTTTTTTAAATTATTTAGATTTTCCACTTGAGTTCTCATCTTCTATGGACTCTACAATTGAACATTTTTCAGAAAAATTTGGTCCTTTATCATTTTTAAACACATTGAACTCTTCTTGTTGTTATCTAATTTTAAAAATTAACTGGCCCTTAAAGACATCAATTACAGAACCACCAGTGGCCAAGAAGGGCCTACCCAAGATGATGGGAACCTCTTGATCACACTCCATGTCTAAGACTAAAAAGTCTGCTGGTAGAAACAGCTTCCTTACCCCAACTAGATAGTCATCTATCCTACCCACAAGATGAGTGAAAGATCTATCAGCTAACTATAGTATAACTATGGTGGGTTCAAGGTCACCCAACCTTAACTGTCGAAATAGTGAGTATGGAAGAAGATTAATACTAGCTCCAAAATCACACAAATAGTTAAGCTGTTCAGAATTTCCTAATGTGCAAGGAATAAAAAAACTACCAGGGTGTTTCAATTTGGGTGGGATTTTCTTTTGGAGTACATCACTGCAATCTTCAATGATGCTATAAGTAGCAAATTATTCTTGGTCCTTTTTTTTAGAAACAGTTTTTTAAGAGATTTTAAGTAATATGGGATTTGAATTAAGGACTTAATGAAACAAATGTTTATTTGGAGTTTTGAATGGAGACCAAGGAACTGAAAAAGTTCAACCCTGGTGTTACTTAGAGGTTTCATCTTCTCAGGGAATGGGATGGGTGGGGAAATTTTTCTAAGGACAATAGGAATATCCATCACCTCTTCATCAAATTTTTCATTTCCTTTATTCTTTTGTTTTTTAGATGAGTTTTTATCTTGAGTTTCAGATGATAAATTCAGATTTTTATCATTTTCAAGACTTTTTTGTGAATTTAAATCATCTGAACAAAGTAGATTTTTATTACCAGATTGAAGCAGATTTTCATTTTGGGAATTTTCAAGGTCTTTATCATCAAAAATTTGAATTCTAAGCCCACTTATAGTTACTACCGCCCTGGAATTATCTCTAAGGTTAAGCTCAGTGGTACTTGGAACTCTACCTTTTTCCTTAGATGAACAATCCCTAGAAAGTTTTCCAAGTTGTGTTTCCATGTTCTGCATCCTCACATTAGTTTTCATTTTATCTAACCCATATTTATTTTGATATTTGGTTAGTTGATTCAAGATTAGATCAAGCTTAGAATACATTTGATTATCATTATTTCCTTGTGTATTTGAAGACTCACCCCTTTTTTGATTTTGAATGTTTGGTCTTGGTTGATTAGAGTAGTTAGGGGCAGTGGACTGTTTAATTAGGCCTTGATCTTTCTAGGATAAATTGGTATTGTTCCTATGGACTTGATTGTAATTGTTTGAAAATGGATCTTCTTTAGGAGGCATTCTAGGACCATAGTTAACAACGTTTTAATTCTCTTGTTGTTTGGATAGCATAGAAAAATTGGGAAAAAGGTTTTCAGTATGGCCAAACATACCACACTGGACACATTTTTTCCTCAATGATTGGTTGGTGTTTTGACAGCTAAGTTGATTAACAGTTTTTTTAGAGTTCTGGTTCATTAAAGATTGAAGTTGGTTGGTAATTTTAGAAAGTTGATCTTGAGTTTCATTTGTTGAACCAGTGCTGAGGTTAACATTTCTATTTACTCTTTTCCTTATTGAATTTTTATGTTTTGAATTCCGGGAATGATTATTAAAAATTTATCTCAATTCTTCATCTGTTTTACCATTGTAATTCCCCCAATAGCTTGGTCAACTAGATTCCGTCCAGAGGATGAATGCCCTTCATAGAAGGTGTCCATGAGAAGGTGATATGGGAGTTGATTATGTGGACACTTCCTAATAAGAACCGTTAATCTATCCCAAGATTCATGAAAAGCTTCTCCATCCTCTTGATAAAAAATAGTTATCTTAGTTATCAGTTCACCTTTAATTCTTTCAGGGTAAAATTTCATTATGAAAGAATTGTACACCTGATCCTAGTTTTCTAAAATATTCTCATCTATACTTAGAAACAAATTCCTAGCATTCCCTTTAAGGAAAAAGGGAAAGAATATCATTCTAAGTTCATTATATATGAGTCTTAGAAGAGGTAAATGTTTCACAGTAATATAGAAATATCTAATTAAGTCTAGAGAGTCCTCATTAGACAGTCCATTAAATGTGGGAAATAGTGAAATGTGTGACTGTTTTAGATCATAATTCTGGGATCTAAGACTTAGTCTAATGGATGATGTATTGCTTGAAACTTGAAGAATTTGGAATTCCCTCATCCTAGGACGTTAATTTTCTTCTAAGAGTTCTGGATGATTTTGGAAGTTGTTTGGTGCAGGAAGTCTCTCATATAAATTTTCCATTTCAATTTTCTTTTGCTTTCTTAGTGTAGTGAGATGTTTTTCAAGTTCAAGACTTAGGGGCTCTAAACTACCAGAAGAGGTTCTTGTTCTCATGAAAAGTGTGGCAATAGTTCAAAATAACACAATAATATAACTAATCAAGATCCAACAATATAGATAATAGTAGAAATTCAGAATAAAATGAAGTAGATTTTTTTACTATTTTTAAATTTTTCCAATTTTTTTGAGTTTTTTTATTTGATTTTTAGTGTTGTTTTTTAGAAGTAATGGATCATGCCTTCCCCGAAAACGATGCCAAAAACTTGACCTGAACTATCGTTGATGTTGTTCAAAGTTTAAAATTTATATTCCTACTAACTACTGTATATGTGGCAAGAAAGGTCAAACTCCTAGGGAAGGTGATTATAACCACTATTCTTCTAAAAAACTTTCAAAAAGACCCCACTGTTGTCAGCAGTGGGGTAGATTATATTTTACTTTTTATATTTTTAAATTTTTGTTTATTATAAAGAACAAATGAAACACCAAAAACCTTTTAGGTTTTTTTTATAAAATGTAATGAAACAAGGAACATACTAAAAATAGTATGTAACGAAGATATAAAATGCTGATAAATGACAATCAAGAAAATAAGCTCAGGGAAAAATTTAATTCTACTAGCTCTCAGAGTACTCCAATTCAGTTTAAGCTGCTGCAATGAACCACTAAATAAAATATGACTCACTTCCCTCACCAGGAGTTAAGTCATTCAGTTGATCAATCTTGGAGTTCACCACTCCGAGATAAATCAACTGCAAACATTGTGATTTGAAAAAGACTATAGAACTAAATCACCGTAAGTTATCAAGTTCCCTGAATTCATTTAATTTTGAAATAAGTATCCACAATCAATATCTATGAATGACTATGGAGTTATAATTAAAGTTATAGTGGTATGATGAAGTTGAATTTATTTAGAACAGATCTCACTGATCAATTATGGGTACATTGAATTGATAAAAATGAAAAGTAAAGAAACCAGTAGAATTTTTCTAATTCCACGAACTTGAAGGTTTAACCAACTATATTGTTCATTATCAATATAGAAAATGGAAAAATTCTAGAACAGAGTTCAAAATATTCAAAAACTAGGGAAGAATAACTCCCCAATGATGTGCTCTGCCGATCGGATCTCTCCGATCTGATGAGAGAGAAGCTCTCGAATCTCTAATGGTGCTCTTGCTTCATTGTGTCTTCTCAATGTCCCCCAAAATCTGCTGCTTGCCCTATTTTAAGTACCCACTATCTTCTTTTTCTCATCACCGCCACTCTTCACCGACTTAAATCCATCTTTTACTATTGCACTACACACATATGTTTTTTTGCAAACCACACGTCACACTAGATTCTCCCTTGTAACTAACTCCAGATGAGTTAGTTGAATGCACCTGGACGTTTTTAAGACCTTGGTGTGAACCTACAAAGTAAATAACAACTAAACAAAGTTAAAACTGTTAAAACACATTAGTGAAAAATTTTTGATAATCACTTAACAATTATTAGCTCGCTATTTTATTTATTTAATCTAAAAATTAAATTATTAATTATTAAATATTATTATTATGTAATAATGTAATTAATTAATTTAATTTAATATATTTATTAAAGTTAGTTTTAGTTTTGAATAAAGATATCTATTATTTCATTAATTAATTAAATTAAGTTACTTTATTTAAATTTATAAGTTGTTAAAATTTTAGTTCTAAACATTATATTAAATAGGTAAGTTGAATTTTTTAAATTTAATTAGTAACGTTAATAAGAATTATTAAATTAATTAATATTTTTAACATTTAGTTATTAACTTATTAAAAAGTTTATTTTATTCTAATTTTATTTATTATTATTGGTATTTTATCTTATATATTAAATTTTAGAGACCTATTCAATATGCAACATTAAATTGTAATTTATTTAAATTAAAATTATAAGATTAATTAATTTAGCTTAATTAATTTTTATTTAAGTTAACTAATTTAATATTTCTTTTTTATTATAAATATTATGTTTATTATTTATTTATTAACATTAATAATGTTTAATATATTTAGTTAAGTTGATTTTTTAATTTTAGATTTTATTTAAGTTTCCTATTTAATTTATTTATTATTAATTTTTTTAAAAACTTAATCTTTCTCCCCCCCATATACAGCGCAGTAGGGGGGTGCTTTTAGATCCTTCAAGCAGATCCGGTGCATGGCCTCCTCTGTAGCTACTCGGTGTGGACAGCGACAGTGGCTCCAGAAATTTTCTTCAAAGAGACTTCTCCTGTGGCGAAGAGATTTGATCGACCTCAGATCTTCGATGTTGGTGAACTCAGAACAGGTAGTGTGGACCTCCTCTGTAGCGGCTCAGTTGTGGTGAATGGACCCAGTACAGTGAAGGCATGGATAAAGAAGGTCCAAGCGTGACTCTGACTTCCTAACTCCGTAACTCCTCCTGCTCCGGATAGGAGCGAAAGAGGACCCAAAGATTTGGCAAAAGGCCTTGCGACAACGCCAGGAAGGGTGATGTTTGATTCTTTTAGCAGCATCGGGTGTGGAGTTTCAGCTTATATCAATGTGGGTTTAGTTTGAAATGATTTAGAAGTATATTGATCTGATTCTATGAATGAAAAGTGTTGTGAAGAAGGCGAGGTAGGGAATACAATGACGAAACTAGGGTGTTGCGAATGTGAGAGAATTGTCGATGTAAGGGTGATTTAAGCAGAATAAAGAATCGACCTGATGAGAGGTGGCTAACAAGGAGATGCAGTGTTGGATGGAGGAAAAAGGGTGCATATTGGTGAGTCATGACTCACCGATAGAGAAAAAAGAATCTGTGAGTGGAAAGTGGAAAGCAGGGGAGGAAACACCGATGGAGGAAGGAAAAATCAGTGTGGGAAAATAAAGTATCGGTAAGTAGGATCAGGGGGTCATCGGTGTGTCCGTGAAAACGATAATTGTTTTTCATCAGTGAGTCTGTGAATAATTGATAGAAGGATTGGATCAGTGCCAAGGGGTGAGACCGATAGATGTATCAGTAGCAGGGAAAACCATCAGGGATTAACGACTCACCGATAGAAGAAAATGTGAGCGACCAATAGATAATAATAATACACCATTAGTTAAAAAGGTCAATTGCGCATTAGTGCGAGGATGAGAAATAAATGAGTATCGGTGTGTGCATAAAACCGATGAAAAAAATAACAGTGATTCAATGACTCACTGATAGTTAAAAGAAACTTTGGTGTGTGACAACAACAATGCGACATGGCATAGGTGTGTCGCGACAGATCGGTGAGTCGAGACATCAGTGAGTTGTTTCACCGATATTAAAATTAAAAAGTTAATCAAATGAATAAAAATTTTTTCTAAACTAATTAAGAGTAAATAATTAACTTTGACTAAAATCAAATAAAATTATTAAATAAGGTAAAAAAATTTACTTAATTATTAACTTAGAATATAAATTTTATGATTAATTAATTAAATATCTAAATAAATGCAAAACACTTACAAAGAAATATCCACAAACATGAAGTTAACATAATTATTTAAAGATTCTGAAAAACTAAGTTTATTAATTAAATGACATAATGAAATCTTAAAATTAAGAACACATTATTTTATACTTTAAATTTAATTTTTAACTTATTTATTAAATATAATAACTAAAAAAATTAATTAATAGAGTTAAATTATTTTAATAATTCTAAACTAAATGGTAAAGTTTTAAATTAAAAACAAATTTAGAATAATGAAAATAGAGATGAACGATTGATTAAATAATAAACATTTAAAATTATTAAAAATTTAAACATATTAAGATTATTAAACTAAAAAGTATTTTAATATAATTAGAATAATTAGAATGACTAAATTAACTATTTAAAAGACTAAAAACACCTGTTTAATTATAAAAAAATGATTAATAAATAGATTTAGTGATAGAAATACAAAAGTGCCATTATTTATTAAAAATTGTAAAAATACATAATTAAATTGTTAAAAATTAAATAAAAGATGTGGTAAAACTATGTAAAAATAGAGCCACATAAACTATCTACAAAAAAAACTAGAAAAGAGAGAGCATGTTTCTTTCCAATGGAAGAGAAAACCCCAAGCTGCCAGAAATGTGAAGTGTTTGAGGAAGCATTAGGTTTCCTCTTTCATTAGAATGGAACATGTTATCTCTTTTATATCTTTTTGCTGATATTTGAAAGAAAAAAAATATCACATACTGAATGAGCCTCACCCCAATCTGATACACAATGTGATCGATATGAATTAGATTGTATTTTTTTAGTTTATAATTTACATTTTAGTTAGAAGCATACATCATAAACTTAAAACTGAGAAAACTCATTAAGATTGTTTTGATACTTTAGTATAATAATCCATAATTTATTTTTTTATGTGTAAGAATTAGCCACACCTCAATTGTATGCATGGTGTGCTGGGTATGACTCCAACTATTAATTTTTTTAAAATGGACATTAATTTTAGTAAAAAAGAAAAGTGACATATTGAAAGCTAAGAAAACACACTCAGATTATATTTATAATTTAGAAAAATGATTTATAAGTCATTTTTTATGTGTAGAAATCAGTATCATGTCAAATTTACTCGTGATGTGATCGGTATGACTCAAATTAAATGTTTCTAGTTTAAAATGACATTTTAGTAAAAAAGAAAAGTAACATACTAAAAAATGATAAAAAAAATTTGGATTGTTTTAATACTTTAGTATTATGATCCACATGTCATTTGGGACATGTAGGAATCATATTAACCTCAATTCGACACATGGTGAGATCGATATGACTCCAAGTGTGTCTTTTTATTTAAAATTGACATTAATTTTAGTAAAAAAGACATCTGACATACCAAAAACCTATAAAACAAATTCATATTATTTTCAAACATTAAGAAAAATATGTATAAGTAATTTTTGATGTTTTTGAATCAACCTCACTACAATCTATAAATGATGTTCTTGATATGACTCAATATTTCTGTTATCAGTTTAAAATTGTTATTCTAGTTCAAAAAGTATCAGTCAATAAACAATAAGAAAAAATGATTGAGTTGTATTAATATTTTATTAAAATTATTCATATATCATATTTGATGTTTCGGAATTAGTATCACATAAAATAGTAACACTATGTTACTGGTATTACTCAAAGTGCGTGTTTCCAGTTTAAAATGACATTTTAGTAGAAAAACAAGTGATTTACTCAAAATCAAGAAAAATCATTCATATTTTTTTCATAGTTTTGGAAAATAATCCATAAGTTATTTGGGACATTTCTAAATCATTTAAACATCAATCCGATGCATGGTGTGACTGATATGACTCCAAGTGTGTCTTTTTATTTAAAATTGACGTTAATTTTAGTAAAAAATACAATTGACATACTCAAAATTGATAAAATTCATTAAAATTAGTTTCATACCTTTTTAAAATTATCCATAAGTAATTTTTGATTTATAGGAATCCATCTCACCTAAATCTGATATGTGATGTACCCGGTATGATTCAAAGTGTCCATAATCAGTTTAAATCAACATTTTAGTTCAAAAAGTGCTAGTTAATAAAAACTGAGAAAACATTCTTGTATTGTCTTGATAATTTAGGAAAAAAAATAATAATAAATTTTTAATGTGTAGGAATCAGTCTCACATCAAACTGAAACATGATGTGATCGATATGATTCAATGTGTGTGTTTCTAGTTTAAAATGACATTTTAGTAAAAAAGGAATGTGACATACTCAAAACTAAGAAAAAACATTTTTATTGTTTTGATATATTAGTAAAATTAAACATATGTAATTTGGGATGTTTTGGAATCATATTAACCTAATCTGATTCATGGTGTGATTGGTATGAATCTAAGTGTGTCTTTTTTTATTAAATTGTCATCAATTTTAGTAAAAAAAACTAACATACTCAAAATTGAGAAAAAACATTCATATTGCTTTTATAATTAATAAAAAATATCCATAAGTCACTTAGTAAGTGTCGGAATCAAACTTAACTCAATCTAATACACGATGTTCCTGGTATTACTCAAAGTGTCCGTTATCAGTTTAAAATTGACATTTTTGTTCAAAAAGTGAAACCCACTAAAAACCAACAAAATGGAATAATATTTTCTTTATAATTTATTAAAATAATTCATAATTAATTTTTTATGTTTAGTAATTAGTCTCATGTAAATATGACATACAACGTGATTGGTATGACTCAAAGTGTGTGTTTCTAGTTTAAAATGACATTTTAGTAAAAAGAAATGTGATGTTCTTAAAAATGAAAAATCACATTCATATTATTTTGATAATTTATGAAAATGATCCATAAATCATTTTTGACTTGTATGATTTAGACACATCTCTATCTGATGCATGGTGTGATCAGTATGAATCTAAGTGTTTATTTTTTATTTTAAATTGACATTAATTTTAGTAAAAAAAACTCACCTAATAAATACCAATAAAATACATTCATATTGTTTTTATTCTTTAATAAAATGATCCATATGTCATTTTTTACGTGTATGAATTAGCATAACCTCAATGTGATACACGATGTTCCTGATATGACTCAAAGTGTCTGTTATCAGTTTAAAATTTAAATTTTAGTTCAAAAAGTGTCAATCCCTGAAAACCCAGAAAACATGCTTCGATTGTCTTTATAATTTAGGAAAATTATTCATAATTAATTTTCGATACATAGGAATCAATATCACATCAAACTAACAAATGATTTGACAAGTGTGACTCAAAGTGTGTGTTTCGAGTTTTAAATGACATTTTATTAAAAACGGTAAGTGATGTACCCAAAACCAAGAAAAATAATTTATATTATTTTTATACTTTTAGGAAAATGATATATATGTCATTTTTAGAATTTAGGAATCATCCACACCTTAATCCAATTAACGATGTGATCAGTATGACTCCAAGAGTGTCTTTTTATTTAAAATTAACATTAATTTTAGTAAAAAAGAAAACTAACCTACTCAAAACCAAGAAAACACATTAAAGTTGTTTTTTTACTTTAGTAAAATGGTCCATATGTAATTTTTTATGTTTATGAATCAGATACACCTCAATCTGATATATGATGTGCCCGGTATGACTCAAAGTGTAGGTTATCAGTTTAAAATTTATATTTTTGTTCAAAAAGTGTCACTCAATGAAAACTGAGTAAATGCACTTAGATTATATTCATAATTTTGGAAAATTATTTATATTTAATTTTTGATGTTTAGGAATTATTATCAGGTCAAACTAACACACAATGCGACCGATATGACTCATAGTGTGCGTTTCAAGTTTAAAATAAAATTTTAGAAAACAAGACAAGTGACGTACCCAAAAATAAGAAAACACATTCATATTATTTTGATACTTTAGGAAAATGATCTATAATTTATTTGGGATGTGTAGGAATTATTCTTACCTCAATCTGGCTCACATTGTGACCGATATAACTCGAAGTGTGTCTTTTTATTTAAAATTGACATTAATTTTAGTGAAAAAGACAACTGACAAACTCAAAAACTGAGAAAACACATTCAAATTGTTTTGATACTTTTGAAAAATGATACATTAGTCATTTTTTATGTTTAGGAATTATCCAAACCCTTATCAGATACATGATGTACCCGATCTAACTCAAAGTGTCCATTATTAATTTAAAATTGAAATTTTAGTTCAAAAATTGTAACTCGCTATAAACTAAGAAAACAAACTCAGATTTTCTTGATAATTTAGGAAAATTATTCATAAGTAATTTTTGACATGTTGTAATTAGTATCATATCAAGATGATACAATATGCGACCAGTATGACACAAAGGTCATGTTTCCAGTTTAAAATGGAATTTTTGTAAAAAAGACAAGTGACATACTCAAAACCAAGAAAACACAATCATATTTTTTTTATAATTTAGTAAAAAGATGCATAAGTCATTTTAGATGTGTATTAATAATCCAAACCTCAATCGGATGCACGATGTGATCGATATGAATGCAAGTGTTTATTTTTATTTAAAATTGACATTAGTTTTAGTAAAGAAGACAAATAACATACTCAAAAACGAAGAAAACACATTTTAATTGTTTTGATACATTATAAAAATGATCCATACATCATTTTTTACGTTTAGGAATTATTATCACCATAATCCAATACATGATGTGCTCGTTATGACTCAATGTATCCATTATCTATTTTAAATTGACATTTTAGTTCAAAAAGTGTCACTCACTAAAAACCAAGAAAACATCCTTGGATTTTCATAATAATTTAGGAAAAAAATTCATAAGTAATTTGAAATATGTAAGAGTTAGTCTCACATCAATATGACACATGATGCGATTTGTTTGAATCAAAGTGTGTGTTTCTAGTTTAAAATGACATTTTAGTAAAAAAACACAAGTGACATACTCAAAACCAAGAAAACACATTCATATTGTTTTAATATTTTAGTAAAATGACTAATAAGTCATTTTGAGGTGTAGGAATCATATAAACCTAAATCTAATGCTTGGTGTAACCAATATGACTCCAATTATGCGCTTTCAATTTATAAATGTAATTTTAGTTTAAAACGTGCATCACATCGCCAAAAATAAGAAAATGATCCTAGATTGTTTTATCATCATTATCTCTACTATTAATTAATTAATTTCCTTATCATTTTTATCATATACTTATTTAGTTTACATTTACAAATATAATGCTTGAATACATACAAGAAATGGTGTGACATGAAAGAATCAACCACAACTCAATATGATACATAGTATTTCAAGTATGAATCAAATTTTAGTTTAAAATTAACACTTTATATTTAATTTATATCTTTATATTTTTACTAACATAAGAATTTTTTTCTTATAGAGGTGCATTCATTTTCTTAAGCAAGGGTGGTTTGTTCCTCAATAGCATGAGTCAGGGCCGGGGTAAAAATAAAAAGGAACATTGATATTTTTTAATGTATGTGATAATTTTTACTTATTTATGTAATTGTATAAACCATTATTTTAATTTTATATAATATAGTATTTATTTTATTTTATTTGTGTATTAAATTTTATCTCATTTAAAATTTTTATTTTTAACTGATCTTGTTACTTTCTGATAATGTAGTGTACTATTACAACACACTATAGTATGTCCCTTTATCATTTCTATGAAATGTTTTGATAAAGGAAACATTTATCAATGCTTCTAAGAACATTGATAAAGTGTCCCTTTATCACCACTTTTAAAATTTCTGATAAATGCACCATTTATCACTCTAAATAAAAGAACTAATAAATGGTGTCCTTAATCAGTGATTTTCTAGCACTGATAAAATCCTAGGGCTTTTGATCATGCTCCAGTAGTCAGCGATTTTATGGATCTGATATAGGTAAATTTTAGCACAGTTAAAAGCTTATTTTTTAGTAGTGAACTTCGTACCGATAACCAATTTTTGAACATGGTTCATAATCATTCCTTATATAATTCCCCAATTTCATTTTATCAGACCCAAGATCCCTAAGATTATGTCTTACAACCTATCCTCTTTATACTCAATAGATACCGATGAATTCTTGACCAGACCACCATGGAATGAAAAATCAATTGGTTCATTCCAAAAAAACCCTAGATTGGAATTTATAGTAGAATTTAGACAATCCTTCAATTTAATCTTATTTCTCACATCTAGCATGACTTGCTTCAGTTTATATATTTTATTTTATTATTACAATATTTATAATTGAACCTTTCCATGAGTCAAGGGAATGATCAGTCCATCCAATGTGACCTTAAAATGCTTAGAGTGGCCTCCATAATGTGGTCGTCCCTCCTTTACATATGATATAGATTTGTATGGGGACCCTTATTAGTAGTAAGTACAGAATTATTCTCACTCTGATGGGATATGTATTGACACCCAAATCTTACATCCTGACTCAGCCATAATGAAATTAAAATTCCCCTTCACCCTTACATTCGAGATAGATCCATGTAAGGAAATCCTTATACAAACCATGAATTTTTTTTTGGGATCCTAATGGGATTAGAGACACCCTATCAAGGTGGAATCGATTCTAAATTCTCCCATCATGATTCCAGAATGTCATTTATTCCATTAATCACACTTTATTTTTTTTAAAAACAAATATAATCACAAATATTCCTTGGTTATTGGAAATAACACTATTTGACTCTGAAGGATACCTATGTTTTGAATATGCATACTATGCCCAATATGTATTTTCATAATGTGTGCCCCTTAATGTGGCCAATCAATGAGAGTCATCTTAGTCCTTAGGAGAAAGTTATTTTGTCTATGTATATCCTAAAACCATCATATATAAATACTTATTTCGAATGTGGTTCATGGTCATTACTTATATACTTTTACCATGTCACTTTCTCATATATGAGAATCCCAAGGAAGTTATTTAAAATTTTTATCCTCCACAGTCAAAATATGCTGAAAGAATCCTCGCACGTTGAGTCCCCCTATATCTGGATCAGGAAAAGTTCAGGAAAAAACATAAAATACATACATTATGTGGGGTCCACTATAAGGCCCTAGAAAAAGTCAATATATTCTCATTAGGCCTCTCATCCAAGGAAAAAAGTCAAAGTACAATATATATCCATTCCAGACATTTTACTTCAGATATTCATAAAAAACTATCAAATGCGTGACAGGATATCATTCATTCAAACAGGCTAACTCAAGTGTTATGGTGATGGTTATACCTATACTCATCTGTGATCCATGCCTGAAGATAAAAAATCATTTCAACTTAAGTATTTATAATTTCAACAGATAATATTATGCAATGTTCGGATGATCTGGAATATCTATAAGTAACCTTTAAAACATTTCAAGTTAATATGAGGTGATGATAGCAAATAGATTAAATAGAAATAACTAAAAGTGAATAATTTTTCATTCATTTATAAAAAGTGATTAAGGATGAACATCCACAACCCAAAGTCTCTCCTTGATTATAATGAGAAAAGAAAAAAAATATAAAATTTTTATAGTAATAATCTATTATTTTTTTTCAAAAAAATTTCTTGCACCTGATGAGAAGTGTGGAGGGACAGCTCAAGTTCGGATCTAAGATTAGCTTTTATTTTTTCCAATAGGAGTTTTTACTTAACATAATCATATAGATCTCATCTTCTTCCTTCAATGGATTATAGCCCTATATTTTTTTATTTCAATTGTTCCTTAACTCTAGATACATGATCCTCATATTCTTATTGCTATGTAGTCTATACATCTATTCAATCATGGATTTTTACTTCTTTAGAAACTAAATGATAAATCTATACCAAAATAGATTTTAAATATTCTACTTGCTAGTCAGAAATATTAAATTGGACAATATCACATTTTTAAGACTCCAACTCCCCACGAGTGATGATAAATTGATGGATAAGGATATGAAAATATTGGTAGTCAAGTTGACCAATTCCCAATCCACAAAAGAGTTGATAAATACAACCCACCTTTTCAAAAATATTCTCTAAAGGATCCTCTACGATGATAGTGAAAAATTAACACCAATCCCATTTTCACAGAACCAAATTCTCGATATAAGAATTGGGATCCAAACATTGTTCACATACAACTATAGGTATATAATTTGGATTTGGTTTCAATACATTTGGGCTTGATCTTATCAGTGATATAGTTGCTGGAAAACTCTCCATCACCACTTCTCGTTTAATTTCAAGGATTAATTTGGTAATCTTGATGTTTACTAATGAAGCTCCTAGCACCATTTTTATGAGACTAACATTAGTGACACAACCAACATTTTTGGTAAAAGATATTGGGTCTACACCAATCCCAATATGATGGGATCTTAGTGAAAAAAGTCCCTAAAAAATTCTTGGAATGTTTATTCATATGATTTTCTACCTTATAAAGTAATGCCATAAATATAATATTTGAGGAACTTAGAGAAGTCAATGGATTTTTCAGTCATTATACCTATTTCCCCAACATTCCATCCAGATTATACTACACCCACATTTTAGTATAATCGCATGAAAAGTTTTTTGGCTCAACAATGGAAAGAAAAATTATTTCCATGTTAGAGCCCTCATGAATTAGCATCAAAAAAAGTTGGAGGAGTATAGATGGACGTGATTCCCTCTTAAACCTAGTGAGAGGTAAGGATGTATCCTATTATAGATATCCAAACTACTTTGTAAAACTATAAAGGGTGTAAGGTTCACAAAGGGTTTCTCCATCCATTTGAGATGGTAGAATCCCATCTTGAAATGAGATGATTTAATAGCATTATTCAAAGGTTCCCACACTATTTTCCATCACTACTCTAAAAGGACCCAAGTAGGGAATGAAATAAAAGTAGAGGGGATGCATCAATAACTCAATATCACTATCAAAATATAGGGTTTCTGGGAAAACAACAAAATTTTGGTTTATCTTGGGGTGGAAAAAAGAATGAGGATTAATCATAGTGTATTGATACTCATTGTATCAAAGGTGTTCCACTATCTAAACATATGAAAATTAGAATAGACCACCGAGTTGATGCAGAGACTTTCCCTCCATCACACGAACTAACAACCTAAAATTTGAATAAGAGTGGGAATAAATGGTTAATGGGATATCACTCTACCAACATGTAGACCATCATCAAGGTGCTAAACCTAACACTAGAGTAATCATCATATGAAGGTACGATCCATACACTTAAGAACATGGTGAAAAATCTTGCAATCCCAAAGTCTGAAGGAATATATGGTCAGATCTTGTAACCCCATGTCATGTGTTGACATAACTCTTGGTTTTCTAAATACAATCCTAGAAAATATTGAGATTTTTGATTTGGGTGATTCATGGTATGCTAAAAATTTTTCCTTGGTTGACTGAGTTACATGATGATTTTTATCTAACTAAAAAATTGAATAAGTTAGTAGAAGTGAAGGTTATGAACCAATGAATTATCCACCATATCCAATAAGTCTTTTACTAGGAAGGAGTTAACTTGATATCCTCCAATTATTTAGTCACAAAGAGTAACTCATCATACATCATTCCAAGGATCAGGATTCCCCCTATTTGATAGATATCCCACAAATTGTTGCCAACTCCTCCATGTGGTAGGTGGAAGGTGTTATTACTCAAACACCAATGACTGATCAATTTGGGTAATATCTTGGATGAAATATACACATCAAATTTATAAATCCAAAACACTTTGTTTAAAATAGTAACATCCATCCATTCAGGGAAATATATAAAATTATTATGCACCTATAAATCCCAGGCCCATTCATCAGAGAAACTCCCTCCAGACCGAAAATCTATCTTTGACCTCCACCCCAATTTGAATCACCCCATTAAAAAATAAAAATGGTTGGACAGTCTTGAATAGTGGAATTAAGGGGTATGTTTTAATTTAATTGATTTTTCTGAGTCAATAATGATCCATTTAAAATAAATACATTTCTTTGACTCGATTTAGGAATAATATGACCCACAACTGATATGTTTACTTGGAAATAGTTTGAGGTAACATCAAAACAAGCTGGTGGAAGGTTTTTATTAACCATAAAAATCAAAGTATCATCTTTTAGATCGAAGTCATATAGAGGTATCCTATCAAACAATAGATAATCTTGAAACTATGGTGGAATAATATTCTTTAGAAACCTTTATGAGGAAAAAACTGTGCTAGGGATCGGCTTGAATATTCCCAAAAATAGCCATTCTCCTTTCAAATAACATTATAGAACCGGTTAAGAACATATCTGTAAATGAAACCAATATATAAATTCATAAGAACTATAATACAATATTAGTAATCTAACAGAACTAACTGCATATATTGATATACAGATCGCATAATAATAGAAATTACTATGAAGAATATGTGATTGATATAGAGAAATAATCCTTCTGTGAAGTGAAACATTTAGTTCAATGGAAATACCAATTTTCAGATGAAAACACTTCAGTATGTGAAAGTGGTTAGTTACAAAGGGAAGTTTTTATGTGGTTTGTTGGTCGAGAGATCAAAACCACCCAAAAATCACCCATCACTACATGAAAAATGAGTTTTCACTAACATTTTTTATAAGAATGATCCCTCCAATGGGTCCACATGAACACTGAAAATCATTCAACTGAGCCAAATTATTCAATGGAATTTACCCTTCTTCATGATTATAAGACCACATTTCAACATGGAGCATTTTTTAGGCCTGAAAAAAGTTTTCATATAATTCCACGAAGTTATTATAAATTTGGGAAATCCAGAATCACATCTAGAAAATGATTCATGAAGTTAATATTGGAAATGTATGTAGAACCACAAAACAACCATCTCCTACCGACATATCACCTTATGCATGGTGGTATCACCTCTTTACTTGATGTCCCTACAAACAAAAATCATTTTTGGTGTGAGATGGTAATATCACACCCCTCGTAAAATATTTTCATTTGCAGTGTGAGGTGGTTATATAACACCCCCTATAAATGATTTCCATTTGTGGTGTGAGGATGTAATATTACACCCCCACAAATGATTTTCATCTGCGACATGTGGTATTAATATATCTCCCCCTACAAATGATTCACATTTTTTGAGTGAGATGCAAATATCATGCCTCCCCACAATTGGAAATCTCATTATAGATTGGGTGATAGTTTTATTTCCTGTCACACAACACTTGATATACTCTCTAGCTAGTCATCCATTTCTAGGTAACAGTTATTCCCAGGCCACATAAATACCTAATTTTCTCATCAAAAGTAAAGGGTGTGTGAGAGATAGAATGGGAAGATATGATAGAGAGAATATAGGAGAATACAATAGGACTAACTGAGAGACTTCCATTTCAGAAGGTAATTTATTTTTCTTATACCACAAAGAGAAAAGGGGATCCTTAAAAGGTATTTAATTAAAAAAGGAAAATGAACTACATGGTCATCTATAAAGGAAGGAACCTTTTATTTATGAAATAATTCTCTCATGAAGGAATCCCATTTTTCAGAAGAGTCCCTTCATGATGTCCTATCCTGTATTGAAAGAAAAATATTCAAAATAGCATATCCTTAGGGTATTTTACCTTTATTCTCTCAATTACCTCCTTCTTCATAACATTTATCATCATCTTATCCCCTCCATGAACTATTAATATTAATATATATAACCAATAACAAAAACCAATAATTCAATCACTAATACCTCCCTTGCAGCCACCAGATCCACCTAGACAAGGGATGAGACACATCAGCATGTCCCTCTCACGATAATGCATTTTTATGGTAAAGAAAGTCCCGCATTTAATCTCCCTAGTATATAGGGTCCGAATTTTTTTCAAAAACAATAATTATCAAGGAGATGAGGATCCCAGTATTAGGGATGGAAGAAGTAGTTCAGGAATCAACATTTATTCCGTATGATTCCTGAAATATGAACAAAATCATGCCATATCCTTTAGATATATAACTCCCTGAACTAGGGTTTAAAAGTTTATAGGAAGATGATAATGGATAATTCCTACATTTCTATATGATTTCCCCACAATAAACTCACCCTCATTCACCATTATATGGGGAGTAAGTCTCTTCCTTAGGAATCCCTCCTAGAGTAACCCCTGGACTTTCTTATAGGAAATCATACTTCTCCTTCATTCCATATCCCCACCCTTATCCACCAGCGAAAGAGGAAAAATGTTTCTCTTGGGATTTTAATCTAGGTGAAAGTCCCCCACCATACATGATTATGTGATGTGTATGTATTATAAATTATATTATTTCTCACATTAAGCATTAATCATATGGGATTAGATATCAGTAGTGATCATAACACTAGCACAATAAAAACTCTCATGTGGCCCTCCCTCGTATGTGTAAGCCACTCATTTTAATCTATGTGGGATTTCATTCATATCATAATGGAATATGTAGTAAGCCACAAAAGTTTAAAACCAAACACCTTTAATCCACCATCATCCTCACTAGGCCATATTCCCAGTAAGACTAAATGATTACCTGGAGGGATATATTCCTTATTGGACCAATTATCTCATCCTCATTGGAATAAATTATTAAAGAGAGATGTATTCATGGAGACACATTCTTTGAAAGATCAATCCATTCCTATTAGGTCATGTTCCTCATGGTTTCCACTATCAAGGGCTATTCATGTGTAAGTCCCCCACCAACCTTTGTTGTGTACCTTTTTCCAACACGTACTTACTACATGATGTGAAACTTCATGGTCCGGTCCCTATCACAATACCCTAAAATGTATGATGTGTCCCTTTAAGTGGAAGCAAACTACATGGTTTCAAATTCATTTCACAAGGATACATAAGAAGCTCTTCTGATGGGCCTGATCCTGACATCAAAACTCCAACCACCTCCCTAGATGGAATTGAATTCTAGAGTGTCCAATTATGAGTCTTTAAATTATAATACTTGAAAGTAAATCATCAATAAGTAAATAATGATATGGAATGGTTAACCTATAAAACATAAAAATGGATATCTTAATAGATAAACTTAGATATATACAGATGGTTCCATTTATGGATAATCTTCGATACATATATATGGTTACTCCCACATGTATACGTGATTAATTGTAGATGTAAATAGTGGTTAAAATTATATGAGGTTTTATAAAGGATTATTGAGTATGAATTAAATCTATAATAGATCACTATAGTAGGAAATAATTCCCCCCAAAATAGATTGATTAGATCGACCTATCATCCTCTCAACCAATACGAGTCCCTAAGTGTAATTGAAAAAATGCTTGGTGATCACCTGCCTTTGGAAAGCATTCCCATTTACAAATGTGAAAACCATTAGATGTTTTCAGTTCCATGAAATAAAAAAATTAGAAACCAACCCAAACATGGGGGTGAAACAAAAATAGTGAACACAATTTTAATAATTGTGAAACCATACTCAACCCCCACAATCCAGTGACGAGCCATATTTTTATCAGGAAATAATAGTTTCTATTCATAATGACCAAAAATGAAATTAGTGTCATTAATAAATTTAAACGCGATGATTCCAAATATGGAATAATTTTTTTTCACGATTTAATGGATACAAATTTTAGAAATTAATTTAATATAAAAACACAAAATACAGTGATTTTTTTTATATAAAAAATATATCTTTAAGTTTAAAATTATTTTTAAACAAAAATGAAGTATAATATTAGTTCAAAAGGTATAAATTGAATTATTTAAAATAAAATAAAATAATAAAATTTTAAAACCAATCCATATCAAAATAGGGATATAAAAATGTTAAAAAAGAAAAGTCAATTTTCTTTAATTTTTTTTCTATTTTCACTATTCACCCAAAAATCAAATTTTTTAAAAATTTATAAAAATTTATCCATAAGGTAATTTGATATAATAATTTAAAAAAATATATATTTTTTATAAAATTAAATTTATAAAAGTGTTAGAAATTAATAATAATATCCATCCACAAAATATAATAGAAAACATTTTTGAAGAAAACATATCTTTAAAGCATAAAATAAATTTATTAAAAAATTGAGTGCTTATTTCATAATAATTAATCAATACATTTGTATTTATTAGGAACATTATTCATATATTTTATAATGTGGTTACTCATATTCATACATTAAAATTCAATGACTATGCTATAGCGATAACATTTATATAATAATATTTTTTTTATGATACCACAAGTCACTTAAATATTGATGTTACATGTTAAACAAGATATAAAGAATAATATTATCTTAAACTAAATTTTTGGGGCCTTAAATTCTCCACCATTAAATAAATTTCATCCCTATAATTTTATCTTGGTTATAAAAGGTTCAATATTTTAAAATACCATTGTTGAAAACCCACATCCTTTAAATGGATAATAAAACTTCATTTAATAAAAGAGAAGTGGGAAACCTAATGGTTACCTGAAATAACACATAATTGGGTTCATGGATAAAAAGAACATTTGAGTAATTTAAAATATAGACGCATAAGAGAAAAATAAAATTTTAGGACTAATATTGAGTGATAGAGAATATGGTCATGATAAAGTTAATGACCATAAAACCATAAATCACCGAAGGGTGAAAAGACCATAAATTAATCAAAACTGAAGGTCAAATAATAGAATTTTTATTTGAATATTGTTTTCCAAAATTTAAGTGATTGTTTTACTATCAAGATAGAGAGACTGAGAAAATAAAAATACTTTATTTATTTCCGTTTAATAAGCATATATTTATCCTTTGATTGCGATTAAATAAATTTTCAATTCATTGATTACTTAAATAAATGAAACTAAACATGAATTTTTCATGCCTAAAGAACTAAGATTAAATATAAATGGATCATAAGAAAAGTAAAATAACAACATGTCATTCCTTATGTCACTAAATATTTAACAAAAACAAAATGGTCATCATAAGTTATCCAATATGGATAAATATAACACATTAATCTCTATAACATAAATAATAGCACCAAAAGTTCAAATTAATCCATAATATAAATAGTTAACTTTAATAATCCTACAAAATATGTCTAAACAAATTCAAATCCAAAAAATTTAAAAGATCTTATTAGATATTTTTTTTCCGTGATCAACTTTTACATTTATCCCCAAGAAACATGAAGTAACTAATAATGTCACATAACAAAAAATGTGAAGCCCTTGATCATATATTCTCCTAAATCATGCTAATAACTTGAATCACCATAAAATCTCAATGAAAACAAATATTCTTCCAAAAAATAACTCTTTACTTATTCCTCAAATAAAATAACAACCCAATCAAATATATTCTATAAATCTAAAAATGAAATAAAATTCATCCTAAATAACTTCTATAAATTATAGATACCATTAAATATATATATGTAAATCCCTAAGAAAAACTACTACATACAATACTTAGATGTTTAATGAATATTATAAAAAAATATATAATTGGTAGAACACATATACAACATAATTCTTGAATCACAATACACAAATACTTCAGTCCTACAACTTCAATGATTAGAATAACATAGGTTCTTACTTGGACTCAGATTTAACCATTGTATTAGGGAACTGACTCAGATAATTCCCAAGTAACCAACATATAATTCATAAAATTACTTGGAAATTCTCTTAGTATCTTACCCTTAATTTCCACAAAAAAACTATTTTCCACTTCTTTTAAGAAATTCTCTTAGTATCTTACCCCAAAATCTTAACATGAAGGAAATTGAACTTTATTTCCTTCATTATAATTGCCACCTAAACTTATATAAGAGTTCATTTTCCTCTTAATTAACATGTTACGTGACCCAAATATGTTTATGTTGTGATCATATATCATGATAGATGATTAGTCATAAAAAAAAGGTTTCTCCTTCTAGCTCCCATATCATTCAGTTTCTCAAGAAAATCATTGTATTGTCTATCATATTTATTATTTACTCGATTCCTCCTAGTTCCATCTACTAACTAAAACCATAAATCATTGTGTGAGAAACAATAATCCTATATAAAAATAATATAATAATGAAAAATTAATTTTATGGTGTCTAAATCATGACACCTTATTTTTAATCTATGGCACCTTAGGTTTAACCTAGGCCATCCATGGTCATTATCTATTCAAATATTTTATAAGGATTCATAAAGAAAATTTAAATTATTATAAGAATATACTTTGAGAGTGTCTATCCATGTGTGCAGTCTTAGGACCACTCATTATGCCCCAGGGATGATCAAGATAATACCCAATATTCCCCTTTTAGAGTTATTACCCTTAGGTGAATTTGTGACATATCTACATACATTTTCTAGAATACATAAAAGGATTTATTTTCTAGGAAAACAATAATCCTTTATTTACCATAAATTAGGATTTAATTTTATAAATAGACTTATCATCACAACATTTTATAGGTTTTTGTTCACTAATCTATATTCTCTTAAATCTAGTTCCCAAAGTTTATACTAAACTTTCCCTAATACCAAATGTAGTTCCCCCAATCCAGTAACCAATAGATGATTTATACTTATTTAAATTGGTATAATATACAGGGGATAACATCACCAATTACTGATATATTAGTAGTCTTGAAGAAGAATATCCATTCATTATTCCAATATTAAATTTGGAATATAAGAAAACATACCACAAGAAATATTCTTACATCCTTGATATCATTTATTATATCCTTATTCACATCCTAGGTAAATAAAAAATATAAAATGTGATATTATGTTCTCATTAATGGTTGTGTACATCAGAAGCTATCATGAATAAATTAGGCATAATCATCGTGACAGAGTGGATAGTAAAAACACATGTCATTCAATCAAAAACATGATTTCAATGAGAATATATGGTGAATATAAAAATAAGGAAAACATGGATAATAAAAACTAAATTCATAATAATGGAAATTCATAATTTTGGACATTATTGAACATTCTATCAAGGTCTATAAACTAAGATATCAAAAATTCTATATTTAAGGCCTCTCAACTAAGACATAATTCTTATTAAATGGGTTGGTTTAATCCAAATAACCATCTAATTTGGCCACCTATTTTTTCTCATGAGATCTATCAATGAATCTAGGGAATATATATAACCTTTCTCCACCCTTAACTTTCACATCATATACATTCCTTATATTTTGAATGATTAATATAAATAATTCTAAAAATGTATTATGAGCAAAAAACTATCCATATTGAATCAAGAATATGAAAAATCAATATTTCATCATCATGAAACATCCAAATAAATAATAAATATGGTATCATTGTATAATATCCCTAGTAACATCAATAGAAGTCTTCATGAATTAAAATACCTTTTAAACATCACTGAAACATTTCATGAGAAAAACACCTTTCCTATTTTGAAATCACTTATTTAAAATCTAAAAAATTCCAAAATATTAGTAAAAATTTATTTGAAAATAACATTAGAAACATTTAAATGAATCTTCAAAATAATAAGTATTCATGATAGTGATAAAATCTGTTTGTATAGTGTTTGTTAAAACAAAGATTCCATTCAAACATTTGGTAAAAAGTACCTCGTTTAGAAAATAAAAAGATGATTCCCTTCATGGGTAAAAATAAATTTAATAAGACATTTCATATTATTAAAAAAAATCTTGAATTTTTATAAATAAATATGGATGTAGAATAAAAATATTTCCAACCAAAGAGGAAATAAAGACTTTTTTTCTTAATTTTTTTTAAATAAATTATAGCCCCAAAGTGAGGAAAATGGAACTATTAATTGAAAATTATATGAATAAATACATAATAATAAAATAAATATTATTTGGAATAGATATATCATATAATTTCATCCTCAAAATTTTAAGCATAAATATTCTTTGTAAAAATGATATTGTAATATAAAACCCCTACTACTTTAGTAAAATATGAATTATAACCCCCATGAAAGAAATAACTTCAAATGAAATGTTAAATACGATGAATATGAAGATATTCGTGATAAAAAAATATAAAAATGTGCATTATAAACACCAAATGATATAAAAATGTGGTGAAAATGACATGTCTCATAGAAACAAAAGTGAGATGGAAAACCCTTACCTCAGGTCTAAATTTATTTGTAAATGCTTTTATATTCCTTTATAAAAAATTTAAATTTATTATAATTATATAAAAAAACATATAAATACTTATAATATCATATAAGATCCCTTTATAAAACCTCAATACCTATTTAATAATAATAATTTATTAAAAAATTTGTTCATGAGTGGTAACTATTTCATTTTTCATGTATTTTTTGGTTTGGTAGTTTCAATCCCTGATTAATTATCATGGTTCCATCATATAATTTTTTTAATGATGATATAAATATCATATATATTCATTTTATACATATTTATAATCATCAATGAAATGTGAATATGAAAAATGAATCACATCGCTTTAAGGGGATAGTTGTCCACATATACGCATGAGTGACATTGTCCTTTTTAACGGGTTTAATGGAAATAAGGTAAATGATATATTATATTGATAGAACCATAATTATGTAATAAATATAATTTATATTTTTTATTTTTTATCTTTATAACCATCCAAGTAAAATGGTGATGAAAAAAATTACACCATTACGTGGTGATTGTAATTCATACATATGCGCAAGAAATGTTTTGGGATTTACAGAGGATGGAAAAATGTTAAAAATTGGTTTTAACATAATCATAATAACATATCAATTGTAAAACCCCAAGGTTCCACGATATGCTTCTCTTTGAATAATACAATAGCACGTGTTGTACACAACTTCGAGTTCTAGCACACCACAACCAATTAAACTAGCCGTTAAGAATAGTAATACCCAATTTTTGAAATTCTATAAATTTTATTTTTCAAATTGGACTTCATTTTTGGATTCGGAATATCAAAATTATCCTATGGTTAATTTTTGGTATTTTTCTGAAAACATTCAATTTTAATGAATTGTAAAAAACACTGAGTTATTAGTTAAAACCGACTTTTTATTTAAATAATTATTTATTTTATTTAAATTTATTTCAGGTAAAAATAGATACATAATACCTATATAAGTTCAATATAATTCATTGGAGTCAATTTATATTAATTTTAGATATATAAAAATTTTATTGAACTTTTCACCATCTTTTACCCACCTCCTAGATGATTTTGCAAATTTTCACAAAACTTACTTTTACCGCTTTTGTGAGTGGAATTTAAAAAATCTAAGAGACGCGGTTGATATCAGTAAGTAAAATTTCGTTCAATGAGATGAAAATAATTTTTGGTGAATAGTAACTTTTTTACTTTTATTTACCACGATTAAAAGTAAATAGGGTAATTAAAGGTAAAACTGATATTATTTTTACCCTGACACATGTCCTCATTCTAGAGGATAAGTATAATTCGACCAAAAAAACCTTAAGAATAAAATATGATCATTTAGGTCCACTTGGATTAGATTAGGACATTTATTATTATTTAATTCAATGAAGAGTTAAAAGAGTTAAAATCAAAGTTTAATAAATAAAACATTTTTAATATAGGGTAATACATAAGATAAATTCGATTATAAATATTAATCAGAAAACTAAAAATATTTCCTACATAATTATATTTTATTTATAATTTTTAGACATTAAATAATTTAATTTATTTATGACACAATGGTGATGCAATAATTACATCATTAATTAAATATTAAAATTATTGGTATTAAAAATACCCAAATAAATATAATTTGAGGCTTTTTATGAATTCAACTAATTTTCTAGGTTAATATGACATGTTAGGATTGATTTAATTAACTTTTTGAAGTAATCATTCTGTTATGATTTTCACACAAATCAATTTCCAAATAGTGTCAAAATTGACATAAAAGAGTTTTTAAAAAAATATTATTTTATTAATTGATATTCTATTCTTAAAAATCTAAGGTTCAGCCAAAATACTTATATGATGATATGGGTATCATTAAGGAACCACTTGGGGTTATCTTGAAAGTTTATAGTAAGTTTATTAACCATATCATATAATAATAAAAAGAGACAGGGTAAAAGTCAAACTAATTAACTAAGAGTTAAATCTAAAAGATAAGGTTAATATAGTGACCCAAACCTGTCTAAAACCTATTGGTTGAGTGATTTTAGACCCATCCCCACATTATCCTCTACATAAATCAGTTTGGAACCATTATAACCCTAAAATGATTTTATTATAAAATAATATTTCTAGCTTTTCCTAAGGTGCCCCTCACCCCTCTTATAAAAGGGAACTCACCCTTCTCTAAATTTCACACCTTCAAATCCATTTGGCTCGGCCAACCCCTGCCAAAATACTCTCCAAACTTCCCTAAATTCACCATAGAGGCCTTATTTTGATCATAAGGAAAACCTAAGGAGCCATTTTGATCAAATCAAAAGGAAGAACCCGAAGAAGGGGTAATATTTTCACCACCCTCTTTCAAGTTCCTTTCTTCTTCCACTTATTCTTTCTTTGTTATTTCCATTCTAAAATAATAACTCCAGTATCTTCTATATACTGTGATGTTATTATAAATATGGTACAACCATATTCAGTATTCTATCCATACTTTGAATGACATGTCACCATGCGTGCGTGCGTATGACTTACCGTCTCCACGTCGTGGTGTAATTGTTATTCAAAAGAATGATATTGTCACTCGTGCGTACATACGGAATACCGTCTCCCTGAACGCGATAAGATTCATTCCCCATCATATCCATTTGAGACTAATTTTCATTTTATAATTAAAAATAATGTTTAAGGACTTTATATCATTCTATATATGAATAAAATACAACCTATCCATAACGAACACGACTTACATAACAAAGCATATAAAGGAAAACAAATCAGTTAACACCCGAAACGATGATAATACTAAGATATTATTAACAAATCAATTTTAAAAGATCATATATGATATCATATTAATGTATATGATTCTTTTATAATTTAATAACAATTATTTCACCATTATACAGGAGGTTAACCTACCCTCGACCAAGGAAAATTACAAGGTATGTTTTTATTTCACAATCTATTCATTATCAGAGGTTGTTTATACGTAATTATCTACTAGGACCTCTTTATCATCCACATCCATGTTTCTTAAAAATTTATTTCAAAACATTTTTACTATTTAATAGAAAATGGGTTAAAGTCATTTATACCCTAATTTGAATTTATACGTCTTTGAAAGGAATCTTTCCGTCATTTTCCAAACAATGTCCTTTTTAACCTTTTCGAAGAAATTAAGGTAAGAATGTTTTTTTAACTTATATGGAGGGTGCGGCTATTTTCCGCCATTATAAGATCATCGAATCTTCCCTTACAAGCTTATAAGAGTATTTTCAAAATAAAGGTTTTATTTTATAGTTATGTGACTTTTAAATGATTTCAAAAAGGAGATATTTCTCTCAAATAGTTTTGATTTCATCTATGTTAACATCCTTTGATGGATTTTAAGCTTATTTGAAGTTGATTTATTATGATACGAAACTTCCATATTGTATTTAAGGTTTTGTGATATGTTTGACTGTGGATGTGTTATTTTTATACCATTCATGGTTTATGGGTAAATTGTTGACATTTCGTATGCTAGTTTCAATATAAATGTTTATGTTATGTTTAAACCTTTTCATATGAGGAATGCATTAGACTTATTAAGTGAAGGGTGAAGCCCGCTATAGCTCCTCGATGCATCGGTAGGTCTCATGAGACAAACTAGTGTCTTGGCACAAGGCTTTGACAAAATCTTTTTTGTAGTCTTGGAACAAGGCCTTGACTATGTGGTTATGATAGTCTGGAATTATGAATTCCCTTATTATGAAATTGGTTATTGATATTTCATGTGATTATTAGATTAGTATAATATCCACATGAAAAGGTAAATGGATTTATTTCATTTTATCTTTTCCATGTTATGTTGAAGTTCAAGTTTAAAAGGCTTTTGTTTTAGGTATACATTTCCTTAAATGTTTATGATTATTTATGAAAGTTTCCGCTATATTGTTATCCTTACTGAGAATCTGAGATCACCCCTTTCTATGTTTTATTTTTCCTTGGATGTGAAGAAGTATTTTATGAATGACCTTCAGGGATAGTATGAGGGGTTATGAAGAAAATGTTTTGTTGTAGCTTTTCAATTTATGATGTAATGTAAGACTTATGAATATATCTATTATTTCCAAGGCTACTAAACTGATCGATCTTTCGAGACTTGATCTTTTGTGATCATGACAATGATACATAATAATGCACCAACTCTGGGAAAGTGGGGTTGGGGCATTACAGTTGGTATCAAAGGAAGTTTAGTAATAAACCATGGAAGCTATACTTAGGTAAACTCTGTTTAGAGCACATAAGCCTAAGATAGACTTTGAGTATTAGTATAGAAGAAATTTTTATAATTTTGGTATTGTAGATATTTTTTGAGTTTTTCGAGAAATACATCCCTGTCTGGATACCAGTAGGTAGAGACGGCTCTAGCACAAATGTACCTAGGGGTAAAAACCGAAAACACCGCTTTGAGCTAGACTCAAACGAGAACTGGTTCACGAAAATGGGCCTTGCTGCACTCTTGGTTATGACACTCTCGGGGGATATTCTTAGGATAATTCTCATTTTCTTTACAAACCATTATGAAGGGTTTAAGATTATATACTTCCTCAAAGAAAACCTTTTTATGATTATGGATTATATCTATAAACTATTCAATTTATGTTAAGTGTTTTACAAGTATGGAATTATGTATTTAGATTTATAAAATAATCTAGTTTTTTCCATTGTTTAGAAATGGGGCCTAGTGGAAAAAATGAAAACCGTATCAATGCACAGACTCCATGTAGATATTTCCCTCCTACTCAAGATAATTATAGTAGAGCTGGTGATACAAATGGTGTTGATCAGCTTATCACTATACTGGGACAACTCACTCAGGTTATGAATAATAACCTTACCCGTATAGAGCACCCTGATCCGCAGCGTGGAGGATCAATGTTAGATCGTTTTATGAGGAAACAACCACCAAAGTTTAATGGGGGTAAAAATCCACTAGTATCTGAGCAATGAATCAATTCCTTAGGGAAAATATTCCACGCCTTGGGGAGTAGTGAAAGGGAAAAAGTTTTCATGGCTGTTTACCGCCTCACTAGAGATGCTGATCAATGGTGGTCATTGATTAAAAATAAAAATGAAGATGAAGAAGTATCAAGTATGTAATAGAGGGAGTTTAAAGATATTTTATTAGAAAAATACTTTCCTCATGACCATCGAGCGGATATGGAAAGACAATTTTTAAGTCTGAGGAAAAAGGAGGATGAGAATGTTTCAAAGTACAAGGATAACTTTACAAGGTTAGAAAGTCATACTATAGATTATATAAATAACCCAAGGAGTAATATTGATCGTTCTTTGATGGGTTAAAACCATTTCTTCATCGAGAATTAGTCTCACAATCCTTCCCGTCATACGAAGATATTGTCTCATGTGCTATCAAGACAGAGAAGGAATTCTCTAAGTCTTACGACTTTAAAGCAAAGCAGGTGAAGAAGAGATCTGCTGATCACTCTAGAAATGGAAATAAAGGGATGAAGGGAAAATTTGAATATCCATCCTGCAGTAAATGTGGGAAGAATCACCCCAGTACTTGCTTGAAGGGAATGGGGGTCTGTTACAAGTGTGGTGAAAAAGGCCACCAATCTTGTGATTGCAAGGGGAAGAAAGAAGATACCGATGTTCAGTGCTACAATTGCAGGGAGATGGGACATTATGCAAATTAATGTCCTAACCGTCAGGGAAACATACCTCAGAAGAGGCCAATAGATCAAGGCCAAGCTTATGCTATCACTACTGCTGAGGTTGAAGCTCTTAAAGATGTTGTGGAAGGTAATTTAATGGTTTCCTCAAGTTTAGCCAATACTTTATTTGATTCTGAATCATTGAATTGTTTCATATCTTCCCAGTTTTCTATGAAAATTAGATATTTCAAATTTGATTTAACAAGGGATTTTTCAGTCAAATCTCCTAAAGGAAGTATCATTGCAACAAAGTTTTGTGAATCAGTTCCCATTAGAGCATATAAGTGTTCTTTATCTGCTGATCTCATCGTTATACCCATGATTGAATTTGATATAATCCTTTGTAGAGATTGGCTTTCAGACCATGATGCAAAAATTTATTGTAATAAGAAGAAGGTAATGATTTTTTATGATTATAAGGAGTACCTTATCTTTATAGAACAAACACCACCACCTAATTCTTATCTAGATCCACCCTCAGTAGCTCAACTAAATTCAATTATTGGGGAGGTAGAGAATGAAATAACTGTGGGTGAGTAAAGGAATGTTTGAATAGAGGATGTACCTATTGTGCAATAATATGTTGATGTTTTTCCAGAAGATTTACCTGGGCATCCTCCAGAACGGGAAATTGAGTTTTCCATTGACTTAATTCCTGGTTCAAGGCCAATATCAAAGACCCCTTATAGAATGGCCACTATGGAATTAGTGGAACTAAAAAAAGAACTAGAGTAATTGAGTAATAAGGGATTTATTCGCCCTAGTGTTTCTTCATGGGGATCCCCTGTTCTTTTTGTTAAGAAGAAAGATGGATCTATGAGGTTGTGCATAGACTACAGGGAGATCAATGCTATAACAATAAAGAACATGTATCCCCTACCTCACATTGATGATTTATTCAACCAACTTCATGGAACTCAATAATTTTCAAATATTGAACTTCGATCTGGATATCATCAATTATGTGTGAAGAAGGAAGACATTCCGAAAATAGCATTTAGAACCAGGTACGGGCATTACTAGTTTACAGTAATTCCTTTTGGATTGACTAATGTACCCGCTGTCTTCATGGATCTAATGAGAAAAGTTTTCAAGGAATATATTGATGAATTTGTAGTGGTATTTATTGATGATATCCTGGTATACTCCAAAAGCTACGAAGATCATGAAAATCACTTTCACATCATTCTGAAAACCCTTAGAAGAAATGAATTATATGGGAAGTTTAGAAAATGTGAATTATAGCTTCAAGATATTTCTTTTCTTGGACATATTGTCTCTGAGGATGGAATCTCTGTTTATCCTTCCAAGACAAGAGCAATCCATGAATGGGCAGCACCAACTAGTATAACTGAGGTACACAGTTTTATTGGTTTAGCAGGTTATTATCGGCATTTTGTCCAGAATTTTGCCTGATTGGATAACCCATTAACGAAGCTCACACGTAAAGGGGTTAAATTTGTTTGGACAAAATATTGTGAAGAATTTTTTGAAGAATTGAACAGAAGATTATACAATGATCCTATCTTGACTCTATCATCGGGTAATGATGGGTTTGTTATTTATAGTAATGTCTCAAAGAAAAGACTTGGTTGTGTCCTTATGGAGAATGATAGGGTTATTGCCAATGCATCACGACAGCTAAAAATTCATGAACAAAACTATCCCACTCATGATGTTGAGTTAGCAGCTGTAATCTTTTCTTTGAAGATCTGGAGACACTATCTCTATGGTGAAAAAATTTGAGATATATATTGATCACAAGAGTTTGAAGTATATTTTCTCATAGAAAGAACTCAACATGAGGCAAAGAATGTGGCTTTAATTACTCAAGGATTATGATTTCACTATACACTACCACCTGGGGAAGGAAAATAAGGTGGCAGACGATTTGAGAAGAAAGGATCATGGAGTTTTGAACAAGATGAGAGTTGAAAGGGATCATATTTTCATGGATCTAGTGAAGATGGATATGGGAATTACCATGGAAGGTGAAACATCAATGATTTTTCAAATGGTTTCCAAACGATCTTTACTTGAAAGGATAAAGAGGTCTTAGGCCGATGATGAAGAGTTTCAAAAGAAGATTAAAGCTGTGAATGATGGGAGATTGAGTAACTTTGTGTATGAAGATGGAAATTTGAAATTTAGGAAGAGACTTTGTGTCCCCGACATACCTAATCTAAAAAGGGAATTGTTGGATGATGCTCATAGTTCCAATTTATCTATACACCTTGGTAGCACTAAGATGTATAGAGATTTGAAGGAACATTTTTGGTGGGACAACATTAAGAGGGAGATTGGTGATTTTGTGTCAAGATGTATGGTTTTTTTGCAAGTGAAAGCTGGAAGGCAACAGCTTAGAGGGGTCATGCAACCTCTTCCCATACTTGAGTGGAAATGAGATAATATTATGATGTACTTTGTCATGGGACTACCAAAGACTCCTAGAAGGAATGATGCAATATGGGTCATTGTTGATTATCTTACCAAGTCAACACATTTTCTTACTATAAGAGAAGATCTACCACTTGAACATCAAGCAAGACTGTATATTAATGAAGTTTTAAGACTTCATGGTGTACCCCTATCAATTGTTTATAATCGTGATCCCCGTTTCACATCAAGATTCTGGAAAAGTCTTCAGAAGGACTTGGATACTGAACATCATTTGAGCACTGACTACCACCCTCAAACAGATGGACAATCAGAACGAACTATTCAAACCTTAGAAGACATGTTGAGATCTTGCTTACTTGACTTTCAGGGTATTTGGGATCAATATTTACCTCTGGTAGAATTTTCCTATAAAAATAGCTTCCATTCAAGTATTCAGATGGCACCATATAAAGAATTATAGAAAAAGAGATGTCACACACCAACCTGTTGGGATGATGTTGGTGAAAGAAAACTCGTAGGTCCATAACTTGTGGAGAAAACGATGGAAAAGGTGAAGGTAATCCAAACCCATATTAAATCAGCTCAATGTAGGCAGAAGAGATATGCCGATAATCGAAGGAAGGATTTGGAATTTCAAGTCAGTGATCATGTTTTCCTGAAGGTATCTCCATGGAAGGGAGTTATACGTTTTGGTAAGAAAGGTAAATTGAGTCCTGGGTACATCAGACCTTTCCAAATTATAGAACGAATTGGGACTATAGCTTACCGTTTGGCAATCCCGCCAAGTCTCTCCAAAGTTCACGATGTATTTCACGTATCACTTTTGAGAAAATACATGCCTGACCCAACGCATGTACTCACCTATGAGGAATTATAACTGGATCCCGATCTGTCTTATTGCGAAGAGCCTGTCAGGATTCTTGATACCCGAAAACAAGTGTTGAGAAACCGGATGACTCGTCTGGTAAAAATTCTATGGAAAAACCATAAGATGGAAGAGGCAATGTGGGAACCCGAGGAACTTATGATGAAGAACCACCTGAGTCTTTTTACGCAGTAATACTCTAGAAATTTCGAGGACAAAATTATTTGATGGAAGGTAGAATGTAACACCCCAAGCTACCATGGTACGCTTCTCTTTGAATAATACAAAAGCGTGTGTTGTACGCAACTTCGAGTTCTAACACACCACAACCAATTAAATTAGACGTTATGAATAGTAATACCAACTTTTTGAAATTTTATTTTTCAAAATGGACTTCATTTTTGGATTCGGAATATTGAAATTAGCCTATGGTGAATTTTTGGTATTTTTCTGAAAACGTTCAATTTTTGATGAATAGTGAAAAACACAGAGTTATTAGTTAAAACTGACTTTTTTATTTAAATAATTATTTAATTTATTTAAATTTATTTTATGTAAAAATAGATACATAATACCTATATAAGTTCAATGTAATTCATTGGAGCTGATTTATATTAATTTTAGATATATAAAAATTTTATTGAACTTTTCACCGTCTTTTACCCACCTCCTAGGAGATTTTGCAAATTTTCACAAAACCTAATTTTACCGCTTATGTGAGTGGAATTTAAAAAATCTAAGAGACATGGTTGATATCAGTAAGTAAAATGTGGTTCAATGAGATGAAGATATTTTTTGGTGAACACTAACAATTTACTTTTATTTACCACGGTTAAAAGTAAATAGGGTAATTAAAGGTAAAAATGATATTATTTTTACCCTGAAACATGTCCTAATTCTATTGGATAAGTAAAATTCGACCAAAAACAAACTTAGGAATAAAATATGATCATTTAGGTCCACTTGGATTAGATTAGGACATTTATTTTTATTTAATTCAAAGAAGAGTTAAAAGAGTTAAAATCAAAGTTTAATAACTAAAACATTTTTAATATAGGGTTATACATAAGATAAACTCGATTATAAATATTAATTATAAATATAAACAGGTTTCCTACATAATGATATTTTATTTATAATTTTTAGACATTAAATAATTTAATTTATTTATGACACAATGGTGATGTAGTAATTACCTCATTAATGAAATATTAAAATAATTGGTATTATAAATACCCAAATAAATATAATTTGAGGCTTTTATGAATTAAACTAATTTTATAGGTTAATATGACATGTTATGATAGATTTAATTAAATTTTTTAGAAGTAATAATTCTGTTATGATTTTCAAAAAAATAAATTTCCAAATTGTGTCAAAATTGACATAAAAGAGTTTTTAAAACAAATATTAGATTATTAATTGATATTCTATTCCTAAAAATATAAGGTTTGGCCAAAAGACTTATATGATGATATATGTAGCATTAAGGAACCACTTGGGTTTCTATTGTAAGTTTATTGTAAATTTACTAACCATATAATATAATAATACAAAGAGACATGGTAAATGTCAAACTAATTAACTAAGAGTTTAATCTAAAAGATAAGGTTAATATAGTGACCCAAACCTGTATAAAACCAATTGGTTGAGTTATTTGAGACCCATAACAACCTTATCCTTGAAATAATTCAGTTTTGAGCCATTACAAACCGAAAAAGATTTTATTATAAAATAATACTTCTAGCTTTTTCTAAGGTGCCCCTCACCCCTCTTATAAAAGGGAACTCACCCTTCTCTCAATTTCACACCTTAAAATCCATTTGGCTCTACCAACCCTTCCCAAATACTATCTCAACTTCCCTCAATTCAACCTAGAGGCCTTATTTTGATTAGAAAGAAAACCTAAGAAGCCCTTTTGATCAAATCAAAAGGAAGAACCCGAATAAGAGGTAATATTTTCACCACCCTCTTTCAAGTTCCTTTCTTCTTACACTTCTTCATTATTTGTTATTTACATTCTAAAATAGTAGATCCAGTATCTTCTATATACTGTGATGTTATTATAAATATGGTACAACCATATTCAGTATTATATCCATCCTTTTAATGACATGTCACCATACATGCGTACGTACGGCTTACCGTCTCCATGTCATGGTGTAATTGTTATTCAAAACATTATTATTTGGATGGGTATGATATTGATGTCTAATTGATGTAAATAATAAATATAACATGATTATTATTCTGTATATATGATATACCATCCAATTATATATTATTTTAATATCAAAAGAATGATATTGTCACTCGTTCGTAGGTACGGAATACCGTCTCCACGAACGCGATAAGATTCATTCCCCATCGTATCCATTCGAGAATAATTATCATTTGATGATTAAAAATAATTTTTAAGGACTTGATATAATTCTGTATATGAATAAAATACAACCTATCCATAACAAAAACGGCTTACATAACAAAGCATATAAAGGAAAATGAATCAGTTAACACCCGAAACGACGATAATAATAAGATATTATTAACAAAGAAATGTTAAAAGATCATATATGATATCATATTAATGTATATGATTCTTTTATAAATTAATAACAATTATTTCACAATTACACGGGAGTTTAATCTACCCTCGACCAAGGAAAATTACAAGGTAAGGGTTTATTTCACAATCTCTTCATTATCCGAGGTTGTTTATACGTAATTATCTTCTGGGACCTCTTTATCATCCACATCCATGTTTCATAAAAATGTATTTCAAAACATTTTTACTATTTAATAGAAAATTGGTTAAATTCATTTATACCCTTATTTGAACTTATACATATTTGAAAGGAATCTTTCCGTCGTTTTCCAAACAATGTCCTTTTTAACCTTTTCGACGAAATTAAGGTAAGAATGTTTTTATAACTTATATGGCGGGTGCAGATATTTTCCGCAATTATAAGATAATCTAAGCTTCCATTACAAGATTATAAGAGTATTTTCAAAATAAAGGTTTTATTTTATAGTTATGTGACATTAAAATGATTTCAAAAAGGAGATATTTCTCTCAAATAGTTTTGATTTCATCTATGTCAACATCCTTTGATGGATTTTAAGCTTATTTGAAGTTGATTTATTATGATACAAAACTTCCATATTGTATTGAAGGTTTTGTGATATGTTTGACTGTGGATGTGTTATTCTTATACCATTCATGGTTTATTGATAAATTATTTACATTTCATATGCTAGTATCAATACGAATGTTTATGTTATGTTTAAACCTTTTCATATGAGGAATGCATTGGACTTAGTAAGTGATGGGTGGAGCCCGCTATAGCTCCTCGATGCATCGGTAGGTCTCATGAGACAAACTAGTGTCTTGGCACATGGCCATGAAAAAGTATTATTTGTAGTCTAGGAACAAGGCCTTGACTATGTGGTTATGATTGTATGGAATTATGAATTCCCTTATTATGAAAGTGGTTATTGATATTTCATGTGATTATTCGATTAGTAGAATATCGATGTGAAAAGGTAAACGACTTTATTTCATTTTATCATTGTCATTTTATGATGGAGTTAAAGTTTAAAAGGCTTTTGTTTTAGTTATACACTACCTTAAATGTGTATGCTTATTTATGAATGTTTCCTCTATATTGTTATCCTTACGGAGCATCTGAGCTCACCCCTTTATATGTTTTATTTTTCCAAGGATGTGAAGAAGTATTTTAAAAATGACTTGTAGGGATAGTATGAGGGGTTATGAAGAAAAATTGTTGTTGTAGTTTTTCAATTTATGATGTAATGTAAGACTTATGAATATATATAGTGTTTCTAAGGCTACTAAACTGATTGATCTTTCGAGACTTGATCTTTTGTGATCATGCCAATGATATGTAATAATGCACTGACTCTTGGTAACTGGGATCGGGGCATTACATAAATATATTTATGATAATATAGAATTTATTTTATTAAGAGTATAATATATTTATAGTATTTATAAGAAGAAATAAATTTTAAAGGGTCATTAAAGACAATTAACTTCTCTTCGACATACCTCAATTAGGTCCCTTATTAAGTAACCATTGAATGGTATTTAAATAATAAAAATCATTTAATTCATGTATATAGAAGTTTATAAGTAATTTTTATAGGGTTTTTTTGAGATATTTTTCTCAAGGTGGTGTAAAGAAGAGAGAGTAGATGTGTCCTTTTATAAATGGAATAAATGACCCACATAAAATTAATAAATTGATTTAAATATAATAGATTCATTTTCATACGAATGTGGCACCATATAGAACAAATTTAGAAGATATTATTTGGTTGAAATACCATTATCCAATTAAATTTTTATAGGTTTAAGTGGTATTTTAAACCTTATCTTTCGGCTTAACCCCTTTGTTAACCACTTTCAACCTTACCCAAGGTAACAAATTTTTCAATCTGAAAGAGTTATAAATTTTCTTATAATATAAAAACTGGTTCAAAAATAGAAAATGGGTGAAATTTTTTATAATTTATCATATTTATTATCATATTTCAATAATTTTAGGATTTTTAAATAACTTAATAAAATATTTTTTAACATAATATACTATTAAATTAGTTTTGAGAACATTTTACATAATTTGACTTTAAAGACATAAAGATAGAAATGGAATTAAAATATTATCCATTTCACCATCAATAATACATTATTATAAACTATAAAATTATTTTTGAACCATAATTGATCCCAAATACATTACTTTTAATGTTTTTAAAATTATTTACTTTGATTTTTCCACTGTTTTCACAAGCATTGTGTCATCATTGTATAATAATTTAAGGTAATTATATAATCATTAAAAATTAAAAATAAATTACCATAATGAAAATAATTTTATTATTTGGAAAATAAAATTTAATCTTAATTCACCACTTATTTTTATACCTATGTGAACAAATAAAATAAATTTAAAAGAAAGAGAGTGACATTTTTTTTCTTTACATAAAATATTATATAGGTCATTATCAAATAAAAAATAATAAAAGTGTCCATAAATTAGAAAAATAGATGATTATAGAAAAAATTAAATAATAAAATAGGGTAAAGGAAAGTTTTAGGTAGATTTTAAATCCTTTTCGTTTTAGTTTTAAAATTAATTTACCCTTTTTACTAAGGTAGTAATATTTTTACCATAGTTACTATTCATAATTATACAAAATAAAAATGAACTCATTACTAAATTTTAAGATTATGATTCAAAATATTGAATAAATTGTCCAAGATTAAATATCTAGAAATGGTATAAATTAATTTAATATAAAAACAAAAAATGCCACTAAAAATGGTTTTATGAGAAATGCCTTTTGGTGTTTTAAAGTATTTTTATACAAGATGAAGTAAAATATTGAACCAAAATATATAAAATAATTTTTAACAAAAATATTTTAAAACTAATCTAAATCAAAATAGGGCATTGAAAATAATATAAATGAAAATATAGTTTTCTTAAAAAAGATCAGTATTTTCACTATTCATCAAAAAATTAACTTTTTTAGAAAATTCCCAAAAGTTAACCCTAAGGTAATTTTGATATAAGATTTCAAAATTGATATTAGTTTAATAAAACTAAATTTATAAAATTGGAATAAATTAATTATAATATCCAAGCACAAAATATAATAAAAACCATTTTTGAAATTGATATCATTTTAATAAAAATAAATTTCTCAAATTAGAATAAATTAATTATAATATCCATGCACAAAATATATAAAAACTATTTTTTAAGAAAACATATTTTTGAAGCAAAAAACTAATATAATAAAAGTTGAGTTCTTGTTTCATAAGAAGTAATCAATAAATTTGTATTGAGTATGACCATTAAACATATATTTCATAATGTGGTTACTCAAATTCATACCTTCCAATTCAATGAATAGGTTATAAAGGTCACATTTAAATAATAATACTTTTTATAGTATATCACAATTTAATTAAATTTAGGTGTTGCGTGTTAAGAAATCTATCATGAATAATATTATTTTAAACCAATTTTTTGGGGTGTTACACTGAACCTTTATATTTATGGGTTTTTATGGATATTTAAATTTAAAATTGTATAATAATATTTTTATGAGATATGGGTAATTATAATATATTTATAGTGTTGGGAAATTATTTCATATGCCGTAATCACCTCATATGTATACACTATATCACTCTCACTTATGAAAGATTAAGGAATTTGGGGAAAACATATTTTGTGTCATTAATATTAACCCTTCACATGCATGAAATGGTCTCTGTAAATGTATCAGTAAACTTGGTATAATGTTGGGGATTCATTTGGATAAACCTAATGTGGATACTTGACTCTTGGAATCGATCAATTTTTTGCTGGCTAAGTGATTTAGTAGGTGTTATTATATACCCAGGTCATAGGCGTGACACTGTTGAAATACTCTATATGAGCACTAAATTGTGTGCTATAATGGTCCAATAGTAGTGGGACTAGGGATTTTTTATTGATATAGTTTTAATCATTGTCATTGTCAGTGTGGGTTGGTGTCATTATTTTCATAACAGCTGCCTTCACCAAGGTCATCACCATTGATTTATACATTTATCAAGTGGAATTATCATACAATACATGTTTATTATTTTTCTTGTATATTTATGTTCGAATTTATAAATTTATATAGTAGTATTTTATTTTCATTTTATAAACTAATATATTTGGACACATATTTATGGGTCTCATTTTTTATCTACAAATTTAATATGTATGAGTGATGTGACCCAAGAATGATAGAACCAATGATAAGGGGGATGAATCAACAGTGTTAATGTTTTATAATTCCTTTTTCTTTGAAATAAAACTTTTCTATTGGTTAATAAATAATCTACTGAATAAATTAACTTATCCTTACTTAAATGAATTTGACATGAAAAACAAACAGGGAACATATAATTTTTACACTATTTGATCCCTATGTGGGCACCTACTCCTTGGTGAATTTGATGGATATCCTGATAAACATATTTTCCACTAATAAATAATCACATATTATAAGAGGGCAGGTTAGGTTTCATCTTTAAGCCTTTTATTTCCCATCACATACACAACATCCTACTATAGTTACAAAATCCCACTACTTACAATATGACCAGAAAAATTTGAGTAAGAATGCTTGAGAGACTGGGTTTCTTCTACAACAGTTTATGATCTTCTTATTTTATCCTTCAAGATTATTATAATAGCATGTTCTCAACTCTTGAATCTCTTCAAGCATTGATATTAAATAATAAAATCATATTGATTGGGATTGATCACTTCATGTAGATTAAGGGATAATCAACTTCTCAATACCAAATCACTGAATAATTGGGATCTTTAAGATTTCATCTCTCTCTAAGAATCTTAGAATCATTATATGTTTTTCTATATTCTTCTTAGTCTTATACATTCTACTGTTCACATGGAACTTATCCTCCTTGATCATTTATTTTCAAAATTCAGGAATTAATTTTAATTCAAAGAATTCAATTTAAGCTCATATTTTATAGATTTCTCATAACCGAATTGTATAATGATATCCTTGATGAATTCCCCCATTAACATTTTAACATGAGAGTATTACCATGATCATCAGATATTCCATTATTTATTTAACTACTTTCCTCATTGTATATTAAGAATTACCCTTCTTCCTTTTATTTTTATTTAAGGTAAATATTCAACACTAATAATCATTCAAAATATTTCACAAATATATTTTTATATTTAAGAATTATATAAGGTTATTATAGTGTTATCCTATTCATTACATTGGATCTTATATGATTTAAATATTATTCAACCTACTCATAGCATGGATAATCTCTTCAAAACACAATCGAACATGATAAATCAAACACTTAAAAAACCATCTTGAATCACTGTACAATGATTATAATGTGATTTATAAATTTAAGATCATCACAATATCATCCCAATCAATTTTCCAAAAATTCATCCATCTTTTATCACCATTAATATTTTTCAAATAAATGTATATGAAATTTTTAAATAAAATTTTCCATGATCACCCTTTTTACATCTCATATTAGTAATCTTGAATCAGAATATTAATTGTGATGTTTAATCTACTAATGTTCATATTGATCATCATCAGGTTTTTCACTTAAAAATATCTAATTATGGAAATATTAGTTTTCAAAAAACTGAAAATTTCACAAATGTATTACTCTTATGAAGTCCTTGAATAGTTTATATCATAAGATTAAGTGAATCATATGAAATTACTCTTACATAGTCAATATAACATGAAAAACGGCTCTTATAATATGAATTTAATGAAAAATGACTTGTACAAGGTTCTATTCACACATAAGAAATTATACGACTCCTACTAAATCATGAAAGGATCCATATAATACTACAAATGGCTCTTATAGAGAGTATAAAATAACTCTTATATAACTCTCATTAACTCTACCAATTTTCTATTTCTGTGCCGAACGAATCTTATAAAAACAATTACTCTTAGAAAATGGCTTATGTAATATCAAATAGAATTTTAGAAACACTTCAATTCATTCTAAAACCAATTTAAATGATATTTATTATTCTCAAATCATCAAAAAACATTTAAAAAATATTTAATAATATCTCAATAACCTTTAATTATTTTTAAACATCATTTAAAACAAATACAATCCTTCAATATTTATATAGGGATCTTCAACATCCCCATTCAGACTTATTGTCAACTTTATTCAATACTTTATTATCCTCTCAGTTATATCAAATAATTCTCTAATTTATTTTAGAATAATCAAATCACAACTTTTCTCTAATGAAATAATTACAAACACTATACTACAACGTAAGGTAATGTTTTTGAGAGAATTACATATCACAATGAAAATTAATTTTTGAAAAGTATATTAGATATACCCCTCTCAATTCACACATTAAATTATAACTCACTTAGAAATAACCAAATAGTTTAATTATAAATAGAAAAATAAATAACACACTCCCTATTTGACAAAAAAACACCACCCTTAGACAAAAAATAGCACCACAATTTTTACTAAATAGTTTTTTATATTCTCTCCCCCTTTGATAATATACTCCAAATATTTATAGGGTTAAATTCCATACTTTATCGAGTGATAGGGGAAGGATGAACATGAATTGTCAACCTCAAATCCTTAAATCTATCTCTTGGAATTACCTTCATAAAAATAATTGTGATACAATCTTTGTTGTGAATGTATTCAACTTTCAAGTCACTATTTTCCACTCTTTCTTAATGAAATTAAATATGATATCAATATTATTTGATATATATTGTTATATAGGATTTTTTATATATCAATAGAAATTGTATTATCAAAATCAATTTTTAGTGGCCTCTCAATAGTTACTTTTAGATCTGCCAACTACACTTTCTTCCAAAACATTTGAGTTCAAGCATGTGTAGCTACAATATGCTCTGTCTCAATTATAATTAAGGAGACTAAGTTCTGATTCTTTCCATGAAAAATTTCAAATATTTCACCTAGAAATATTTATCCACCAAATGTGAACTCCCAGTTAGTATAATCCCCTTCCATATCAGCATCTTTGTGTCCCTAAAAGTTCAAGTCTAATATTTTTATGTACTATAGGCCACAAACTAGAGAACCTTTTATATACCTTTGGACTATTTTGGATTATAGCATATTATACTCTTTAATATCAATCTAAAACCTTATAAAAAGTTTTAACACATATACAATATTTTTCCTTGATTTAGTTAGATAGATAATTCTACTAATTATACTTTTAATCATTTTTATTGACATCGATTCTTTCCTATTATTTTCATAGCTTAGTACTAACTTCAATAGGTATAGATTTTTCTTTATAATCCTCCATGCCAAATTTCTTCAAAAATTATCTAGAATATTTCTCTTGGGATAAGAAAATATTGTCATCTTTTTGTGTAATATAGAATCTTAAAAAGTAGTTTATCTCACCCAACATATGCATCTTAAAGTGTATTTTTACCTTCCTATAAAATTATTCACAAATTTACTCTTTTTCCCTTGAGAATATAATGTAAAAAACATAGACTATGACTATGTGAGTACCTATGGATTGTTATTTTAAATAAATGTTTCTACCAACCATTCCATTATTAAATTATTTTTTATAGGAATCTTTACAACTTGGAATACCAGGATATAAGGGCTTCTTTTAATCCATACAATAAATATTTATTCTAGAAACCATGAAGTCATCCCTATAAAAAATGAAACACTTATGAAAACTTCATATTCTAGATAATAAAGGTAGATTTAAAATCTATTTAATGAACCTTTTAATTTCTATGTGTATCCACTTCTATGAAAATTCTAGTTGATGATATCCTTGATACCAATGTAATTGTTTCTTTAATATTTATCCATTACATTTGGGTGTATCCTCTTTATTCTAGTCAAAATTTGTTTCATACCACTTTACATATCTCATTCAATTTGTTTCTAAAAAGAAAATTATTTTTTTATTCTCTTGCCACTAAAAATATTTTGAGTAAATTTCTTATCAATTTGGTGAAGTTTTTCATTTATGGCATTGATCCATTCCTCATGTTAAACTCCAGCTGAAACAGTTTGTGGTTCAACTGGTGAAATGAGTGTAGTTTGGTTTTTAAGTCTCAAAATTTTTCTTATTTGAACTAGTAATTCTTGATTGTTGATAATATTTTCAGAATCAACATGATTATTAAATATATGGTTCCTCAATCTATAATTATCAATGATCTCATGTTAATCACTAGTTTGATCAGATTCAATATCAATATAAATTTTCACCTTTCCAGCTTCCTCATCGACCCATTTTTTTAGAAATATTCATGCTGCCATCTTATATATTATAATATTCTAATTAAACCACTACCACTTACTAGGAATTATTTAAAATAATTTTCACATCAAAGAAATTAAAAAACACTTATTCCAAAATTTATAACCACTTACTTTGGATAAGTATTCCATGAAGATTCCTTCTTCATCATTTTATTTAAAATTTTCTAGATTATTTCTTTTAATCTTCATATAACAAGGGATTCCAGAAAAGTTAAATTAATTAATATTTTTATTGATTTTTTAACACATCTCATAAGGATTAATTTTTGTATCAGGTCTTGATAAAAACTTGTTCTGAAAATGGATAATAATAAAAAAAACATTTATCCAGAAAAAGTTAGTTAGAATTATTCTACCCATACCAAATAAACTCCTTATATTCCTCTCTTTCACTCCACTCTATTATGTTGTATAGGGTGAAATTAATTAGTACTTGATCTCTTACTTTTTGAGATATATTTAAATGTAATTACAATTATATCTATTACCATTATCAGATTTCGTCTTCAGGATGTAAATTCTTATATCTTTACCAACTTGTATTATAATGATTTTTCAAATTTGCATTTCTTAAGACTTAGGTTTAATAATTATAATAGTAGTCATCCAATTGTAATCATAATTTAAAGTAATTATATACATATCAACTCTATAAGGCTATTTTATTATAGTATAATAGAAATCTATATGAATTTACTCCATTGGAATAATGGATTGAAACTCCATTAGTGTGTGTCCTTTGGACCATATCTACCTTTTGGAATGTTTCAAAAATAGTATCTCTATATATATTTTGAGTTTGTGAAGGTCTCTTATGACATCATGATTTGGGTATTTTCTTTAGTTTCTTTGACCAAGGTGTCTAATTCTTTTTTCCATAATTTTTTATCATATTTCGAACTTAAGTACAAATAATTGGTTGGATAAAAAATTTGAAATAAATTTCCACTTGTTCTCTATCCTTTGGTGACGAAACTTAGATATTTTTAATTCTTAATGATAAATTAATTTTTATTAAACACAATTTCATTACCATAATCACATAATTTTCTCACCCTTAAAATATCTTATTTAAGACCTTTAACATAAAAAAAATCTTTTCATTTGAGTTAGGTTGTTTCAATTTCAACAGTACCAACACCCTTAATTCTCAAGGAACTATCATTTTAAAATTTCACTACCCCTCCATAAAATTTATCTATATTTAGGGAATTTTTTGTATCTCTAGAAATATACGAGGAACAATCACTTTCAATAATCAAATCCATTCCTTTACTGCATGCTTTTAATGTAACTATAACAATAATAGATTTTTCTCCCTACTTTAACTTTTTAATTCATTTACCTTTTTCATTATAATAATGTTTTCTAGGAATATTTTTCATGAATTCCTCAACATTGTGATCTTTTTTTTCAACATCTAACACATATTTTATCCAAACACTAAAATTTTGTTTTATATGGATAGATTTGAAAACTTAATACTCAAAAATTGATTATTTTGTAAATATTTTATTATCTTCACATAAATGATCTACCATTATTCATTCCTTCTCCCTATTGGAGACATATTATACCAATATGAATAGTATTTGTGTCTAAAAATCCCACAAAACCTATTATATACAAAAAAAATTGTTTCTTCCATAATAAAAGAAATTATAATCATAATTTTGTTACTACTGGAAAACCATATATTGTGATTTCTTTTTAATTTGTGAAGATTATTCTTGAAACACTTCTTCCTTTATTTAATTTAGAAGAGTGTTTCTCACACTTTTTATTAGACCACACATGAAAAAATTTATGATTTTAACCAACATTGTTAGTAACACCAATTTTATTTTGAGCATTTATATATAAATATTTATCTTTATATTTTGAGATATCTTTATTAACTATTATTGATGTTTCAAATTTGACCTTAATACTATATTAAATTCATATCTCATATTATTGAAATATTTTTCAGCTCCAATACATTTAATTAATTTATTTATTTTCTTATTCTTCTTTATGTATGAGTTTCTATTCAAGATATTTCACCGTCTTCCCTTGCTCAGTAAATTTCAACATGAAATTTTTGATTTTATCAATGTGATTTCTTTTATTATTAATAACATCTTCCTTAAATTTAGTTCTCTTTGTATCTTTTTTATTCAAAAAATTTGTTTATTTTTTTATTTTAGTGTTTTTCTTCAGACATTATTCAAGTTTTTATTTCATTATATACTCTATATAAGTTATATCACCTTTTTATTCCTCACTTATTAAGGATTATTCATATTTCTCCATATGAGCCATGAAATTTGTGAATTTCTTAATAGATTATTAATATGATTGGATACTTGAAGATAGATAATCCTATTCCTATTTACTCATCAAATTATTATTCTTATACTTGGAAACTTCTTCTTATTCTCACTAAAGTTTGAAATATCTCTTGATATTTTAACACATTTCTTCATTTGAGGTTTCTCATCTTGTTGATTGACCTCATATCCACTATTCTTATTCTTTGGATAGTTTATTAAAAAGGATTCAATTTGATGAAAATTAAATCATTGATGTGGTAGTATGACTTTTTGTTTTCCCTTATCTTTTATGATATTTCTTAAGATAAGAGACACAAATATCTTACACTCTCTATTGTATTTCTCATACACACATTCACCTAAATATTTATGTTATTCATATTTAAAAATACATCTTATAATGTAATCAAAATCTATTTCCTCTTTAACATTATTTTGAATATTGTACCTTTTCTCATTTCAAAATCAATTCTAATGTTGTGTGATTCATCAAGGTTGAGATCCTCTCTTATCTTTCAATGATGAAATTTTAGTAACAAACATGCATGGAATGTTTCTCATCACCTTATTCGTAATTTTATATCCTTATATCTTTAATTTAAATCCTCTAATATTTATAGAATTTTCATTGACTCTTATAATTTATCAATCAATGGTTTCTTCCTCTTCCATCTTAATATCTTCAAATTTTCATCTCTATATCAAGATTTTGGATTCTTTTACTTTTAAATTACTATTATAGATACATTTAAATAACTCTATGATTTATTTATCTATTTTTAAACCTATATATATTTGTAAAATATTTCCTAATAGTGACCCAAGAATTGTATTTTCATCTTTTCCATCAACTTCTAAATTTCAATCATTAGTAAAACACATAGGGGAACAACCATAAATGGATGGAAATACCACTTTTGTATCTTTGAATTCTAGAGAAAGAGATAAAAGATAGAGAAACATATGATTCTTCTATATATTATAGTTTTTTCCATAAAAATGGGAACACCCTTACTATTTACTGAGTTTATAATATACATATCCATCTAGACAGGTATCTAACAGAAATAACTCAGACACTCTAATACCTCTTGATTTTCAACAGAAATTGGTGAACCACCAAGGGGATGGGGGATGAATCAGTGGTACTAATAATTAAAAATTTATTTTTCTTTAAAATAAAATATACTTCTAGTTATGAAATGACACACTCAATATATTAACTCGTCAATATGAAATTGAAGTATAAATGATAATCAATCAAGGAACACATAATTTTTATAAGGTTTAGTCCTATTATGGGTAATAACTCATTTCTACATCCAGTTTCTGTCTCAGTATATAGATTTTCGGCTAATAATGAATGCCTGATTAAAAGTGGGTAGGCTAGTAATTATCCAACATCATTATTTTTCTCAACACATAAACAACATACTGATTCTTATAGTATGATTATAATGGTTTTTTTAAGATCACTTGAGAATCAAGGTTGCTTCTAAAAATATTGATGATATTACTCTTTGAGCCTTCAAGAATATCATAATAAAATGTTCTAGCATCTTCAATATCATTAATCAATGATATCAAATTATGAACTCATATCGGTTAGTCTTGTGCACTTAATATATAATTACTTAATAATATACTTCTCTATACTTTATTACTAAATACATCGGATCTTGAAGTTTTAATCTCTTTCTAAGAATCCTGAATTTAGGATCTATTTTTTCTCTATTATTATAAATATTAATCATTATAATATTATCATGTAACTTATCCCCCATAATAAATTATTCACAAATTTTTTGAATTAATTTTAATTTATAGAATTAATTTAAAACTAAAATTCTAGATAATTATCATAATTGAATAGTATAATTAGATTCTTGGTGTATTTTTCAATCAAATTTTTTACATGAGAAAATTACCACAATCCCCAAATATTCAATTCTTTATTTAATCACTTTTCTCATTGTAATTATAGTATTACACTAGAAAAATGTATATACCTCAACCATATATTCATCAAATCATGTTAATATTTTCTTAAATCACTAAAAAAACTAAAAATAACATATAATTACATAAGTAAAATTAGTATTTATTCTTATAATGAAATCCCATACTATAAAATAATATTATATTTACTTTAATCATATAATGTTTCTTAAAAATATAGTTAAATTATTTATAAATAACTAAGATTTCATAGCCACCAAATTTCTTTTCAATCCCATGGTTATCTATATGATGAAACATATGATCCCAAAATTTAATAACCATTTTATCCATATTAACCATATTAACATCAGTGGGCATATTATACCTAAAGGTTATCTATACCTTTCATCTTATGTCCAAAAAATATAAAATAATTCTTCTTGAAAAATCATTTTCACTAAAAAAACATACTAAAAAAAGGGTTGTATTCCATAAATATCTCCAAAAATATCCTTAATCATATTAAAAAACTATTATATAAAACCTTATATTGGATATTTATGACTTTAAGATTATGATAAACCATATAATTCTCAACCAATGACACATTAGGTTTATCCCATTTGACTATGAAATATCACAGGTTTCTATAGGTTTTATCCTCTCATTCATCATAATGGTTAATAAATAAAATGTGAACTAACCTAAGAATATCCCCCAGAAGTGCCTATATAGGGGTGTAGACTTAGGCCCACTAATCATGCACCAGTGATGATTGAGTTAATACCTAATCCAGCCCTTTCAGAGTTGTTACCCTAAGGTTTATCTATGCCACAACCACATTCACTTCCCAATATCCCGACAAGGATGTGTTTTCAAATAAATTCACACATTCTCTACTTTAACCATGATTTATGATATTAACATGTTCTCATAATTATCCATAGAATCTATCATAGGGTTATGTTCTTTAATCTATGTTTTCATAATTCTAGTTCCCAGGGGTCTCTCTAAACTTTATCTAATAACAAATGTAATAACTCTAACCACAGTAGCCCAGATATGGGGGTTAATTTATTACATCATCACTCAATAAAAATGAACACATCCCGAGGTATTGAATAATTTATTAGTCTCAGAAAACTGGATACATCCTTGAATATCATATTAAATTTGAAAGCATAAAATACATCATAGTATTTTATTTGAGAAAATTATTATTCTCTCTAGCATATACTTGGATATCAATCATACTAAACTTCCTAGAATCATGGGGAAAGGAAACAAAATTAAAGGGTGATCCTAGATGCTTAGTAATGGAATGTATACAATGGAAGTTATCATATAATAAATTAGTAATGAATAATATGGAAGGAATAAATGATGATCCAATAATTCAATATTAATAATCAAATGATAATGAAACTTATCCAAGGATAAAAAAACTATTTGAATAATTACATTTGAATTAATAAATAATTTCATAATTATGGAATTCATAATGACATACACATTGAACTTACCATTGGGGCCTTGTCCCAATATATATTACATAAATGGGTACATACTATGCCAAATACACAACCTATTTTGTTGCATGAGGCCTAACAATGCATTGAAGGGCTATTTAATTTTAGTCCCCACCAGTGACTTAATAATTACAATGGATTCATCATATAAATTATTAATACAAATTAATCAACATGAATTAATAATCAATAACTATCAGTACTGAGAGAACTAGAATATGGAATTTCAATAATTTCCTGATGTCAAAATGATCATATGTAATCCAGATAAATATGGTGGATGGTATCATTAGATTATAAACTCAGTAAATCATATGTTTCTACAAATGATGTTGACATAGATGAAAAAACTTTTAAAATATCACCAGAACTTTTATTAATGAAAAAACCCTTTTCATTTTAAAATCACTTATTTAAAATCTAAAAAGTTCCAAAATATTATAAAAAATAATTTTACGTGGAAAGGACCATATAAACTTTTAAAGGAATCTTTAAGGAAAAGAGTATTCATGACTATAAAAAAATCTATTTGTGTGGTGTATGTTAAAACAATGATTCCATTCATAGCTTCTATAAAAGTGCGTCCTTTGGAAAATGATTAGAGGATTACTTTTAAAATATTTTATAGAAAGTAAAAAAGGGGTGAAAATGACTTTAATAAATCATTAGGTAATATTAAAACATTATCAAAAAACATTTTTAAGAAAATATTGACGCGAAAAAAAAGATTCTTAACCGAATAGAAAAACAATATTGGTTTTCCTTAAAAGTATTCTTTCAAAATATTGAATACTTAGAGAGAATAAAATTAAAGAAAAAATAGTAATTTACAAAAAATAGGGAATATAATAAAATATATGGGTTTGAATATAGAAATATCATAAAATTACTTCAACATAAATTTAAAATTAAACAATCTCGAATAAGGATGTGATTGGGAAATAAACCCTCGCATTAGGCCCAACATACTTTATAAGTGATTTTAAAATCCTATATAATAAATTAATATTTATTATAATTATATTCCAGAATTGTATACATACTTATAATATCATATATGATGCATTTAAAAACATTTCAACACATGTTTATTAATAATTCGTTATTAAAATCATCATTTTTGAGCGTTAACTATTTCAATTTTCGTGAACGTTTTTTATTGGTAATTTAACTAATCGTATCATTCTCATCATTACATCGTATATAAAATATAAATAATGATATAAATATCATATATATTAATTTTATAAATATTTATAATAATTCTTGAAATATTTACATGAAAATGAATCACATCGCTTCGTGGTAGTTGTAGTCCACCCATACGCATGAGAGACGTTGTCATTTTTAATGAGTGAAAGGGTAAGATGGTAAATGATATATTATATTTACAGAATCATAATTTTTTTATAAATATTCCTTATTTTACTCTTTATAACCATCCAAGTAAAGTGGTTATGAAAATTAAATTACATCACCATGTGGAGATGGAATTCCATTAGTACACACAAATGATGTTTTTTTATGATAGGATATAAAAGAAACAAATATGGGTTGTTCCACTAGAATAATAAAATTTTTGTATATTTAAGATAATTATGTTATTATAGGAGAAATTTTATAGAATAATTTAATTAGTTAGAAGATTAAATTAAATGAAAACACTTGGTTAAAATTTAAACCTCTTCTTTAGAAAACCACATTTGATTTACACCTTAAGCCTTCTAAGTTGGTCCTTTTATGAGACCAGAGCCTATATATCCTTATTATTAAAATTTTGAAGGTATTGTTCCATATTTTTTTTGATATATATGGTTTATTAACAGTGAGGAATAGAGGAGGGGTTGTGTCCTTATATAAAAGAGGAGAGGGGCACATTTCGAATTACGTAAAGTATTAAATTAATATAAATCAATTTTCATGTTAAAATTATAAAAATTGATATATTTATAATATAAGGTGAATATAATTATAAATCCTATCATCCAATAAAATTTATAAAATTTTAAGTTATGTTTTAACCCTTATCTCTAAGCTTCAACCTCCTATTAACCCTTTTAACTCTTACTGTGATAACCATGTTTTTTACTCTTTTGGGATTTAGAAAGTATCAATAAATGAAAAATAGAATAATAATTTGAAAATGGTTGAAATTATAGAACATATAAAATTAAATTTTAAAAAAATATTTTTTTTCTGAACTTTAAATCATTTAATAAAATATTATTTTACATAAAATACCATTAAAGTCATTTTTTCGGACTATTTATATAATTAAATTTCATAAAATATTTATATAGTAAATTATTTTGAATAAAAAATTTTAACACATAAATAATACATTATATTTATTAAAAAATTAATATAACACTATAAATCACCTAAAAATATTACTTTTTTTTAAATCATTTACTTGATTTTTTTTGTAGTTTTCAGAAGCAGCGTGTGATTATTATGTAAGATTTTAATGTAATTATTTAATCCCTAAAAATTAAAAATAAATTACCATCATAAAAAAATTTATTTATATTGAAAATAACCTTTTATAACAATTCATGAAATGTTTTTATACTTTTTAAAATATATTAGAGATGTTAAAATTAAGAAAGTTACATTTTGGGATTATTCTTTACTCCAAATAATATAAATGTCTTTATCAATGCAAAATGTTACAAAAATTCAATTTTTTAGAATATTGGATGATGGTGATCGACATAAACTCACAAAATAGATTAAATTAAATCATTAAAATGATTTAAAGACATGTCATATTAGTTTTTACCATAGTAAACCCAATTTACCCTTTACTATGATGATAAATCTTTTCCTTGGTTAGTATTCTTAATGAAAAAAATAAAAGGGTCCTATTTAACAAATTTTAACTAATTTATTCAATATATGAAAAAAAATTCCAAATTACCTTTTTAGATGTGCCATAAATCAATTTTATTATAAATATGTAAAACGTAATGAAAGCTATTTTTAGAAAAATGATTATTTTAAGCATAAAAATGATATTTAAAGTAAAATAAAGTATAATGTTGATTAAAAATATGAACTAATTAGATTATATTAAATAAAATAATACTTATTTTTCATTAAAATCTAACCAAAACCTGAAGAAACCGTTTAAATAGTTGATTAAGATAAAATAATGAAAAACTATTTTTATTTGGATGAAAACATTATATAGATTTATGAAATGTTAAGAATATATTTACATGTTCAAAATTGTATTTATATATGAATTATATTACTTATTATATATTTTTTTTTAAAAAAATTATTTCATGATCTTTAAAGTTATTCTTATATCATTATAATGTAATAAAAGTGACACTTTTTGTAAAATCGGTATTTTTTTCACTGCTGACTAAAAAATAAACCTTTTTAGAAAAATATAAAATTCCATCGTAATACTATTATACCATTATTATTTAAAAAATTATATTCATTCCCTAAAATAAAATTTATAAAAGTGGTAGAAATTAATTATAATGTTCAAGTACACAATTAAATAAAAACCATTTTTGGGGAAAAAATATTTTTGAAGCGTAAAATGATTTTTTTTGAAAATTGAGTACATATTTAGTATGAATTAATAAATATTTTTTCATGATATGAAAAATTTATAAAGAATTATCATAATTATTTTTATTCCTATTTATAAAACTAATTTAACAGCTAGGGTATGATGGTTATATTAAAATAATAGTATTTTTTTGTATATCATGATTTTCTTAAAGATCGGTGTTGCATGTTAAGCAAGATATTGAGAACAATATTATTTTATACTAAATTTTTAGGATGTTATATATATGAAATTTACATGAATTTTTTATATACAATTTTCTCAGTTCATATTGTTTTTCATTTGTTGGTGGATGGTGATTTTCTTATAGAGGGTAAATCCTGCCATTTGGGAGTTTTACACAGTCAAAACAAGTCATCAACCTATTCATTATTGGATATACGGATTAAAGGTTATACACAATCTCATTTATAGTCCAAAAGGAGTCCCAATTGGGTTTTTGTGATATCTCTAAAAATGTTGTTATATAAAAAAACCATGCCATCAATAATATATAACTAGAATAGTATTTATTGCAAGTTATATTTAAATATATTTTTAAAAGAAAGCTATTATGACAATGAATTATATTCAGAATCAATGATTTTATATCCTAGTGAATAAGTAGAACCATATTAACGACGATCTAAGAAAGTAATTTCCTAAAGTACTTTTTCATTTTTGGAAACTAATATTAAACTTTAAATAAGTAAATTGAGTCATGTTTGGAAGAAAGTGTGATGGAAAAATATTTGTAGAATTTTCCTTCAATATTAAATCTTATTTACACTACAATGATAGATTTATTAAGATATTAGATAAAAAACACATCACTATCATTAGTTATTTAATCAATAATAATCCAAACAATAATAAAACTCTTGAATAAGATAAATAATATGATATTTATCCTTGAAAAATAAAATAAGTTGATTCAAAAGATAATATGAGTTATATAAGATATCATCACCTAAACCTTTTAGAAAATAAAGTAAAATAATTTACTTATAAGATTTTGGTGAAATAAATTAATGTTTATTTTGATCGAATAGAAATAAATAAGACCTAGAACCAGGTACCAAATGAATAAAGAAAATGAATATCATTGGAATTAAATTATGTTTTTGAAATAGTCGAAATGAAAATAGTAAGTTGGTTTAAAAAATAAAAGACTTATTTGAATGTTATATTAAAAAAATCAAGTAGTAAATTTTAATGATATTTATCCTATTATTTCAAGGTTTAAGTTGATTAATATATTTTTTAGAAATTTTCATTCATAAAAGCTTCCCAATTTTCCAAATGATATAAAAATAGTCAAAATAAATGTGTTTATAAAATTGGATGTCTATATATAATAATCAAATGGTTTTGAGCATGATCAAGACAGAAGAAAATTTTGTAAGATTAATAAGAATATATATAGATTAAATTAAGTACTAAGGTTGGATACTCTCACCTAGAAATGTTTTTGAATAAATTTATATTTAAATAAAGAGGAACTAATCACAATATCCACTTAATAAGAAGTTATAAAATAAAGACCAATGGTGATATTTTATGTGTATGACATCATATTTTGAGGATATAAAGATACAATTTGAATGAAATTTTCTAAAAATATGAAAATTGTTCTTGAAATGTCATTAATTGGTGAAATTATAATTTATTTATTAGTTTAAAGGTTATAAAACATCAAAGTAGAGGCTTTTTATTACAATGAAAACACACCATGTTTTAAATAGTTTAAATATGTAAGATAATGTGTTAGTATCCACATGTATTGTAACCAAAACCCAAATAAAAAATGATGATGATAAATAATTAGTTAATGTCATAGAATATAATAAAATCATTGGATTCTTATTGTACTTGATGAAAAAATATTGAATATTATTTTTGATACCTTCCTAGAATTGAGGTACCAAAGTTTTCCAAAGGAGATTCATTTATTAGTTACAAATAACATACCAAAATACATTAAAGGCATAATAAATTATGGTTTTTATTAGTCTTTAAGTGATAAGAAAAAATGATGACATTTACCAATAAAAATCATACTATATTAGTGTATGAAAAAGATTCAAAATCAGAATTGTATTTTAATTTTATAGACTATGCATATCATGGTTCAAGTAGATGTAAAATAGTAAATCAATAATAATAGAGGAAGTTACCTAAATTTATATCACTAAAACATATACATAATAGATGTGTATGAAAAAAATGGAATATGTGTGTGAAATTGTTTATACACCTATCTATACTTCGTGAAAAAATAGTGTTGTTAGAAATATTTAAATGAATTGTGCTCATTACTTGAGGAAAAAGAACATTAAAATAAAATATCACCTGATTTAGGAAAAAAATAATGAAAAATATTATTAAATTGAATTATCTACCCATTTAATACCATATTGACAACGTTATAATAAAGTAACTAACTATAAATATCTTTACAAAAATATACATTGAACCATGGTGCTCAACCCCTCCTTCTGTTGTACCTCTCATACCCCTCGTGGTTTAATTTTCATGATCACAATCACTATCTTATTTATCTAATCTTGTTTTAAGTGTTTTTGGTTGATAGGAAAAAGGTTGCCAAGGAATTGGGCCAAGAAGGAAAAAGTGGACTGATTTTCAGTCCACCGGCCAACCGGTGGAAGACCACCGGCTAGCCGGTGGAACCCAGACAGAAGGGACAGCTACTGTCTCAGCACCGGCCAACCGGTGGCCTCCTCACCGGCCAGCCGGTGGTGCCTGGGCAGAAGGCCAGCCCATTTTTCAAAGCACCGGCCAACCGGTGGCCAAGCACCGGTCAGCCGATGGAGCCAGTCAAACTAGCCATTGGGCTTTGACCAGACTTGTCCACTTGACTCCCAACAGCTCTGAAGGCCTCTCCAATGGCTCCGAAGACCCCCAAAGGCCATTTGAGGGTTCCCCCTCTATAAATAAAGGACTAGGAAGCCCCAGAAACACACGGAAGCCCACGGGAACATTTTTGATCATTTGGCGAACCTCCGACGCATTCCTTCAAGGAACCCCAATTTCTCCAACACTCTTCCACATCCAAGGAGCACCACCATAGAAGCTTGGGAGCTCCCTTCATCATCACCAATCAATCCATTGGCGCCCAAGACTTCTCCTCATATGGTTTTTATCGTTTTATCATTTTGAGCTTTATTTTGGGTTTGTGCCTACAAACCCCTCTTTCTCTCATCCTCTCTTTGCTTGGGTTTTCACACTACCTTCAAGGTGTGAAGAGGTTAGTCAAGCCTTCCCTTTAAAAGGCTTGAGTCATAGGTGAGCTAGCCTTCACCTGTAAGAAGGATAGTGGGTTCTTACTCAACCATTAAAAGCAAGTGGGTTCTTTCTCAACCAATAAAAGCAAGCTGTAATAGGTTCTAGACTACCTTAAAGTCTAGTGGGTTTCTTGCTAAAACCATTAAAAAGCAAGCGGTAGTAAATCTCTCAATGGTTGAGTTGGGAGCAGAGACGTAGGCTTTGGTTTAAGCCGAACTCCGTTATCAAGTTTTGTGTCTTGCCTCTTTTATTTCCGCTGCACTTTTAACTTTGATTTTAAATTGTTAATTATTTTTTAAAAGGCAATTCACCCCCCCTATTGCCATCACTCTCCGCCCAACATTTGGTATCAGAGGAAAAATTTGAGTAATACCTTCACCGATTTCAAATTCAAGATCCTTTGTGATGGCTTCAACTTCTTTCACCCCCGAAGGCTATTCTTTGGGTCGTGCTCCATTCTTTGATGGAACCGACTACACTTATTGGAAAACCCTCATGACCACTTTTCTTAGAAGTATAGGTTATCCTATTTATAAAATTGTCATGCATGGTTATTCTCTTTCTTCTCCCGATGAATCCAAATGGACTCAAGCCGATATTAAAAATTTCGAGCTTGATGGAAAATCCATGAACGCTCTTCATTGCGGCCTTGATCGTAATGAATTCAATCGAGTTTCTACTTGCACCACTTCTCATGAAATTTGGAAGCTTTTGGAAGTGACCCATGAGGGCACTAACAAAGTCAAAGACACTAGATTAGATATGTATCGTCAAGACTTTGAAAGTTTCACCATGCACCCACATGAAAATATTTCTGATATGTTTACTCGTTTTACTGACGTTTGCAATGGGAGAAAGTCCCTTGGTGATGATGTGTCTGCAGAAACGATGGTCAAGAAGATCCTTTGGATCTTACCAAGCACATGGGCACCAAAAGTCACGGCAATCCAAGAAGCAAAAGACATCAAGAACATGCCGGTCGAAGAGCTCATCGGATCCCTCATGACCTACGAGATCACCATGAGGAGGCAAGCTGAAAAGGAAGGCAAACCGATCAAAGTTCCAAAGAACATCGCCTTCAAAGTTCAAAAAGAAGAAAGCTCCTCCTCCTCATCGTCTTCCTCTTCAAGCGGCGATTCAGAAATTGAGAATCTTGCCCGCAAGATGCACAAATTCATGAAGAAGAACAAAAAGAAGAAATCCCGCAAGGCTCAACCCAACGAAAAATCCGAGCCCGAGGTAACATGTTACGGGTGTGGCAAGAAAGGTCATTACAAGCCCGATTGTCCACTCAACAAGAAAAAGGCCAAGCAAAAGGAAAAGAAGAAGGCATTCAAGGCCACATGGAGTGATAGCTCCACATCCTCCTCCTCCTCCTCAAGTGACAATGGTAAAAAATGCCTAATGGCATTTCATGAGGTAACCTCTTCCGACTCCTCATCCTCTAGTTCTTCAAATTCTTCAATCATTTATCTTATGAGGATATCCAACATGCTAGAGATCAATTGGAGGAAGGTTTTCACGAACTTTCTTCCAAATTTGTTTCTTTAAAAAATAATTTCAAAAAACTTTCTTCCGAAAAGGAACAACTTCTCAAAGAAAAGGAGGAGTTGTCCCTCAAGGTCCAAAACCTTCCCGATGTTGATTCTATGGAATCAACAATCAAGGATTTAAGGGAATCCCTAGCTAAGTTCACCGAAGGTGAACATAACCTTTCGAAGCTCCTTGGTTCCCAATGCATATCTAGAACCACCCAAGGGCTTGGCTATTCCAAGCAAGCTTCCTCTTCCCATGATCCAACTATTTTTGTAAGGGGGAGCTCCCAATATAAATTTTGCAACTATTGTAAAAAGACCGGGCACTTAATTTATGAGTGCAATTGCAAAAATGACCGGTATGGAAGGCCCAAAACTATTTCCTTTAATGATGAATTTCATAGGAGAAGACCCGCCACTAGACAAGTATGGATTGAAAAATCCCTTTTAGCAAGTCTCACCGGGCCAAAATTTGTCTCGGTTTCAAAATCCTCTCCCCGGTGATTTGTTGTTTTTATTTAGGGGGAGTTAGGATCGTTTTTGATTTTTATTCAAAACTTTAAATTTCAAAACTTTCATTTAAAAACTTTCAATTCAAAACTTTCAATTCAAATTTCAAAAATTTCAATTGGTTTAAAAACTCTATCTTGTTTTTCAATTCTATCCCTCAATCAAGTTTTATGCCCCGTGCTATTTTGATAATCACAAAGGGGGAGAAATTCTTGGTTGATTGGGGGAGAAATCTTTCTCTCATGCTTTGCTTTACTTTTCAATTTATCCTTTAAAGCATGCCTCTCATTTCAGTCTTTTACATTGCTTGTTTTGGTGATTGTGATCATCAAAATAGGGGGAGATTGTTGTACCTCTCGTACCCCTTATGGTTTAACTTTCATGATCACAATCACTCTCTTATTTATCTAATATTGTTTTAAGTGTTTTTGGTTGATATGCAAAAGGTTTCCAAGGAATTGGGCCAAGAAGGCAAAAGTGGACTAATTTTCAGTCCACCGGCCAACCGGTGGAAGACCACCGGCCAGCCGGTGGAACCCAGACAGAAGGGACAGCTACTGTCTCAGCACCGGCCAACCGGTGGCCTCCTCACCGGCCAGCCAGTGGTGCCTGGGCAGAAGGCCAGCCCATTTTTCAAAGCACCGGTCAGCCGGTGGAGCCAGTCAAACTAGCCATTGGGCTTTGACCAGACTTGTCCACTTGACTCCCAACGGCTCCGAAGGCCTCTCCAACGGCTCCGAAGACCCCCAAAGGCCATTTGAGGGTTCCCCCTCTATAAATAAAGGACTAGTAATCCCCGGAAACACACGGAAGCCCATGGGAACATTTTTGATCATTTGGCGAACCTCCGGTGCATTCCTTCAAGGAACCCCAATTGCTCCAACCCTCTTCCACATCCAAGGAGCACCACCATAGAAGCTTGGGAGCGCCCTTCATCATCACCAATCAATCCATTGGCGCCCAAGACTTCTCCTCATACGGTTTTTATCATTTTATCATTTTGAGCTTTATTTTGGGTTTGTGCCTACAAACCCCTCTTTCTCTCATCCTCTCTTTGCTTGGGTTTTCACACCACCTTCAAGGTGTGAAGAGGTTAGTCAAGCCTTCCCTTTAAAAGGATTGAGTCATAGGTGAGCTAGCCTTCACCTGTAAGAAGGATAGTGGGTTCTTGCTCAACCATTAAAAGCAAGTGAGTTCTTGCTCAACCAATAAAAGCAAGCTGTAATAGGTTCTAGACTACCTTAAAGTCTAGTGGGTTTCTTGCTAAAACCATTAAAAAGCAAGCGATAGTAAATCTCTCAACGGTTGAGTTGGGAGCGGAGACGTAGGCTTTGGTTTAAGCCGAACTCCGTTATCAAGTTTTGTGTCTTGCCTCTTTTATTTCCGCTGCACTTTTAACTTTGATTTTAAATTGTTAATTATTTTTTAAAAGGCAATTCACCCCCCCTCTTGCCATCACTCTCCGCCCAACACCTTCCACTTAAGTAATGGAGAAAATACCATCACAAAAATTTGTTTATTTCACTAAATATGAGTGATTTATTATAGATATTAAGGTTTATTTTTAGGGGGATGTGGGGGGGGGGGTCATAAAGAGTAATATAAATTAAAGAAAAAAATTAATTGAAGAGAAAAATACATATGATATAAAGATTAAATGGGGAGATAAAAATGTTGGGTATTTATCAAGTATGTGTGTGTGTGGGGGGGTGAAGTATTTGGTTTCTCATAGAAAATATTATCAAATCAAGGGGAGTAATGATCATTTAAGGTAAAATATTTTTTTTATTTTAAAAATATATAAGAAAAGTATCAGAATATTTTCTATCACTCTTTTTTCCTACATTGATTTTGAATCATGTAGAATTAAAATTGATGATTGATGTTTCTTATATAATAAAATACACTAGAATATGAATTTACCTTTACATATTCCAACAAACCTAAAGTATGGGGGGATTATTTAATTTTTTTTGTTTTCATTTTGGGTTGTTTTTTATAAAAATATGCTTAAAATATGAATATTTGAGGTTATAATTAATGTTATGATGGAATTTGATTGTTTTTTGAGTTAGCTGTAATAATATTTAAGGAATATTTACCTAATGAAAATACCATTCCATGGTCATAAGTGATAAACTCATGAATATTAGTACATATTTTAAGAAGATGGAATAGATTATAATGTACATACTTTTTAATTCCATGTTTTCAACCACATTTCAAAGAATCTCTTTTTTAAAAAGTTCATTTTAATGATAGATTTTTCATGGTTTTATCATGGACCTAAAAATGTTTTTATATTTTATGAATTAATATTTATTTAATTTCATTATGATTATAAAAACAAGAAGAAGATAATGAATTTTAAAACACTTCTTGGTGAAATTTTAGTTTGCATTCCATTTTTGAAATGGAAGAAGAAGAGGTTCTAGTAATAAAATTATTTTACACCATTATAATTAAACAATAGTGGTGTTTATAGAACTTATTATTTCATGAGGGAAAACCAAAATTATATATTTTAGGTTTTTATTTTTTTAGAGAAAAGGTATAGGCCAATATTTTAAGTTAATAATACTATGTTAAAGGATAAAAAATCTTGGCATTGGAGTATTTTATCAACAGAACCATTTTTTATAAATTAATTTGTTTGATTAAAGATTGAATCCATTGGAATTTTAAAAAAGTAAAACCATGTCATGGTGATGTATCTTAACAAAATTATGTACTAAATTAGCATATAAAAGGTTATTTGTGATTTTGGGTATGTTTTTTGGATGAAGAAAATCATGTCGATGGTCTATTACCATGCTTGTAGGTCTATAATCATGTCAAGATAGAACCTAAATATTATCAAATTTATTTATTTTCATAAAACATTCGAATACAATAATATAGAGATAGGGAAGCATTATTACAAGACAAAAAATTATTAATACCATAAATAGGATGTGTAATGACCCACCTCAGAAGACATTGAACTGATACCTTAGGATGGTGTAACACATGGATTCAAATGCACCTCCCCATATGCTAGAGGCTGCTAACTAGTGTCAGGGGCCTATGTGGTTGCTATGGGGAGACTATTCCCTCATTATTAGAGTTTATAAAGTAGAATTAAATAATATAAAACATATAAATATTAAAAATATCCATTGCATATCAGATACTAAAGTGATAATAAATAAGTACAACATCACATGCTATAATAAAATGGGTATGTTATACAACACCAAGATCCCTCATGGAAGATCACATACATGAAGTAAAATAAATACCCAAACATAAATTAAAAATAAGAACTCATATCCAACTGGTCTTGAGTCTTTCTCAGTACCATGATCCATACCCCACAATATAATTCCAACAAAAATATCCAGCTATAAAACTTTACCCTAAACATGTAACCTACAAATAAATAGTCTTCTACTTAGGTACCCAAGTTCCATAGTGGCCCATGATAGGTGTGAGTAAAACTCAGAAGTTCGCCACTAATTCTGTCCCTAAAAAAACAAGTACATATAGAAAGTGAATGAAAAAGTGAAACAGATAACATATTATCCAATAATCAAATAAATAAAATACATAAATCAAATCAAATCCTTTAATCCAAATATCTTTGGTGACACCTGAGTTTAGACCTACCTAATATGGCCAGTACCAATTATCTTTGAATATGGAAATAGGTATAATAAGATTAGGTCAAATCCAAGGTGCATAACCAAGGAAACCATAATCATGAAACATAAGGGTAAACACAGTATACAAAAAATCACAATTGGTACTAAGGTATACCACCAAGGAAATCACAACCATGAAAGCACACAAGAATATATGAGGGATCCACCAGGAATTTATTTCTAACCAGATCATCCAAAATCCATGGAAATCATCCATGGATTTCTTCTTTGTTCAATCCAGGTGAATAAAAGGAATCCAACATTGTAATTATCTAAATTGAATCCATGTAACCATGAGTCCAAGGCATTCAGAGTATCAAGGAGTGACCAAAATCTAGGTCCACACCCATGGAATCCCATCTCATAAAATTAAGTTAAATCTAGGGTGATCATCCCATGAAATTATAAAAATTACCCATAGGGAATACATGACATTAATCTGTGGAATTAAATATATAATACATCACCCAAATCTAAGGGGTATCCACCATGAGGAATTAATAGTGATAAATCAGGGAGGATTCCAAGGCAGCTCATTGAATTCCATATCTTTGGACATCCTTAAATCAAATAAGGCATCCTCCCTTGGAATTCATGTGAGTTCCCCAATAAAATCCATGTTCACTCAAGGTGCTCCACTCATTTCATATCCAAATATTAATCCAAGGGATGAAACCAAAGGAATACCATCCATAATAACCATTTAGACAAAAAAAAGAAAAATTAACTATATCCAAATTCATAAAACTTGAATTAACTATAAATCAACATCATTATTAGAGCCCATTCCATCATGAAATTTTACTCTTTATTTCAAATAGGCCTTATCCCTTTTTTAAGGATTGATTATATAAAGTTCCATTCACAAGATATGATAGAAAACATCATTTTGGTTACTTATTAACACCTTATTTAACCAATAATATCATTTAACAATTCACATTATAAAATTCTAAACCCATTTCAATACCACACTTCACCATTTTAATTCATAAAAAGGTCATTCCATAATCCCATATTAATTTCACAAAAAGTAATTTCAAACATAATTAATCATTTATACAAACAACACTCACCATTCCCAAATACTCATCTTAAAGGAAAAATCTATCTTCAATTCAACACTCACAATCTGATAGGTTCAATTCAATGGTCTAACCCATTATAAAAATATCAATTGTTGTTAAATTCTATTTCACACCCATAAATTCTAATTATGGCTTCTCTCTTAACCTTTAAATTTAGATAACCATTTTTCACTCTAAGCTCATTCATGGTCAAAACACAACTAATGTCATCCCTTATGTAAATAACATTTGTTCTATGGTTTAAGTCATAATAAATGATATATTAAACTATTAAACCCTAATGGAAAAGAAACAAGGAAGATCCACTTTGGAGAAGGAGAGGGAGAGGAGGTATGTGTGTGTGGGGGGGGGGTGTTGTTGGCCTCTGAGGGACTAAAATCCCACATAAGAAGAAAATAAGGTACCCTAGTAAAATTATGGGGTTTAACCTCATTAAATATAGTCCAATAGGGAACTTGATATACAATAGCCTCCCCCAAAAAGCTAGTGTATCACTATATAGATGGTGGCCTCACCAAGTATCCCTTACTACTACCTTGGCCACCATCCAATCAGTGGCATTGTAGCTCCCTGGTCTCATGCCATCACCTCCTCTAGACCCTCTGATATACACTTTAATTCTACAGGAAAACTTATGATACCCATTCCACTTGTAATTATATATTTTTAATGTATAAATAACTTCAAATCGACCTCTCGAATCCTGATTCAAAAACTGACCCCTTAACCAAACCAAAATTCATGTTCTTTTTCAAAATCCCAAACTCCCGTATGAGAAAGGGTATTACAAACTCCCCACCATAGAAATTATCATCCTCGATAAGTCATTGGGGATATTATTCCATGTCATCTTAACCATGTAGTTTTTTACTTGAAACCAAATGACAACATTTCATCCCTAAACAGAAGTCACGCTATCCAAATGCATCTCCCAAAAACCTAGAACTCTATTTTTAAAACACAAGCCCCCACTTCCCTTTAATTCATAAATACTGAGATGATGCTCACCTGATCCCAACTATCTTGAGACATGAACACATTAACATCCAACTAAACACCAAGCCTATGGTGCGCCCCTCATAGGTCTTAGCTCACAAAAGAAGATTCGGTTGCATGATTCCTCCCACCGATAGAATTACTTATCAAAACACCATCTACGTGTTTTTAACATCACAACTGGTGTATCATTAAATTAACTATAACCATATATCCACAAAAATGATATTTTAAAATTTTTCCTCATATTCATTTCCAGATTTGATCCTAAATGGATGCACCTTCATCTCCCAAGCATAACCCGAACATGCGATATCTTACTAGAAAATCCCCAAACAACCCCCCAAAAGTTTTTTTTGCATCTTCATGGATGTCTCTAATGTAGTTCCAACCCCACTACATTGAATCCGGCACAAAATTATGGTCGAACCACCTTTTACCAACCTACTATAAAAGTGCTCAATGTACCCCACTGAGGCACCTTTAAACCACTAGAGTATGATTCATTGATAACTATAGGTATCCCATGATCTTCTCGATACACTAAATTACAACTAGAACCCTAATGTGATTCCATGGTCAAATCACTAACCACTCACACTATTCACCTTGTTTTCACATGGCACTAACATGTTATCACTCTGAACCAAGCTTAGATCACACCATTCCTTAACAAGCCAAAAAAAACCCACTAAAACTCAATCCATCACAATAAGGAGATTATCCTTTATAATTCCATAAGGAATCCAGACTACATTAAAATCCCCCACACACCATCATCTGGTGTTTTCATGATCACCGAAAGAGTAGTCCCATATGTCAAAAAACCATCTAGAATGAAGGCCACATGCCACATATTGAAATGATTCTCCCAACCATAAGAGTGTCCTTATCATCACTCCACTAGGTTAACACCCCAAGAAAAAAATCCACATCCCATTCGTCACTCAACATAATGGTTATATATGGAAAAAATTACTCACACGCGAGCACTACTCCAAACATTGAACTCTATCTGCTTCCACATAATGGAACACCATCCTAAAGACTTTCTGAAACTCAATAAAGTGAGGTCCACACCCACCATATCATATGTTGGGATCCCCACAATTTTTTTCCCCATACTACTCCAAGATTACTAACCCCAATAAGTCTTGTCATCAGTGAACACACATAGCTCCTCCCAAGCCATGACCACCATTATCTCAATACTTGACGAGGATTGATTTCTTGGATCGACCATGTCACAAAACTCGGGTCTAATTTGATTACACCCCTAAAAACAAGGGTATATTCATTTTCCATCCAAACCTTGAGAATCTTTAACCGCTATGCCTTATCAAGGCCATCAACCCTAGAATTATATACAACCAATGAGCAACCCAAAACTTGGTAGGCACCATTCTTACCAGTGCACACTACATTAACCCCTTTAATCAAAATGGAAACACTTTAAAAAACCACCTGATCAGGTATCCTATATGATGCTCCCAAGAGTTGACTCACATCCAAACTAGGATCACAATACTTACCCAAATACCATGTTCACATGTAGTATTTCAATACATAACTAGGACTACCCTGAATACTCATTTTTAAATTGGTCACTTCATTCATAAAAAAGTATATTATATGAAAACCCATCAACTAGAGTAGTCTCCAAACTACCGGTGTCTATCATCCCTTTCACTAAGTGGTTGGAACCATATCCTGAACATGACTGGCCTAGAAACTTAAATGTTCCTTCCATATACCCCCATCATTGATACCAAGCACTGAAACATCAGTGGATTTCATGTTTAAAACCATCAAAGGCATCACCATGCCTACACCATACACCTGACCACACCACACGTGCATTGATCCAAGCCCATATATACAACCTTGATTCTATACAAATGATGGTTGGTCACTCATATATCACCCAATCACATAAATATCCAAAGGCCTTATATCCACTATAACCATTTCACAAAACTCAACAAATCATCTCGTGAGTTGAGCATCACCAATCCTATGCTCTCATGCCTAACTAGGAGACAAAACATTCTCATGTCATGTCACCATAACCAACCCAAGGCATCCTAGATGCCTTCAAAAAACAATCTACATAACTTACATATATTAAAGATAAATTCATGACCACTTATTATCTCGAGTTTCTTTTCCATAACTGAAAATTATTTATATATGCCTTTATCCCATACTAAAAGTGCGTCCCAAATAATAATAGGGTTAGACATCCAAACGATCTTTCCCTTCAAAACTAGCCTAATGAAAGTAACTATAACTTTAGGTGATCATATAGAAAAATAATACACTATAATAATTTCTTCAGAAACCCCTATAATGGTGTTAATTCATGTAGGCTATCTCATGAATAATCTAAAACACATCACACATGGCACTTCACACCTCAAAGGTACTAAAAAAAACTAGGCCAATACCTATCACAGGTTACCACTAAACATCACACAACACTGTCTCACTAAAACCAAGATAATTTTAATGGCCACTAATTCATACCACTTATCCCATAACTCATATTTAAAACTCATATAGTTCCTAACCCATGACCAACACCCCACTACTCTCATCACAAGGTCACCTGACATCCGACATACTAAACATTCAACTCATCTTATCAAGAAACCAATACACATCATAGACATCCCAAAATATGAGGATCTATATCTAGCATCACTTCCCACTATACGGTAACTACCTCATGTACTATATAAAACCACCCCCACGATGTCTATCTCAAAACATGTCACACAAGCCACATAACTCAGGTGCTCTTAATAGTCCCAACTACCCATACACCGAGTCAAGACAAGAACACATGTATTCTAAGTCACTTAATCCATTTGTGTTCATAAATTTAAAAATTACACCATTAAGCCTTTATAATTCAAAAAAAAACTTCAAATCCTATGTTTGGTTAAATAGAATTCCATCCACAAGTTATGAGGGAAGATAATGAATAAGTTTTTTACTAACATTTTCTATAAACCAGCCACCAATTTTACATATAACTCATAATTACATGGGATTTACATTACCATAAATCCATAAGGACCATATTTTAACATGATTCACATTTATTTAATTCCATTATTCATATACAGTATTTCTAGGGTTCATCAATATTTTCCATCAATACTTAAGGATTGATTAAATAAAGTGACATTCATAATCTATGAGGGAAAAACCTCATAGGTTTCTTAATGAAAATTATTTAATCAATGAATTCATTTTAAATATAATTTATATCTACCTATTTATTAAATAACCATATCATTAATTGTTTGAGTAATATTCCACCATAGTATTATATGAAAAAAACATCATATAAAATGCTAAATAAAATCTAAATCATAAGCCCCATTGTTTTACCAGTAATAGTAAGAAACCATAGGAAGAAATAAATATAATAAATAAATACATAGGCTAAAATAAATATTAGGAAATAGATATATCGATCATATCAAACATAAAAATTATACACAAATCATATGTGCCAAACATGATGCATGAACACACACACCCACTCTTTCCATACTGGTCCAAGAGATAGAATCCCATAAATCATAACATCATAAATCATGTGTCTCACTCAAGGAGAAAATAAAATGAATCTATAATAAAAAATTCCAAGAAAAATATTCTTATCCCCTGGAGTCTTGGGTTTTCCCTTGTTCATGGTTTGATCACTCATAGTCATATACTCATAATCAAGTTCTTACACACTCCTAGTCTCCTATCTACCATGAAAAAAATTAAAATAAAAGAAAAAACCATATGATACCATCTAGTAATGCCTCACCCTATAATACATTGATCCAATTATATGGGTTAGTGTTCCAGATGGAACAAAGAATGCATCCCCATATGTTACAAGTTGTTAATTAGTGGGGAGTTCTATATGATTATTATAGGGAGACTTTTACCTTATTATCAGAGTATCCAAAGTTATAGGAAATAATAGTTAACATATAACTCATCCATATATATATCACATATAATATATGAATGATCCAATAAATAAGTACAACATTACATTATATAATAAAATGGGTGTGCCATACAACACCAATATCCCCCATAGAAGATCACATACATAAAGGAAAATAAATACCCAAACATAAATGAAAACTAATAACTCATCCCCAAATGGTCTCGAGTCATAAATAGTCCCATATTGCATAAACCACTCTTTAATTAAAATAAAAAAAATAAATATATGGGCCTTTTCCCAAAACCTGTAACCTAAAAATTGTTAGTCTTCTACTCAAGCACCCAAATACCATGGAAGATCGAGTATGGTGTTAGTAAAACTTAGTAGGCCACCACAAACGGTGTATCTGAAATAACTAGTCCATATGAAAATCGCATTACAAAGTTCTAATGATAATAGATTATCATATTATCAAATAAAAAAAATATAAATAAAAACATAGCCTCTAATCTTGGGCTCTATAGTGAAACCTGATATCGAACCTATCTACTTCGGCCAGTTCTCATGATCTCTGAATAGGGTGATAGGTCTCATAACCATATGTCGGTTCCAAGGCCCAAAACCAAGGAAACTATGTCCATAAAACATAATGGTAACCATGGTATATAGAAATGTACAACTGGTTCCAAGTTATACCACTAAGGAAACCATCATCATGAAAGCACAAGGGAATCTACAGGTGCTCCACTGGGCATTACCTTCAAACTATGTCATCCAGAATCCACGAAAATCATCCATGGAATTATTGTGAACCCAATATTGGAAAATATAAGTATATAACATTGTAATTATCTAAAATAAATCCAAGTCACAACGAGTCTATGGAATTAATATTATTAAGGGTTGACCGTAATTCAGGTCCACACCCATGAAACTCTATCTTGTAAATTCAATCTGAATATGAGGAGATCATCCTAGGACATTAAAAATGGTACCATGAGGGAATCCATGAAATTAATCCATAGAATTAAATACATAATACAACACATAAATCCATGGGGGATATTTATTTAGGCATTTATAGAGATGAATCGGTGAGGAATCCAAGATAACTCATGGAATTACTTAAATTTGGACAACCTTGGATCTAATGAGGCATCATTTTAGGGAATTAAAGTGATTCCTCTAATGGAATCCAAAATATCTCAAGGAATTACACCTATTTTATATAAAAATTTGAATATAAGGGATTACGACCAAGGAATTCCACCCTTAATAACTTTTTACAAAATAAAATCAGAATTAACCAAATCTTTATTCACCAAAAAATAACTTTCCATAAAGTAACATCATTCTAAAAGACCATTTCATTATGAAATTTCACTCACCATTTCATAAAATACTTATCCATTTTTATAAGGCTTGATCAAATAATGTTTCACTCATAATATATGATTGAAAAAACCTTTTAGGTTTCTTATTGGAACTTTATTAACCAACACCATCATTTAATAATTCACTTTATAATATTCAAAACCCATTTCAATACCAGGATTCACAATTTCACTCTATAATGAGGTTATTCCATAATCCCATTTTTTTTTCAAAAAAATAAATTTCAATCATAATTCATCATTTCAAGAAACCACACTCATCATTAACTTAGAATCATTTTAAGGGACAAATCCATTTTGAAATTCAATGCTCAAAATATAATAGGTTCAATTCAATGTTCCAACCTATTCTCAAAATATCAATAGTTGTGAAATTCCATTTCATAAGCATAGATTCCAATTATGGCTTCTCTTTTAACCTTTAAATTTATATAACTATTTCTCACCCTAAGAACATTCATAGACAATACCCAACTATGGTTTTCCCTCATGTAACTAACATTTTTCTAAGGTTTAAGGCATAATAAATGAGGAATTAAACTATTAAACCCCCAATAAATCTTATTTTGAAGGTTAGAAGAACATGTGGAATGGCCGACATGGCCACTCAATTAAATCTCCTTTCAAAAATAAAAATTCTATTTATTAGGATAAGGGAATACCTTCCTCATCCCAAGAGAAGACAGATCATCAAATATCATCAATCAATTTGGCCTGAATCAAATGAAAATGAGAAACTAGAGTAACACCATAAACATATCAAATACTAGATAAAACTATAATAACACCACTCAAAAATAGAAGAAAACAAAAATATAGGTAAGAGGATGAATGACTTTACCTCTATCTCCACATCAAAAGGTAAGTAACTCCAAACAATCAAGAACCAAGGGAGATCCAACATAGAGAAGGAGAGAGAGAGAGAGAGGATGTGCATGGGGGGGGGGGGGTGATACTAGCCTCCAAGGGGCCAAAATACCATATAAGAATAAGATGTGGATACCATAGTTAAATAAAAATTATTACCCTCATTATAAATATCTTAGGAGAAATCTAGAGAGTGGTTAGCCTCCCATAAGCTAGCTGGTAGCCACATGTAATAGTTTCTATTTCTTTCATTCCCACCAATAAGATAATGGAACTATAACTCCATGGCTATATGACACCGCCTCCTTCAAACCCTATTTTATTACCCTAATACCTATACCTATCGAGTACCTTTAAAATTGTAATTATAATCTTATAATGTTTTCCAACCATCTAATTGTTCCCTCGAAACCCAACTGAAAAATCAACCCCTCCACCAAACCAAAATTCACGTTATTTCTAAAAATACCAAATGTTTGTATAGACAAGGGAATTAAATTATGGATAAACATTTTTTTCATGTATAATTTTAGAAAAATATATTGGTGGAATTAAATTTTCATGGATTTTAAAATTATTTCATTAAATATGTATTTTTTTAGAAATGTGACTTCGACATCAGATTGGGTTAAAGATTTTATTAAATAAAGAGTAAATTATATTAAAATAGAAAAAATCATATAGAGGAAAAGGAGAACCCAAAAAGAAAAAAAACCAAATATCAATAGAATAAAAAAAATTACTCAATCACTTCTATGTTGATCACCTCATCTTCAAACAATCATATCATTATTAAAAAAACCACGTCAATATCATTTCCACGAAAGTGAATTAATATTTCTAGATAAATAATTTTAAATGATATTTTCTATTTGAATAAAAAAATTATCCTTAATAAGAAGGTAATCATCAAACTTTAGTTTCTCCATATTAATCTAAGTGAAAAAAACCTTATTCTATTATAACTCTAGTCTACATTTGGTTTCAAAATATAAATATTAAAATTCCTATGGTTGTTCAAAATTTCATATTTTATTTCCATTAAAAATTAATTTCTCATATTAAAAAATTATTCTTCTATATGTTTACTGAAGGATTTATCACCTTTCACCGTCACGGGATAAAAATATTACTCTCGAATATTAAATACGATTTCTTTATATCAATAAACTTCTCATATAACGTTTTATAACCTTTACCACTTGAACTCATTATAAGCATTCTCTTTTTCAAATATAAATCCTTTATTAGTAAATTTTTCTTCTATATAATAATAAAAAGCCATTATTCATCAATAATTAGACATTAACCCTTACTTCCCCTATTTTATCATATGCAACCAAATCTATAGTGGACACCTGAGCATACAAACTACTAAAATTGTCATTTATTTTATTATCCTTCATCCTTGATCTAGTATTTCCATACACAACTTTATTTTTACCTTTTCCAACTAATGTAATCTAGTCTCAAATAAATAATTTTTTATTTGGTCAAAGTTTATACTGATATATCTTCTTATATTGAGTTTTTTACAATGTTGTGATAGTTGAGGCTAGCATGATAGAAGCTTTGAGTTTGAATGTTTTTATTCCTTGACCTGATATAGGTAACGGTCCTTTTTTGTGGATAGATAAGGAATCATAATGAATTTTATAAAAGTGGAAAATATAATTTTTCCATGAGTTTAAATTTACCTCATGGAAGGAGTGTACCTATGAATTACCAATATTAAATTGAAAATCATGTGAATTATAACTATATTGATCCAACAAAACCATGTCATTAGTTTAAAAGGATTAAAAAAAATTAACTTTTTTTAAAATATTTATCTTGTAAATTTTGTACTTGATCATCCAACTTGAAATGATGATTAGGGATTCCTGTAGAGATAACTGAATATGACAAATCTAGATCTTAGGATAGGGTAGGAAAATATCCTTAGAAAGGGGAGATACATTATCCTTTATAAAATTGAGGATATATCTTTATAGTGAAGATTACATCAGAAGAGTCTAGGTATGGGACCATGACTGTAAAAGGTACCTTATTGATTTTATCTTATTTAATCACGTGATTGTTTGATACATGTGTATCTTATTCATTCATATTTACATGAGTGGTATATTAACTAGGAATTCATGTGTTATTAATTTTTTATTCTATAAATATTCTAATACCCTTGGGAGAAAGAAAATGAAATGGATTTCAAAGTCAATTATGTTTAATTATGAAGGTGATATTAAAATATTATAGGAATTTGTTATTCTTGAGATAAACATGTATGAACTAATCATTGTAATGATTGTAAATATGAGATATATGGATCTTATTAAATTTTATATTTATAGAATTTATCTTATCTCACAATATGAAAGTTTACACACTTTTCATGGAGAGTGGAATATTAATTTAAGTCAAGCATGACTCATTATTTGAGCCTAAGATATTTATATTTTTAATTTTCTAGGCCATTTATTAGATTTAGATAATCAAAAGATAAACATAGTTTTCTATTTGTGGTGAATAAGTATCTGAATATATTTACCACATTTTTTTTGGCTAAATGTTTTTGGGACTACCATCAAATAGATAAGCATAATTTTCTATTGAATTGGATCCTATAATGAATATAATTTATTTACATTATTATCACATGGAAACAATTTTTTTAACAAATAAATGTAAAAAAAATAAATGCTTTATAGAATTATATATTCATTAAATAGTGTGTTTTAACATATGAAACATTAGTTGTGACACCCTAGATTTGATAGGTATGTTTCCATTTTGGTTTGGGTGTTTTGGGGTAAAAGGTTAGATTTTTTGGAGGATTAGGGAGGTAAGAATATTTGGTGCACTTTCATGGTTATCATAAAATTTCATATTAACCATGAATGACTAAAAAATGAGTTAGTGTCTTTAAGTGGTTTGATTCATGGGTAGCATAACCATGGGATGTGATTTTTTGACTGCGAAAGCCGAGAATATTTAGGTGAATAGTTAGCCTAACCATTAATTATAACCATGTATATAAGATATTAATTTCTATTATTGAATTTTTAAACTTATATAACTCCAATAGTCTCAACTATCAGTCTCCTTCAGCCTTGGGTGATTTTAAGGTCTCTTGGGGTAAAATATGAAGTTTCTCTACCAGTGGAAAACAAATTATTTTAATGAATGATGAAATCGACATTGAATAAAATGTTAACTTTTGATGAATTGTTTTATTATTTGATCTCCTTTTGTATCTCCCCATTAAAAAGTAATTATACTTATGTTTGGAGATATTCATTATGGATTTTTGAAACAATGGATGCAGATTGATAAATTTCATTAATCATGTTCAAGTATTGAAGGATTTATTCCATTGATTAGATTCATGGATCTTTGAATTTAGAAATTTTCAGGAGTGAAGTGAATAGTTTAATGAACCACATCACTAAAATTTGGTTAAAATCAATGGAAATTTGAATTTGGGGTTTAGAGTAGGGGAAATTTGGGATATGGGTCTTGGATTGGGATTAAAAGAGTTTAAAAATCACTAAAAGGTTTTCTAGAAGTATTTAGAGGCTCGAGAGATTTATTGGATCATTGGATAGGGGATTGGAGTGGGGTCATGGTCACCCTATCCTAAATTTTTTTTATAGACTTATCATCAAATCATAATAGGTAAGGGTCCCTCCATAATAAGGGTTGAGTAGGTGGCCATCATTCAAAGACATGGGAAGTATACAACATGATATGATGTGGTAATGAGTCTTCTTGATATTAGGAGAAATTATACCATGGCCTCGGGAATTACGATACATGAGTCTTATATAAGAGTAGTTTGGTTCCATGTAAGGGTTAAATATGGGGTGTGAGGATCACACCATGAAATTAAGGAATCATGAAATGTTTATAAATCCTTATGTATTATCTAGAAAAAATTTATACATGCACTCGAAAATTTTCTATGGGGTGAGAAGATCATGTTGTGGTGGAGGGTATCACATAATGATGAAAATACTTAAGTATGAGGATAATTCCATGGTTCAGGCATCATTCCATGATATAAATTTCATACATATTGAATTTTTTACATATTAAACACCTTATATATACCATTATATAGTTTTACACGTGGAAGGATAGTCATGCTATTTAAAATATTTTGTTTCATTGGCTTATTCTATTGAATATATATATATATATATATATATTCTCAAATTTGTCACTATGTTTTGGTGGTATAAGACCTTGAAATTGACATATAAAGAATATTAATATATATTAAATCACACAAATGTATATTTTAAAAATAATTGGGTTTCCCATTGATTGATACCTCATAAGGGAAATCCAAGACCATGGTTGTTTCTGAAACATAGGGTTCACCCATGTTGTGACATAAAGTTGTCCAGTGTTGAGAGTTTGGCTGATGGAGACCATTGGTGGTGTGTTAAGTAAAATAAAAAATTTGTTTTATTTAATGGGTAAAAATAGTTCCCTCACTCTATATATATATCATTATGATAAATAACTAGGGTTAGCCACATAACCCTATGAAATTATAAAGGAGGAGGAGGGAATTCACATTGGAGACAATGGATCATGGAGCGATGATAATTTTTCAAAGGAATTGAATCTGCCAATGAAGTTCCTATATGTCACCAAAGAAAATAGGAAAAACTCATTATTCATTAGTGATCAATCCAAAAATGAGGTAGGGAATGTTATATCATGAATTCCCACCATTGTATAATTTTTTATTCATATATTATTATTTTTATGTGTTCACCATTCTTCGCATGATCCTGATTATATTACAAAATTTTGGATCATGTTTATTCTTTTCGTTTTACCTGATTCCACCCTAGTTATTCTTTATGTAATATTTCATTGAGACCACATCAACTAATGATGGTTTTACCATTTTCATGTGATTTCTCCCACCTCTCTTCATGTTCTTCATCATTGGCCCATTGGGGTCATGGGTCAACATTGTCGGGCAGGATTTGAGTGCGATCGAACACCCAGATTCATGGAGGATTCATGAATGAGATGGATATTGGGGGTTTACAGATGAATTGATGAATGTTGTGGGTTATAATTGACGACTTTATGGATTAGTATTGTAAATGGAGGAATAAAAAATTTTATTTTCCTGCTACTAGAGGTTGGGAAACAATTATTGGACATGGAATCCTTCATGATTCAATATTTTTTCCATGTCCAATGGTAGAGGAACTAACATTAAATAAGGATCCAACATCCGTGTGAAGACCATATTAACTTTATGCGAAATACATGACTATATCTTATGTATCCTAAAGGAACGCACAACTTGTAGTATGATTTCCCATAGTGGTTTGGGATTTAACTATGTTAAATATAAATCTCCATGTGGCTTTTCCCACATGCCACGTGATCTTACTCGGGTATCTAAACCATGTGTCAAAGACATACGCCCAAGGACCCCATGTGGTTAGACATTTCGTGCACCCTAAGAGACACTTAGTGCATATGTGCATGGACAGCCAAGCTGTGTACCGTGTGTAAATTCCCATGACCCTGAGCGAATGTACATGTTGTGTGACCCTATCCATAGTCCATGTATTATCATATGGTTTCCCAATCCATTTCTAGTTGAGGAAATGCGTATGCGTCTAGGTGAGGTCACACACTGTGTACTCCATTATACATGTCATGCACTTCTCATATAAGTTCTTACCTTACATATATCCTTCTTCATGACATGGATTTAGGCCCATGAGTATCCTATCCTGAGTAGTTTTTTGTGTGTAACATGATGGTGTCCTTTATTTTAGTAGATGAGAATGGCGTGAGGTGATTTTAGAGAGATTCTTCTCTTAGTGACTATTAAATGATGGTAGTGATCTGGTGTGATCATTGGAGTGTTACTAGGGTCTTTACTCCTTTTTATTTATAGTATGTGGGTACCCCTTATCCAATATACAGTTATAGATAGAAACCCCACACATTAATAGTGTGTGGGTCCTCTATATGTAGAGTGTACTTACCATTATTGAGCTTTGGTAGTAAGCAGGTCCTCTATAGGATTAATGATACCTCGACTGTTCTACTTAATGGCGAGGTGTAGGACCTCTATACTCATTCTAGAGAGGTTACATGTGATTATTGGATTAGATATAGTGCTCCCTCAACCATGACACACATTAGTGAGGAGCAGACCCTCAACCTCGTTTCTTAGGTGGTTATATAGGTTCTTTCGAATTAGTGATGAGACCATTGGATCTATGGGAAGACTCTTCATTCTTAGCTAGCATGGAGATGGAGATCCCATTTCTCTCTTCACTTTTGGTATATTTTTCTGCATATCCGATGATGGTTTATCTTTAACCTATTGATTTATGGGTTGAATTGATGGTTATTATTTCTATCTCTCCCTTTTTTGTTTTTTGGGATGTCCTATAGTGTGTGCATATACTCACTCCTACATGGGATTTTCTAACACATGTTGTGTCTAATTAATTTTATAGGAAGATTAAAGGTGAAATTTTTAGACACATTATTAGTGGAGAATAGCGGTACTTTCTATTTCTGGTAGTTTTTAGAGTTCAGTATTAGAGATCATGAGTTAAGATCTCTTTATTATTTCCCCTTTTCCAGTTATTTTTAGGTTGGGACTTCATTTCTAGTTGGGAATGTATTTTTACACTCTATATATTTTACTGTATTATATTATTCTTTGATGTTTTTCATAGATCCTATTGCATGCATGGTTTATACTCTAGATGTTTTGGTTTTTTCCTACACATTTTCATTGTTACATGAATATTTTCATGTGTGTGCGTATAGGTACTTTTGGATAAGGGATCCAATTTCAGTTATATGCCTAATTAGAACTTATCACTAACCCCTGGCCTATTGGAGGTAGTCTTGGGGTGTGAAAATTAGCTTAATACCGTCCTAGGAGGAGACCCAGTGGGTTTTGTTGTGATAGAGTGGTATCAAAGGTGGTTCATCCCTCAGGTTAGTATTTTGAGTTGTACATGTCATGACTTTTTTTGGGAACTTAGGTAAATGACGTCTTAGTATCTCAAGTTCAGATCTTACTCCAAGAAACACAGTTTTGGAGTGATGGATGGAATAACCAAACACCAAGACTCTGAATACCTTCTTGTTGACTAGGAATATAAAGGCATTAGATGCAGAGAAACAAATGGTACTTGATTCATATATCATTGGATCTTTTAATTTTCATGTCCTTATTTACTCATCTCCCTAGATATGATCATATAATTTTAGTACATCTTGTCAACTTTTAGGATGATTAGACGATGCTAGCAAGATGGGATACAAATATAGGGTCTTGAAGAAGTCCATTTAAGTGAGGACACACTGGTTCAAGGACGCAGTGTTAGCCATAATAGTATCAATGCTCTAGTTTAGGATCCAGTTTGTGAGGTTATTTCATTAAATGATCATTGAATAAAATTTTCACCATTGTGTAGTGAGAGGAACCACCCTTGGTGTGTCAATTTTATTTTTCTCGATAGATGTAGTAGCAGTCCTTCCCATCCATTTACGAAGAATATGAACATAGAATAGGCATACTTTTATAGTTCAAGGATCATGTACCACCAATATTATAGGGCAAGAAATACCCCTAGGAAATAGAGGTTTTTTTAGAGTCTATAGTTTATTTTTTATATTTCATGAGGATACCACATATGTTGATTATTGCATTTACAACTTGCCTCTTCCACAGAGTGTTGAGAAGTTGGTGGGGTTTGGTTACCCAAACATATGCCGAGTCAAACCATTCTTGTGAAGAGTTTGCGAACCTATTTCATAATGAGTTTTATCACCCGTAATAGTTCATGTTTAGGAGCATATTCGAGTAGGCTCAGGATATAAAGAGATTCATGGGAAGGGGTATTTGGAAAGCCAGATCTAGTAGTGGAAATCATAGTGTACAGATGTCTAAAATTTCTAGTAGGTGTCATTCATTATAGGTATGTTGTATGTGGCATACTCATGATCAATCATAGATGTGAGGACCTAAAAAACAAAAAAAAATCATAGTGGGCTCAGTCATATTAAAGGTTCGTCAACTTGGAATCCTTTTAGAAGATTCAAACATCACAGTATTGAGCTATTATTTTCTAGTGATGGGTAAGGTCATTATACTAAGGACTTCCAAACCCATTATGCTATAGTGGGAGGATATAAAATAGGGGATTCTGATCTAGGGGATCCAGACATTGTTTAAGGTATTATATATGTCCATTTTCCTTTTTTTTCTTCAATTATTTTTTTTTATAATCACTTCCTTATTCTATGTGTTATACCCATTTTGATTTTTTTGATGATGTGACTTCTAGCATACAAGGAAGTGGGATGATCCCCCCACCAATATTTTTTCTCTTAGGATGCAATTTAAATCCATGGAAACAAGTCAGTTTCTCCCAAATCAGATAGTTTTGATGTATGGTAGTTGATTTCCTTTGATTTGTATGTTTGAGGTAGTTTTTATGGTGTTGAAGTTTTAGTAGAACCTTTGTTATGGGAAACTAGTTAACAAGTGAAATGATATCTTTAGGAAGTAGATACCTATGACCTAGAGGCATTGTAGTGATCCTTGGTACAACCTATGACTACTCTAATTTATCAAAATAAAGGAACATGTCACCCCTTACTTGTTCCATCCCTTGTTTCATACTCCAGGATTCCAGTGGAGCCTTGAGCATGAACCTTGCATCTAGATACCCATACTGAGGAAATGTTGAAGATCACACTTCGATTTATCCATTTGTCTTAACTCATTGAGGAGATAACTTCTCATGGGATCATTCCATAGTAGAAATAAGATCATAATATGACTTTCAATGTGTTCCATTAATCATAATGGGTTTATCCTTTATTGTAACAAGGGAATCCTAGGCAGGGTAAGATGGGATTGTAGCCAGATAATACAACCAAATTCTCTTTAGTTGGGTAGTATGAACCTTGGATCAGTTGAAACTATGAGAAGGGTTATTTTAGACATAGTGTAACCCCATCGGTGGCTCTAATGTATTTCGTGAAAAAGGAATACGAGATATTGAATATTTTTATTGTTTATTTATATTAGATAATGATCAACTAAAAGTACCCCATGCTAAGGAATCACAACTTGTTTGACCAGTTGAAAGGTGTGATTTAGTTTTCCAAGATCAATCTTAAGTCTTCCTATCATTAGTTGAGAGTTCACATGGATGATATTTTGAATATTTAATTCTCATGTTTCTACAAACACTATGATTTTTTAGTGAATCCTTTTTACATGACTAGTTCCCTCACTATGTTCATGGAAATTATAAACCAAATATTCTATCCTTATTTGAATTAGTTCATGGTTACCTTTATTAATGAAATTATATTTTACACTATGTATAATGTTGTGAAAAAATATCTTTTGAGGATAGTCCAAGACTAACTCTGGGCGAACCAATTATGATGGGCCCTTGAAGTCTCAACTTTGGGTTTAAGAGGTCCACTTTTTGGGGCATGTCATCGATGAGCATGGTGTAGCTATGGATCAAGTAAATATTACTGAAGTGATTTATTTGGAACCAACCAAGATTGATTCAAAGTTATGGATTTTTCTCGGTTTGGAGGGATACTATCAGAGGTTCATGGCAGATGATCTCAGTAGGAAATCCCATTAACACTTGATGAAGGAGTCTTCTAAGAAGTTGGATTCATTGTAGGTGACCCTGGTGGAGGAGTGGGGATAAACTTATCTATATTCAATGGTAGTAACTCCACTTCTTCTTGAATGTGTGGGATACTCTTAGTTTGGAGATGTTTACTATGAGGTTTTTTGTTACCATATATCCTTACGAGATACACGAGAAGAATTTTATGGAGGGGAGCACAACATTCATTTCCAGGGATGAATAGTGGTTCCTAACAAATTACGTGAGGAGGTGTTAAGGGAGTTATATAATTATCAATTGTATGTACATCTAGGTATGGAAAATATGTACAATGGCCTTCAATAGCAGTTTTAGAGGGATCTCATGAGTCATAACATTTTTGAGTTTGTCTCTCAGTGAATCACATGTTAGTAAGTAAGGACCAAAAATTAGGTTATTGTAGGTTTGAATCAACCTATTGAGTTTTTTAAAGGATGTGGGATGATATATCAATATATTTTGTGATAGGGACTTTAAATACAATTCTATTCCATGACACTATCTAGGTGATTATTTGATAACTTATTGATGTGAACACATTCCCTTATTGTCCAAGGGCATATATTGGTTGAGAGTTCAGAGAATTTGTTCATGCAAGAGATTGTATTGCTTCAGGGGAACCCATGATAATCATCTCCAACATTGATGCTTGTTATAAACCATAGTTTTTTAGGGTATAATATGAGGATTTTATGGCCTATATACAGATTAAAACTATATTCCACCCCTAGCTGGATGGACAGTCTAAGTAGGCTATCAAGGTTTTGGAGAATGTGTTGCAGGCTTGCGTGTTAGTTTTATGGATGATCTTTTTGGAACACATTCCATTGATAGTGATTGATTATAACAGTACCTATCACTATACTCTTGACATGACACTATGGGAGGCACTATATGGGAGGCCTTATAGGTCATCCTGGTGCTGGAATGAGGTTGGAGTGAACTCTATTGTTGGTCTAGAAATGGTGCAGGCAATGTTAGAGAAGGGTTAAGCTGATAAATGAGAATTTTAAGATAGATCATCATCATCAACAATATTATTAATATTAACATTATAAACCTTTGGAGTTCGAGAAGGGATACCATATCTTCTATGGATTCTCCCCATGATGTGGATTGCAGAGTTTTTCTTTGGGAGTAATCTTGTCCATGAGGTTCTTTAGGCCATACAGGTTTCTATGTGGGGTTGGTGATGTTTCTTACAACATAGAAATACTTTCATAGTGATATTAAGTGCACACAATCTTCCTTATATTGTAGATTAGTAGATAAGGTGTTGACCCATATCATGTTATCAATTGTGGAGAGCTATACATTGTGTAATAATTCACCTTCTCAGAGTACTCAGTGGAAATCGAGGGATGATAGGAGAAGTTACTATATGGATGGACCTTGAAATTGGTTTGAGTACTTGGGAAATAAGATAGAATGTTTGAGATATCCTAATAGCATTAGAGTCCAATTTAGGCACAATACCTCCCACCATTTTGTATAGCTTGTTCTTTTTGGGGAGATAATCCTTAAAATAGGGGGGAATGTAACGACTCTGGTTTCATTAGATTAGTACTTTGAATATATATATATATATATATATGGATCTTTCTTCAGATTCGACATTATGTTTTGGTGTTAAAGGACCCTAAAATTAATATATTACAAATATTAATATATATTAAATCAATCACACGAGTCTTTTTGGAATAAATGGTATTCTTATTTATATGGGAATTATATGGGAAATTTGAGTTAATGATTGTGTCTGAAATGAGAATTCTACCCTAGGTGTGACATAAAGTTGGTCAATGTTGGGAATTCCGATAAAGGTGTCCATTGGAGGTGTATTAAGTAAAATAACTAATTTATTTTATTTAATGGCTAAACCTAATTACCTCCCTCTATAAATATATCATTGTGATAACTCACTTAGGTTATCCACATAACCCTTCGAGATTATAGAGGAGGAGGAGATATTTGATATTTGGATAATGGATCATGGGGTTACGATCATTTTATAAAGGAGTTGACTCCACCAATGAAGTTCCCAAATCTCTCCAATCACAATTACATCGAACCATTATTTGTAAGCATTTGATCCAAAATCAATTCACGACATGTTATTTCATGAATTTACACTAATGTTTAATTTGTTAAGAATGGATTTATAATTTGATTATATTTATATGTTCCCCATTCTTCAAATGATCCTGATTATATTTCAGAATTCATGATCCTATTTATTCTTTTTATTGTACCATGATTCCACCCCCATTCTTATTTATGTACCATTGGTCAATATCTCTTTGGCCAACAATGGTTACACCTTATTCATGTGATTTTCCCCCACCACTCTTATCTTTCTTCAATGTTGGACCATCAGGTTGTGATTCGATATTTCCAAGACATATTTAAGTATAATCAATCCCCTAGATTTATAGTGGATGTGTGACTGAGATGGAAATTATTGTTTAATGGATGAATTGAGGAATGTTGCAGGTTGTGGATGATAACTTCATGGATAGATATTCCAAATTATAGTGGATGATGTGAATAATTCCGATTGGGTAATCGGATTTATATCCTTTGTCCATCAAATGCTAGGAAATGATGATCGAAGATGAAATCATTCTAATTTAAAATTTTTGAGTGAGTCTAATGGCATAGGAATAGGTAATAAATACAGATCAAATATCCATGTATAGACTAGATTAACTTTATTTGAAATCTGTTACTACATATTAGATAATCCAGAGGAACACATGCCATCTAGTTCAGTTTTATACAAAATATAGGGTATTAGTTGAGTTAAATATCACATGTTGTGTGCACGGGGCCACACACTGTGTGATCCTACTTGGGAAACCAAACCATGTTCCAAAGAAACATGACCAAGGACCCCATGTTGCTAGAAATTCCATGTACCCATAGAGACACATCAGGTATATTTAAATTTAAAACTGAGTCATGTATCATGTATATATGACTAGGACCCTGAGTGAGGACATTCCCTAGTGTGATGGAAAGGTCACATGCTGTGTTCAAACTTATACATGAAATTTTATTTCCCAAAACTTCCTAACATATGTATCTCCTTATTCGAGACTTAGATTCGGGCTTGTGAGTACCTATCCTAAGTAGTTTTCTACATGGAACATGATGGTGGACATCATTTCAGTAGTATATTTATAATGTGAGGTGGTCCTAACGAGACACGCATCTTAGCGATTATTATATGGTGGAAGTGATTGGGTGTGATTTTTGGGTTGTCATCGGGGTTTATACTTCCTTGTCTATCTATTGTGCGGTTACCCCATATCCAATATATATACAGATATAGAAATCAAACACATTAGAGAGGGCTCAAGTCTGGTATCTATGGAGTGGACTCCCCATCATAGATCTCTGGTAGTGATCGATTCCTCCATTAGAATAGTGTCCCCTCAGTTGTTCTTCTTAGTGGCAAGGTGCAGGGCCTCCATAATCATTATAGATAGGCTACATGAGATACATGGCTAGAAGATAGTGCCCCCTTATCCGTGAAATAAAATAACAAGGAGAATGCCCTATAAAATGGTTCTTTTGTCGTTACATGGGTTTCTTGGAATTAGTGATGATACCATTAGAGGTACATGAGGACTCTTTATTCTTAGATATCTTGGAGATGGATACCCCCTTTATCTCTTCACATGGGTTTTTAGAGCAAATCTAATGCTGAGTTTTTAATACCCTATTAATTGATGTTTTAAGATAAATATTTTTATTTCTATTACTCCATTTTTAGTTTTTAGGGCATCCCATTGGGTATGTATATACTCACTCTTGCATGGATTGTTTCCACGTGTTTTGGGTCTTATACAGTCGATATATAGATTGTTGGTGACTTTAGTGGACCCAATATTGGAGAAGAAAAGTATAACATAGTGTTTCTAGCCATGTTCGGTTGTTAGTCTCAAATATCATGAACCAATCTCTCTTTAGTCTTTCCCTTTTTCTAGTTATTGTTAGGTTAAGACTTCATTTCTAGATGGGCATGTATTTTCCCATTAATATATTTTACTATACACTTCTATACTTGATGTTTTTCCCATAGGTTATTGAATGAATGGTTTATACTCTAGATGTATCAGTTTATTCATATATGTCTGCAATGTTTCATGGATATGGTCATGTGATTTCATACAGGTACTTTAGGATAAGTCTTACAAATTAAATTATATTCCAACTCAGCACTTATCTTCCACCCCTAGACTATTGGAGGTGGGATTGGGGTGTCACAATAAAACTACTTTTGGCTGAGGCAAGCTCTTGGTGGGTCATTTCATGACACTCTATATACCATGGATCACATTGTGAATCCCAGGGAGGGATCAAACCATGGAAAGGGTTCCATTCCATGAAGAAAGAAGTATCATTTTCACCATGAATGGGCGATGCCACACCAAGAAGGCCTTGGAAATGAGAGTTCAAGTTCCTCTAGGATGCAGGGTGTAACTCCATGACACCCAGGTTACATCATGATGAGGGTTGTATTAGACATTATATTCTATGAGGATTAGTGACACACAATAGAGCATGGTTGTTGGTAGGTCATTGCATTATAAAGGGAATGGTCATGCCCTAAAGTGAACCTAGGTAGTGATTTTTCATTTTCAATTCAAACCAAGGATATATTTTCCATGATATGAACTGAAGGACCATGTCATGAGGGATGTCTAGAGGAGGCGTCATACCATGAGATATATGGGTCATTCCATACACTACTGGAAAAACAACCTATACCCACGGTTTTTGAACCGTGGGTATAGCCCCCAAAACCATGGGTATAGCCTATACCCACAGTTTTGGGAACCGTGGGCTGGAATGGCGTCGGTATAGGGGTCTCAGCCTATACCTATGGTTTGGAGAACCGTGGGTATAGGGGAGTCTAATTTGGAACAATGCTGTTCCATCATGGCACATAGCATACCCCACGGTTTTTCAAACCGTGGGGAATTTTTTTTTTCAAAAAAATCGGGTTCAGGTGGTCTTGAACCCGTGCAGCGCATCAAACTTCGCGGTGGTCCGACACTAACAGACCAACCCAGCCACTATTTTTATTTGTTTAATATACATATATCTTCGTATATATATTAATATAAAGTATTTAAATTCAAAAACAATCCCGGAGGGTTTCGAAACCGCGTCGCAAGCAGAACCTCGCGTCCGCAGAAACCAATAGACCAACTCTGCTGGAATTTTTCTTCGATAAATGTTTATATATTTGCCTATATATATTAATATGTGGTATTTAAATTCAAAAAAAGGCACACAAGGGGTTTCGAACCCAGGCTACGCACTGAGACACCGGACCGCTCTACACAACCTGACCAACTCAGCTATATAACCTTGCATTATTTAGATTTATATATATATAAATATATTCATCTAAAACGTGAAAAAATGTATCCCCACAAAATTTTTCCCGTGTTCCGCCTAATTTTATTTTCCCGCCATAACGCGGGAAAGCTATACCCACGGTTCTCTAGAACCGTGGGTATAGGTCTTTAAAAAAAACCCGCAATACCTACGGTTTTCAAGAACCGTCGGTGTACATCTTCGTAAAATACCCTATACCCACGGTTTTCTCCAAAACCGTGGGTATAGGTCTTAAAAGAAAACTATACCCACAGTTTTTGGCACAACCGTGGGTATAGGTTCACATGTTATCCCTATACCCACGGTTGTGGAAAACCGTGGGTATAGGGGTACCCTATACCCAAAGTTTTTTGTAAAACTGTGGGTATAGACCTATTTTCCAGTAGTGATAATGGGAACTTTTCTAGTTTTTTTATGAATGTTAAGTATAGTCTTCTTTGTTTGTTAAAATTATAACACCTTGACGATTCCTTTTTTGGACGTGAGATCAAGGGGAGGTCAATCTCGTATTCCATTCCTCTTCTTTCTTCTAACCTCTTTGATCTATGGGAATTAAAGGTAGTTTTCATCACCATTTAGGGTTAGTTTCACTTTTTTATCCACTTTTATTCATTATTATGGGTTTCTACTAATGTTTTTTTGTTTATGTTAGTTTTTGAGGATGATCCCACGAGTTCATGGTGGAATTAGGCCTAGGATAATGGGGGTTTAGTTTTACTTGGATAAATCAAATCCCTGAAGGAAGAACATACTTGTTTTTATATGGATTTATTGAGTTAATTCACTGTGTTGAGTTATTCACATATTTTTTCTAGTTTAAGTCAAATTTATGGATTAAATGAAATGATAAATTAATGATTTTTTTGTGTTAGAGGTCTAGGTGGATACTGAAGGTGGTGTACAACACGTTTCTCAAGGTTTTCCACAAAAATATTTTCTAATGAGATTTCATTTTATTATACCCTAGGTTTTGGTTATGGAATTAACATTGGATGGTGATTAAATTAATTTTACCTTCTTTATAATTGGATTGAAATGAATTTTATGGTGTTAGGGATGAATATAGTTGGGTGATGGTTGGTTGGCCTTGGACAAGAATAGTTGAGGGTGTCCCATCCTTTCTAAAATAATGTAACACTGGTTTAAGTTATGTGATTATTAATCTTCCCCTAATGTTTCATAACATTTTCCATGTGTGTATGATGTGTTTCCATGATGAACTATTGTGGAAATGACCTAATAGAAAATTAAAAGGTATATTATTCTATTTTATATGGGAATGAAATTATCTAAACCATGAGAAGACCGATAATAAATTTACTACCTAAAAAAATTTCTTCTATGTTAGGTGTTCCTTTAACTATATCAATGGGAAACACTTTAGGAAACCCTAGGATTCCCTAAATAGATTTAAATGTAATAAGATAAATGTAGAGGACATAATATAATCCCTAGGTTGAGAATGCATGATGAATTGTTGATAGAAAATTGGAATCCCTATGTGACTATGGGACCGGAACCTTAGTTGGGTATGTTCTAACCTCTTGAAAAGAAAATTAAAATGTTAACCTATAAAATGAGATGTTATGCATGATAATAAATAATGAAATAAAGGAAAATCAATTATGTTGAAATTGTGTAATGCATATGGTATATTTTATTGATTGTTAAAACTATTATGAAAAAATATGAAATTGTTCTGGGGTGGGGAAATATTTCCCCATGGGTGGTGATGAGATATGAGGTGGTTTTGGGGTGGGGCACTGTTCCACCTAGGAAGTGATGAGGCATTTTAATTTCAGGGAAGGGAATTATTTATCCCTGGTTGAAGATGATATTTAATATGGTTCTAGGGAAATATTTTATTCCCACATTAGTGATGATGAGATATGGGAGTGTTTTGGGGTGAGTCATTATTCCCTTTAGTAGGTGATGAGATATGGTATGGTTATGGGGAATAGTTCTATTCATCTCTGGGTGGTGATGAAATATGGGATGGTTTTGGTGCAGGGTGCTATCCCCCTTGGGTGATGAGAGACTTGAGATAGTTTTGGGTAAGGGTAACATTCCCTATAGGTGGTTATGTAACAAGTTTAGAGGCATCCAACTCTAGTGAAATCCATAATGGTCAATTATGGGTGTCACCATGGAACTCAAGGATCAACAATGATTTATTTTACTAAAATTTATTTATTTATTATGGAACATTAGCATGAAAACTATTTTGACTATATATATTTTAGGACGCCATTGGTGGTTGCCTACTGATTTATACTGACACCCTACTCGAGAGACCCTGAAGTATTGGTAATAGAGTGGACCTCATGGTCATAGGTATTGGTAGGGAAGAGGCCTAGTGTTTGATGATTATACTGGATGTATTGGATGAATATAGGAGATAAGAATTGGTTGAGAGTTCATAATATGTTGTGGTTATTTTTTTGATATATATTGGGTTGTATATGATCAACCCATGATATATCATGTTGGTTTCTTTCAAACTTATGTGATATTTTAGATATTTCATTCTGTTATAGAATAAGATCTATTATTTTATATTACTAGTTTCGTTATGATGTTTATTTTATTATGTTTTGTATTATATCGATCTATTTTATGATATTTTAGAAAAAATTTCCACTATTATATGATTGTATAATCTCCCCACAGTGTCACCATAGAGCCTCGCTAATAGTTGGTAGCATTTGGTGTTTGGGGGGGGGACACCTAAGGTTATATGGTTCTCTGATCCAATTATTTTAGAGTGATCTAGATTGAGACATTACAAAGTGGTATAATATCTTTAATGTTTTATTGTTCTATTTAGAATATGGAAGATAAGTGATAAAAAGAGTCAAAACATAGGATGCACACCATTTTTATGCCTATCCATCACTTTAATGAGCTGAAGTCTGTTTTCAGGAGGTTGGGATTACTATTTTGATTTTTTGATGTTGAGTTTGAGTTGATTCTTATTAATAATGAAATATTTTATTTATTGATTTTTCTTTTCCCCTTAGACCTAGGAGGAAGTGTGAATCTAGGCATCATATCTAACAAGTAGGTTCACATGAAATGTGCACAATTATGTGTGATTTTGATAATAGTTTTGAAAAGAAAAAAGGATTTTATTATTTAAAGTGTCAAAAATTACTTATTTTCTGTTTTTTAAAATTAATTATTGGTGGAATTCTATTTAATTAAACCACATGATTATGGTTTCCCCAATATAAATCATCATTGGGAGATTTAATTTATATGCATGTGTATTTGACCTAAGTCCTCAATAGGGTAGTATTGATATAGATGGCCAGTGAGGGTTAGTACCATGGGGTAGGAAGTTGACTTGAGTATGTGATTCCTAATGTACATATATAAATATGAGAACCCTAGAGTGGGTGCTGAACTAGGAATTTCAAGATGTTATTTGAGATGGGAGTGAGGATGAGGATTCATAAGTTGTGACTTATGTGGGATATAACCTATGGGATATGTGGTAGAGACTAGTTACATCAAGATGTGACTCTAGAAATTGATACACATGATGTTTTCCTATTATTGTTATTGATGAGTTATAATGTATGAGGGTAACCCGAGATAGGGTTATCCCAATTTCATGATTGGATTTAAATATTTTAAGCACATATAAATTATTTTTATTTTAGATTTTTTTCAGGAGAGTTGGTATCAAGTAGGTGTTAAAGTTTTGTAGATTACTTAAGAATTTCATAGGTGAAATCATGTCTAGGGATTGTGTGGTGGCTGATCTAACATTCATGGAAGGCATGGACAACATGTTAATTGGGTGAGAGAGCCTAGATTTGATGAGATGAACGTGTGTTTGATGTGTGATTAACTATTTTACTAGGTGGGTGAGCCTATAACTGATGAGATATGACTCAAGATGATAGGTGTAAGATGGTATGGTGGTTAGTACATGGGTGTATTCTAGCCAAGGTGTTCTTTTTTTGGAAACACAGGCCACTGAACACTATTACGTGGTTGGTTTGATGAATACTCCCCTTTTATAGGTTTACAATGTGATCTCTTGATTAACCTACAATTTAAGTGGATTGGTACAACCTAAGGTTGGCCTGAGGGAGGTGATCTTGGTATTCTGGATTGGCATGACTAGCCTTGGATGGCATACAGGACATGCCGATAAGTGGATTTTGGGAAATATTTGGGATAGAGAGATGAAGTGGTGTGAGCTACGTGACTCCCAATATGATGTCATCATAATGAATAAAAATTCATAGTTCTTAGTTTTAATTTCATCATTGTGAATGAATATGTCATTTCAGAATGTATGTGTTTGGTCCTTTGAGACCAGTTTTGTGGTAGAACCCTAAGTGATATCAACATGTTGTGATGGGATCTATGAATCCTTAGTTCCCTAGGAAAATGGAGTAAGGCAGATGGTTACTAGTGGGCTTAGTGGATGATCACATATAGATAGTGATCAAATATGAGATAATAGTGGAAAGATATGGGACACATTCTTATGATCAAGGAATAGAGAAAAAAGGTGTGATGGACCTTTATGCTATGACATGTGTTGGATATAGTAGGGGTTTCTATTAGGTATGGTCATGTGTGATTGAATAGTGGAAACTGGTGCATCATGATATGGCTAATGTACATAATGAGGTCCCTGTTGATCAGTAATGAAATGACTGGGGGGTTCATCATATGGTAGATATTCTAGGATGATCAGATCATATAATAGAAGATCTATGACCTTTTATGAGATGAGTAGTGCAATATGATGGATTTTGGGTCTTATGAAACACTAGGGGTTGATTTTCTTAGTGTTATGGATAAGCAATTAATATAGTACCATAGTTTTAGTGAGTGGGGTACCATATAGATTGTGAGTCACTAATGGGACTTGAAAGGTCTTGTAGTAGGATGGATCATAAGGTCCATGTGATATCAATAATTTTTCTGAATCTTTAGTCAGATCTATTTGGATTAGGCATACAAATTTGGATTATTGATAGTATTTGAAAACTATTGGGTTGATTTTCATAATATCATTGGACTCTAGAGTAGGGTTTTAGGTGTCAAAGTATTCTATAAATATGAGTAGGGATAATGAGTGTCATTGTTTGGATAGTAGTGGATGTCGGGCAGGTTCATGATCATGGATCAGTGATAAGGAGTATCCTATAGCGGAGGGCACACCATAGATTTTCTAAGTACATATTTCTCACTTTGAGTATATTTTGGTAAATATCAGGGATGACATATTGATAAAACCAACCCATATGTGGTTGCAGTTTTTTGATAGTTCTTGGATTCAAGTGTATGAGTTATGTATGCTAGTAAAAATACATAGATGTGGGTTCCGGTTGATTTGAATTAGGTTTAGATAGCACATTTAGTATCTAATATCCATTGGATTTGGGATGGAAGCCAAGTGGTACGACCAGTGGTGAATTTTAGGAAAAATACTAATAATGTGATCGAGTATGTGGAGTGTTAGTAATTATAGATAAGAATGATGGTTGGTTCATTGGAGTGGGTTTTTTTTGTTATGGATATAGTCTCTAAAGGGAGATGTTTGATTTTTATGAATATGGTTGGGTGATTCTCTGGTCTGATTCCATGTGAGTGATGATCTTATATATATTGGTGACATAAAATGAGATTTTATTCCATATATTATTTGAGAATTCAAGAAACAATTCATGAGTATGGAATAATTATAGAGTTTCTGGAAATAATTAGCATCATGACATGATAAATGGAAGGTTTTTAGGAATATTCGATGTGGTGGGGTACTATCTAGGGTGTTTTCATGTGACTGAGCCCACTGGTTTAGATATAGTTGAAACACATTATTCACGGAATGTCCAAAATTTTGATGGGTTGGGGTAAGATGATTCAAGGGATTTGAGGAGTGAAGAAGATTTTGGTGAAGTTTTAGAATGACCATAACCAGTGAGCGATATAGAATTTGTCTCATTCATTACAGATTAGTAACTAGGATTGTTTATAGAGGATTCATGGAGTGACTTCATGGGGATGAGAAGATTTATGGTGGGGATTTTTTAATATCCTATATTGTTATGAGTTGGAATAATTTAAAGAAAATTTGAATTTTTGGTTCCAGATTAGAAAACATTTCTAGATTTGGGTCTCAAATTGGGATTATGTGAGTTTGAACATTCCTAATAGGTGTTTTTTGAAGTTATCGGTGGATCAAGAGCTGTATATGGTGATTAGATGAGGGTTGTAGTAGGGTAAGGGTGACCATGTTATTGATTTTTTCTATAGGTTGTATGTCACACTGTGGTAGGTAAGGGTAACAATATGATGAAGGATAAGAAGGTGACCATCACACTGCAACATGGGAAGGCTATGTTGTGATAGGTTTCTACATGATAATGATACTTCATGAGGATAAAGGAAGTCATTTAATGGATTGGGAATTATGTCCTAGTGATGATTGTGTAAGAGTAGTTTGGTTCTATTTAACGGTTAAATATGTGGTCTAAGGATCATGACATGACCAGATGGAATCACTTGATGATGATAAATCCTTAAATATTATCTAAAAAAATTATATTCCATTTTAAAATTCATATGGAGTGGGAGTATAAAACCATGATGAAAATACGTATGTATGAGGATAACCCTATTGTGTGGGTGTCATGTCATGATGAAATTTTCTTACATATTTAATTTCTTATGTACTAAAAACCTTATATATTCCCTTAATGAATTTTACATGGGGGAGGCTGGTAATGATATGACCTGTGAGAGTTCTGGTTCTTCTTAAAGTTAGGGTGTCACACCATATCACTTGGTTTGAACTATGATGATGGTTATAGTGAGATGTGTTATTCCATGAGGATATGGGATATATTGTTACATGAACCTAGATAGTGATTTTATGTTTCTGGATTGTTTGAGGGTAATTATTCCATGTTGTGACAAAAAGGTCCATGCTATAATGGGTGTCTAGAAGCGGTATTATACCGTAAGACATAGGGGTCACACAATGATGGGGATTTTTTTTAGTTTTTTTAAGTAAGGGAAGGATAGTATTTTGGGATTTAAATAATTGGAACTCATTTAGGATTATTCATTTTTATGATGTGCAATCAAAGTAAGTATAAGAATCTATCCCCTTTCTCTTATTTATTTCAACATTTTTAATCTATGGCATTTGAAGGTGGGTTTTCTCATTGTTTAAGGTGATTTTATCCCCATGCTTCTTATTTATTATTCCTCTTAGGTTAGCACTACCTTTTTTGGTTTATTTTAGGGTTTGATGATGATCCCACTAGTGTAAAGTGGAATCAAGCTAGGTATGATGGGGTTTTTATTTCACTTGGATAAAGTGGATCCTAAGAGGACCAATGCACTAGGTTTCATGTAGTTTAATTGGTTAAAGTACCATATTTTATTTATTAACTAATTTCCATTGGTTTGGGTGAAATTAATGGATGAGATGTAATGATAAATTAAGGATTTTTGTGTTAGAGTTCTGAGTGGAACCATGGGTGGTGTACACCTTGTTTCTAAAGGTTTAACCATGAAAGATCACCCAAGGATTCATACTTGTATTAGAACCTAGGTATTGCTTGTAGTTTTAATATTAGTATAGTGCGTAAATTAAATATAATTTTTTTATAACTGAACTGAAATTACTTTGATAGAATTTGGGCCTTGTGTGGTTGGGAATGGATTAGATTAAGAGATTATGACAGATCTTTTATTAAATGAAGTAACTTTAGTTTATGTAAAATTGACCCTAATCTATCTCTAAGGCCTGATATGTTTTTATACATGCGTATGATGTGTGTTCATTCCAGCCTAAAGTATGGTTGACCTAAAAGTAAGTTAAATAGTATATAGTTCCATTTCATGTGGGAATTACATTATTTAGACTATTAGTGGTTCAATAATAAATATGGATCCTAAAAATTTGGTCTTCAAGTGAGGAGTATCATGAAATAGTTAAATGAGAAATAATGATTGAAATTTGAGGTGTTCTATAAATGGGTTGTGACCTAATATGATAAAAATAGAGGCTCAATAATGATACCTTGTTTGAGAATGCATGATAAATGTGGGATAGAAAATTGGTTTCCTTTAGTGATTATGTTCTTAGAACCATGGTTGGGTAAATTAAAACCTCTTAAAAAGAAAATTAAAATATTAACCTGGAAATTTTATTGTTGGGCGTGATAATAAACAATGAAATCAATCTATCTCAATTATTTTTAAATTGTGAAATGAGTATGGTATTTCTTTTTTATAGTGATAAATATGATGATTACATATGAGATGGTTACGGGGTGGGACATTTCTCCCTCTAGTTGGCAATGCGATCTGAGTATATATGATGGTTTTCAGGTGGGGTTCTATTCACCCATGGGTGGTGATAATATATGAGGTGGTTTTTGGGTGATTCCCTATTCCCCCATGGTTGGTGATGAAACATGAGGTTTTTCTAGGAGAGTGAGATATTCCCCCTAGGTTATGATTATATATAGGATGGTTCTAGGGTGGGCCGCTAAACCTGTAGTGAACCAGACCAAGTTGACCTGACACATCACTCTGGTCAATCTTCCATAAGGCCCGAGGCATGTTCCCTATCACCCCGGGATGGCGACATGTACCAGGGTATCATAAGAAATCACCTAGGAATTATTTAAATCTCATTTAAACCAGGATAAAAAAATAGTTCAAATTGGAAACCTGGTATGAGTTATCCTTACATTGGATAAGCATTCCAAAATATATAATCAAAAATAAAACAAAACCAACCAAAATAGGCATGAGCATAGATAATAACCAAATATTTTACAAAACATTTTATATAACTGAAACCATTTTTATAAAACATTTACATTTCCTAAATAATAAATCAAAACTAAATTGAAAATACTTAGGCGACTTAAAAGGATAATAAGACACATAACCCAACTGGTTGAACCAAATATGGAAAAAATCCCAGAAGCTCCATGGGATTCTCAAGTCACCTCTATAATATTCACCACACTCACATACCAACTGAGAGTAGTAGAAAATAACCCTACAAAACATAACTTGGGAGCCTACAAAAGGAATTAATAATTCATACCTAGCAATGTGAGTATATAGGGTGTGATCCATAGGATAGTATGATACCACCATGAGTCAATTAAATTCCATTTATAAATAAATTAATTTCACTAGTTTGAAAATAAATGATAACAAAATAAGTTTCCATTTTATTTATTAAAATGGAAATAAAACAAAGTACACCACTTATAATTTCTAAAAGAACTCTATTTTTAAAACATTAAATATGGATGATTTACATAAACAGAACCATTATAAGAACCAACCATTAATCTTTTAACATATCAATTTTAAATAAATGGGTCAAACCTTTAATTTTTCTTTAATGAATAATTTTTTAAAAACAAAACATCACATGTTTTAATTAATTTTCAAATACATTTTAATAATGTATTGAATTTGAAAACCACAACCTCTTTCCCAATCTAAAACTCTAACTCAAACACACTTCTCAAAATAAGTGAAAGGAACCAAGGAAAATAATAATAAATATAAAATACATAAACTTATAAATGAATGAAAATAATCACATAAGGCATGATCCACCCCCATGATGCATAATCAAAAAAATTCAAGGTATTAGATTCGGAACATAACAAGATGTCAAAACTCATATGGGAAAAACAATTAATTAGAACAATATGGAATACAAATCATTAGGAAAAAATCTAGGGACTACGAGCACAAGTTTCTCAACATTCAAAGGAGGAACAAAATTATGATAGGTTCATGGTGGACCAAATCAACTCCCAAATTTCCATCTCATTGGCATCATCGAAGATGCACCCCCTAGAAAAGAATTTAATTTAACTAGGGGTTACTAGCTAGGGTATCACACTCAAATAGAAAGGAAATATCCCTAAACATCCCAGCTAGTAACCTATGTTTCGCATTTCATGGATAAAAGAGGTTATTAAAATCAAGCTAATGTCATAGTGGGATAAGAACTCCATTCTAAGGCATGATATGTAGCAATCAAATAAATAAATCACCCCAACACACCCCCTTAAATAATGATCCCCAACCAAACATATAGACATGAATCAAAATTCATATAAAAAATATCATTCTATTAATAATAAAAAAATGTGTGGTAATGGTCCCAACTAGTGTGTGAGTAATCGTAACGCAAATAGAATAACATAAAGTTCCCACAAAGACTTTTCTTTATAAATAGAGATTATATGATTTTTAAATTCTCTTTTAAAAACCACCTTTAAATCAAGTTAAATTATGAAAAAATAACAAACCAACACAAATAATACACATGATAAATGAACCTGAAGATTAATCCAAAATAAAAAAAAATCAATCACACCCCCTTTTTAAAACATGGTAATCCCTTTTTAAAACAACACACTCAAACATAAAATCAAGGGGAAAATCATTCAAAATAATGAAGTTTCTTTTTAAAACGTTGGAATCACTTAAAATAAAGAAATCCCTTTGAAAAAAAAGAACAATTCACTTAAAAATTTCCAATTGGTTTAAAACACCATGAACCAATCATTTTTCTTATGCAAAACCATCAATGAAAATTTATCAAACACATTGAATGCATAAAACAACGATTAAATTTAATGGTTCATTGAACTAATAATTTTACACAATTTTTCCAAAAGGAAAATCATCAATCATTTTTAATGTAAAAAACCATTAATTGAATTTTATAAAACACATTTAATGCATAAAACACCACTTAAAATTAATGTTCCTTTGAAAAAATAAATTTCACCCAATTTTTCTAAAGGGAATACCAATAAAACATGGAACCATAGATAACACAAAACTAGGTAAATATAAGTCATTAATTTAGTTTAAGAACACTTTTAAAACATAAATAAATCATAGAATTATTTAAGAAACATAAATGTATGGGAATAACTAATAGAAAATTGTGGAAATATGTCAGTGTTGATGAACACCACTATAATAGGACTTAAGTGATCACAATCTTATGAAATAAAACCATCAATTTTAAAATAACCCTAAAAAAATCATCCCACGTGGACATTAGGATTTGAGTAAAATAGGGGGAAAATAGAAACCAAGAGAGGAAGAGATAAGAATCCCTTACCTTTCTATTAGGGTGAATAACCACCAATAATCCATTACAAATACACTTAGAGGCTTTTGGAAGAAGGATTGATCTCCTTTGAAGGAACCTAGGTCAGGGGAAGATGAATAGGATAACTTGGGGTCAAATCACCAATTAAAAATATCCCAAAAGACAAAAAATACCCAAACTCGAGAAGGTCTCATGGTTATATCACATGGTTTAAAAGCTGTGTGCAGACCATTCAAAAACTACTACCTCAAAACCTTGAAGTTTTCATGGTTGTCTCACATAGTTTACCAAATCATGCATAGATCATGAAATTGTCTCTATAAAAAACTATAGATAGTTTATGGTTTCAACTATACAATTTCCAAATCATGTGCCAACCGTTTATGCTTGGAAAAATTTACAAAAAGATAAAATTTTAACCTTGGGACACCCTAGACCCAATGCAGAAATTAATCACATCCAAAAAATTAATAAAGTGATATTTTGGGGTGTCACATTTCTCCCCACCATTCCAATTTCCACCAAAAGAAAGTACAATCCTAGAAATTTGTCTATACCTCAATTTGAAAGAATGGTCAAACTTAATTCACCAAGGAGAAGGGTCCATCTAAAAAGACTAACTCTTAAATAGCCTTCCTCTTAGGAAAACTGAAAAACAATAGATTTATTAACAACCGAATCACCATGGATAATAATAATGGTTTCCTTAAATAATGAAGAATTTCGATGGTTACTTCCAAGGTCTACCATGAATTCATGAACTCCAATAAACACACATACCAAAATCTGTAAGTTCTTTTTAATTCCTGAACTAGAACAAATGACAAAAAACAACACCTTAGAAACTACTAGGACCTAAAGATCAAGACATAATGTCACCTACCAACCCAAAAGGATCTCATTGAAAATTTCTATGATAATTCTGAAAACACATACCCATTATTTATAAAATATCTAAAATGGTGAAACATTAATCAAACACACCAAGATAATGAACACTTTTAAGAAACACACTCCACTAAACCTGGAGAAACAGCCCAAATGCAATCATAACCTAGTAAGGAGTGGCATGAATTTGAATTTGGGATATGAGACTACATAAAGGATAACTCGGTGAAGAAAATATGAAATAACTAAACATATTAATTATGAAATAAAATCTCATCTCAGTATCTCTCATGGTTGACCAAACATGTAAAATATTATCCTCAAAATCCAAGACTGTGCCCAATCCATTCCCATTTAATTCATCAAATGAACCTAAAACTAGGGTAAGCACCATGAAAAGAGTTAATAATATGAATAAATGTCATGATAAACTAAAATATTAGAATATAATAAAAAACACATTCCATTGAATAGAGAAAAAGGAATACATATAACATAAGATATGGAATAATGTCCCACAAAATAGAGGATTGTAATGAGAACATCTTCAAGACCAAAAAATAGATCTTGACATTCCATGTGGAACCAACATTATAGATCATTTCTCAGATAGAATTTTTATCCAAGAAATTTTCTTTTGAAATACAGTCAGCTTGTAGAACCTCTAGAGGGGACCCAAATTGGTACACTAATTATATGTCCTAATATTCATCATAAAAGAATGTTAAACATACCCCGACTTTCTCAAATGGTATTACACCACTATAATCTACTTCTTATTATCCATATCACAATTTTCAACACCTGACTGGGTTACAACATCATCTAATATAGGTTTTCCTACTGAAAAATACTTTGAAACTTTTGCCTTGAACATTAATTCATTAAAGGTAGTGAGGCAATATTGAAACACCATAGAACATAAATCCAGTTGAAGGCCCCTAGAAATGAACCAAACCTTTTTTTGAATCATCAATAACTAACTCAAGAGACAAAGGAACATGATTGGAGAACCATTCCATATAGTCCTTCAATAACCAATCTTCCAATAGGAAACTAAATATTTCCATAACCTTATAAATTATCACTTCTTCGGGACAAAACTCTAGGATAAAGGCTTACTGGAAACATTCCCAAGAAAACCCTTCAATTAGTTGGGTATAAGTAGTGTTCCTCCACCAATATGATCCCATCCCTCAAACACAGGATTGAACCACCTCAACCTAGTGGATTCTAGAGTTTTTAGAGACTCAATGATGTATTTTATCTTGGATGGCCACTCTATCACCTCATGATATTCTTAATCACTATTTCTAAAGCATTCACCGAGGCACACATCCATCCGTCAAGGTCATGCTGATTGTTTCCCCACATTCCCTCTTTCCAAAGGCGGGCGACATCCATCACTTATTCAGGGGTTTTTTCTCCTTAATTTAAATGAGATAATGGGAAGTCGGTTCCTCCTTCCATGGATTCCTCATCAGAACTCCTCACCTAGTCTAGGTATTCCTTAAATATTAAGATGTTGTTTATGAAACTCTTCCTAGTTCCATGTCTTCATGGACTCCGATTAATTACACCGATTCTGTCAGAACATTCCAAGGGGTCAAATCAGGGAGTCAACCTTTGGTCAGGGGATTAGTCACATTGGACATCACTGGAATGTTTGGATGTTGGAACACTGATGCATCTGAGTTTCTTCCCCTTTTGATAGGGATTTTCGAGGGCACGAAATCCTGAGGCATCCCACGTTGAATGTAGAGAATTATATGCCATGGGCATGTATCTGAGGTTTTCTTCAGCTTCCCATATTTAACATAGGGTATTTTACGAGTTTAACATCTAGTGGGGATGGATCGGACTGATCAGAACACTGATCAGAGTGCATCATATGGGTGTAGCCTTAAGAGGGAGCACCTAAGGGGGTTTACAAGATGAGTGGATCGAAACGTCCAATGAAGACGGATCCTAGGATGCTTGGGTCACTATAAAGGGGATTACAGGGTTTTCCATTAGCTGGGATTGAACCTTAAGGAGGTTCCCTACGTACCCTATATCAAGGGGCATGGATCAAATCCACATAGTTTTAAGGGGTGGAAAATTGGGGTGTGTGCAGAGGACAATGACCCGAATACACGCTGGGGATTACACAAGGTTAGTGACCCATCTCAAGATGAGCACTCTTGGGTGGATTGTTATGGATTGTGTGGGCTTATGCGTGGTTAGATTCCCGATTTCTATTGGGAGTGGTGAGGAAGTGGGTGGCATGATCTGGAAAAAATGTGGCAGCCCAGGTAAGAATCAAGATGAATATGTATAGATGAGTGAAGTGGATAGAGAACGAGATGGAACCAACATGAAGATTCCAATGATGTTTGGATTGAACCTTATAGAGGATTCCTATGTATCCCTATGGTGGGGAATCAAAGTATGCATTGTTTGGTGGGATAATGGGACACCTAAGGAGGTGGCATGTGAGAATGGATTCTTGGATGGGACTCGGAAGAAGTAGAACTTACAGGTTAGTGAATGGACTTCCTGAAACACAGAGGCTCAATAGAGAGACCAATATGAGACATGGGTGATGGTATTGAACCTCAGGGAGGATTCCTATATATCCCTATGGTAGGGAATCAAAGTCCATATAGTTTTGATTGAGGCATGGAACTGAGGTGTATGCAAAGGACAATGACCGATGATATACTGGGGCTTACGCGTGGTTAGAAGCCCGTGAGTGGGTCTGGCACCATAGGGAAAGGCAAGATAGGTGGGTCCCAACAATGGGGAATACAAAAACTTACCTCTAGTTTGGATTTACAATGGATTACCATTGGTTGGGGTTGAACCTCAGGAAGTCATCCTACATACCCTATCTAGGAGATAGAGATAAAATCCCACGTAGTTCTAATGCGAACAGTTTAGCGTCATGCGAGATGAAAGAGGCATATAGTTTAACGTCCTTCCAGATGAGGGTGAACTGACATGAAGTGTTCGAGACTAATGGGGGGTGGGATTGAACAATAAGGAGGATTCTTATGTACCTTGCTCATAAAGTTCATGGATAAAAATATATATAGATCAGAATGGATGATACCATTTAACGTCATGCTGGACGAAGGGGGATAATGGGATTGAACCTCGGGGAGGCTTCTTACGTACCTTTCTCAGAAAGGGGCAAGGATCAAAGTCCATGTAGTTTAGTGTTGTGTCTTGGGACTTACACACTAAGGAGTCCCATAAAGGATTCCATAGTCAATGCTTACTCTAAGACCACGTGAGTTATTCTCGGTGTGATAAAAAAGAGGTAGCAAAGACCCGATGATCACACCACGAATGGTGTGTCCGTGAGGAATAGAGCGGGGCTTACGTGTAGCTAGAGGCCTAGGGAGATGGATATTGGGACTTAATCTAGGATGGAGGCCCAAGGGTGATAAATCCCAGAGGGAGAGGGATAGGGTAACCAAGGACCTTGTGCCCCTCTCTCATCTATTCTTTGGCAAAGAAGAAGAGAGGAGGAGAAGAGATGCTACCTCTCACAATAAAGGTAAGGGGATTACACCAAGATGGTTTTCCTTCCCCGCGGATAGATTCCAATCCATCAAATGGGATCTCAATCCATTTAAGGAATGATCTCACTCCCATGGAGACGAGCAGACATGGAGAATGTCTGATATGGGGAACCCCGTGTATATTGCATGGGGCAAGGCCATGATTAAACATCATGTACTGAGGAAGATAGTGCTTGGCAGTTTAACGTCCTACAGCTCGGATGAAGTGGGTTCACTCCGCACCCCTAGGATTTACATGATTGATACCTACCCAGCCTTGGGGAAGGGAAGGCATCGACAATGCTGTGATGAGGTGGTGTTATAGAGTGATCAATTGAGGGGCTCAAGTTATCATGGCTATGAGAATAGTGAATAGATGTTAGCGTGCCTATGCGATGAAGCATAAAGCTAAGAAACACAATGTGAAGCACCGCCCAAGCAACCTTTAAATCACTTTGTACTAACTAGAAGGGTCATACAGGAGAAGGGTGTGTAGGATAGGTGTGTTTCATGTAAGAAGCGACCAAAGATGGTTTCTGGGAAAGAGAAATTGAAGACATGATCAAGGGAGCACACACGGAGGGAAGATTGTGCGCAAAAGGAAGAGTATGCATGCAATAGGAGCACAAATGAGAGTTGTTGCATGAAATAAGTCGAGATTGCGCATATAAGTGGGGATTGTGTGAAAATTGGAGGATTTTTGCACACAGTTGGAAGAGTTTTGACTGAAAATGGATTATCAATAAAGGAACTGGGTGAGGGTATATCCCTAGTGGTCTCTCCTGAAGGCAGACCCTTGGGAGACATGTCATGGAAAATACTATACTTGAAAACCATATTTTTTATGTAGAAGGGATATATTACGCACATGAAAGACAGTTTGAATTATTTAGTCACTAGAAGTGAGGGGGTACACTTCTATTTATAGGAGAACAATGGCAGTAGGGGGGGAATTTAGCCCAAGTAGAAAATGGTACCCATTCGTCGGCCGCACGGGAATTTTCACGTCGGCGTGAAAAAATCCCCCTAGTCATGCACGTTTGCACACAATGGAGCAGTATTATGAATTTTTTTTCATATTTTCCATGCATACTTTTGACCCATCCCATAACGGTTTGCTGAGTCGAAATGTGACTTCGGTTTTCCCAATATTGTCTGCCTAAGGCCTTCGTTAGATTTTAGCACCTATAAATTCCCCCCATCAGAATCAGAACTTCATGAGGTCATGGTGGTTGGATTCCAAGGGAAACAAAGAGACACCTGGCCAATTTGAGGGTGGTTCATGAAAAATGACCCATATGGCACGCAATCCCATCCACGCATGCGGAATACCTGATTCGCACATATAAATACCCCCTGGGGTCCCATGGTCCGTACAAGATTTCTCATGCAATAAGATTCAGAAATGTTGTGTGCATAAAAATTGCCTTCGTTTGCAGACAATACGTTCCATTTTGAGCATAAATCCTTGAATTTGGTTGCTATTTTGCATGCACTAACCGTTTTCCACGTATATTTCCTATTTTGCGCGCAACCTCCTAGTTGATCCCAAACTTTACTGAAAAAATGGCTGATGATCAGAGTGACGCTGGGAGAGAAGTAATCTATTCCAGTTAGAGGACTTTGATATTACGAACCCTGAGGATTATGGTTCAAGGAAAGTTATATCCGATAACCAATCTCTCTTCAATATGCTAACCCAAGCCCAAAGGATTATGTGCTATCTTACATTCTACCGATATGGGACTTCGGTATTTTAGAGGAGGTACCAGTTCCAGTATATGATTTCGATACACCGTGGTCATGGGTGACACGCGAGGATGATCTTATAGGATACAAAATTACAAAAAATTTCCTTCCTTCCAGATAAACCAGGCACATGGCCATTTATGTTCTGAATCCAAGGACCACAACCATCTCAGGAAGCGAGTTGGTTACTGAGGATTATTCGAACCATTGTGAAAGTACCTTCTGATAGGGCATCACTGATGATACTAAGGGTTGAATACAGGATTGGGACCTGAGGTCCGATGGAAATTTCACCAGTTAGTGGTCCTAGGAATATTGGGTATGCCAATCATGTGAGCAGTTGGAGTAAAATTGTGGCACATCGGGCTGTTCGATGTGGTGTGGACGTTGTAGTTCCATTTTTACTGCCAACAAGATCTTGGGACAGAGTTATTGATACGGTGGTCCCTTGATACCAACACATTCTATATATATCATGGGGAGGTTGGAAGCAGTCTTTGAGATGTTCATTTCATCAGGGGTATACCTTTAGATGGGAATTCGTATGACGAGTTTCTACTGACAGAGTATATCTAGGGGTCCAGGCCGTAGACTCTCATCCTGACATTGCATTTGTTAGATCTTTCCAATGAGAGGCTGGGGGTCGAGGATTTTTTTAAATACATCCCCTCCTCATAGTTTTTCAGCCTATTTCTAAAGAAATACCCAAATATAAATATGTCGGGGCGATGAAAGTGGTGTCCAAACACTTTGAAGAGGAGCAAGAGCGGGTCATACTGGAGGATCTTGGAGATAGGGGAATATCGATCCTGGGGATTTTCATGCGGATGAAATCCAAGACCTAAACATCCGGTATGGTGGATTTATTACAACATTCTTGAGTGGGTGGATACTGTCCGTAAGGGATACTAGGATGGGAGTCCGCCCAGAAACATTGGTGATGTCCAACATCATGAAATCCAATCAAAGTTTTGACCTGGGGGTCCCTATGTAGGCCCAATTGTACATGATTCTAGGGTTTATTTTGAAAGGAGGGACACCGAGGAGGATATGTGGCCCTTTAAAAAACCATCATGGTTGGATCGCGGATCACTGTGGCAGGTACGCTATTCCAAACTCCATTCGTCCCCCAAGTAATGGTCTGCAACCCTCTTGGTTAAATATTTCTGGGATCACGCCATTGACGCTTAATGAAGAGGGTATAAGGATCAGGATTGGTAATCATTCCAACATTACATTTATTCTATTCCCCACCTTGGTCGTCTAGATGGTAAATAATGGTAAAGGCTCACCAGAGAAAAGAGAATACTTGCAAAGCATTAGAGGTGGGGTGCTTGTGGCCTAGATTGATGGGAAGATCCTTTAAAATCCTTATGTGCCTTCAAGGTTTTATAGGAAGTTTGGATGCATCCAAAGGATTGCATATAAGGTTTATATAGATGTATGGGGATAGAAACATCATTTAATTATTTGTCAAATGTGGATGATGCTCACAACTTATGGTTCTGGTGAGTTAATTATCTTTCCCCCCACTGGAGTTGATGTCGACCTCTCAACAAAGTATGCTGAAAATTTGGTGGTGGAATATCTTGAGGGGCTCCTGCAAAAGCGATTTCGGCAGCTCAAGGTTTTGAGTGTGGAACCTGGATGGCGAGAGAGAAGACAAGGTGCCACTGGAGAGGAGAGGCCAGGAACAAGTCGTCTGGCTGGGTCAGTACAGACTGGGATATCAGTGGCAAGAATGTCATGTGGTGCGTACATACCCCCATAATCCGAAGGGAAAGGGACTCGTGAACGCACTTGTGGAGCATCCAGGGAGCTTCCTAGGAAGCTGATAAGGTATCTGCTTCAACCTTCTGAGGACGAAATCTTCCCTGCATTTTGGTCATCATGGTAAACCCTACGGAAGTCAATGAGCCCCGAATCCCTTTGAAAAAAATGGTGCGAGACAAGATCCAGCTTCCAGAAATTGGACTCATTCAGATTGATGACAAGGAGAACTTTCATTTCTAACACGATTATTTGATAGCCATGGATGTATATACGCGCCAGCGGGGGCGATGTGAGGAACCACATCTCCGGGTGAAACTGATGCTCGACCAGGAGCATGATCCATAAATAATGTCTTTTGAAGATGAATATGGTGATGAGGAGACAGAAGAAAGCGAATTAGAGGAGGAAGAAGAATAAAAAGAAATAGGGGAAGCTGAAGAGGAGCTTGGAGGTAAAGGGTCTCAGGGTATGGACCACTAAGGGAGTCCTCAGGAGAGCGGTGCGATTTCTGGATATGACATGGAAATGGCTGAGCAACTCGAGGTACACCGCAATTATTATCCTAAACTCTCCTATTTTCATCATTAATAATCACCAATTGAACTTTTATCCAGTTAAGGAGAATATTGGCATTGGTTTTTAGGAAGATCCACCCTTGGGGGGTGAAGGGGCATCGATAGAAAAAGGTGGAGAGACAACACCCCTTATTGAATTAAAAAGTGTTGAAGGATCTACTGCAGTGGAATCTCCTTCAGCAATTAAAATGCTGGAGGTTGATGCGCTGAGATCTCATAAGTTTCATTCTTTAGATACCCATATCCATCATCGAAGAGGTTGACTGATCATGAAATTCATTGTATATGCAGTAATCACGATATTAGAGACTTGGTAGGATTCTATATATAGACAATCTGTAGAGAATATGATGGTGACTGTACCAACCCACTCATAACTCGCTTCTCAAACCGAGCCGGCCCCATCACCCAGTGAGTGAAGGGTTGTGGACACCAGTGATATCACTACCGGGGTGGGGTATGATGTTGGATGGGGTAAAATTGTTGACAAGAAGACGAGCGGGGAAGGTCGCCCACATATTGAAGAGCCTAACCCCTTGGGAGGAATTCCAGAGGGAGAACCTGCCACTAATCTTCTAGCTGCTTTCCCTGAATATCAGGCTGCAGACCTTGAGGAGATACATGATTCTGATCCTAAAGTAGTCGATGAGAGCCGTATAACATGAAGTAAGGGGTGGAAGTGTATCAAGTGATTCCTCAAACATCTAATAGCTGAATGGGTGCCCCAAATGTGATCGTTGCACACTTGTTTGTTCCTTCTCTATGCCGGAGGGGTGGATTCTCATCATCATCATACTATGATATGAGACTACATGGTTGAGAAGATGGGGGAAAGTAACCAATGTCTCATCATACTCCAGTGTCAGAACAAATCTGTGAACATACAGAAGTTCCATGAGGCTGAGCGAGAAATTTTGCATCTTGAAGAGCAAGAAAATGAGCGAGCCACATTCATCGCAAACCAATCTGAGATTATCGAATGGTTGAAGCCCAGATGGTCGAAGCCCAAGACCAAGAAATGTAACACCCTGAGATTTTATGAGATATATTATTTTTAATTTTTTTGATAACTTTTGTTGTACGCTACACCAAGATTAGCTTGCGCTATACGCAACACTGTATTAGCTTGCAGTGTATGCAACACTATTCTTGGCTCGTGTTACACACAATTTCATGATCGTTTGGTAGAAATTATTCTACGCAACATTGAGTATAGATTTTATTCATAGTATAAGTGAAATTCGTTTTGATTATGTTATATGAAACACCAAAGTAATATTTCACTACACGCAACACTAACTTGGCTTGCGTTACACGCAAGAGCGGCATTCCTCGATAGCTTACATGGTAGGCAATAGTGAGTTTCACTAAACAATGATATATTATTATAATATTACGAACTAGCCATTATGAATAGTATTAACTGAATTTTAAATTTTATGACATTATAATTGATCTTACATATTTTCTAGAATGAGGTATGAGAACAAAATAAATTTTTCGGATAAAATATATATTTTTCAAAAAATGGAGTTTTGTCGCCTTTTGATGGCACACCCATTTTAAATATATTTTTTGACATGTTTATAAATTTAATTTTACAAATTAAATTTCTTACTTAGAATCATGATATAAAAATTTACTTTGGAAATTTTTTTGATATTTTTCTGATAACTTTCACATTTTAATGAATAGTAAAAACACACTAAATTTTCATTAAAAACAACTTTTTTCATCAAGATAATTTATATGGTTAACTTATAATATTTAATGGTTTTAAAGTATAAATAGAATATATTTTTACCATTTAATATAATTTATGTCATTATCATTAATTTTACATTGAATTCATAGGTAAAATCATTTCAATCTTTTGCAATGTTTTAAACAAAAACCCATTTTTTTCGACAACGTGATTAATTTTAAATTAATTTATAAAACATATGTGTCTTGAATTTTTAAAAATGTATTCCATATTTGGAATCATTAGGTCTAAATTATTTCAATAGGCTACTTTTTATTTTTGGGAATTATGAATAGTAACTACGGTAAATTTTGTTTACCATAGTTAAAGGTAAATCAAGTCATTAAGGGTAAAAATAATATTATAAAATTACACTAACACTTGTCTTAGTATAATTGGATGATTATATTTCATCCTTAAATATAATTGGGTCGAAATGGTATCTATTAGAACCCACTTTTATGTGATTAAGACCTTTAATTTATTTTATTTAAAGGAAAGTGAAATATGTCTCACTCAAAATTTAATAATTAAATTATTTTTAATATAAGGTTATACAGAATATGAATTTTATTATAAATAATAATTTGAAATCTATTTTTTTTCTTTATCATGGTAATTTATTTTTAATTTTTAAGAAATATATAATTACCTTAACAACTTATACATTAATGATGCAGAAATTACTTATTTAATGAGAAATCAATAATATAGTTGTTATTAAAATAATAATACCCATAAAAAGGCCCAAACACTTGAACAAAAATTATTGGTCAAGTATATTTATACCATAAGCATACAATTGGAGACTTATGGACCATTTGGAGCCTTATAAAATAGATTATGACATTTATTTTATTTTATTTTAAATGATGTCAAAGTTGTCACCTTCGTAATTTAATAAACATAACATTTTAAAAGTTGGGTGTTTTAGAAGATAAATTTGACTAAAAGTATTATTATGGAAGATATTAGATTTATCTACATCATAGTATTTTATTTCAAATTTTTATGCAACAAATATGTATATTAAATAATTATACAAAAATGTTGTAGTAATTATTTTATTAATAGAAATATCAAATAAATGGTTTTAAAATATTAAAATAAATATTATATGAAATAATTAATGTAATAAACTAATTTTTTATATGAATATGTCATGTTATAAAACTATTAAATATTTTGGTTCGAATATATCTTATGTGTGGATTTTATTTAAATTAAAATAATTGAATATTGTCAAAATTGACATTATTGATATTTTATAAAAATAACATATTATTAAATTGTTTAAAAATCACAAAAATATTTAAAATTTTAAAATTTCAAATGATATGGTCTAAAATGTTATAAAGTATCCAATTATGGACAATTCACATCATATAAGTAAGTATTTTTAACAATTTAAAATTTAGAATATTATTACCAAAAATAACATTAAATAGATTAAATAAGGATAAATCAAAATGATAAGGTTTAAATTAAATTCTAAATATGTCTAAATTTTATTGGTTGATGAGATTACAACCCTATATCATCTGATATTCTAATTGGAGTCATTTTGGAGGTTTTTATGTGGGGTTTGATTTTATTACGAATTAATATTTTTGAGAGTTTCCTAAAGTGACCCTCTCCTCTTTTATAAAAGGGCACCTCATCTCTCTCCACTTATCACCATTTTGAGCCTTCAATCTCGGAAAAACCCTGCCATTTTCCATTATAAACTTCCATAGAAACATACTAGAGGTCCTGGTCTTCTTCAAAGACCAACTTTAGTGCCCTAAGAGGAGGTTTAGAAGAGGCACATCGAAGAAGAGGTTACATCCTTTACCGATTCTTTCAAAAACAATTCTTCTTCTACTTCCTCTATATGAGTTGTTTCATTTTTAATTAATAAATCAAGTATAACATTTATACTGATATGTAATTATGAAAATGAAACAACCATATTCCATATTCTATCCATCCTATAAAAAATAAAATCACCACGCGTGCGTACGTTTGACCTACCGTCTCCACGCCGTGGTGTTATCTGTTTTTCATAACCAACATGATTGGATGGGTACAATGATAGAATAAATAACTATATATGATTATTTTAAAGTGATATTTATTCTAAAATATTATACACCATACAATTCAATACAATTCTACAATCATGGGAATGATATCGTCGCTCGTGCGTATGTATGACTTACCGTCTCCACGACGCGATGAGATTCATTCTCCAAGTTAACCATTCAAGAATGATTATAATGTATATATAATAAATAATAATGAAATATATTACATAATAATGATACTGGATTTATTTATATTTCATTTACTTACTTCCATTCAATTTAATAAGAAAAAAAAAACAACGTTCATGCGTACGTACGACCTACCGTCTCCATGAATGGTGTATTTCATACCATTTATAGATCTATTATATATATTTATATGCTGAATATATATTATATATAAATCATGTTTTACATTATGAAAGTATTTAATCATGATCTAAGTAATCATATGAATAATTACGAGTCAAAACACGTACGATAAATGAAACGATTTTACCCAAAACACTACTTTAACTTGGAATTAACAAATGAACGGGTAATATAAAGTCGTAAGTGAATCATATATGATATCATAAATACTATTATGGTTATGTTACAATTTAATAATATTTTTAAACCCACTATACAGAATTTTCGACCACATACGAAAGAAATTGGACCTATGGTAAGGGATAATTATTCCAATCTCCTTCTTATCCGAGATTGTTTATTCGTAAGTATTTACTGGGGTTATATTTATCATCCATGTCCATGTTTAAAAAAATATTTTCATAAAATGTTTAATGTTCTTCCATGTATTTTTAAAGTCATTTTTACCCTTTTTTGACTTTTACCACAAGGTATGGAAGGAATCTTTCTTTTGTTTACCATATGAGGAACTTTTTGACTTTTCTGAAAAAGTACAAGGAGAATGTTTTTTTAACTTATACGACATGATCAGATTTTTACGGTTTCATAACAACTTATTTCCATGAATCTTCATCTAAAATATTTCATGATTATTTTCAACAAAATTATTTTCTTTTATTTTAAAATTTCATGGCATTTTGACAAAAGAAAATGATTTGAAAGAAGAAAGGACATTTTCCTGAATAATTTATTTCAAGTGTTTTATCAAAACTATTTTCCATAAAAGATGAAATTATTTAATATGGTTATGTTTCATGTATAATGTCCCTATTTTTTACATTGTTTTATTTTTTTATGATGAAATAATATCCATTGTTTTATATGGATTATGTTATGATCGGATGATGTTTATGAAACCCGTTTTATTCGTTGGGTTATGATGAATGATTTATGTTTATTTTGTGGAACATGAAAGAATGATTTCATTATGAGATGGGTGGGACCCATATCTCCCTCCAATGCATTGGGTAATGATTTATATCTCATGAGATAAACATGGATGGAATGGAAAGTAAATCCGGTTTACTAATATAGGTTTGGAATTGTAGGTAAACTCGGTTCAGTAATGGACTTTTTCCGCTATGATGGTCTTGGAAGCAATGGCTTGGCTACTATGGAAGTCATATCATGCGCTTAATGGTTTTCCACAATTACATGTTTTATTCCCATGATATTTTATCATGATTGATGTTCCTTTGTGATCTATGCCTTATATACTGCCAAGATTTATTTCACGACTCAAGATTTTGATGTTTAAACTTTATGTTCATGTTTTTAAGTTCAAATGTATGTGTTTTTTTATGTTCTCCATGTTTATCCTTACTGAGCATTTGAGCTCACCCTTTTTATGTTTTCTTTTCCCCTAGGATATAAAGGAAGATTTTAGGTAGGAAAAAAGGAAGATCTTTATGGGAGATGTAGAAGATCTTTCACCATGATTAGAAGATTATGTTTCGAGTTTCCAAATACACTAAAATAATACGGTCTTTGGGCATTTATTTTTGTTATGTATTAAGTATTATGCAAAAGTAATGTAATGTCTATGTACATCAATCTTTGGGTATCTACAAGAAACAAAGGAAAACCATCAAATAGAAGGGTTTCAAGTTGAGCCGGAGTGAATGTAGATCGGATATAACGAGCTCTGCTCCATAGATACTGATGAATAGAGGGAGCTGAAGGAGTAGGAATCAGTTGTTGAGGATACAATACAAAAGGTGGTAGCACTGGAGGGATCCATCAAAGGGGTCGATCTATAATGGCCCTGTTTTTTCTGAACACATAAACCTATCCTTCTTTGTTTCCTTTTATTCTAAGCTATGTTCATGGATAGATTATTTTCTTTCTTGTTTATTTCAACTCACTCCAACCACAATCGTGAAGTAATTAGAAATCCATACCCAAGATCACGTGAGTCACGCCCGGTGTGAGAAACAAGAGAATACTATGCAATTGTTCACTTTGTGTATGAGGGTGTCAACTGAGCTTTGAAAACCTAGGGTATGGATGGTTGCCCAAAGATTGTTGAGATTGTAAGGGGAGCCTTGGATAGGGAATAGGGTCCTCAGAAATACCGAATTTCTGCTCTCTCGGCGTGCTCTAGTGCACAAGTGGGATGGCATCAAATTCAATGGAATCAATACGAACATAAGGATGTGGAAACTGTGAATTGTGATACCAAATATCCGAAACACTGTAGGGGTAGCATGAAAATGGAGAATGAATGTTTCCCATGTTCAAAACACAGTATCCCAATTGTATTATCCTAAAATGGGGATAAAAAATGAGCACCAACCTCTGATCATGTTTGAAAAACTGGGCCTGAATCGATATGTCATCCATTATTCTTCTGGAACATTAGCCCAAGACAGTAGGGGAGCCATAGACCAATCATTCGTACTATTAGGGGGTTCCTTCAGGCATGAAAGAGGATGATGATACAAATAAAGGTCATGCAATGTGTGGAGGGTGGAGTGATGGGTTGTTCAAATGAAGTCCAACACTCTTGAAATTATGCCACCACGATGGAAACACATTAGGTGAGCGCATCAGTCTGATCATGGATCACACTTACCTCCAGATAGTACCTCTTGGAGAGGACCTGGAATGAGTTTCAGTTTTACATCATACCAATGAAGATGATAGACGTGTATTTTAACATCGTACGGTGAGGATAATGACATAGTTTTAAAGTCATACTGTATGGATCAAGGATGAAAATTTAATTTCATATTGTGCAGACTATAGGCTCTCAGTTTAAGGTTATAGAGACTGGACCGTGATCAGGGCCAAGGTGCTAGAAGGGTCAGTTTAAGGTCGCAGAGACACGACTGTGATTGGGGATGAGGGGGCAGAAGGGTTAATGACCTTGGGATGGATCCAAGGAAAAGTGTCTGGGAATCACTATGTATCCCATAAGGATGTGAATCAAGAAAAACGTAGTTATTGAACACAACATGGTTATAGACCAATGCTGGCGGGGTAAATCCTCTCTAGTGAGGAAGCTAACACATTCCATAATTAGCATGGGGAATCCTGAACCTGTTTAGGGTAGAACCACAATTTAAATTCATACATCTAGGACATGGATATCCAAAAATTAAATGCACGGAACATTACATATCCCAATGTGAATTAGGACATAAGCAGTCCACACTACACCATGTGTTCTCGTGGGATTCTTTAGTCCATAGACCAGAGGTTTCCAAACATGGGACTGGACCTGAATGAATGTACTCGGGCGTTCCTACGTACCCCATCCGGAGGATAATCAAGTCGTACATAGTTATGGTATTACAGTTTAATGTAATGCGAGATGAAAGGCATGTGTGGTACGGCTGTGCTAGTACACATTCCACAAAAACTACTAAGCCCACATGAGTCATGCTCGATGTGGGAAACAAGTAGTAATGGTGGGATTTTCTTGGTACAAGGAGGTACACATTAGGAGTAATGGCACACTAGGTGAGTGACGTCCCACTATTACTAACCTACCTACTTAACGCATATGGATGCACAGAGGGGTAGAACCAAGTGTGATGGTATTCCACTTGAAACATAAGGGACTGGAAATATGTGAATCATAGTGCCTGAGATCTAGATCAAAATTATAGAGTAATTCCATTAAAGGATAACTGCTAACCATGTTCAAAACACAACATCCATTTCACGCTCGCCAGGCATGGGGAAAGACAAATGAGGGTCGATTGGTGACCATATTCAAAACATGGGACCCGTCACAAGTGTCGTCTGAGGTCTTCAGGGGCATTGGACCAAGACTTTAGGTGAGACATTGTGGCATGAGACCGAGATATAAAGGGTATCACTTCATTCCTAAAATAATATGGGGATCCAAATAAAGGTCTCATGAAGTGTAGACATGAAACAAGGGAATTTCCATGAGAAAACTCCATACCTTGGGCTCTCTACAATGATGCATTGCAGTACGCTAATGAGGCGTGTCAAACAAGGGAAGTCAAACCCCTTTCCAAGAACAAGGGTCCTAGGGATGTAGAATCCTAGTTTAAGAGGTACCTTGGATGAAAGGATTGTGTGCAGGGTAGCGAAGTAGCCAAACCCATCACGTGGTTCCTTTGGGAAGATCTTAGTTTATGGTCATAGAACTCGGAACCAGTTGGAAAGAGACAAGGGATAAACATGTTTTGGTTGTGGAAAAACCTGATGTGAATGTGAATAGTAGGATTCTGTATCACACCATGTGCTCCCAGGGGAGATTTTATGTTGAGGGAAAAAAAGTGAAATTTGGGTTGGGCCCGGGGCAAAGTGCCCGGGCGTTCATACATACCCCATTATGATGAGGATCAAGACATATATATTTCTAGGGTGGTTTGGTAGGGTACCAAAACTAGGGATAATACCATCATGTGGGTCTGAACCACACACCAAAAGAAGAGGCATTTGAAATATAGTGTTTGTTCTTCAAGATGGATGTGTGTTTTTTTATGAAGAAACAAACCAAGGACAGATAATCCAAGAATTTCTATAGGAATCAAGCCACATGTCGGCCTTGAAAAATGGCATGGTGGAGAACCGATACCAAACTGTATGTCCCCTCAAGTGAGGATACCACAATGCAGTGCCATTTTTAATCATGCGGCCAGGACAATAAGGTCGTAGTTTAGGGTCATATGATAGGACCAACCCCCGTATATTACCGTCACACAAAAAAGATTCAAATGTTTAAAGTCACGTGGGACCAAGCAGCATAGTTTAGGGTCATATGGCTCAGACGCACAAATAATAGAGAGGTTTTAAAGGTAATACACATGGCGTGATAAAGCATACCTGACGTGAATGAGGACGAGGTCCACACCACACCACACAAAATCCCAGGGAAGAAACCTTGGGCCAAGGGGGCAGAAAAGGCCATAGAATATGGGGCCGAACCCAAAGAAAAATTGTCTATGTGTTTCTACGTATCCCATGAGTATGTGAATCAAGCCATACATAGTTATGAGAGTGCATTTTAATGTCATATGGGATGAGAAACAGAAGATACTATCTCCTAAAGGGGGAGTACGTGGTGCGGCTATTGAAAATCCGACATCAATGAGAACATAAGGCCACATATGCCACACCACTCAGTCCTATAAAAGTCAAGAAAAAAAGGCTGAACATAAGAGACAATTAGGGGAACCTGAACTGGACCTGAAGATGAAATGTTTGGGCATTCCTATGTATCCCATAAAGATGGGAATCAAGTTGTACGTAGTTCTTAAGGATGTCACATGGTTTAACATCTTACGACAAGGACGTATGAAGATCATTGTTTAAGGTCTTAGAGCTCGGACCATGGTAATTGAGACTCTTCCAAATAGGCGTAAACCTTTTCTAAATTCCTAATCCCATGTGAGGTGCACCTGATGTGGGAAACAAGGGTGGAGAAGGTCTTCACAACACGTGGAATACAAGAAAAGGGGGAAATGGTGAAGAGCCTCTAATGATGCCTCACTGTGGATTTTTCCTCTTAACACGCAAACACGCACTGAGGGATAGCGCCCATAGTGTTGAAATTCCACTTGGACATGATATAGTGGAAAAGGATGTAAATCTTTCAACCAATATTTAGGGATTAATGGGGGTGGCACAACGATGGAGGATGATTGTTGAAAATGTTCGAAACACGACACCCATATCTTGTGACCAGAAATGGGAACAAAAAATGAGTGTCAACCGCTGACCATATTCGCAACATGGGACTCATATCAAATTTTCATCCAGAATCCTCAGGGACATTGTCCCAAGATGATAAGAGATCCTTGGGTCTTAGAATCCATACCGTTCGGGGGTCCTTTTGGTTGTGAAATATGATGAAACTACAAATAAAGGGGAACATAAAGCATGAACATTGGCGATAACATGTCTATATATAATCCAACACTCTAGGTCCTGAACCAGAGTGCTCCTGGGCACATTGGTGAACTACCAAAGAGGGTCGAGGGGTACGATTCAAGAGAAGACGACTCGAAAAGATGAGTGGAGAATAGGGGGAGGAAGAGATCTTAAGAGGGAGAGGTACATGTTGTGGATGTTACAAACCCAACTTGACTGATGACATGAGCCCATACAACACTGCATACCCCCTACTAGAGAACTAAGGCCAAGGGACCAGAGATATGAGGAGGTTTCTAAGAGACATGGATGGACCAGAAGACAAAACATCCGAGAGTTCATATGTATCCTATGGGGTAAAAATCAATCCACATATAGTTATGAAAGTTGGCATGTGTTTTAACATCATGTGGTAAGGAAGAAGATAGGAAGGGTGATATCGACAAGTAATGTGCATAGAATGGAGAATAACCCTACCTGAATAAGTAAATAGTCCCACATACACCACACCATTCATAATTCCCAGAGAGAACTCTGGCCATGAGGCTGAAAGAAAGAATAAATGAACCTGGGATGGACCCGAAGACAAAATGTTTGGGTTTTCCTACGTATCCCATGGGGATGGGAATCAAGCCACACATATTTCTTGGAGATTTCATATAGTTTAACATTGTGTGACAAGGATGTGGTAGATCATAGTTTATGGTCATAGAGCTCAAACTATAGATGCCCAATTTAATGTCATGTGCGTGGGACAGATGGGTGGAAAGGTTGGATCATCATGCCTTCTATGAGGGAGACCACAAAACAAAAACAATGATCTAGGATAAATTCTAACCATGTTTGAAACAAAATAACAATATCATTTCCTGGAATGGGGGAAAAATGAGTGTAGACCGCTAATCATATTCGCAACGTGGGACTTGTATCTAATTGTCTCCCAGAATCCTCGGGGACGTTGGCCCGTGACAGTAGGAGATCCCTGAGGTCTAAAATCCATGTCGTTTGAGGGTCCTTTCAGATGTTAAATATGATGTAAACTCAAATGATGGGACGTGTAAGGTGTGGTGGGACTTGTGCAGTTTAACGTCTTGTGGAAAGGATGATGGATGGAGGGGTGTCTCAAGGTAATTTATGCGGCATGGGAAAAATATCTCGACATGAACAAGGAAATAGAGTCCACACCATACCAAAAAATCCTTGGTGAGAACTTGGGTTAGGGGCCTAGAAAGTTCGAGGGACCTAAGGCTAGGCCACGGACAGAAATTCCCAGCCAACTTTTAGTTTATCGACATGTGGGATTAGTGATGAGTGGTCTTGTCTCCCTCGGTGATGGATGAATTATGCAGTTTAACATCGTGCAATGAGGATGGTGGTGGTCTTAGTTTAAGTTCATAGAGCTCATACCATGATTTCATGTCCCTTTATGTGGGTATGGCCTTACCAAAGCTCCTAAGACCACTCGAGAAATGCTCGGTGTAGTAAACAAGAAATGGGATCAGGTTCTCCTCAGCATATAGGGGCATGATAATAAAGTAAAGAGACTGAGCGGGGTCGTTACCACCCATACCAGCATCCCTTCTTGAGGAACACTGACGTTCAAAAGGAAATCATGACAAAATGAATCACTGTACCAAAAATTTGGGACATATAGGGGTATAGATAACGATTGAGGATGGATATTGACTGTATTTGAAACACAACATCCATATCGTGTGACCTATAATGGGAACAAAAAATTAGCATCGACTGATGACCATATTCTCAATACAGGAATTGTATCAAAGTTTCGTTCAAGATCCTCTAGAATGTTGGCCCAAAATAGCAGGCGAACCATAAGGCCGAGCATCAGTGCTGTTCAGGGGTCCTTTCAGATGTGGATGCTGATAGAGACCCAAATAAAGGGGACACATGAAGCGTGAACATTCCCATGGTCTAACGTCATGGTGGGAATGGTGAAAGAGGTGGAGATCTCAAAGGAGGGGATACATGGTGCGGTCATGATAAACCTGATGTGAATGAATGAAAACAAAGCCTGTACCACAACATGTGTTTGAGAAGCATCCAGGATAAGGGTCCAAACCTAAGAGGATATCTTACAGTTCGGGGCCGGGAATATGGACAAAATATCTGGGTGTTCCTACATATCCCATGAGGATGGGAATAAAGATATACATAGTTCTAAAACCATGTAGTTTAACATCGTGCGGTAAGGATGTGGGAGGATGGAAGAATGGGAGGGACACGTGGTGCGATCATTGCAAACCCGACATAGATGAGGCCAAGGAAGTCTACAATACACTTTCTACAATCCTCTAAAGGAACTACACCTAGGGGAAGTCAACGATAAGGATTTGGGGTATGGACTCTAAGAAGAAGTGCCTGAGAATTCCTACCTATCCAATGAGGATGAGAATCGATCCATACATAGTTATTGAGATGTCATGCAGTTTTATGTCATGAGGCAAGGATATGGGGAGATCTTAGTTTAAGGTCGTAGATCTTGGACCATTTTGAAATATATAGTCATGCAGGATGGGTTCTGGGTAGTTTTACGTCCTTTAGCCTGTACGGATCGTGCATTTTAATGTCATGCGATGAAGACAGGATAGTTTAACATCATGTAGTACTAGATACAGTTTAACGTCATGTAGGAAGACATACAATTTAATGTCATTAGGGACATGTGCCGAGTAGTTTTACGTCCTTCATCTCAGACGAATCACCCATTTTAACATCATACGGTAAAGACATCACATTTTATGATCATGTAGGACCAAATACAGTTTCACATCATGCGGGATGAAATATAGTTTAATGTCATGATGGAAAAGTACTGAGTAGTTGTACTTCCTTCAACTTGGACAAATCACGCATATTAACGTCGTGCGTTAAAGACGTCATAGTTTAAGGTCATGTAGGACCAGCTATAGTTTAAAGTCATGTAGGATGACATACAATTTAATTTCATGTGGGATAGGTGCCGAGTTGTTTTACGTCCTTTAGCTTAGATAAATCGAGCATTTTAATTTCATGCGGTAAAGACGTTGCAATTTACGTTCATGTAGTGCTGGTTTACTGAGGAAAAGTATTGCTTGAGAAATTTTACATTGGTGGGAGGATTTATACACCCACCATCCATGGTAACTAGGGAGTATGAGAAATTGGGGTAAACCTTGTGAATGATGTAAGGTCCTTCCCATTTGGGCTCCAATTTTGGAGGTTTCCTACTAGGTATCATCGATGTTCTCAGAGCCAACCCCATGTCACCTTGAAAGAATGAGCACAGGTGAAATTTATTGTTGAAAGCTTTAGCCATATTGTTCTAATGCCTCTCCATATTGTGCAGGGCACAAATAATGTTCTCATCAAGTGCTTCCAATTAAGTTAGATAGATTTCAGCTACCTTATCTGGTGTATTTTGATTGTAGACAACTGTGCGCAATGAAGGAAACTGAATCTCTATGGGAAGGACTACCTCTGTTCCGTACACTAGGGAATATGGGGTCACCTGAGTGGAATCACGAGTCATCTTCTGGTAAGCCCAAAGTTTATTTGGGAGTTTATCCGGTCAACTCTTCTTGTTCTGGCCAACCATATTCTGCAGAATGTTGGGGAGGGTTTTGTTTAATTCCTCTATATTCCCATTTTCTTTTATGTGATAGCAGGAGGTATGGTTAGAACGAATGTTATAATTGGAATAAAACTTATTCAGTTTGGATGCCTAGAAGTTGGTGTTGTTATTAGTGAGGACGATGTGAGGGACTCCGAATTGGTGGATGATATTGGATCTCACAAATTCAATGACAGAATGGGCCTTGAACACCATTACCAAAATTGTCTCTTCCCACTTTGAAAAGAAATCCATAGCTGTTAGGATGAACCTTCACTGGTGGATAGGGTCCCATGACATCGATGAAGGTTCCGGGCGCAGCAGAAGCTTGTGGGTAGATGTGCCCACTTGGATTTTTTTCATTAGAAATGATCAATCCGGGATCAATACGATGATAAACGCCAGTCTCCACGAATCGAATCACAGAAATAGACAAAGAAGAAGGATAGTCCCGGAACCACAAACAAGGATCGTCATAGGTTGATTATAATTAATTTAATTAATTGACAAGAAGTAACTTTTGGGTGTTCTTTCTTTGTTTATATTCTTGATCACGTTCTGATTTGATTCGTCATTGCGTCGCAGAATCCAAGTGTCGACATCCTCTAGTGGTGATCCAAACGTGCACCACATATCTCTGGATGTCACCAAAGGATTCTCCAGGTGATAGCATGGAGAAACCTTTTCTTGTGTTGTCCACCTTAGATCTTCTTGATCCGATGGAGGAGGATCTCTCTCGGTCTTGAGAGCGTTCTTGGAGGAAGTAGTTATCTCGACCTTGAGAGAATTCTCCAGAATTGTTGTGCACAATAAGTAGGAAAATTGTTGGGGTTGTGAGGATATTTATAATCAGGTTTGAGGTTATAGAGTTATGACAATAAATATATGTGTTACACGTTTTATTTATTTCATTAACTCTTATTTAAAATCCCCATGTCGAATAATTAATTCCTTGACATACTCCCATGTTGATTACAATAAATATCATTTAATAAAACAATATTATATCCTCAAAATCCTGACTGGAAAAACTACATGGCGTATAATCATTAATAAACGGAATGTACTTGTTTTTCATAAAAAACTACACAGAGTGTAATCATTAGTACACATCATGTACTTGTTTTTCATTTCCTTTCCAAAATGAAAACTATACAGCATGTAATCATTAATACATGAGGTGTACTTGTTTTCAAAATAAAAACTACACAGCGTGTAATCATTAATACATGATATGTACTTGTTTTCATTTTATTCTTCTTCCAACATTAAAACTATTTAGGCTTCCTTGAATAATTATTAAACCACATATGGGAATAATCATTATTCTACTTGAGATACTTGAATACACTTAGAGTGTGAATCTCTAGGCCTCTTTCTCATTGTCATTAGGCGGGCTTGACTAAAGTCCAAGATTACTATCTAGAAATGGGTCAAGGCACCCAAGAGAAAGAAGTTGACACCGGAATAACATGTCACCTCATACGAATGCTTACTATGTAATTTAATCCCTTTGTCTCAATATATCATCAAGCAGGTTTCATGGTAGTGTCATAGACCTATATGCTTGATCTATCATTCTTTGACTTCCAGAAATAAACTCATCGTTACACCATGTCCATGGAATTTGTGCGACAGTTATATTTCAATAAAAGGACCCAAGATATCTACTTCTATAAATATGGAAGGGAAAATCCTTCCTCGACTTATCCATTAACAAAATGTCATTCGTGATGTACTGAATTTACCCAACTTCTGACCAACTCTCATCGTGGCAGTTTTCGTCAGAAAATCTAAGTGTGTGAGTCATGACATGAGTTAATGATAATCTTCCAGTATAAGGACCATTACAGAAGCTCACAGATAGTAATGTCCGATGAAACCAAGACATGAAAAATTAATACTGGTGGGTCTGTTCTCATAATCTCCTATCTTGGAGATTACCGAGTGCGAACTCCATGAGAGAGAGTCTCATCTTATTACGAGTACTCGCACATGACGGTCTGTATACTATGTGTCCTATCATAGTATGTCATCCAACCGTAGAACTTTATTTAAGAATATTGTTATAGCACTTCAAGGTTCTCATCATAGCGGGGATCTGCCATGACCTAATTAATGCAACAAATATTCTAGGACATTATTATATTATAATCATAAAGAACAATGAACAATATATAATAAGTGTAAATTCATGTAATCAAAGTACAAACAATTGGTTCTCAGGAAACCAACTCTAACAAACTCCCACTTGGAATAGAGACAACTTCCTACGACTTTTAGTCCGCTAGACCTAACATGATGATCATGTTTCTGCTGAGTCAAGGCTTTAGTCAAGGGGTCCACTATGTTGTCTTCCATGGAAATACTGCTCACTGCAACTTCACCTCTCTGAGATAAATCCCTCAAGAGATGATACTTCTGAAGTATTTGCTTTGTCCACTGATGTGACCTTGTCTCTTTTGCATGTTCCACCGCTGCAGTATTATCACAATAGAGTGTGATAGGATCTTTACTGCTAGGTACTACATCTATCTCTTGGATGAAGGATCACATCTATACTGCTTCTTTAGATGCCTTAGAAGCTGTGATATACTCAAAATCCACTGTAGAATCTGGCACCACACTTTTCTTTGAGGTCTTCTAGCTCACTGCACCTCCATTCAAACTGAAGATGTATCCAGTCTAAGACTTCATGTCATCTTGATTAGTCTAGAAACTAGAATCTACATGTCCTATGATGACTGGTTCCTCATCTCCTCCATAAACTAGGAACATATCCTGAGTACGCCTCAGATACTTAAAGATAGTCTTGACTGCCATCCAATGGCGGTCTCCTAGATCAGCTTGATATCTGTCTACTGCACTTAATGTGTAAGAAACATGTAGCCTTGTACATAACATAACATACATGACTAACCCAATCAAGGATGCGTAAGGTATCCTTGCCATTTTATTTCTTTCATCATGTGTCTGAGGACACATTTTCTTGGAATGATGAATATCATGCGACACTTGCAAAAATCCCCTCTTGGACTGTTCCATACTGAATCTCTTCAGTATCTTGTCAGTGTATGTACTTTGACTTAGGCCCATTATTCTCTTGGATCTACCACGATGGATCTTGATCCCTAGAATATATGCTACCTCGCCCAAGTCTTTCATGGAGAAGAATTTATTGAACCATACCTTAACTGACTATAAGATAGGTACTTCATTTCCAATTAACAATATCTCATCAACATATACTATTAGGAAAATGAATGCACTTCCACTAAAACTTTTTTATACACAAGGCTCACATTTTTTCTTAACAAAGAAAAATTCTATTACGGCTCCATAAAAACGAATGTTCCATGCCCTTGATGCTTGCTTTAATCCATAAATGGATTTATGCAACTTGTATACCTTGTTAGAATCCTTTATAGTCACAAACCCTTCAAGTTGTGTCATGTAGACATCTTCCTAGAGGTTCCCATTAAGGAATGTTGTTTGGAATCCATTTTCCAAATTTTATAGTCATGGTAAGTGGCAATGGACAATAGGATTCTAATAGATTTCAGCATCGCAACCGATGAAAAGGTTTCATCATAGTCAATTCCTTGATGCTGTCTAAAACCTTTTGCAACCAGTCGTGCCTTATAGGTGATGACCTGCCCCTCCATGTCCAGTTTCTTCTTGAATACCCATTTATTACCAATAGTCTTTACATCAACTGAAGGATCTACCAAAATCTAGACTTGGTTTTGGTACATGGAATCCATTTTAGAATTCATGGCTTCTTTACACCTGGCAACGTCTATGCCTTCAACTGCTTCCTTGTAGGTAAGAGGATCATCATTGTCAACCAATAATGAGTCACCATCCTCGGTGACAACAAAACCATATCGTTCTGGTTATCTCACCACTCTCGTGATCCTACACAATTCTTGTGTCTTTGGAATAGATTGTTCTTCCACGGGGATTTGTGGAATCTATTCTTGTACCAACTCATGTGTATCTTGAACCTCGAATTCATCGAAGTATATCTCGCTCCCACTATCTCTTTTGGATTTGTTCTCCCTCTCAAGGAATATGGAATGTCTTTCCACTGTAACCTTTTTATCTAACGGGTTGTATAGGTAATATCCCCTTGTTTCCTTGGGATATCTTATAAAGATAAACTTTGTGCCTCGGGGTGCAAGTTTGTTACGCGAAGAGGCCTTAACAAATGCTTCGCTACCCTACACATGTAAATTCGATAACATGGATTTGCATCCACTCCATAACTCATATGGAATACCATTTATCGATTAAGTTGGTACTTGGTTTAGTATGTGTTCTGATCTTTGTAATGCATATCCCCAAAAGGATAATGGAAGACTCACATGACTCATCATTGATCTCACCATGTCCAATAGGATGCAGTTCCTCCTTTCACTTACACCGTTCCACTGAGGCGTGTAAGGAAGAGTGAGTTGAGATAGAATCCCAAACTCCCGTAAGAAATCATTGAAGTCCTGATTAAGATATTCTCCTCCTCTGTTTGAGCAGAGTTTCTTAATCTTCTTACCAAGCTGGTTCTCAACTTCATTCTTGTATTCTTTGTACCGATCAAAAGAATTTTACTTGTACCTCATTAATTAAATATATCCATATATATTAAAATCATTAGTAAAAGTTATGAAGTACAAGAACCCACCCCCTACTTCACCTAAAAATGGTCCACACACATCTGTGTGAACTAATTCTAGAAGCTCTTTAGCCCTTTCACCTTTCCCATTAAATGGGGCTTTAGTTATTTTACCTTGTAGACACGCATGAAATACACCAAGTGGTTTTAGTTCGAAATAATCTAAATACCCATCTTGATGTAATTTTGTCAAATGTTTCTCATTAAAATGACCTAGACAATGATGCCAAAGTTGGGTGTGGTATGAGTCATGTGAATTAATTTTGTCATCGATTTCCATTACTTGGTTTGTGTAGTCTAACACATAAAGGACGTTATATAAATGTACCCTACCAAAAAAATTCTATCTTTATAAAAGTAGCAACATCCACTTCCAAAATTAAAGATGAATCCATAAGTATCTAATCTGGATACTAAAATAATGTTTTTGGTTACAGAGGGTAAATAATAACATCCTTTCAAAACCAAGACCATCCTAGTAGGAAATGTTAGGTGGTAGTCTCCGACAGCTACAACAACAAGTCTAGCTCTGTTGGCTGCTTATAGATCCACCTCACCTCGGTCAATCTTTCTAAATATACTTGGTTCCTATATTTGGATACAGATGTGAGAACCACAAGAAGTATCTAATACCCAATTAGTAGAAACAGATATATTTCATTCGATAACAAATGCACCTGAATCTTCCCCTTGCTTCCTTGGATGGGTGTAGTTTTTCTTCCAGTGGCCCTTCTTGCCACATGCGAAACAAACAGCCTCATGTTCTCTTGCCTCCCCTTTGATCTTCCTTTTCTTGGAAGGCCTTGAAGAATCTTTGGGCTTAAATATCTTATCCTTCCCTTTCCTTTTATTCACCATGAGGACAGAAGGATTTTCACACTTCATATCATTGTCCACTTGGTGAATTAGGATAAGAATATCAAATAGAGACTTCTCTATGTTGTTCATGTTGAAATTTACAACAAAGTTAGAGAAGCTCTGGGGGAGTGATGCAAGAATGAGATTGATACCCAGTTCTTTGGGTAGTTTAAACCATAGAACCTCCAAGCGCCCAATGTAGACAATGAGCTTGACTACATGAGGCCCAGCTGGGGCACCTTCTCCAAGCCTGCTCTGAAATAGAGGCTTAGAGATCTCAAACCTTTACTTTTTTGCTCTCTCCTAGTATAGACTATGGAGGTGCTTGACCATGCTATAAGAATCCATGTATATATGAGACTTCATGAGTTCACAAGACATTGATGATAGCATCAAACATTGAATGTTGAGTGCATCACTCAAATGTTGATCATAGACTAGGAAATCTTCATCACTCACCCCTTGGGCAGGAGAATCAAGAAGTGAGGACTCCAGCACATAAAACTTTCATTCACAGCGTAGGATAACCCGAAGGTTCCTAAACCATTCCTGAAAGTTACTATCGGTGAGGAAATTGTCTTTATCTAGAATTGATTACAGAGAAAATGTGGTTGACGAGTTTTTCATATTGATTCTACAAATTAAAAGAGCATATTTATCAGTACTTTCTTGATTACATTTTATGAGAAATAATAAATTTTTATTAAGTCTCCCACTATTTTTTCAAGTCCCAAGGGACCTCACCATTGAACTCGGAATGTCTAGTTGCTTTGACATTCTAGTGGTAAGGATCTATATTCCCCTTCGCATAACCCCAACAAGTGTTGGTCAAGATATTTGAAGGTATTTAGGTAGGTAGGTCTTTTCCAACTATGAGCTTACATTTCCTTGATCTGTTGAGTGGACTCCCCAATCCTAAAATCCTGACATGGATTTCCTCAATAGTTGCCTCCATTTTACAACAAGTCTAGAAAGGGATACTCCTCTTGATGTAAAATGTTTAAGTCAACCCAAAACCTTTCATAAGGGCTTCCTTTATAAAAGTAAGTTTCCCAACAAGGGTTGGTCAATCACATAGTTTTATTGAGTCTTTCCCTTAATCAAGTAATGGAAGGCTTGGTCTGACTTAATATGGTTCTTGAGGGATTTTAATTCTTTATGCATAGTTTCGCATTATCACATGCTTGTTAATATTAAGTGATGCTTTCTTAAGTGATTAACCATGTTCTGATAATGTTTACGCATAGTCCAGTTTTTTTATTCCATCTTTGCATGCTTGTTTATTTCATTAATTATGTGATCGCTACAACATATACATAATAAAAAAACCATGAAATCAGAAAAAAACTAAAATAAGATGGCATGATCATGAGCTTCTATTGGTTATCTTATCCAGCAGTTTTGATAAGCTAACCCTAACCTAAGAAAAAACACCTTGAACTGCTGGTTCGTGTTTAGCAGCTCCCACCTGTCCACCTTTGTATCTTCTTGTGTTGGTTTCTCCTCAGCTTTGGGTTTTGAACCATCTCTTTTGACTTGGGAGATCCTCCATTACATGAGAATTACATTAAAGAAACCATGGGCACGAAGGCCCTACATTTTATTAGAAGAAGGGTCGCAGGCCAAAAAATTTAAATAAATTTAAATGAAACCATATGCACACAAATGTTCTTTGGTCTAGCTCATTATCATCCATAGCATGAAACGAAATTTACACATATTTAGAATTCAAATTATTTTAATTGTTCTACTATTCAAGATAAGTCGCGCTTGAATTCAATTAATTATGATCTTATAATTAATCAATTCTTTATCTTAAATTCCTTTTTGAATGTCCTTGAGATTATTCTCATCCATATTCCTTGTACGGGTCTTTGTAATTTGTAGGAAACCTGGTGAAATTCCATTTCTGGAAAGTACACAGCGTGTATGTTATGTTTACACAACATGTATTTGTTCTCACCCTTTATCCAAAGTACACGCTGGGGGATTTTGTGTGTTTTCTATACTTTGGAAATTTTGGGGTATAGGGCGTGTATAGTAATCTAACATGGCGTGTACTTCCTTGTTACGTGGTTACCAGCCTGGAAATCCCATGTACACGGTACGAGGATTATCCTTGTACATGGTTTCACCTGGGCCGGATCAGACTACACGACGTGTTGATCCAACATACACGCCATGTATTCCATTTTTCCACACACCTTTCATTTCTGGTCAACACGGTGTAATAAATACTTAGGTATACTCAATTCACACGGCGTGGTTTGGCGGACCAGTACCGGTTCATTGAACCTAAGTACACAGTGTGTAGTTTTCACTACACATCATGTATTCTTGTGTTGTATATACAGAGAGAGTGGATCCTCTGTATGAGTTCCTCATTTTTATTTTAATCAAAATTAAAATTAAAAGGTTGTTTCTGTGATGTGAATCGAGAAACTAAGGAGGAAGAACAAATCTCATTTATTCAGTGTTATTGAGCGATTTATCATGAATTGGATCAAATATAAATGCATAAATTATCAACAAAAATTAAATAACTATAATCAGCATTGTAACCTCCCTATGATACAATTTGAAGGTTTCGGGCGCAGTGGAAGCTAATGGGTGGATGTGCCCACTTGGATTTTTTCATTAGAAATGATCAATCCGGGATCAATACGATGATAAATGCCAGTCTCCACAGATCAAATCATAGAAATAGAAAAAGAAGAAGGATAGTCCTGGAACCACAAAAAATGATCGTCACATGTTGATTATAATTAATTTAATTAATTGAAAAGAAGTACCTTTTGGGTGTTCTTTCTTTGTTGATATTCTTGATCACGTTCTGATGTGATTCATCGTTGCGTCACAGAATCCAAGTGTAGACTTCCTCTAGCGGTGATCCACATGTGAACCACGTATCTCTGGATATCGCCAAAGGATTCTTTGGGTGCTATCATGGAGAAACCTTTTCTTGCGTTGTCCACCTTAGATCATCTTGATCCGATGGAGGAGGATCTCTCTCGATCTTGAGAGCGTTCTTGGAGGAATTAGTTCCCCCGGCCTTGAGAGAATTATCCAGAATTTTTGTGCACAATGATTAGGAAAAGTGTTGGGGTTTTGAGGATATTTAAAATCAAGTTTGAGGTTATAGAGTTATGAAAATAAATAAATGTGTTACACATTTTATTTATTTCATTAACTCTTATTGAAAATCCCCATGTCGAATAATTAATTCCTTGACATGCACCCACACTGATTACAATAAATATCATTTAATAAAATAATATTATATCCTCAAAATCCCGACTGAAAAAACTACACAATATGTAATCATTAATACATGGCGTGTAATTGTTTTTCATAAAAAACTACACGTTGGGTAATCATTAATTCATGACATGTACTTGTTTTTCATTTCCTTTCCAAAATGAAAACTACATGGCCTGTAATCATTAATACACGTCATGTACTTGTTTTCAAAATAAAAATTTCACGGTGTGTAATCATTAATACATGGCTTGTACTTGTTTCCATTTTATTTTTCCTCCAACATTAAAATGATTTAGGTTTCATTGAATAATTATTAAACCACGTATTGGAATAATCTTTATTCTACTTGAGATACTTAGATACACTTAGTGTGTGACCCTCTAGGCCTCTTTCTCGTTGGCATTAGGCGGGCTTGCCTAAATTCCAAGATTACTGTCTAGCAATGGGTCAAGGAACCCAAGAGAAAGAAGTTAATGCCTCATTGATGTGTCACCTCATACAAATGCTTACTGTGTAATTTAATCCCTTTGTCTCAATATCTCATCAAGCAGGTTTCATGGAAGTTTCATAAACCTATATGCTTGATCTTTCATTCTTTAACTTCCAGAAATAAACTCTTCGTTACACCATGGCCATGGAATTTGCACGGCAGTTCTATTTCAATAAAAGGGCTCGAGATATCTACTTCCATAAATATAGAAGGGACAAATCCTTCATCGACTTATCCATTAACAACATGTCATTCGTGATATACCCAACGTACCCTACTTCCCGCCAACTCTCTTAGTGATGGTTTTGGTTAGAAAATCTAAGTGCATGACTCATGACATGAGTTAATGATAATCTTCCAGTCTAAGGACCATTACACAAGCTCAAAAATAGTAATGTCCGATGACACCAAGACATGCGGAATTACTACAAGCGGGTCTGTTCTCATAATATCCTATCTTGGAGATTACCAAGTGAGAACTCCATGAGATAGAGTCTCATCTTCTTACGAGTATTCTCAAATGACAGTCTTTATACAACATGTCCAATCATACTATGTCATCCAACCGTAGAACTTTATTTAGGAATCTTGTTATAGCACTTCAATGTTCTCATCATAGCGGGGATCTTCCATGACCTTATTAATGTAAAAATATTCCAGGACATTATTATATTATATTCATGTATAACAATGAAGAATATATAATAAGTGTACATTCATGTCATCAATGTACAAACAGTTGGTTCCCATGACACCAACTCTAACAATCCAGTCCCCAGAACACAAAGGGTAAAGACTACTTGGTATTGTAGGGAATATCTGGCAGCCGATGCACAAAATTAGCATGTATTTGGAATGCATGGAACCGCTTGGAAAAATTGATATAGTTACATATCCTAGAGGGCAAAAAATACCCTAACCTAGAGATCTGGTGAGATAGTTTTGGACCTGTATGATGAGCCCCATAGGAACCAGAATTCACCTCCTACATGACCTAATAAATCTCACCTCCTTGAATGAAACAAAGTATAACCCCATCAAACCCGTGTTTGTAGAGGATCTAATCAAGACCAGGACCACTATGGAGAGTAAAATATAATGCACGACATTGGATTTTCTCACGCTCGGCATGATTTGTCAGAATATTTTCGTGCGGTAGATACTCGATAAAGGGGGTCCTCTAATCGGGAGTCACCTCCTACACTATGGTAGGGGAACCTAGGGGCCCTGACGTGTAGGCACCGACAGTGAGGTGGCTTAACTTTTGCCTGTCATCATCCTCTGGATTGAAGGAGTGATGAATCTCTGTTGTGCCACATGATTAATCAAATCATCCTGGTCAGGTTATGCAAGATATGTAGCCAAGCTGGCCAAGGCGTCGGCCCAACCGTTTTGAAAACGAGGCACATGAGTAACTCTTGGCCAATATTGGAACTAGGCCATCAACTAGAAGGTACCTTCGAATAGTGGTATGATCTCCGGATTCCGGAAAACGTATTCACCATTGATCTATTTGATGACTAGTTCAGTGTCTGCTTTCACATGTAGGTGGGGAACATCAATCTCGATGGATAGCTCAAGTCTAGTAATGAGAACCTGATACCCTGTCTCATTTTTGGTACGACCTTCTGACAACAGGAATGAATATGGAAGAACATATTGTGCTGACGTGATGAAGACGATACCCAGGACCACCCTATTGAGGCTGGGGTGATTGAGTCTTCTACCAGTAGGGCTTCGGGAGGCTCCATCAAAATGTATTTTCCAAAACGGGACGACTTGGTCTACTGAGAGGGTTGCCTCATCGAGAAAATCATGATCCAGAGACTGGTCTATGGGAGCTGGATGGGAGGGAAGGAAGTCTGCCAACAACTGTCTCTTAATGGAATTCTGGGGGACAAACCTGATGTCGAACTGTTGGAGGATCAGTACCCACCGATCTAGATGGCCTATCAACATAGGGAAGTTCGGAATTTACTTCATCTAATCCACTCAAGACACTAGCTATATCTTGTGATGTTGCTGGTAGTGTCATAATTTCTGCACTATGAATACCAATGTGAGGTAGCTCTTCTCGATGGAGGAATATTTGGTCTCCGTATCGAGGAGCATGCAGCTGAGATAGTATAGGATATTATCTATCCCTTCATTGTTTTTCTGGGTGGGAAGGGCGCTGAGAGATCATTCTAGGGAGGTCACATAAAGGACGAGGGGATTTCTGAAAATGGGTGGCATTAGGACCGGAGGCTGTAATAGGTACTGCTTGATTTTCTTGAAAGCAGTCTGTCACTGTAGAGACCCGAAGCTTATCGTACATGGACATTACATTACTTTTTTGGAATACTTAGTACATAACAAAAAAACACACACAAGGATCGTAATATTTTAGTGTCTTTGGAAACTCGGAACGTAATCTTCTAATCGTGGTGAAAGATCTTCAATATCTCCCATAAAGATCTTCCCTTTTTTTTACCTATAAACCTTTCTTTATATCCTGGGGAAAAGAAAACATAAAAGGGTGAGCTCAAATGCTCAGTAAGGGTAAACAAAAGAAATATCAATCACATCATATACAAAAGAACATAGCTTTTTTGGAAATCTTAACCTGCAAAAGAGCTCATAATATCATAACATGGGATAAATCATAGAAGTGAAAATGAGATCCCCATAATCATAACATAAAACTTGAAACTTTGTGGCATGCACACATAATCATGAAAAATCATTTCTTGTTAGTCATGACTCATTGCCAAGACTATCTTAGTGGACAAAGTCCCTTTCTGAACCGAGTTCACTCCTCGTTTCAGTCCTGTATCACTGAACCGAAATAACCTTCCGTTCCAGCCATGTCTATCTCATGAGATATAAAATAATTACCCAATGCATTGGAGGGAGATATAGGTCCCACCCATCTTATAATGAATCCTTTCTTATGTGTGCCACATAATCATAAATCATACATCATCGCATAACATATGTAACAAAAATGGGATTCTTGAAACATCATGACATCATAAAATAAATCTTATAAGGAAAATGACTTCATAAAAATAATCCCCTCACAACATAATAAAATCAATGTAATTAAAGGGATAAAAACAGAACCCTTTATTATCTTAGATGGAAAATAATTTTGATAAAACACTTGAACTTCATTCTTGAGGAAAATATCCTTTCTACTTCAAAAACATTTTTCCTTTCATAACATGTCATAAAACTTTAAAATAAAGAAGTTGATTAAAAATAAACTTGAAAACATGTAAAGGACACTTCTTGGAAATAATGTTTTAAAAATCCATTCATGCCGTATAAGTTTAAAAAAAAACATTCTTCGTACTTTTGTCGGAAAAGTCAAAAAGTACCTCGTACGAAAAACGACAAAAGATTCCTTTTATTTCTTTTACTAAAAAACTCACCGAAGGGTAAAAATGGATTTAAACAATTGTAGGTGGATGAAAATAATATTACATATTGATGAAACATGGATGTGGATGATAAAATACACCCCAGTAAATACTTACGAATAAACAATCTCGAATAAAAATGAGATTGTGATATTTCCCTTACCTTAGGTCCGACTTGCTTTGTAAGTGTCCGAACCTCCTGTATAATGATTTAAATCATGTTATTGACTTATTAAAGAATCATATTCATTGTTATGATATCATATATGGTTCACTTATGACATTATATTACCCGTTCTTTTGTAAATTCCATGTTAAAGAAGCGTTTTGGGTAAAATCGTTTCATTTATCGTAGGTGTTTTGACTTGTTGTTCTTGACATCATTATTACTTATATCATGATTTACTTACTTCCAGAATATAAAATATGATTTATATATCATATATATTCAGTATATATATATATATAATAGGTAGATAAATAAAATGAAAAACACCGTTCATGGAGACGGTAGTCCGTACGTACGCATGAACGCTGTTTTCCTTTCCTTATTGTCTTGAAATGGAAGTAAGTAGATGACATACATATGTATATATATACATAAATCCAGTAGCTTTATAATGTCATATATTTCATTATTATTTCTTATATATACATTATAATCATTCTTAAATGGTTAACATGGAGAATGAATCTCATCGCGTCGTGGAGACGGTATTCCGTACGTACGCACGAGCGATGATATCATTTCTATAAATATTGAATTGAATTGGAGTGGATTATAAAATATATCAGAATCAATATGATGTTGTAATAACTATGTATAGTTATTCTTTACACCATTATACCCATCCATGTAAGGTGGTGGTGGAAAATAGATTACACCACGGCGTGGAGACGGTATTCCGTACGTACGCACGCGCGGTGATTTCTTTTTCCGTAGGATGGATAGATGGTGAAATATGGTTGTTTCATACTTATAATAACATATCAGTATATGAGTGATACTGATGTTATTACTTCATAATGAAACAACCTAAGAAGAAGAAGTGGAAGAAGAAATAAAGATGAAAGAATTGGTAACGGTAATTACCTCTTCTTTGAAGTGCCTCTTTGAGACCTCCTCTTAGGGCACTAAAATTGGACTTTGAGGAAAACCAGAACCTCTAGGATGTTGCTAGGGAAGTGGAGAGGAGAAATTGGCAGGGGTTGTCCGAGCTTGAGTGCTCAAATTGGTGTGAGGAGGAGGGGGAGGAGGTGTCCTTTTATAGGGGAGGAGAGGGGCACCTTAGGAATATCTCAAAATATTATTTTATATTAAAGTCAAAATCGGTTTATAATGGTTCCAAAGGGTCTTATTTCGAAGCTAAAGTGGGGATGGGTCGAAATACTATCAACCAATAAGATTTAGACAAGTTTAGGTTCTTATTTTAACCTTATCAATTAGATTTAACTCTAAGTTAAATAATTTAACTTTTACCGTGTCTTTTTGTTTTCTTTCACTATATGGTTAATACACTTACTATAACATGCCAAACGAACCCCAAATTGTATATTATTAATACATATATCCTTATCTAAGTCATTTTGCCGAACCTTAGATTTTTAGGAATAAAATAACAATTAATAATATAATATTTGATTTAAAAACTCTTTTGTGTCAATTTTGACACTATTTGATATATGATTTTTTTGAAAGTCATAACAGAATTATATGTTCGAACCAAGTTGATTAAATCAACAATAATATATCATAGTAACCTATAAAATTAGTGGAATTCATAAAAAGTCTTAAATTACATTTATTTTGGTATTTATATTATCAATTATGTCAATATTTCATAAATAAGATAATTACTGCATCATCTTTGTGTCATAAATAAATTATATTATTTGATGTCTAAAAATTACAAATAAAATACCATCATGTAGGAAATCTTTTTAGCTTTCTAATGAATCTTTATAGTCGAATTTATCTTATGTATAACCCCATATTAAAAATGATTTACTTATTAAACTTTGATTTTAACTATTTTAACCCTTCTTTAAATAAATTAATAATAAATGTCCTAATCTAATCCAAGTGGGCCTAAATGGTCATATTTTATTCCTAAGTTTGTTTTTTGGTCGAATTACACTTGTCCAATAGAATTAGGACATGTGTTAGGGTAATATTAATATCATATTTACCCTTAGTTACCCTATTTACTATTTACCGTGGTAAAAAAAAGTAAAAAGTTACTATTCACCAAAAAATTATTTTCATCTCATTGAATCACATTTTAGTCCTTGATATTAACCGTGTCTCTCGGATTTTCGAAATTCCATTCACAGAAGCGGTAAAATTAAGTTTTATGCAAAATTCAGTTTTTAACCTACCACTTAGTAGTTTCACTATTCATCAAAAATTGATGTTTTTCAGAACAATGCAAAAATTTCATCCCAAGCTATATTTCATATTCCGAATTCAAAAATGAAGTCTATTTTACCAAATTCATAACATAAAAGTTGCATTAATTAATTTTATAATTAAATCCCGCTGTTAAAACAAATAGCGTGTTTTTAAGAAACAATATCTATCAAAAGATTGACACTTGTTTATGTCTAGTTTAAATGTGAAATTACATCCAATGACCAACATTGTATTAAATTGTAAAAATATATTCTAAATATACTTTAAAACTACTCAAATTAATAATTTATCACTATTAATTATTTCGATTAAAAAAGTTGTTTTTTTAATTATAATTTAGTAATTTTCACTATTCATCAGAATATGAAAGTTATCCGAAATGTACCAAAATTTCACCTTAGGCTAAATTCGATACTCCGAATCCAAAAATGAAGTTCATTTTGAAATATAAGATTTACAGAATTTTAAAAAGTGGTTATTACTATTCATAACGGCTAGTTTTAATAATATTTTAATAGCATATCATTGTTTCGTGAAACTCAGGATTACGTACCACACACGCTATCGAGGAAGGTTGCGATTGCGTGTAATGCAAGGCAAGTCAAGGATGCGTGTTATGCAAGCTCCTTTTGGTGTAGCGTATAACACAAGACATTAGTAAAATAAAAAAGAATATTTTTCATAAAATCTTGGGCTGTTACATTCTACCCCCCTTAAAATGAATTTCGCCCTCGAAATTCATCGGGGTTATAAATGGTTTACTATTCGAAAGTTTCTTTAATAGAAACCCACATCGTAAAAGGGAATACCAAAACTTGTCTTTAAAAACTAAAGTATGAAATGTAACGATTACCCAAATAAACTAATCACTGGGTTTCCACATAGGTGAAAATATGGATATGGAAGAGAAATCTAACCATCATGTTCTGATGGAGAGTGGTAGAGAACATGGCTATGGAAAAGCCAGTAATCACAAATCCATAGATTTGTGATGATATAAGGTACCATCTGATTCATCAGGTATAAGATCACTAGGACAACATTTTTTTGGTTTTCAAGATCATTTCCCTAAAGTTGAAAATTTGCTTAGAATAAATACTTACTTTATTTTGGTACAATCTCACTTTTGTTCGTGCCTTGAACAATTTCTACTTCATCTCTTAAATAAATGAAGTTGAATTTGTTATTCGTGAAGTGTTAGCAGATCATGTGATAGAATGACGAGTCATTCCATCTGTCTCAAACAAAAGGTTAGTAAAAATTATATACATAAGTCGATCTATAGTGAGATTAATCACATATGGTTTCTAAAATGGACTTATACTTCATATATCATACTGCTTAATATAATAAAACTAGTTTCTACTAAACAGGGACTTCCTGTAGGCCAGTGGTAGGCGATAAAGGCCAGTCGCACTTCGGTTGTGGGTTCGATTCCTACAGCCTTGTCCGAAGCGATGGGCTGTCGCCCGTCCTGCAGGTTGTCCTTTTTCTAAAACTACGTTACTATAACATCCCATCAATAATATCGAAAATCTTCTATCCTTAAACAATACTAACTTATGTCCAACATAATCCAGTCTAATCTTTAGGCTTATACATAATACTGCAGTCCACTCTCATAATATAGTGACATCGATTACCAGAGATTTAATACTGTCGTTGATCCCCACATATCATAAGATATGTCTTGTTGGTCACATTCCAAACATTCAAAGTCCTTAATCGTGTATTCTCTTGAATACCTTAGTGAAAACATGAGTGCAGTTAAAAGTTAACACTTTCCACATACCAAAATCCTCAAAATTCTATATACTCAAACCATGATATCACTTAGTCCTTATATCAATCATGAGCTCATGAATACTATTAAACATTTCATTTTCTCGTCTTCATTATGCACATATCATCTTATTTCCAAAAAATATCTCAATCACTTTGAATACCACATCAATAAATATTGCAATACTCAATGATACAACATTATCCCATTACATAAACACTTAATCATTCCACCACATCGTTGTCATATTCAACATTGCCAATAGTGATTGCATGTGATTTCCCTTTGTCCTTTGCCTTCAGTGGTTGCTCATGTTGATCATCACTAACCCTTGGATTAGGGCAATTATTAGCATAATGCCCCATTTCCTTGCACTTGAAGCATTGAAGTGTTGGCGGTGCGTTCTCTACAGTGTTTGCTTTATTCACATCATTAGAAACCCTTTTTCCATTACTTCGACACTCAGCTGCTCGATGACCTTCTTTTCCACACTTAAAACATTTTCTAGTCCCTTTAAGACAATCTCCACCATGCTTCTTTCCACACTTTGTGCATAAGGAAACATTCATCTTCTTTTCACCATTATTCTGAGATTTCTCCTTGAACTCCATCTTTCGTTTCTTGTCAAAACCATGAGATGTATATGTAACACCAACTTTCATTTCTACCTTGATAGCACAACGCACAATTTCTTCATAGCTACTGAAGTCTCTTATAGCTAATGCCCTTCGAAGACTTGGTTTTAAGCCACTGAAAAATCGATCAACTTTACTTTCAGGTTGGATGATAATTCCAGAAGCATACCTTGCAAGTCTTGTAAAATTTGCTTCATAGGTACCAACAGATTCATCGTCCCTTTGCTTCAGTTCAAGAAACTCTTTCTCCATCTTTGTTCGAAGAATACGAGGGAAGTACTTACTGAAAAACAAGTTCTTGAACTCGTCCCATTCCATGGACTCAATTTCATCTCTTGGCCTCGTATTCTTGATAAGATTCCACCATTGATCAGCTTCACCTTCCAAACGATATACTGCTAAGATGACTTTATCATGATCAGAACATTGAAGAACTGAAAATATCTTTTCAGTAGTACTGATCCATTGTTCAGCCACAAGTGGATCAGAAGACCCACTGAAAGAAGGTGGACGTTGCCTCATGAAGGACTCAATAGAATATTGTTCCCTTCTCTGCTCATTTGGAAGTCCAGAATGATTCATAGCTTGTGTAAGTATAGCAATAAGATTTTGCACTCCATCTCCCATAACATTTGTTTGTTCAGGAGGGCAATCATTGCATTGTCCATTGCATTGATCAACACGGTTCCTTCGGGTTCCAGCCATCGTCTAAAACCCAAAAAGAATAGTGTGAGAGGAAAAAATCATGATAGGGAAAACAACATAATAAAGGGGGAGTACCTTCAATATCCAACATCTTAAGTTTAATTCTATGATCGTTAGCGTAATTCTACTACTATAACCTATACGTATACTTATCCCTAGGGACATCCCTAGACATACCTTAGAAATATCTCTAGGGATCTCACTAACGTTTCCGCATCCTAGTTTCCAAAGGTTGACTAAACCTTTCCTCTGATACCAACTGTAGAGACCCGAAGCTTATCGTACATGGACATTACATTACTTTTGCGGAATACTTAGTACATAACAAAAACACACACACAAGGATCGTAATAGTTTAGTGTCTTTGGAAACTCGGAACGTAATCTTCTAATCGTGGTGAAAGATCTTCAATATCTCCCATAAAGATCTTCCCTTTTTTTTTACCTATAAACCTTTCTTTATATCCTGGGGAAAAGAAAACATAAAAGGGTGAGCTCAAATGCTCAGTAAGGGTAAACAAAAGAAATATCAATCACATCATATACAAAAGAACATAGCTTTTTTGGAAATCTTAACCTGCAAAAGAGCTCATAATATCATAACATGGGATAAATCATAGAAGTGAAAATGAGATCCCCATAATCATAACATAAAACTTGAAACTTTGTGGCATGCACACATAATCATGAAAAATCATTTCTTGTTAGTCATGACTCATTGCCAAGACTATCTTAGTGGACAAAGTCCCTTTCTGAACCGAGTTCACTCCTCATTTCAGTCCTGTATCACTGAACCGAAATAACCTTCCGTTCCAGCCATGTCTATCTCATGAGATATAAAATCATTACCCAATGCATTGGAGGGAGATATAGGTCCCACCCATCTTATAATGAATCCTTTCTTATGTGTGCCACATAATCATAAATCATACATCATCGCATAACACATGTAACAAAAATGGGATTCTTGAAACATCATGACATCATAAAATAAATCTTATAAGGAAAATGACTTCATAAAAATAATCCCCTCACAAAATAATAAAATCAATGTAATTAAAGGGATAAAAACAGAACCCTTTATTATCTTAGATGGAAAATAATTTTGATAAAACACTTGAACTTCATTCTTGAGGAAAATATCCTTTCTACTTCAAAAACATTTTTCCTTTCATAACATGTCATAAAACTTTAAAATAAAGAAGTTGATTAAAAATAAACTTGAAAACATGTAAAGGACGCTTCTTGGAAATAATGTTTTAAAAATCCATTCATGCCGTATAAGTTTAAAAAAAAACATTCTTCGTACTTTTGTCGGAAAAGTCAAAAAGTACCTCGTACGAAAAACAACAAAAGATTCCTTTTATTTCTTTTACTAAAAAACTCACCGAAGGGTAAAAATGGATTTAAACAATTGTAGGTGGATGAAAATAATATTACATATTGATGAAACATGGATGTGGATGATAAAATACACCCCAGTAAATACTTACGAATAAACAATCTCGAATAAAAATGAGATTGTGATATTTCCCTTACCTTAGGTCCGACTTGCTTTGTAAGTGTCCGAACCTCCTGTATAATGATTTAAATCATGTTATTGACTTATTAAAGAATCATATTCATTGTTATGATATCATATATGGTTCACTTATGACATTATATTACCCGTTCTTTTATAAATTCCATGTTAAAGAAGCGTTTTGGGTAAAATCGTTTCATTTATCGTAGGTGTTTTGACTTGTTGTTCTTGACATCATTATTACTTATATCATGATTTACTTACTTCCAGAATATAAAATATGATTTATATATCATATATATTCAGTATATATATATATATATAATAGGTAGATAAATAAAATGGAAAAACACCGTTCATGGAGACGGTAGTCCGTACGTACGCATGAACGCTGTTTTCCTTTCCTTATTGTCTTGAAATGGAAGTAAGTAGATGACATACATATGTATATATATACATAAATCCAGTAGCTTTATAATGTCATATATTTCATTATTATTTCTTATATATACATTATAATCATTCTTAAATGGTTAACATGGAGAATGAATCTCATCGCGTCGTGGAGACGGTATTCCGTACGTACGCACGAGCGATGATATCATTTCTATAAATATTGAATTGAATTGGAGTGGATTATACAATATATCAGAATCAATATTATGTTGTAATAACTATGTATAGTTATTCTTTACACCATTATACCCATCCATGTAAGGTGGTGGTGGAAAATAGATTACACCACGGCGTGGAGACGGTATTCCGTACGTACGCACGCGCGGTGATTTCTTTTTCCGTAGGATGGATAGATGGTGAAATAGGGTTGTTTCATACTTATAATAACATATCAGTATATGAGTGATACTGATGTTATTACTTCATAATGAAACAACCTAAGAAGAAGAAGTGGAAGAAGAAATAAAGATGAAAGAATTGGTAACGGTAATTACCTCTTCTTTGAAGTGCCTCTTTGAGACCTCCTCTTAGGGCACTAAAATTGGACTTTGAGGAAGACCAGAACCTCTAGGATGTTGCTAGGGAAGTGGAGAGGAGAAATTGGCAGGGGTTGGCCGAGCTTGAGTGCTCAAATTGGTGTGAGGAGGAGGGGGAGGAGGTGTCCTTTTATAGGGGAGGAGAGGGGCACCTTAGGAATATCTCAAAATATTATTTTATATTAAAGTCAAAATCAGTTTATAATGGTTCCAAAGGGTCTTATTTCGAAGCTAAAGTGGGGATGGGTCGAAATCCTATCAACCAATAAGATTTAGACAAGTTTAGGTTCTTATTTTAACCTTATCAATTAGATTTAACTCTAAGTTAAATAATTTAACTTTTACCGTGTCTTTTTGTTTTCTTTCACTATATGGTTAATACACTTACTATAACATGCCAAACGAACCCCAAATTGTATATTATTAATACATATATCCTTATCTAAGTCATTTGGCCGAACCTTAGATTTTTAGGAATAAAATAACAATTAATAATATAATATTTGATTTAAAAACTCTTTTGTGTCAATTTTGACACTATTTGATATATGATTTTTTTGAAAGTCATAACAGAATTATATGTTCGAACCAAGTTGATTAAATCAACAATAATATATCATAGTAACCTAGAAAATTAGTGGAATTCATAAAAAGTCTTAAATTACATTTATTTTGGTATTTATATTATCAATTATGTCAATATTTCATAAATAAGATAATTACTGCATCATCTTTGTGTCATAAATAAATTATATTATTTGATGTCTAAAAATTACAAATAAAATACCATAATGTAGGAAATCTTTTTAGCTTTCTAATGAATATTTATAGTCGAATTTATCTTATGTATAACCCCATATTAAAAATGATTTACTTATTAAACTTTGATTTTAACTATTTTAACCCTTCTTTAAATAAATTAATAATAAATGTCCTAATCTAATCCAAGTGGGCCTAAATGGTCATATTTTATTCCTAAGTTTGTTTTTTGGTCGAATTACACTTGTCCAATAGAATTAGGACATGTGTTAGGGTAATATTAATATCATATTTACCCTTAGTTACCCTATTTACTATTTACCGTGGTAAAAAAAAAAGTAAAAAGTTACTATTCACCAAAAAATTATTTTCATCTCATTGAATCACATTTTAGTCCTTGATATTAACCGTGTCTCTCGGATTTTCGAAATTCCATTCACAGAAGCGGTAAAATTAAGTTTTATGCAAAATTCAGTTTTTAACCTACCACTTAGTAGTTTCACTATTCATCAAAAATTGATGTTTTTCAGAACAATGCCAAAATTTCATCCCAAGCTATATTTCATATTCCGAATTCAAAAATGAAGTCTATTTTACCAAATTCATAACATAAAAGTTGCATTAATTAATTTTATAATTAAATCCCGCTGTTAAAACAAATAGCGTGTTTTTAAGAAACAATATCTATCAAAAGATTGACACTTGTTTATGTCTAGTTTAAATGTGAAATTACATCCAATGACCAACATTGTATTAAATTGTAAAAATATATTCTAAATATACTTTAAAACTACTCAAATTAATAATTTATCACTATTAATTATTTCGATTAAAAAAGTTGTTTTTTTAATTATAATTTAGTAATTTTCACTATTCATCAGAATATGAAAGTTATCCGAAATGTACCAAAATTTCACCTTAGGCTAAATTCGATACTCCGAATCCAAAAATGAAGTTCATTTTGAAATATAAGATTTACAGAATTTTAAAAAGTGGTTATTACTATTCATAACGGCTAGTTTTAATAATATTTTAATAGCATATCATTGTTTCGTGAAACTCAGGATTACGTACCACACACGCTATCGAGGAAGGTTGCGATTGCGTGTAATGCAAGGCAAGTCAAGGATGCGTGTTATGCAAGCTCCTTTTGGTGTAGCGTATAACACAAGACATTAGTAAAATAAAAAAGAATATTTTTCATAAAATCTTGGGCTGTTACAGTCACTCCACATCGCACTGATAATCTACACCTTTCTTCATGAGTCGGGCAAAGGGATTACACATTCCAGCCAGATTTGTGATGAATCAGCGTATATAGGCTAAGTGGCCTTGAAAGCCTCAAATCTCCCAGATGTTGCTCAGAGGAGGAATCTAGATGAAGGACTTTATATTCTCCGGATCGATCTTGATGACTCTATATCTGACAAAGAAACCAATAAATCTTCCAGAGGTGACCCCGAAGGTGCACTTCAACGGTTTCATCTTTATATGACATGGCCGGAGGAAGCCTAACAATTTATCGATATCTTTGAGATGGTCATGGAACTGGTGATATTTTACCACCAGATCATCTACATATAATTCCTCCAATGTTTCGAGGATCAACTTAAATATGTGATGCATGGAACACTGATAGGTGGCACCTTCATTCTTTATACTGAAGGGCATTACCTAGTAGAAAAAAGTACCTTATGTGGCCTTGAAGGATGTATAATTTTCATCCTTGGGGGACATTCAAATTTGGTTATACCTGGAATATCCATCCATGATGGAGAGATCCTGGAACCCCACGGTGGCATCAATCAACAGTTCTGTCACAGGAAGGGAAAAATCATCCTTCAGACAGTGACAATTGAGATCTTGAAAGTCAATGCAGACTTTGATCTATCCATTATTCTTCCTAAAGGGCATAATGTTGGATAAAAATCTAGGGTAATGTACCTTCTTGACAAAGTTGTCTTTGATGAGCTTATCAACCTTGGACTCAACAATGGCACCGTGAGATGGTTGCACCTTTCTGGGAGGCTTTTTGAACCCACGATGATTCTCCAGAAGACGGATGTGGTGGATGAAGACCTGAGGATATAGCCCTGGAATCTCATCATAACTCCAAGAAAATACATCACTATGTTGCTTCATGAAGTCCATATATTGTTTTTACTCTTCGACAGTCATAGAGGCACTGATCAATGTGGTTTTTTGATTAGTCTCGTTACCGAGGTTCACCTGTACCAACTCATCGACCGTGGTGGAAACACCCTCTTCAAATGCGGGGGGAGCATCTTCTAAATCTGTTTCTTCATTTTCAAAGGAGGGATCCTTTGTGGGAGGTGATTCTTCTAAGTTGAAAAATCCTGATGGGGCACTGGCGCCATCCTGAGTGGTGATGGACACCGCATTGGGGAACTCATGTACCACTGAAACCATAGTGATGAAAGCTATAGACTTTATCCCATATGGCCTTTGGCCCAAGGGGACACACTTGATGATATCAAAGCAATAGTGGAATGTTGTCTTGATCCAGTTTATCCCGGCCTAGAGAAACAAACAATTATGTTTTATTTCCGTCTCCATGGGGTGGACATCCCGATACCTTATAGAAGTAGGGGGCTTTTGGATCACTTGATCCTAATTTGTATAGGAATACAAGGTTATCATACGATGTCCCTTAGACTTGGGAATGTGCTTCCCCCTCATTCCAGAGGCAAAAAATCATTGACCCAAATCTAGAATTGTGGCCTCCAATCAGTGGATCAGGAAGATATAGGCATCATCTAGGACTATCCATGGGTTGGTCGCAACCATAGTAGGTTCAACCATGCTAGCCTGAATCTTCTTGTCCTTGAACTTGCAGTATTCAGTGTCCAAATAGTGGGATTCACAATAGGAAAAGGGAGACATGTCACCTTGGAGTACACCTACTTGACCATTAAGGGAGTACTTAAGGCATTGGTGATATGAAGAAGGGACCGCCGCGTGCAGGTGGAGCCATGGCCATCCCATCAAAGCATTGTAGGTAGTGTCCGATGAGACAACCATGAACTCAATGCTAGAAACTATGCCAAAAAACTAGGTCTTTAGTGATATCTTGCTAACCAACATTTATTTCGTCCTGCCATAACCTCGAATCTTCAGTTCATAGGGACTCAGATCAGCCTCAGATAGCCCCATATTATGGAGTGTTCGTGTCAGGATAAGGTAGATCCCAGATCCTGTGTCGACAAGATAGTAGCGGACCTACACACCATTGAAGTGGACATTGATATATAGTGGGAAGATATTCCCCTATATAGGAGAGCCTTCATCTTCTATAGAGAAAGAGATAATGTCCCGGCATTCTTCATGCTCGCTTGACTCAACATGGAAGGATTATGCGGCTGCTACCAGCATCTCAAACTGGAGGGGGCTTCTTAAAGACTCAGAAATGGATTCACGCATATCTTCCAAAAGGAGGAGGTACTCAAGGATATAGAGACTCACAGTAATTCTATAATGTTTCTTGAGAATATCATACATCTATGCCAAGCATGAAATTTTGCTAACATGAGGTCATTTTGTGGAAGGGGGTATGACGGGCCATTATGGATGAACTGGAGGCCGACTGGTGCTGGGAATGTCCCGATTTTCTCTAATAGAAACTCATAGAGCGACTAACAGATGAGTTCTAGATGACTGAGGCCAGTCTATAACAGAACAAGGATAATCACGACACGGTCGTGGTGGCTCCTCCTGATCAAGTAGCACAAGCTACGGTGAAGGTGGGCCGGGTGAAACAAGATGAGAAGGATTCACGTGTTTAGCTTCACGCCGAGCATGTTGTCTAGTTTTGGTGGCATGAACATCCTAGCTAGAAGTATTGGTCGGAGAGTTCCAGTGACTCACATAACCATGGATCCGTCAACGCTGGTGATGACTGGGGACATTGGAAGGATCCATCTGGAATTCCTCATCGCCGGGAATCATGTAGGGGTTTACCAGCTCCATAGTGTTAACTGAAGCATACCCTTGGTTTTCACTTGAAGAATCCTCCACCACTGGGAAAATTCTAGGGGTAATATCCATCTCTAGGAATATGAATTCACTGAGAGTACAAGATGATGGTGGCATCAGTGTGGGACTTTGTTTTGCCTTGCGTCGTTGATGATTTACCTTTTTGGAAGAGGAAGGCTGGGACGTCGATGTAGAAGTAGTGGATGCGGGTGATGTGGAGACTTTTTAAGGCTTGGGTCAATTCAAACATGTACGGATAATACCATGGGTATGGGCGAATACCTTATGAGCCATACAATTGTCATATTTTTGAGACCCGTGGTTAGGAACCTGCTACCACTCACCTTCACTATCACTATCGCTGTCGGGTTGTATGAATACACACACCACATGTGCTGGTGTTGGGGATAACCTAAATATTTTGTTATCAACCTGGTCTTGAATCCAGTATTTAAACACATATCATTGCTTGAGGGTGTTCCCAAGGATCTGGTGATTGGGGCAATAATTAGGGTGGTCAATGAGATCTGCCTCTTCGGGCCTCCTGTATTCCGGCAACCATAGGATTCCATATTCCAAGGCACTTCAGAAATAACTGGGGACCAAGGCCTCATTAAATGAGAAGGTCTTGTTCCTTATATCCAAGAAAGGGTATATGGGATCCTTTCCCTGATGAGGTTCTAGAGGAGCCTATTGAGGTGGTGGAAGATGGTTATCATGCCTAGGTGGTGGCGGCGCATTACGCGGGGGCGCCTGCTGATTCTTAGGTGGGAGATGTTGGGCCGGAGGCTACGCCTGAGGTGGAAAGTATCTATAAGGATGTGGAGGAAGATCCACTGGTAATAAATCTATCTACCCAGGGGCCTCAATTTGGGCTACCACGGTGGGCTCGGCCTTGGTGACTCTTCTCGCAGGAACTGCGAGAGGCAACGGACATACCTGCATGGCCTGCTGTAAGGATTCCTTTAGAAATTGGGCCTTATCAAGGAAATCTTGAATTCCCCTGGGATAATTCTATGTGATAAGAGAGGGGAATAGGTAAATTTTTAAATTCCCCACACACATTTTCAGTAGTTTTTCCTAAGTCAGCTTCATATCCAGGGAATAGGTGTGGCCTTTCCACTGGGCAAAAAAGTCCGCAACGCACTCGTTAGGACTCTGCTTACACTTGAAGAGGTCTAAAGTAGTCATCTTCTGGGTGGTGGAGCTAAACTGGTAAAGAAACATCCTACGTAGATCTTCCCAACCTGCTAATAACCCAATGGGTAGATGGATATACCATACAAAGGGAGGCCCTTCCAATGTTTGTACGAAACATTAGAGTTTGGCAGCCTTCTGATGTGCCGGAGTTCCCAACATGGGTCCACACCTTGATATGAAGTGGTAAAGATGACACAATGGATCTCTTGTCACATTAAAGGGGGATAATTTTGGATTTATAAAGCTAGGGGGTGTTGGAATATCATCCACCCATTCCAGATATGACTTTACATCAGGAGGAATTTCCACCTATCGAGTTTCCAACACCTCGAGGTGAGCAATGACCACCAACATTGGATCATATAGGTGGGTATTCCTATATTGATGAGGTTCCCTAACCACCAGTGCATTGGAAGGTTCTTCAACATGATAATTAGGCCCTTTGGCTTGTGGAGAGGCTGGTGGGATGACCTGCGGTGCAGCTGGGGGGACCTGAGCTTGGTCCCGAGGAGGGTTACCATGCAATTCAAGTGGAGTCGGCGAAGTGTATTGTGCCCTATTTCCATAATCTCTAGCCTCTATCCTATCTATGTGGGAAGGATGGTCAGGGTCACTAAGAGTCAACTTTCAAGAGGGAGTTGTACCTACCCCTACTACCCTGGTCAAGGATCACCGTAGTCTGGTCAGTGCTCTGCAACACGTTCATCAAGGAGGTTGACAACCATCTTCTTATTCTACATGAGTTGTTTCCACAACACAGACTTTTCTGGATCATCCTCTATCTTCTATACTGATCTAGATGGGTCAGATCATTTGACAACCCCAATATTCTCTTTTCCCTTACAGGGATTCCGACCAAGGGCTAATGACTTAGTACGTACGGGAAGACCCAATAAATTTATTTACTGGTGAGTAATCCTTCCTAATGGATCCAGCTTGTGTGGCACTCCCTCATGGGGTAAGTTCTCTTCAATAAGATCTAGATCATTCTCTCCCTCTGATAGGTCAGCCATGTTAACCGTGACTCTACCCGATGTCATATCCTCAATATCGCCTGGATAGTCGGGTTGGAGCTGGATAGACATGAAATTAAGTTCCACATACTACCCACAACCATAGAACTAAACATGATGGGAAACCTCCTTGATAATCCTATGGAGCACTTCAAAGCTCTATATGCATCGTTGATGGAGGGTCTGATGGCAGCCGGGTGACACAGGGCGCTAGGCCACATGGAGCATGACCAAGTTGAACATATGAAATTGTTGCCCAATACCTTCAAAGTGTTCCTGGATCTTTGGGTAAGACACTTTTTGATAACAGAGATAGAAGTGTGTCACCCAGAGGGTTTGGAAAAAACATGTGACTTCCTCATGGGTAAGCGATTCCAGCGCACTGAAGTGCGTAGTTGCAACTAGCTAGAACATCTCCGGGGAATGGTCGACCGCAAGGATGTCCCACAATCTCCTTGGTTTAGACACGGGGTCCAGCCCTTGGTTTAGCCATTCATCAATTAGGATAATCCAAGGAATCGATAGTGGAACTGAGGCAAACCGTTGAGATGGTGGAATGGCTGAGGGAGAATATGGAGAACGGGATAACAAACCACCACATCTTGGGATGTCTTGTGAAGAATGCAATAACTGAGAAACCACATCCCGATAAGATGGATTGGTGATCGTATCATCCTGCGCAGGGTCTGTGGCTACTGAAGGTGGGTCAGGATATTGTTTGTCCTCTATCAGTCCCCATAATAACTCTCCATGATCTCTGGTTGAGATAGAGAATCACTTTAATAACGATAGGGAGGATTGCATGACTAGGCCCTGGAAAGAGGCCAAATCTTCCTCCTCCTGGATATATCTTTGGTGGGAGTATGAAATTTGGTGGACCTCAAAGTCTATAAGGATGAGGCTTATACACCTCATCCATGCCCCGACCATTGACATGGAAGATCCGGGTGAGGGATTCATTATCGAATCGCATTCCGCCTCAGAATCTGAAAAGCACATGGGTTTAATTGTAGTCTAAAACATCTCGGTACTCTTATTATGGTGGTGGGGATCTGCCCTCCTACCCTGAGATAGTTCTTCAGGATAAGGTAGGTTTTCGACTCTAGGAGGACCATCATCTGAACTGATGCTGGGGCAGAGAGGACTTCCACCTAGGAGAGATGGGGTGCGAGGATAACCTGTACAAATGTCAAAGGGAACACAGGGAGGACCTCAGTGTCTGCTAGATGATGCATGAAGGGAATCTCCGCGGGAAGTTCTAGAGTGGGTAGGAACTCTATTGTAACTTATAGTTTCATGGGAAAAATCTCCATGTATGTTTCTCTTAGTAGTAACGGTGCAAGGGGGGCTTTCGTACTGGTCAAACTGAACACGGGGAAAAAATCCATGCTGGGTGCTAATGAAGTGAGGCAGACCTCTACCTCCCTGATTTCCAGGATGAATAAGACCTTCTTCGGTTGTGATAAGTGCATGGGGAAGACCCCCCTTGCTAATGGTTGACTAGGAGAGGAGGATCTTAGTATCGACAACCTGCAATAGGAGGAACATCTCCATACTTGGGATTATGAGTGTGAGGAAAGCCTCCATGCTGGATGTCAGTGTGGTGGGGAAGGCCTTTTCTCAGACTGATGATGGCATGGGGAGGACCTCCATGCCGATCATGAGAGTGGGACATACTTGCGCTCTCATTGGTGGTGGTACGATGAGGACCTTCAAGTTGGGTGTCATTACCGCGGGTCGACCCGTGGCGGACGACACCTATGTCGGTGACCTGGAGAGTTTTCCCAGCCTTCCCGTGGGGTGGTTGGGTTCTCGATTTGGGTCATGCGTATATGTTCCCCTATTTAGTATAAACAAGGCTTTCCTGGTATATGTTATTGGTGGTACGGGCCACGATAATTGTTGATGATGATGCCCCCTGGCAGAAGTCCTCCTCAGGTTTTGCCCGAGGTTGGCGTCAGGTTAACCGGATTGGGGATAGCAGTATAGGTGCACAACTCACATGCTCCGCAGCTTGTGGGGCTGGGTGGAAGCGCTGACGCGACTGGGTGGGAGCCCTCCTTGGTGTCCCCTAGGATGGTATCACAATTGGGCTGGCGCAGACAAACCTCACCTCATTGGCGTAGGGTAAGGAGTCGTAAAAGTGATTCAGGGAGAGGCTATCGAAACATTTTTTGGTTGGAGTGGGGATAATTTTCTCCCTATGTAGTCCTTGGGGATGGCGGTGATGGTGAGGCGCAGAAGCCTCTAGGTCTTGCCCGACCATATCCCGGGTTGGGATAATCCCCTCTTCCTCGAATTGTTGAATGAGTTCATTAATCACCCTTCTCTGAACAAGTTTAGATGGGGAGATGGGGTGTGGGTGCCTAGTGGTCGTGGATGTGGAGGTCGTTGTAGAAGAGACAAGGTTATGCAGGATTTCCACATTGGTCTTTCCCCAGCCCCCGCATTGATGGGTGGGCGGTGATTGGTTTCCTTTCATAGATTGAGTCCTGAAAATCAAGGAGATTCAACCATTAGTGCTGTAATAAAGAAAGAGACATCCAGTTCCCCAGCGTCATTCCGTCTTCCACGTTTGGTAAGAAGGATCCACGCTAACAACATCATAGGCCGGGATGTCCAACGTTCAACTGCCCCAATCTCTAGTGAGTTTCACGCTAGACCTATTATTTTCTTGGTGGGACCTGGCGTTAGATATTTGGATCCGGTGACATGCTTATCCTCTGATGTCTCGAAAACTACAAATCTTCACATTGAGAAGAATAGATTCACATCGGGTTCACCATTTCTGTTTCCAAAGCTTTTTCCAGGGCGTGCACCCATCTGTTGAGGAAACGCTGATTGTTTCCCGCATTCCCTCTTTCTAAAGGTGGGTGAAATCCATCGCTTATTCGGGGGTGTTTTCTCCTTGATCGAAATGGGATGATGGGATGTCAGTTCCTCCTTCCATGGAATCCTCCTCATAACTCGCCACCTAGTCTAGGTCTCCCTTAAATATTAATATGTTGTTCATGAAACTCTTCCCAGTGCCATGTCATCATGGACGCCAGTAAATTATACTGCTTCTGTCAGTATATTCCAAGGGGTCAAGTCAGAGCAGAAACCTTTGGTCGGGGGATTAGTCACGTTGGACATCACTAACATGTCTGGATGTTGGAACGCTGATGTGTCTGAGTGTCTTCCCCTTCTGGTAGGTCTTCTCGAGGGAGAGGAAGTCTGAGGTATCCCACATTGAATGTAGAGAATTATATTCCATGGTCATTTCTTTATGGTTTTTCTCAGCTTCCCATGTTTAACACATAGTATGCCACAAGTTTAACGTCTAGTGGGGACAAATCAGATTGATCAGAACACTGATGAGAGTGGATCATATGGGCGTAGCCCCAGGAGGGAGCACCTAGGCGGCTTTACTGGATGAGTGGATAAAAACTTCCAATAAATATAGATCCTAGGATTATTGGGTCCCTATAAAGGGGATTCTAGGCTTTTCCATTAGCTAGGATTGAACCTCAAGGATGTTCCCAACATACCCTATCCTGAGGGACATGGATTAAATCCACATAGTTTAAAGGGGTGATGAATGAGGGTGTGCGTAGAAGACAATGACCCAAAGATGTGCTAGGGATTACGAGTGGTTAGAGACCCATCACAAGAGGATCAATCTTGGTTGGATGGTTACAGATTTTGTGGGGATTATGTGTGGTTAGGTACCCGACTGCTGCTAGGAGTGGTGAGGAAGTGGGTGGCATGATCTCACCGGATTTGGCGGCCCGGGTAAGAATCAAGATGAATATGGATGGTTGAGTGAAGTGTATGGAGAATGATATGGAACCAATGTGAAGATGACAGTGATGTTGGGCTTGAACCTCAGAGAGGATTCCTATGTATCCCTATTGTGAGGAATCAAAGTCTTCATAGTTCGGTGGGATGATTGGACACTTGAGGAGGTGGATGTGAGAATGGATGCTTGGATGGGATTTAGAGGAAGTAGAACTTCCAAGTTAGGGAATGACCTTCCCAAAACACAGAGGCTCAAGGGAGAGACCAAGATGAGACATAGGTGATGGGCTTGAACCTCATGGAGGCTTCCTATATATCCCCATGGTAGGGAATAAAAGTCCATATTGTTTAGGATAGGGGCATGGAACCGGGGTGTATGAAAAGGACAACGACTCGGTGACATTCTAGGACTTATGTGTGGTTAGTAGCTTGGGAGTCGGTCTGGCGCCACTAGAACAGACCAGAGAGGTGGGTCCCATTAAAGGGGAATACAATGGCTTACCGCTGGTTTGGGTTTACCATGGCTTATTGTTGGTTGGGGTGGAACCAAATGAAGGTGTCCTATGTACCCTGTCTAGGAGACAAGGATAAAATCCCACGTAGTTAGAATGGGTACAGTTTACCATCATGCGGGGCAAAAGAAGCTTACAGTTTAACGTCATACATGACGAGGTTGAACTGACATGAAGTGGTCAGGACATATGGGTGATGCGATTGAACCTCAGGGAGGCTTCCTACGTACCTTGCTCGGAAAGTGGTAAGGAACAAAGTCTATATATTTTAGTGTTAGGGATTTGGAATTACATGATAAGGAATCTCAGTAGGGGTTCCATGGTCAATGATTACTCTAATACCACGTGAGTCATGCTTGGTGTGATAAACAAGAGGCAATAAAGACCTGACGATCATGCCGCAAAAGGTGTGTCTGCGAGGAATAGAGCGGGGCTTACACATAGCTAGCGGACCTGGGAGATGGAGATTGAGACTTTCTCTAGGATGGAGTCCTGAGGACAACAAATCCCAGAGGGAGAGGGATGGGGTAACAAAGGTACCTTTCCCCCTCACTATTTTAGTCTTTGTCACGGAAGAAGAGAGGAGGAGTAAATATTCTACCTCCCACAAGAATGGTTAGGGGCTTACTCCAATATGGTTTTACTTCCCCGAGGACATATGTCACTCCAAAAAAGAAGATCTCATTCCATTTAAGGAATTATCTCACTCCCATGGAGATGAGAGGGCATGTATAATGTCTGATATGGGGCACCCCGTGTATATTGCACGGTCAAGGCCACAGTTTAATGTCATGTGCTGAGGACGACGGTGATTGGTAGTTTAACATCCTGCAGCTCAGACAAGGCAGGTTCACTCCATACCCCTAGGACTTACAAGACCGATACCTACCCACCCTTGGGGAAGGGAAGGCATCAACAACGATGTGGTGAGGTGGTGTTATGGAGTGATCCGTTGATAGGATCACGTTAGTGTGGCTATGCGAAGAAGCAATAACTGTTAGTGTGCCTATGAGAAGAAGTATAAGGCTAAGAAACACAATGTGAATCACCTCCCAAGGGACCTTGAAATCACTTCGTACAAACATGGAGGGTCGTAAGAGAGATGGGTGTGTTGGATAGGTGTGTTGTGCCTAAGAATTGCCTGAATATGGTGTATGGGAAAGCAACATTGAAGACATTCTCAAGGGCACACACAAGGAGGGAAGATTGCGCACAAAAGGAAGGGTTTGCACATAATAGGTACAAACATGAGACCTTTTGTGCGCAATAAGCAGAGATTGCAAAGATAAGGAAGGATTTAATGCAAATTGGAGAAGTTTTGCGCACAATTGGAAGAGTTTTGTGCAAAAATGGCTTATCAATAAAGAAACTAGGCGAGGGTCAAGACCTAGTGGTCCTACCCAAAGGCGGACCCCTGGGAGACCTATCACAGAAACTCCTGTACCTGATAGCCATCTTTTACACATAGAAGGGATGTATTACACGCATGATAGATGGTTAAAATTCTTCAGACACTAGAATTTAAGGGGTACATTTCTATTTATAGGCGATCAGTGGAAGTTGGGGGTACGGAATTTGGCCCCCGCGGAAAACTGTACCCATTCGTCGAGTGCGCGGGACTTTTTTGCACTGGTGTGAAAAAATCCCCCTAGTGGTGAAAGTTTTTGTGCAGTGGAGATTTTTTACATGCAACTCCTCGGATTTTCTGCGCAGACTTTTGACCCATCCCAGAACGGTTCGCTGAGTCAAAATATGCCTTCGGTTTTCCCAATAATGCATGTATGAGTCCTTCGGCAGATTTCAGTGCCTACAATCACCACTAAAAACTTATGTTTGTTGATTAATAAACTTTCACATGTGATCAAAAAGTTGAGAGGCACTAGACCCTTCTACTCCATAATGAGTATAGGAAGAGTCTTAGGTTGGAAACACTACTTGTGGATAACCAAGAGAACTACCTGAGAGATTTCTGTCATGACTTGTTGATTCCTTTCTGGGGGACACATTCTAAAATATTGAAAAAGTATAATTATTTATCAAATCACTACAAATATCAACAAAAGGGAAACTTAAAAAAATCAAATGAAACAAGATTACAAAATAATATTTGAAACATCATTCCAAAAATTTATAATATGGTATTATTTCCATTTCAAAACACCACAAGAGCTCAAATATTTAAAATTGTTAAAACCCAACAATAAAAGAACTCATTTCTTGAAAACTAACTTCCCTTTAAACCACACATGCGAAAAAAAATTAATAATTTTATTACTCAAAACCAATGAAATTTTATAACAAGCCTGCTCTTTATTACACACTTAAACATGATTTATTACATAAACATGCACTTAATACAACCCAGAAGATTGACAGCTCTAGTGTATTTTGGGATTAGTAACATTAAATGAAAACTTAAGACATAAAATACAACATCTTTATTAAAAACTCATTTTACATGACCACGACATTCCTTTGTAATTATCATTTATGGGATAACCTGAGGACATACATAAGAAAAGGATGAGCTATAAAGCCCAGTAAAGGAGAAAAAATTCATAACATGAAGAATAAAATACATTTTAGGAAATAGTAATATCAATGGAGAACAAGACAAACATTAAAATAAAGTAATGATATAGCGTGATTATCATAACATGGAAATGTGGCAAGAACATACAACATGATATTAGCATGATTCAAGGCTCATTACACATGAATTAGCAATAGTAAACCCTCATTGAACATGAATTATCATGAGTAAGCCCTAATTGCACATGAATTAGCAATATTAAACCCTCATTGCACATGTTTTATTATGAAACTAAACATTACCTAATGCATTGGAGTGATATCATGGCACACCCTTCATAAACATTGCATTTGATATATAAGTGTTCCACATGGATCATATAACATGGAATCATTCAACATCATAAGTTATTCCATGATTAAGGAATGTGGAATACATACATATAAGTACCATTAAATATGTATATGTGTATAAAGTTGAATACCCTTGATAGATAAATGGGTATGGTATTCACTACACGATGATTTTGGTTTGGAAAATCGCAGTTCAATTTTGGCAGCATAACATCGTCATATGGAAATTCATAAGATGGGATGATGAGAGAGAAATGGGTATCTCATAATTTATACATGAAATATGAAGAAATAGTACCATTCAACATAATATCCCAATATATAAATGGAATTTAGATGCATAATATGGTAGAAATACATGAATGGAAATAAGAAGGGAGAAATCCCTTATGAAATTTTGGCATGGTAACGGGTATACATGGAAGGAATTAATGAGAAAGAAAGGTGTATATCATCATTAAAACAAAATAAGGTAAGTATTGGGGAGGTTTTAAGTCATACCCCCAACATTTTTAATTGAATATAAAAGGGTATAACGACACGAAGAAACTTGATTAAAATGAGAAAGGAATGAATCCCTTACAAAAATTCGGCATAGTAACGGTTGTACCTAAATGATCATAGGGGGGAATAATGAGAGTGAAAGTAAGATATAATATTTTATAAATATAATGGACATTATTTTTATCATTTATAATCATAACCCCACATATAAAACTAGAATTTAAGAATCATAATATAAATGTGGTTCTTGAATGGAAATGAGAAGAGAGAAATCCCTTACGAAATTTCAGCATAGTAACGACTTAGGTAATGGTCCAAATAAGGGAGGATAAATGATAAATCACTCAAATAACATAAAATTTAAAATATTTAAGTCATTAAAAAAGAACTAAAATACATCCAATTAAAAATTAAAAAGGCTAATTTCAAACAAGGTACTTGAATTGAAAGGAAGAGAGGAAGGAGAGGATCCCTTACTTGGATGTGTGATCCCAAAGGCTTGGGAGATGATTCTTGGGAGATTTGGGGAACCTTGTGAGGACTCTAGGGGGTATGGGACAGATGTTTTTCAATCTCCAAATGGTTTTAGTTAAGAGTAATGAGATATTGGGTGGGTTGATATAGGAAAGGAGGTGGAATTATTTATTATATTGGTTTTGGACACTAAAAAGTACAATATTTAAAACCAAAAACCATACCATGGTTTTTTCCCAAGGTTTATGAAAAAGGGGAGTGGTATAAAATATTTTATAATTACAAGGGCTGATCATATTAAAATATTAGTCTTGCTTATGTGGAGGTGAGTCAATCTCTCAATGAAATCTTTTTAAAATGTAGGAATATTTTATAGGTCTTGGAGGGTCCACTTATACGTTATAAAATTAATAAAACAAATCTAAAATCACATTATTTTAAATTTAAAACATATATTGGACGAATATTCCTTTTATAGTATTTTATTACATCCTTATTGAGTCATTATGATGTCATGAAACACATTATATGTTTATACGATTTTTAATTTTTTACCCAAAAATTAGATTATCACAGGAAAATTATGAAAAATTACCTGTTGGATAATTTCATCATCCATATTCCAAAAATAATATTCATTTTATATACATAGTTTTCTAAATATATTAATTTTTATTTTTAAAATAAAAACTGACATTTATTTAAAATTCATGAGTTTTGAAAAAAAAGTTTTCAAACCTTAATAAAAATTACATTTGACTTAATAAAAATTATATACTCATTTATTATTCATAAAAGTAATTTGTTAATAATATTTTATTAAAATATTATTTAATTAATAAATACATTAATTCATCAAAATAGATTTCCTAATTAAATTTGAATATTAACAAAAAAATACTATTTGTGCTTTAAAAATCATTTACAAAGTAAGAATAATAAAATGAAAGTATAATAATGAACATAATAATAATGCTTGGGTCTTGTTAAATATCTCTTTATTACACTAGAATATTCCCTAAGAGTAAGGTGTGCGATGGTTGGGCTTTCTCGGGGTTGTTTGGTGAACTTTTTCTGGGCTACGATGTCGATGAGCTTGAACTTCTCTCATAAATAGTTTCACTCATACTTAAGTTATTGGACCTCATATTGGGATTGGTCAAGGGAGAAGCCCAGTGACACTACCTCCATTAATAGCTTTGACAAATGAGATTCATACAACCCTAGTCTACTGGACGAGGACATCACCTCCTTTTTCTATGTTGAAATGATTTTTAAAACCTTAAATTTATATTAGGTGTGTGATCACTGTTCAACATCTATATTATCAACGGTAATGATACATTAATGGTACTTTAAACCCAATAATAAAAAAAAGAGTGCATGTGTTTTCTATATCCATAAGTCATTAAAAGTAAATGAATTTTATTCATAAAAGATCAGGCATTTACATCATTCCCCCTATAAGAAATTGTTCCCTCAAAATTTCCTTTTCCCACACTAAAACAGATGAGGATAACTCTGCCTCATAACTTCCTCAGGTTCCCACGTTGCTTATTTGAACTTTGGGTTTTGCCACAACACCTTGATGAGGGGCATAATATTATTTCATAAAACTTTTTCTCTACTATCTAAGATCTTTACTAGATTCTCTTCATAGGAGAGGTCATTCTCCAATGGTACCACCTCTAGATTGAGTACATGTGATGGGTTAGGTATGTACTTCTTCAATAGTGATACGTGGAATACATAATGTACTTGATATAGGTTTGGTGGGAGTGATAGTTGATACGAAACTTCTCCAATGAGATCAAGGATCTAAAAAGTGTTTTTTACCTTGGACTAAGCTTTCACTTCTTCCCAAATATCATAACTCTTTTCCATGGTGATATGTGGAGGAATAACATGTGTCCAACATCGAATTCTAGGTCTCGTTGATGATTTTCAGCATAGCTCTTTTTTCAAATATGAGCAGCTTTAATGTGATGTTGGATGGTCTTAACCCTCTCCACCATTTCTTCAACCATTTCTAGACCTAGAAGTTTTCACTCCCCAACTTCATCCCAACATGCCAGTGTTCTGCACCTCTTCCCATAAAGGGCTTCATAAGGATCTATTTGGATGCTTGATTGGAAACTATTGTTGTATGATAAATCAAGCATAAGAAGATATTGATCCCATACTCCTTTAAAGTCCATTGAGCATGCTCTCTGCCTGTCCTAAAGTGTTTGGATAGTACACTTAGATTGGACATCAATTTGAGGATGATAATCCATACTGAAGTTCAGCTCAGTATTCAAAGCATGTTGTAGACTCTTCCAGAACTTAGAGGTGAATCTTGGATCTCGATAAAATATAGTTGATAGTGGTACACCATGAAGCCTTACAACTTTTATGATATATTCTTTCCAGTTTATCCAATTATAAATCCTCCCAAATTGAAATGAAATGTGAAATCTTTGTAAGATGATCCTCAAAAACCCAGATAACATTGTTTCCTTTGGATGTCTTCCAGAAATCCTGTGAAAAATTATATGGTGAGGTTTTCCCATTTCCATGGTCGTATGGGTAATGGTTTCATCGTACCCTTATACTTCTGGCTCTCAACCTTCACTTGCTAACATACGAGGCACTTCGATGTATATTTGGAGATATCCTTCTTCATTTTATCCCACCAATAATGATCTTGGATATCTCGATATGTCTTTGTGTTTCCTAGGTGAATGGATAAATTTTAACTATGTGCATCATCCAAAAGTTCTTTCTTTAACTCAAGATTTCATGGAACACATATTCTTGACCAAAATCTCACAATTCTTTATTCATTAACGTTGAACTCCAAGGATTTCCCTTTTTCTAATAGTTTCCACTTTCTTCTGAATTCCCAAATCATCCTTTTGAGCATCCTTTAACCTCTCTAAAAGAGACAGTTGAGCAATCATTTGTGAAAGGATTTATGATTAACCCTTATGTATGATTCCCATGTCCATCTTGATCAAATATAAGAAGATTGGATCCTTCTCAATTCTCATCAATGACAGAATCACTTTGTCATTTCTACTTAGCATCTGCCACTTTGTTTGCTTTCCCAGGGTGGTAATGGATTGAGAAGTCATAGTCTTTGATCAGCTCTATACAAATTCATTGGAACATATTATACTCTTTTTGTGTGAATATATACTTGGGGATTTTTTTTATTCATATATATTTCACACTTCTCCCCAAATAGGTAATGCCACCATATTTTTAACACAAAGATCAAAACTGCTAACTCCATATATTGCATGGGATAGTTTTACTCATGAACTTTCAACTTCATTGAGACGTAGGAAACAAATTTTTCATTTTGAATCAAATTCCATAAAAATGAGACTTATAATATTTTCAATAAGAAAATTCTTACAAACCTCAACATATGATACAACATTTATAGAAGTTTTACCTAATGATTTAATATCATTTTTAGTGGGGACTCATTGTTATTAGAAAACATAAAAGATATATTAATAGGACATGAATTGAAATACATTATGACATAAACTACTTTGAAGCAGTGTTTAAATTTAACTCATTCATGAATATCCATATTAGCATAGGACTTATCGTTCTCCCTTGATCATGGAGATTGTTTGTTCTCATCATGCTTCTCAACCCCTGTCATAGAGAATTGTATTGGGTAATGGATGACTTCTCCACATTTATATCATATAACTGTATTTGATTCCTTAGATGTATTTTGTTTCCATTCATCACATTATCCATTTTGGCACAATAATTAGCTAATTTTTTCCCTTATTTTCCACACATAAAACATCTCATAGTCCCTTTTTGACATTTTCCTTAGTGCCTCTTTCCACATTTTCAATATGAAGGAAATTGGGACTTCTTTCCCTTATTTCCTTTATTAGATGAACTTTATTGATATGTATTATTCCTATTCCTTGATTTAATTGGGTATTGAACAAAGTTCCAATTGTTAATAATTATTTTTGATAGTTGGTTTGGAGAAATCATGATATGTCCTACTTGACCTCCCATCTAAATGGGAATCTCATTGAGGCAGTCATCACATTACCCTTCACATCGATTGTTAAAATGATTCTTTATATTACTTTCCATTGGCTAGAATAAAAGAAAAATTAGGGATAAGTATTTAAAATTATTGAACATATGAATGGGAATCCAATGAAAAAAAGTGATAACTTATAAATTAAATTTATTTCCTTCACTTATGAATTTATAGGCATCAATATAAGTTATCCTTGATCTACTTCCCAACATATATTCTTAGTGGAATTTGTTTTATTCTCTTAATAATGGTTCACACTAAGATTATGAATTTTCAAAATCATATCCCCTGGGTGTGTCGAACCAAGAGTGTATCAAGGCCTGTTTTCATGCACCATTTCTCGTTTGAGTCTAGCTTAAAGCAGTGTCTTCAAGTTTTACCCCTAAATACATCTGTTCCAGAGCCACCTCTACTTGTTCGTATCTATACATGGATGTATTTGATTTATAAACCACCTAATCTATACTCACCAAAATTTAGGGAATATTTACTTACACTCAGTATTATCCCAAAGGATTTCACTAGAATTTTATAACTCTAATCCCCAAAAAACTAAACCTATCCTTTGATACCAACTATAACAACATTTTTCTTTATTACACACTTAAACATGATTTATTACATAAACTTGCACTTAATATAACCCATAAGACTGATATTTCTAGTGTCTTTTGGTCTTAGGAACATTAAATAACAACTTAAGAAATAAAATAAAACATATTTTTTGAAAACCCCTTTTACATGACCAAAAAATTCCTTCGTACTAATCATTGTAAGGGATAACCTGAGGACAAATATTAGAAAAGGGTAAGCTATAAAGCCTTGTAAGGGAGTAAACAAGACATAACTTGATGAATAAAATGAATGTTATGAAATAGGAATATCAATGGAGCACAAGAGAAACATGAACATAAAGGCATGATATAACATTATTATCATAACATGGAAATGTGGCAAGAACATACAACATCATATTAGAATGATCCAAGGCTCATTGCACATGGATTATCATGAGTAAACCCTCATTTCACATGAATTAGAATGAGTAAAACCTCATTGCACATGAATTAGCATGAGTAAACCCTCATTTCACATGGTGTATCATGATACTAAACATTACCCAATGCATGAGAGTGCTATAAGGGTGCACCATTTATAAAAATTTCATTTCATGCATAAGTGTGTCACATGGATCATATAACATGGAATCATTCAACATCATAAGTTATTCCATGATTAAGGAATGTGGAATAAATAAATGTAAGTACTATTAAATATATATATATATATATATATATATTAATAAAGGTTAATACCCTTGATAGACAAATGGGTATGATATTCACTACACGATGATTTTATCTTGGAAAATCAGAGTGAAATTTTGGCAGCATAACGTCGTCATATAGAAATTCATAAGTTGGGTTGATGAGAGATAAATGGGTATATAATAATATATAAAATAAATAGACAGTAATGGGATCATGGAACATAATATCCCAACATATGAAATGTAATTTAGATTCATAATATGGGATAAATACTGGAATGAAAATAAGAAGAGATAAATCCCTTGTGGAATTTCAGCATGGTAACGGGTGTACATGGAAGAAATTAATGAGATAAAAATGGGTCTCGTAGGATTTTAAAATAATGAGGGAATTATTGGGGAGGAGAAAAATCACACCTAATCATTTTTAATTGAAAATATAAGGTTATAACAACATGATGAAACATGGATAAAAATGAGAAAGGAATGAATCCCTTACGAAAATTCAGCATAGTAACTAGTGTACTTAAAAGATCATAGGGGGGAATAATGAGATTTAAAGGAAGATATAATCCTTTATAAATAAAATCTAAAATAGTGGTATGATGTAACATCATAACCCAACATATAAAAATGAAATTTAAGAAGCATAATATAAAAGAGGTTCTTGAATGGAAATAAGAAGAGAGAAATCCCTTACGAAATTTCGACATAGTAAAAGCTTAGCTAATGGTCCGAATGAGGGAGAATAAATGATCCCTAATTAAAATAACATAAAATGGGAATTAGGTAAGTGATTATAAAATAATTAAAATACAAAAAATTGAAATTAAAAAGGCTAATTTCAAACAGGGTACTTTAATTGAAAGGAAGAGAGGAAGGAGAGGATCCCTTACTTGGATGTGTGATCCCAAAGGCTTGGGAGAGGATTTTTGGGAGCTTTGGGGAACCTTGGGAGGAATATAGGGAGTATGGGGAAGAGTTTAGGTGAGCTAAAAATAGTTTTAGTGAAGAATAATGGGATATTGGGTGGGTTTATATAGGAATGGAGGGGGAATTCTTTATTATTTATGTTTTGAACACCACACACTGAAATATTCAAAACTACAAACCATCCCATGATGTTTTCCCATGGTTTCTGAAAAAGGAGAGTGGTATAAAATATTTTTTAAGTAAAAAGGCCTAAAATTTTAAAATATCAGGATTTATTATTTGGAGGTGAGTCAAAGTCTCAAGGAAATCATTTTAAAATGTTAAAATATTTTAAAATTTTTGTAGGGTCCACTAAGACATTATAAAATTAATCAAACAAATATAAAATCACATTATTTAAAATTTGAAAAATATATTTTTTTATTATCCCTTTTATAGTATTTTATTACATCACTATTGGGTCCTTATGATGTAATAAAACACATTATATATTTATATGATATTTAATTTTTTACCCAAAAATTAGGTTGTCTCAGAAATTTATGAAAAATTCACTGTTGGTTAATTTCGACATCCTAATTCCAAAAATAATATTCATTCTATCTAAATAATTTTCTAAATATGTTAATGTTTTTACTTTTAAAATAAAAACTGATATTTATTGAAAATTCATGAGTTTTGACAAAAACAGTTTTCAAACCTTAATAAAAATTATATTTGACTTCCTAAAAATTATATACTCATTTATTATTCATAAATTTAATTTGGAAATAATATTTTATTAAAATAATATTTTATTCAAAAATACATTAATTCATCAAAATAGATTTCCTAATTGAATTTTAATATTAACAAAAAATTACAATTTTTTTCTGTAAAAATCATTTACAAAGTAACAATAATAAAATGAAAGTATAATAACACACATAATAATAATGATAGGGTCTTGTTACATATCCCTTTATTAAACCATCATACACCCTAAGAGTAAGGTGTGTGATGGTGGGGCTTCCACAGGGTCCTTTGATGAACATGGTCTAGGCCGCGATGTCGATGAGCTTGAACTTCTCCTATATACAGTTTCTATCATACTTAATTTGCTGAAAATAAACTTGGGATTGGTCAAGAGAGAAGCCCAGTGATGCTACCTCATTTCTGAGCTCTGAAAAATGATCTTCGTATGACCCGAGTCTATTGGATGAGGACATCACCTCCTTTATCTATGTCAAAAGTATTTTTTAAAACCTTAAATTTATATTAGGTGTGTGATAACTGTTCAATAGATATAAAATAAATGGTAATTATATTCACTGTCATTTAAACCCAATTATAAAAAAAGTGTCCATGTGTTTTCTATATCCATAAGTAATTAGAAGAAAGGTAATTTTATTTATAAAATATTGGCTCATTACAAATTCCTTTCTCAAAAACCATACAAATCCAAAAAAAATTGAAGTTAAAAAACTTTTTGTCAAATAATATTAAGAAACTCAAAAGTAGGTTTTGAAAAAAAAAATTAATACAAAATCAAAAACCATTTCCTTAAATCATAGTTAAACTAGTATCAAAATAAAAAAATATCCACTTAATCACTAACAAATTGGCCCCATAAAACACAAAATAGGATAAAATAAACAAATGAGGGGAAATGAAAATATTTATCAACTCTCTCTACTTCATATGGATTAGTCATATGGTTTTTAGGCCATGAAACAACTATTCAAGTGGTATTGGAGTTTTCTAGAATGGTTTGAAAGGGATGTAAATGGTTGTAATGACTTTTCATCTTAAGTGTTCCCATTTTTATTTCTATAATTTGACTCTAAAATGAATATATTCCCAAGAATTATCTCAGGATCTTCCTATAACTTAGAGTAGCATCAAATCACAAAAAAAATCAATAAAAAACACCCAAAAAACCCAAATTGAAGGGAAAACTCCCAAACACCTGTGGAAAATAAATATAGAACACAAGGAAGAGATAGACTAGAAGTTCCTCAAACCTAACACCAAAGTTATGATGGTATTAAATTCTATTTACCATATAACCAAAAATTAGAATAGGTATTTGATACCATTTTTTACTGAAACCACTCGGAATAAATTGACACATCACCTTGGTCAATCCACCATAAGGCTTGAGGCAATATCCCAATCACCCCTAGCTAGTGATATGCACCACGATATCACATGAAAAAACAAAGGAATAATTTCATCCTCATTAAAACATAGATCATTAATGGTTACAAAAAGAAACCTGACATTATGTATCGTCACATTGGACAACCATGCCAAAATAAATAAGTGGAACTAAAACAATTCCAACTAAACATAGAAGAAGAAAAAATAAAAAAAATATTTTACAAAACATTTTCTATAAATGAAATCATTTTTATAAAACAATTTCATTTAAAAAATAAGGAATCAAAACTAAATTGAAAAGAAATAAGTGTTCTAAAAGGATGATACAACAACCAACCCAACTGGTCAAACCAAATAGGGTGAAAACCCCAATATCTCTATGTGACACTCTGTTCACCACTATAACCCACACCACACTTGATTAACTATTAAGAGAGCTAGAAAACTAGCCTAAAATCAATAACATGGGAACCTATAGGAGAAATTAAGACTACATAGCCACCAATGTGAGTGTGTAGTGTGTGATACGAAGGTCAGTAGTATACAACCATGAGTCTATTACATTCCATTTATATCTAAACTGAGTTTATTAGTTTGAAAATAAATCATAGAAACATAAGTTTCCATTTTCTATATATAAAATGAAAATAAAAAAATTATACCGCCTACACTACTCAAAGAAAACTATTTGTAAAACTTTCAACAAGGATGATTTATGTAAAAAACCATCATAATAACACAAAAATTTATCTTTAAACATTTTAATTTTAAATAATAAGGCTAATACAACACTTTTAATTTAAATAATAAATTTTGAAAAACAAATCATCACATGGATTAAAATGTTTTCAAAGAAATTTTAAAATTAAATTTCATTTGAAAACCAACACCTCTTTCCCATTCGAAAACCATAACTCCCACAAAATTCTCAAAATAAGTTTTAGGAACCAAGACGAATCATAATAAAATAAAAATTCATAATTTAATAAATGAATAACAATAATCATATAAGGCATGACCTACCCCCATGATGCTCAATAAAAATACTCAAGGAATTGAGGTAGGAACATAAAAATATGTGGAAAATCATATTTTAGCAACATTGAATAAGCACTAAAATGAATATATATCATGAGGAAATACTTTATGGACTAATGTAATAAGTTTATTAAAATTAAAAGGTGGACCCAAATAATTATATGTTAATGTTTTCACAGCTCATCTCTTGAATCTCTCTCAGACTAGCCTTATTAGAGACACACCCCCTTGATTGGTATTTCATTCAGCTAGGTGTTAATATCTAGGGTATCACGATAAACTATAAAGGAAACATCCCTAAAAATTATTCCCAGTAACCTATGTTCCTCATGTCATGTCCCAAAGTGGTGATTACCATCAATAAAACATTATCATGTGACAAGGACACCACCCTAAGGCCTGATAAATAGTAATAAAATAAACATATCAGCTACAACAAAACCCCTTCGATAATGAGTCCCAAACCAAACATATAAACATGAATTATAATTCATATAAGAAATCACACACTCTCAAGAAAAACAATTGATGGTAACATTGTCAAATAGGTTTTATATAATATAAAAAAAATAGAACCACATAAAGTTCCAAATGTGTCGTTTATTTATACATAGAGATTATATTATTTAGAAATACCCTTTAAAACCATTTAGCACTGAAATGAAACTTAAGGGAGAAACATAAACAATTTACCAAAGTACAACCCAACTTTTTAAATACTCTTTCAAAAACCACCTTTAAAATAAGGTAAATTCTAGAAACTCACAAAGCACCACAAATAATCACCATACTAAATCTACCAAAGGATTAATATAAAATAAAAAACCATAAATGAATCACGTACCCTATTTAAATCATTGAAATACATTTCTAAAATTATAAACTCATAAATACAAGAAGGGGAAAAAGCTTTTGAAATAAGGAATTTTATTTTAAAAAATGGGAACTTCATAAAATAAGGAAATCCTCTTATTAAAAAAATATTTACGTAATAAATTACAATTAGTTAAAAATACATGAACCACTTATTTTTTCATTTGAAAAACCATAAATGGAATTTTATAAAACATTTTTAATGCATAAAACACTATATAAAATTAAAGTTCCATTGAAACAAGAATGTTACCTAATTTTTCTAAAGGATAAAAAACAATAAAACATGGGGAACCGTTGATAAAAAAAAACTAGGTAACATATAAGTTATTAATTTAGTTTAATAAAACCCTTAAAACATAAATAAATCAAGGAATTACTTAAAAATTGGAAATGTATGAAAAACAAATACCAAAATTGGTGGAAACTAGACGATTTTGATGAAATCTACTAAAAGAGGCCTTAAAAGATAGCTTACAAAATTAAGAAATAAATACCCTAAATTTAGAATTATCTTTACTAAAAAATTCTACCCACATGGAAATTAGGGTTATATAGAAAGTGGTGAAAAGAAGATAAACTATGAAAGGGAGATTAGAGAATCCCTTACCACTTTATCAGGATGAATAACCACCAAAAATACGCTCCAAATCCACTTTTAAGAGTATTGAGGAAGGATGGAGATCCTAGGAAGGTTCCATGGATGGGGGAAGTTGAATGGGGAAGCATGGGGTGAAATCACCAATTAAAATGTTCTAATAAGAAAAAAATACCCCAACTTGAGTAGGTCGCATGGTTATATCACATAGTTTACCAAAGCATGCATATAACATGTGACAACCACTACATAAAACCCCAAGATATCACATGGTTGTCTCTTATGGTTTAGAAAACTATGCATAGACCATGTTATAACCCATGTTAAAAATTATAGTTGTCATATGATTTCCAATACACCATTTTCAAACCATGTGCCTAACCATGAAGCCCCAAAACTCAAAATTTCAACCCTGGGACACCTTGGAACCAAGATAGAAATCAAAAAAATAAAAATTAAGAATATAAGTAACTTTCATGGTGTTACAATTCCCCTGAGTGATGATTAGATATTTGATGGTTCTGGTGTGGTGCACTATCCCCCCTGGGTAGTGATGAGATATGAGTTGGTTCTAGGGTGGAGATCTACTATCCATTGGGTGGTGATGAGATATGAGGTGGTTCAGGTGTGGGGAGATATCCCCCTTGAGTGGTGAGGAGATATGAGATTGTTCCAGGGTAGTTCACTATTACCCCATGGGTGATGATGATATATGGGATGGTCCTGGGGTGGGGCACTATTCCCCCAAGATGGTGATGATATATGTGATGGTTCTAGGGAAGGGTGATATTCACCATTTGTGGTGATGATACATGAGGTAGTTATGGGTAAGGGTGTTATTCCCCCTGGGTGATGATTGAATATGGGATGGTTTTATGGTGGGGTGCTATTCCATCTCAGGCGGTGATGAGATATTGGGTAGTTCTATGATAGGGCACTATTCCCTAATGGGTGGTAGTAAGGTATGTGATGGTTCTTGGGTGGGGAACTATTCTCTATGGGTAGTGGTGAGATAGGAGATGGTTTTATGGTAGGGTACTATTTTTCCCTCATTGAAAATATAGTTGAGATAGTTCTGGGATGGGGTTCCACTCATCCTTGGGTGGTTATGTAACATGTTCAAAGACATATAACACTAAAATAAGAAGGTATGACCAATTTTAGGTGTCACTATGGAACTCGATGATCAATGCTAATTTATCTTATTGAGATTCATTTTCCCATTGTGGAACTTTAGGATAAACACTATTTATAATGAATATATTTAGGGAAATCATTGGTGGTTTCCCATTGAATTGAAAACTCCAATAAGTTCTCACATGGGATAATCATGTAAAAACCAACTTGGCTCAACTAGATAATCCACCCAAGACCTCTCATCATGGTGGTGAGGCACAATAAGAAAAAAAAAGTATCATATAAACAAAAATATGTCATAAACTAGTGTACAATGAAAAATAAAAATAGATAAAAAAACCATAAAATACAAGAAAAACTAGCCAAATAATAAAGTATGCCAACTCTAGAAAAAAAAGCCTCAGTGTGACCAACTGTTACCTCCAAACCATCCCACTAAGAAGGCAACAACAACAAGAGAATCCAAGAAACTACAATATACCATTCCATTTACCTGGATCTGGTAACATAACATTTAAAACATCCCAAAGGAAAAAATTAGCATGTGAGTTCAAATCCCAGTAGGATACCACCACAGAGTCTGTACATGGTCTTATAATAATAATTTAACAGTTCTGGATTTCAAACTAAAGATCATTTTAAAAATCATTTTGTTAAATGGAAACCCATTTGTAAATCATTTTCCATTGGGTTTTCATAAAATCCTTTTATACTGAAAAATCCATGAATATGAAAAGTTTAAGTGATAAAATAGGATAGCATATCAGAAACCATAATTTCAGTAAGTAAATAGACATACATGACATAATCTATCATGTGAAACCATGTGATATAACCTCATGTGAAAAACATATAAGGACCCGACCCCAGTTGCCTGGAGCCGGTGCCTTATTTTATTACATTAGCATACAAAAAATAAATAATCATACCAAAGGACCAAGTAGTTTAGTATTATTGGAAACAAGATACATAAATAAGTTTAACATTACAACATTAAGGGAAAAACAATACTAATTTATTCCACTAGATACATCATGTCTCCTAGATTATGCTTTCAAGTCATTCATAAATTACTTCTTCATGTCCTGAGAAAATGAAACATAAGAAAGGGTGAGCTCAAATTCTCAGTAAGAGTAAGCATTATAGTGGAAGATAATATAAACATTAGACATGGTGAATAATATAAAACACATGCCTTTAATAATAAACCTGAACACATTATGGCAGGAGAATGAGCTGAGCAAATAATTCCATAATAAAACATAATCATGGGTATTGTACTAATTCAATAACCACATGAAATATCAATAGATAATCTCATAGTTATGGAATGCATAATTCTGGACATTCTAAAAAAACATTTCAATGCCTCGGCCAAGACGTCTAATGATTAAGGCCTCAGCCAAAATCCATATATCACATTGGGAATGGCCTTGGCCAATTCCACGTCTATTTGTCTCATGAGACTCAATTATGCATCGAGGGGATATAGTGGGACCCACCTATCACATAATAAGTCCAATTAATTCCTCATATGAGCGGGGATCAATATAAACAACATATACATTTATATTGAAACTATCATATGAAATGTAATTAACTTTCCCCAATCATCAAAAGTAAAACATTAACCATTCTGAGTAATACGGTGAATGGTTTTAGGATAGACCATCCACAATAGAGTTAGTCATAAACCATTAAATAAAATTGCAATATGACTTCATAAATTATTAAACCCAATAATACCATGGAATCAACAAGATTGTTGAATTAGACGAAAACACTCTTATAAAATCATTAAGCAATTCTTGAGATAAATACTCTTTTATTTTGTAAAGAATGGTTCTTTTGGAAAAATAATTGTATAAAACCAGAAGTGAAGTAAGATAGTATTTTCACAATAAAATGAGTGATTTTATAAATATAATGGTTTCCAAAAACATATTATAGAGTGCCCTTGAAAATAGGTAAGAATTTGAGAAATTCACTTGAATCGGGCTTGTATTTTGGAAACAATTTTGAAAGTTCCTTTTAAAAAGTGTAACTATCCATAAAATAAGGAAGGGTTATGGTTTGAAAACATATATATGATACTCACACAGAATATATTAGGATTACATAACAATACATAAAAATTTCATTGAGGTAATTAGACAATGAAAGTATCCTGAATGAAGATGGAAGTTCGGGTAGAAAAACCCTTACCACTTTGTAATCAAATGATTCGTATGCCCCAAAAATTAATAATATAAGAATTATATATTTAATACCATTAAGATAAATATATTCATGATATGTTACATAAATGGTTAGTATACATCTACCATAAAAAAGTATTACTAGTGAATATGAAAAATCTCACGAAAATGGAAGTGAGATGAAGAAACCCTTACCTTAACTCCAAACGTGTTAGGATCTTGAACTTAAGCTCATGGAATATGAAATTATACTTATTAATAACTTATTTAAGAACCTATTAGACATGTATTTTGTTTATTATAATTTTTTTAGTTCATTTATGTATTTATTGAATAGTTATTGTATTGAATCTCGTCGTTCCGGAGTGTTCATTTTCTTTATTTGCATATTTGGTTCACTTGTTTTTATGTATGTGGAATAGATGTAAATCTCCAGAATTGAAATTATATTTTATTTATGAACATAAATGGGTGTTATTGGTCATTTATATAACTCGGTTACATGAAAAAATGTTGAATTATTATATAGAACATTAATGATAATTGTTTCGGTTAGTTTGTGGGTTTTAATTACAAAGAACTCATTTCTCTTTATAAATTAATGCCATTTTTAAAAATGGATTACCAAATATTACATAGGTTATATTACATATATAATAATATGGTTCTACCATAACAATAATGGTTTCATGACCATAATTTATAATTATAATAGAAATTGAAATCCCATCGTCCTTGAATGTGGAAAATTGACACATCTCAGATGATGTTCTTTCTACTAGTATAAAAAGGGAGGTAAAAGGGGGAGATGATGATAACTTATTCCACTATCATGAAAAACCTCCAGTACATATAAGGTACTGGATTCATCACAAAATTTGGATAAGGATAGGTAATATAAAAAGAAAAACAAATGAACTTGAAATGAAAGACAACGAATTGAAAAGAGGAAATTACCTCTTGAACGGAACTTCCTTGAGAGCCTCCTTAAGGGAGAGGTTTTGGTCTTTTTATGAGACCAAGGCTTGATGGAAGTGGGAGAGGGGGTTGGGAGGGTATTTGGAAAGAATTTAGAGAAGGCACAAGGCTTGAGAGGAGTTAATGGAAGAGGGAATGAGAGGGGGGTTTTATAGTGGAGAAGAGGGGATTTCTTAATATAAAATTCATTAATTTATTATATCTCCTCAAGACAAGGAATAGTGAGTATTCCATGACCAAGAATAGTAATTTTATCATTTGAGACCAAACCAAGTGGGCTTACATCACATGGGATGTCATGAATAGTATATTTAACTGATAATTTGTGTATACGGTATTTTACCTTATTTCACTATTCATAAAAAATTCAAGTATTTCAGAAAAATACCAAAAATTTACCCCCACCATTTTTCAATTTGTAGAATCCAAAAATGAAGTCAATTTTCAAAAATAATTTTCTAAATATTATTAATTTAATATTTAATTAAAATCATACTTTATTCTAAAAACAACAGTTTTAAAATATTTGTTTACTTATTTTAAAGCATAGATATATCATACTTACACTTGAATGTTATTTATATACTATAATAGGTAAGGTTACTATTCATTAGGGTATATCACTATTCATAAGGGTATGTTACTATTCATAATGGTAGGTTACTTTTCACTGAAATTTAAGTTTGTTCCATTAGACTCCAAATGACTTACTGAAAACAACTCTAGATGACCATTTTTTGAAATTCAAAACATAGAAGAGGAAAAGTTTTGTTTGATGGATAGATTATAAAATTGCATTCAATATTTATTTTCAAAACCTTGGGGTGTTACATTCTCCCCTCCTTACAAAAATTTCATCTTTGAAATTCACAAAATATTACCTAAAAAGGATCAGGTATGTCTTTAACATAATCTCCTCAGGCTCCCATGTTGCTTCCTCCATCTTATGGTTCCTCCAAAGAACCTTTCCAGATGAGCCATCCAATTTCTCAATACTTGTTCTCTAGTATCAAGAATCTTTATAAGATATTCAAAATAAGATAGATCAGTCTCAATTTCTACTTCTTCATAAGTGAGTACATGTGTTGGGTCCGGCATGTACTTTCTTAACATTGACTCGTGGGACACATTGTGAACCATAGAGAGTCTTGGTGGAATTTCCAAATGGTAAGCTACGACTCCAATTTGGTCCATAATTTCAAAAGGTCTGATGTACCTGGGACTTAATTTTCCCTTCTTACCAAATTGTATAATACCCTTCCATGGATATACTTTTAAGAAAACGTGATTACCTTCTTGAAATTCTAAGTCTTTCCTTCAGTTATCACTATAGCTATTTTGCCTACTTTGAGCTGTTTTGATATGGTTTTGGATAATCTTCACCTTTTCCATTTTTTCTTCAACAAGTTCTGGGCCCACGAGCTTTCTTTGACCAACATCATCCCAGCAAGTTAGTGTACGAAATCTCTTCCCATACAATTTTTCATAGGCTGCCATCTGAATACTTGAATGGAAATTATTGTTGTAGGAAAATTCCACGAGAGGTAAATACTAATCCCACATGCCTTGAAGTAAATATTGATGCCACGTGCCATGAAAATCAAGTGAAAAAGACCTCAACATATCTTCCAATGTTTGAATAGTCCGTTCTGATTGTCCATCAGTTTGTGGGTTGTAGGCCGTGCTTAAATGAAAATCAGTATCTAGGTCCTTCTGAAGACTCTTCCAGAATCATGATGTAAAACAGGGATCACGATCAGAAACAATTGATGAGGGTACACCATAAAGTCTTACAACTTCATTAATATATAATCTTTCTAAACATTCAAGTGGTAAACATTCCCTTATAGCAATAAAATGTGCTGATTTTTTAAGACAGTCAACAATGATCCATATCGTATCATTCTTTCTTGGATTCTTTCGTAGCCCCATGAAAACATCCATTGTAATATCATCCCATTTCCACATAGGTATAGGAAGGAGTTGCATGACTCTACCAGGATGTTGTCTTACATCCTTCAACTGTTGACAAACAAAACATCTTGACACGTAATCAAAAATCTTTCTCTTCATGTTTTCCCATAAAAAATGTTCCTTTAGATCTCTAAACATCTTTGTGCTACCAGGGTGAATAGAGAAATTGGAACTATGAGAATCATCCAATAGTTCCCTCTTAAGCCCAGGAATAGCGGGAACACAAAGCCTCTTTCTAAATTTCAAAATGCCACCTTCATATGAGAATTCAATCAATCTCCCATCATTTATATCATTAATTTTCTTTTGAAACTCCTCATCATCAACCTAAGAACATTTTATCTTTTATAGTAAAGAATTTTTGGCAACCATTTGAAAAAGTAGTGATGTGTTACCTTCCATGATAATTCCCATATCCATCTTTACTAGATCCATGAACAGAGGATCCCTTTCAACTCTCATATTGTTAAAAATTCCGTGGTCCTTTCTACTCAAAGCGTCTGCCACCTTATTTGAATTCCCGGGGTGGTAGTGTATTGTGCAGTCGTAGACTTTGAGTAGCTCGATCCATATTCATTGTCTCATGTTGAGTTCTTTCTGTGAGAATTTATATTTCAAACTCTTATGATCTGTATATATCTCAAATTTCTCACCATAGAGGTAATGTCTCAAAATATTCAGAGAAAAGATTACTGCTACTAAGTTAAGATCAAGATTTGGGTAGTTTTGTTCATGAATTTTTAGCTGCCTAGACGCATAAACAATCACTCGATCATTCTGCATAAGGACACAACCAAGTACTTTCTTTTATGTGTCACTATAGATAACAAACCCATCATTCCCCAATGGTAGGGTTAGGATCAGAGCATTCACAAACCTCCTCTTCAATTCTTCAAAACACTCCCCACATTCCTTGGTCCATACGAACTTAACCCCTTTTCGTGTGAGCTTGGTCATTGGGTTGGCTAAACGGGGAAATTTATGAACAAAACGCCGATAATAACCTACTAAACCAATAAAACAACATACCCTAGTTATGTTTGTTGGAGTAGGACATTCTTGCAAAACCTTTGTCTTCACAGGATCTATAGATATTCCATCCTTAGAGACAATATGGCCCAGAAAGGAAAATGATTGGAGCCAGAAATCACACTTGCTGAACTTTCCATATAATCCATTTCTTCTCAGTGTCTTCAGAATAGTGTGCAAGTGATTTTCATGATCTTCATAGCTCTTAGAATAAATCAGGATATCATCGATAAACACCACTACAAATTCATCAAGATATTCCTTGAAGAATCTGTCCATGATATCCATGAAAATAGATGGTGCATTGGTTAGTCCAAAAGGCATTACTGTAAACTCATAATGCCCATACCTGGTTCGAAATGTTGTTTTTGGAATGTCTTCCTTTCTCACAAGCAACTGATGATATCCAGATTGCAGATCAATTTTTGAAAAATATTGGTCTTCGTGAAGTTGATCGAATAAATCACCAATTCGTGGCAGAGGTTACTTATTCTTTATTGTAATAGCATTGATTTCCCTATGATCAATGCACAACCTCATAGACCCATCTTTCTTCTTAACGAAAAGAATAGGGGATCCCCATGGAGAAACACTAGGGAGAATAAATCCTTTATCACTCAATTCCTCTAGTTGTTTATTTAGCTCCACTAACTCCACAGTGTCCATTCTATAGGGGGTCTTTGATATGGGCCTTGAACCAGGAATTAAGTCAATGGTAAACTCAATTTCCCGCTCTAGAGTATGTCCAGGTAAATCCTCTGGAAAGAAATCAATATATTCTTGCACAATAGGTACATCCTCTATTTTAACATTCTTTTCCTTACCCATATATATTTCATTCTCTTCCTCCTTGATAATTGATTCTAGTTGAGCTACTGGGGGTGGATCTAGATAAAAAATAGGTGGTGACACTACTACAAAAGAAGGCTTTATCAACGCTCAAAACGGGCTTTATCAGTGCTAAAAAATCGATGTAAAACTCAGCACTGATAAAGGGGGTCCCCTTTATCAGGGCTCAATAAGCGCTGATAAAGGGATAATTTATCAGCGTTAAAAAAGTACTGATAAAATTCACATTTATCAGAACTAAAAAAGCACTGATAAAGGATGAGTTTATCAGCGCTAAAAGAGCACTGATAAAAACACATTTATCAGTGATTTTTTAGCTTTGATAAAGGATTACTTTATCAACGCTTTTTTAGCACTGATAAATGTGGAATTTATCAATTCTTTTTTAGATATGATAAAGTATTCTTTTATCAGTGCTAAAAAAGCACTGATAAATGCCCTGTCTGTTGCAAAAAAAATTTCTGCAGTAGCACACCCAAACATCACCTACAAAAAATTTAGTATCTCAATAAGTATACCCATAAAAAATTAACACATAAATCATAAGCTAATTACTCCAAGTATACCCATACACCATTAACACATAATTAATAAGTTAATTAAATACATAAAGAATTCTATTCAGAATTCAAGGGGTTGGGGGAGCTGTTCAAGGGTTTGGGGTGGCTGTCCAAGGGGGGGGGTAGGGGGTGTCCAGGGGGATGGGGGTGTCCGGGGGGAAAGGGGTGTCCAGGGGGTGGGGTGTCTAGGTGGTGGGGTGGTGTCTAGGAGGGGGGGTGTCCAGGTGAGGGGGGGCTGTCCATGGGGGTGTCCAAGGGGGTGGGATGGTGTCCAGGGTGTCGGGGGGGCCTTCCAGGGGGTGGGGGTGTCCGGGGGGTGGGGGCGGTCCGGGGGGTTGGTGGGGAAATCCAAGGGGGTGGGGTGGTGTCCAGGAGGGTGGGATGGAGGTGTCCAGGGAGATAAGGATGTCCAGGGGGTGGGGGTGTCTAGGGGGGTGGGGGGAAAACTAGGGGTTTAGTGAGGTTGTCCAAGGGGGGTGGGGTGGTGTCCAAGGAGGGGGTGTCCAGGTGGGGGGGGGGCTATCTATGGGGTGTCCATGGGGTGGGCTGGTATCTAGGGTGTCGGGGGGGTCTTTCTAGGGGGTGGGGGTGTCTGGGGGGGGTCTAGAGGTATGGTGGGGCTGTTCAAGGGGGCGGGATGGTGTCTGGGAGGGTAGCAGTGGTTGTCCATGGGTGGGGGGTGTCCAGGGGGGTTGGGGGTATCCAGGTGGGGGGGATGAATCTTACACGTCACAAAGGACCCGTGGATCGTTCTTCTAAAGGATCAATACAATCCGAATGCATTTGGTCGGATTTCTGTAGGTTAGTTGTTGTTTTCACTTTAAATTCTGTCCAATTTAAACAAAAGAGAGAGCCTTTGAGTGGTACCAGCCACACTGTGCCTCAGATTGAGGCAGGGATGACTCGTACACATCAAAAAGTACCCATGGATCATTCTACTAAAGGATCAATACAATCCGAATGCGTTTGGTTGGATTTCCATAGGTCAGTTGTTGTTTTCACTTAAAATTGTGTCCATTTTAAACAAAAGAGAGACCCTTTGAGTGATACCGGTCACACCGTGCCTCAGATTAAGGCGGGGATGACTCATACACTTTAAAAAGGACCCTTGGATCATTTTTCTAAAGGATAAATGAAATCCGAATGCATTTTGTCAGATTTTTGTAGGTCAGTTGTGGTTTTCACTTTAAATTCTATCCATTTTAAACAAAAGAAAGACCTTTTGAGTGGTATCGGCCACACCGTGCCTCGGATTGAGGCGAGGATGACTCGTACACATCAAAAAGGACCCTTGGATCATTCTACTAAAGGATCAATACAATCCAAATGATTTTGGTCAGATTTTCATTGGTCAGTTGTTGTTTTCACTTAAAATTGTGTCCATTTTAAACAAAAGAGAGACCCTTTGAGTGGTACCGGGCACACCGTGCCTTGGATTGAGGTGAGGATGACTTTTACACGTCACAAAGGACCCATTTATCATTCTCCTAAATGATCAATACAATCTGAATGCGTTTGGTTGGATTTCCGTAGGTCAGTTAATGTTTTCACTTAAAATTCTGTCCATTTTAAACAAAAGAGAGACCCTTTGAGTGGTACCAGCCACAACATGCCTTGGATTGAGTCAGGGATGACTCTTACACATCACAAATTTCCTGTGGATCATTCTCCTAAAGTATCAATACAATCATAATGTGTTTGTCTGGATTTCCTTAGGTCAATTGTTGTTTTCACTTAAAATTGTGTCCATTTTAAACAAAAGAGAGACACATTGAGTGGTACCGGCCACACCGTGCCTCATATTAAGGAAAAGTTGACTTTTAACCGTCCCCAAATCATCCATGGATCATTCTATTAAAGGATCAACACAATACTAATGTGTTTGGTCGGATTATCATAGGTCAGTTGATGTTTTCACTTAAAATTTTGTCCATTTTCAACAAAAGAGAGACACTTTGAGTGGTACTGGCCACATCGTGCCTCTTATTTAGGTAGGGTTGACTCATAAACATCCCCAAAACAACCATGTATCGTTCTCTTAAAGTATCCACACAATAAAATGTGTTTAGTTGGATTTCCGTACGTCAGTTGTTGTTTTCACTTTAAATTTTGTCCATTTTAAACAAAAGAGAGGCCCTTTGAGTGGTACCGGCCACACCGTGCCTTGTATTGAGGAAGGGATTACCCTTAAACGTCAAAAAGGACCTGTGGATCATTATCCTAAAGGATAAATAATTTCCTATTGCGTTTGGTCAGATTTTTGTAGGTCAGTTGTTGTTTTCACTTAAAATTGTGTCCATTTTAAACAAAATTGAGACCCTTTGAGTGATAACAGTCACACCGTGGTTCAGATTGAGGCAGGAATAAATCTTACACATAATAAAGGACTATTGTATCATTCTACTAAAGTATAAATACAATCCTAATGCATTTGGTCATATTTACGTAGGTCAGTTGTTGTTTTCACTTTAAATTTTGTCCATTTTAAACAAAAGAGAGACCCTTTGAGTGGTACTGGTGACATCGTGCCTCGGATTGAGGAAGGGATGACTCGTACATGTCAAAAAGGACCTTTGTATCATTCTCCTAAAGGATCAATATAATCTGAATGCGTTTGGTCAGATTTCGGTAGGTCAGTTGTTGTTTTCACTTAAAATTCTGTCCATTTTAAACAAAAGAGAGATCCTTTGAGTGGTACCGGCCACACCGTGCCTCAGATTGTGGCAGGGATGACTCTAACATGTCAAAAATGACCCTTGGATAGTTTTCCTAAAGGATCAATACAATCCAAATGTGTTTGGTCATATTTTTTTAGGTCAGTTGTTGTTTTCACATAAAATTCTGTCCATTTTAAACAAAAGAGAGACCCTTTGTGTGGTACCGGCCACATTGTGCCTCAGATTGAGGCGGGGATGAATCATACACATTAAAAAGGTCCCATGGATTGTTCTCCTAAAGGATCAATACAATCCAAATGTGTTTGGTCATATTTCCGTAGGTCAGTTGTTGTTTTCACTTAAAATTGTGTCCATTTTAAACAAAAGAGACACACTTTGAGTGGTACCGGCCACACCATGCCTCAGATTGAGGTGAGGCTAACTCGTACATGTCCCCAACGCACCGATGGATCATTATTTTAAATTATAAACACAATTTGAGTGCATTTCCTCATATTTCCATACATCAATTGTTGTTTTCACTTAAAAATCTGTCCATTTTAAACAAAAGAGAGACCCTTTGAGTGGTACCGGCCACACCATGCCTCGGATTGAGGTAGGGTTGAATTTTACACGTAACAAAGGACCCATGGACCATTCTCCTATATTTTAAACACAATACAAATGCGTTGGGTCAGATTTCCGTAGGTCAGTTGTTGTTTCCACCTAAAATTGTGTCCATTTTAAACAAAAGAGATACACTTTGAGTGGTATCGGTGACACCATGCCTAATATTGAGGCAAGGTTGACTTTTAAACATCCCCAAAATACCCATGGATCATTATACTAAAGGATAAATATAATCCTAATGTGTCTAGTCATATTTACATAGGTCAGTTGTTGTTTTCACTTAAAATTCTATCCATTTTGAACAAAAGAAAGACCCTTTGAGTGGTACCAGCCACACCATGCCTCGGATTGAGGCTGGGTTGACTCGTACACATCCAAATGGAACCATGGATCGTTCTCCTATAGGATCATCACAATATTAATGCGTTTGGTCGGATTTCCTTAGGTCAGCTACTATTTTCAATTAAAATTGTGTCCATTTTAAACAAAAGAGAGACACTTTGAGTGGTACCGACCACACCGTGCCTCGGATTGAGGTGGGGTTGACTCATAAACATCACCAATGCACCCATGGATCTTTCTCCTAAAATATCAATACAATACTAATGTGTTTGGTCTTATTTTCCTAGGTCAGTTGTTGTTTTCACTTAAAATTCTTTCCATTTTAAATAAAAGAGAGACCCTTTGAGTGGTACCGGCCACATCGTGCCTCATACTGAGGCCGGGTTGACTCATACACATCTAAAAGGACCCATTTATCATTATCATATAGTATCAACACAATCCGAATGCGTTTGGTTGGATTTTTGTAGGTCAGTTGTTGTTTTCACTTAAAATTGTGTCTGTTTTAAACAAAAGAGAGAACCTTTGAGTGATATCGGTCACACCATGCCTCATATTGAGGCGGGGATGACTCTTAAACATAAAAAATTACCCATTTATCATTATCCTAAAGGATCAATACAATATGAATGCATTTGGTCAGATTCCCATAGGTCAGTTGTTGTTTTCACTTTAAATTTTGTCCATTTTAAACAAAAGAGAGACCCTTTGAGTGGTACCGTCCACACTGTGACCCTAATTGTGGAAGGGATGACTCTTACAAATAAAAAAGGACCCTTTTATCATTCTTCTAAAGGATCAGTATAATCCGAATGCGTCTGGTCCGATTTCCGTAGGTCAGTTGTTGTTTTCACTTAAAATTCTATCCATTTTAAACAAAAGAGAGAACCTTTGAGTGGTACCGGCCACACTGTGCCTTGGATTGAGGTGTGGATGACTCATACATGTCAAAAAGTACCCTTGGATAGTTCTCCTAACGGATCAATACAACCTGAATGCATTTGGTCAGATTTCGGTAGGTCAGTTGTTGTTTTCACTTAAAATTCTGTCCATTTTAAACAAAAGAGAGACCCTTTGAGTTGTACCGGCCACACCATGCCTCTGATTGAGGTAGGGATGACTTTTAAACACCAAAAAGGAAGCGTGGATCATTCTCCTAAATTATGAATACAATCCTAATGCGTTTGGTTGGATTTCCGTAGGTCAGTTGTTGTTTTCATTTAACATTGTGTCCATTTTAAGCAAAACAGAGACACTTTGAGTGGTACCGGCCACACCGTGCCTCAGATTGAGGTGGTGTTTACTTTCACATGTCCCAAACACACCCATGGATTTTTCTCTTAAAGTATCAACACAATCCAAATGCGTTTGGTCAGATTTCCGCACGTCAGTTTTTGTTTTCACTTAAAAATCCGTCCATTTTAATCAAAAGAGAGACCCTTTGAGTGGTACCAGCCACACCATGCCTAGGATTGAGGTAGGGTTGACTCTTACACATAGAAAAAGACCCATGGATCGTTATCCTATAGTATAAACACAATCCGAATGCATTTGTTCAGATTTCCATAGGTCAGTTGTGGTGTTCACTTAAAATTGTGTCCATTTTAAACAAAAGAGAGACACTTTGAGTGGTACCGGCCACACTGTGCCTCAGATTGAGGTGTGGTTGACTCTTACATTTCCCCAAATCACCCTTGGATCGTTATACTAAAGGATAAATACAATTCTAATGTGTTTGGTCAGATTTCTGTAGGTCAATTGTTGTTTTCACTTAAAATTTTGTCCATTTTAAACAAAAGAGAGACCCTTTGAGTTGTACCGGCCACACCGTTCCTCAGATTGAGGCCAGATTTACTCGTACACGTCAAAAAGGACCCATGGATAATTTTACTATAGGATAAAAACATTCCTAATGAGTTTGGTCAGATTTCCATAGGTCAGTTGTTGTTTTCACTTAAAAGTGTGTCCATTTAAAAAAAAGAGACACTTTGAGTTGTACCGGCCACACCGTGCCTCGGATTGAGGCGGGGTTGACTCGTACACATTTTAAACACACCCGTGGATTGTTATACTAAAGGATCAATACAATCCTAAAGCGTTTGTTCATATTTCCATAGGTAAGTTGTTGTTTTCACATAAAAATATGTCCATTTTAAACAAAAGAGAGACCCATTGAGTGGTACCAGCCACACTGTGCCCCGGATTGAGGCCGATTTGACTTGTACACGTCACAAAGGACCCATGGATTGTTCTCCTATAGGATCAACACAATATGAATGCATTTGGTCAGATTTTCGTAGGTCAGTTGTTGTTTTCACATAAAATTGTGTGCATTTTAAACAAAAGAGAGACCCTTTGAGTGGTACCGGCCACACCATGCCTCGGATTGAGAAGGGGATGACTCGTACACATTTCCAATGCACCCATTGATCGTTATATTAAAGGATCAACACAATACAAATGTGTTTGGTTGGATTTCCGTACGTCAGTTGTTGTTTTCACTTAAAAAACTGTCAATTTTAAACAAAAGAGAGACCCTTTGAGTGGTACCGTCCACACTGTGCCTAGGATTGAGGCAAGGTTGACTTTTACATGTTAAAAAGGACCCATGGATCGTTATCCTATAGGATCAACATAATCTGAATGCGTTTGGTTATATTTTCGTAGGCCATTTGTTGTTTTCACCTGAAATTATGTCCATTTTAAACAAAAGAGAGACACTTTGAGTGGTACCTGCCACACCGTGCCTTAGATTGAGGCGGGGTTGACTCTTACACGTCCCCAAAGCACCCATGGATTTTTCTCTTAAAGGATCAACACAATAAAAATGAATTTGGTCAGATTTCCATAAGTCATTTGTTGTTTTCACTTAAAAATCACTTCATTTTAAACAAAAGAGAAACACTTTGAGTGGTTCGTCATTCTTGCATGTTGTTGGTGAATATCATCTATTAAAATGGGAAATTGACTCATTAGAGAGAGAATGTTTTATTTAATAACAATTATAATTTTCCTACGAACATTTACATACAACAATGTGTTATTTTTTGATCCCCTTAACCCCTCTCAAAAATGACTGCCAATTGTACACATCCCCAAGTCAGATCTTCATTCTATTTGTGTACAATCTGCCATCAGGTATGCGACCCACACGTTTCTGAACAAATCTATATCGTCTTGTGAGTATGAGGCTTTTCAGTTGTCAGAGTAGTACTTCAATATATAAAAATAAATAATTAATAAATAATTTAGACGAACTAGTAGTTGTTTTTGAAAATACCTCTTTAGGGATGATAGTTTCATGATGAAAAATGATCTCTTTCATAAATTTACAAACATAATAACCGAAATAATTTTTGTTTGTTTGTTTTGGACACTGCAAAAAAAAAATTATCATTAGGAAAATAAGTAACTTGTGTTTATATGTGTTTGGATAGTGAATTTTTATTATATATACCCTGATATTTATCCAGACGTAGTACTTGCTCACCTCTTTATGCTTAGCCCCTATCCTCATTCCTTTTTTAGACGATAATGATACACCGCCCTATCATAATAGAATCCTTAGTAAAAGATAATATAAATTATATTACTTGATTTTTAGACCTAAAACGTAGGATGTAGTGTCTTACATCTTCAAAAACTCCCTCATGTGTGGTCGGTTTGATGGATATCCTTGCTTTGAATCCAGAAAATAAATCTTTGGAGTATCCAAGTTCACCGTAATTAGCATCCAATGTTGCCTAAAACACAAAAAGTAATAAGTAATAAAAGAAGTGAAAATATAATGGATATGCTTTAATTGTAGAGTTTTACCCCTGCATGGTTGGTATTAAGAAGATTCTGTCATCTATAATCTTGCTTTCAAATGTTTTCAGCAAGCCATCCACTATTTCATTCTTTTTTGATGGCTCTAATTTCGTTAGATGTGATGATGTGGTATGAGGACTAACGAGTCCAAATTTTGGCTCATGGGAAAATTCCTTCAACTGTTTTTCATATATACGTCTGTCAATAATATAAAATGCATTTAGTCATAATTTTCACATTAGATCAGCTTTTAGAAAATAAATTCACAAAAACATACTTCATATATATTTACAACTGTGACGCCTAGCCAACCGTTTTCAAGGATCTCATTTACATTTTCAGCAGCAATGAATTATTTACTTTCCTCTCTGTATATATTCTATTCGAAAACCACTATATGACTACTACCACCTCTTAGCTTCGTATCCACATGAGTCTTAAATGCTAGTAAATGTGGATAGAGAATAGGTGGTGTTATTGTGCTTTCAGTAGCTCATTTGGATCAGTTGGTCGAACCTTTAGACGGTTTTGAGCCGACGGTTTTCACCCCTTCCCTTTCTCCATTTATAATTTCATTCATTGGTTCAGTCCCTTTTTTCAATAATTGTTAAAGGTTTAGCTTGAAAAAAAGGAAATAAATACCTATTTGGCCGCATGTACTCTTACATGTTGTGACGACCATGCAATGAATGTCCGAATAGCCTTTTTGACCGTATGAATATCATCGTCATCAAGTGGAATATATAGCTCTGCATTTGACTCATGAGCTACAGTAATCGTCACTTTCAGATGATCTTTTCGAAGTGGTCTATTATGCAGCGTGTCATTGGGATGTTGAACACTGTAGCCCTCTCTACAAGGTGATAGGTGGGTGTTGATAGATATAAATCAAATTCATTATCACCCTATAGGAGATCAGTACAGGAAAATTATAAGTGTTCATCTGATTCACATTTAATGGGGAAAATTATTAGAATATTGATTTCCATGGCTAAGAGAGCTATTTGAGGGGAATGGCTCACCTCAAAGCTGGTGGGGTTCGGGCAGGATCTTCATGCGCTGTTTGTTCCTAAGTTGTGTCTTCTCCTTGCTTCCCACCCATAAAAGATTCTAGCAACTCTCCCTTCCATTGCAATCGTTCTTCAAGGGCTGTTAGTTTTTCGCTCATTTGTTTCAATGTTTCATCTCTATCATCTATTTTCTTCTTCTTCTCAAAATATACTCGGGGTGTCACCCCAAACCCTGCACCTCTAGCACGACCATATTTTTCGGGCTGCTTCAAAGCTGTAGATAATAGGTATTCATCCACTACAAGAGTAGCTGATTCCTGTGACTATTGGATATAGGAAAATAACCAATTGTTTTTATGTAATAGCAATTTAAAACAAATCTTTTTATCTTCGTGTCATACTTACACAAATTTCCCACACTTTTTGTGTGTCCTCATCTACTAGCTTCCCTTCCTTATTCACACGTGCCTCCTTCCAAAGCACATGACATGGGATGGAAGTGTCTTTGGTTTTAGACTCATCAATCTACATATAAACATAGAAAGATAATTATGATGTTTTTTATTGGCACCTGACAATATTACTGTAAATTTAAAATACGTACCATTTTCTTTTCTAGTGAAGCGTACCCCATCCTTGCTTTACGATAGGGGTATGTTGGTTTTGATGCAAGTTTCTTATTTTCATTACAAAGTTGTTGTTTTATAAATGAAATATTGACAATCAAAGTGATGAATACACGTATCCTCAAACAATGTATTATCACCCATAATGTACCTGAAACTTCTCATCCCCACGGTGGCTAATAAATGCATCCCATGCTTCTTGGGATATCAGTTGGGTGTAGACAATGGGTGGGTGCGGGTTTATTTTACCTTAGTAATCTTTCAGGTGACATCTTGTTAAAATAGTGTGAAAACCTCGATGAATCATTCCTGCAATCCTTAGTACATAGTCCTTGTGTGAATAGTCTGCTATCAATTTACTCTACAAGATATTGAAAAGAGTAAGACATTGTTTCATTATTTTATTTTCTAATAAATTAAAGAAATAAATTCATAATGTTACCGTAATTTATTTCTAGATCACAGCCTTCAGCCCGGACACAACATGGTGCCATGAATCTTGGTTAATCGGCACGCGTTTCCAAGTGACAACTCCAATGTAACTACTAAATATAGCCTTGTTGGGATTCACATGTTGGCCCCGTGCATTCCATCTGACATCAAATTTGATGCCTTTTCTTTTCGCCTTAAGAACATTGTCTAACACCGTCAAACTACAATGCACCTGTGTTTTCGGCGATGTCGGTCCTTCATTCCTGCTCATTTCATCGATATCAACATCATTTATATGTTCATCTAAAATGGTAGCAACAACATGTACTGATTGTTGTTGGACCTCAACACTAGGAGCAGCATGAGCAGCAGCATCCGCAGTAGGAGCAGCAGCAGCCGCAGCAGGAGCAGCAGCAGGAGCAGCAGCAGCCGCAGTAGTAGCAGCTTGAGAGACTTGTTCAGCCTCAAGGTTAGGAGCACCAGAATGTGCAGGAGTAATTATCTGCAAAAGTGGTTGAATAGTTAATTTAGATTACATAAATTTAGTAATGATAAGATAATAAAATGAGATAACAAGATCTATATATTACAAAAAAAATATAACCTATTTATTGAACTCTCTTTATTTTTTTCAAAGGATGAAGGGATTTGACACCTCTATCGATTATCCAAATCCCTTCATTGTGGTCTCCTCTAACATACAAAACATAATCTACATTGGGACCGCTCTAAAATGATTGCGACGTACCACTGAAAGGATCGTCCTCAACTGAATTTTCATCAGAACCTTTAGTAGTTTTGGACAATAACAGAACAATCGACCACTTTCAGTTTGTGGGATCTGGAACATAAAAAACTTCTATCTCTTGTGATGCCGTTATAAACTATTTGTCTTTGTACCCTTCTTTACTAAAATCATCTTTCACAAATCCCCATTCATCCATTTTAACACCACTTTTATTATCAAACCATTTTCATTGAGAAATAATAAATTGGAATTTCGTATAATCCAACTCCCATATTAATTTGATAATGCCAAAGTATGACATATTTTCATAAATTGGATTTATGTCCTTACTACCAGAAACATGGATAGCTTCAGCCACTAGTGTAACTCCACTATTTTTCATGGTACTATCTTCATCTTGTTCATCTGTATAGAATGTATAACCATTAATTACATAACCACTTTAAGATAATACATACACACTTGGTCCATCAGCTAGCCATCGAAGTCATTCTGAAATTGAATTCGGATTTTCAGCCAACTGCTTAAAAATATGGTCCTGAAACCATCCTATAAACTGTTTATTATGTGTACTTCATAACCATTTTTCAGACCTTGATGGATTCAACTGCCTAAGAATTTCTTTGTGAGTTTCAATATATGGAGAAACCTCCCAACTTTTATGAAAAACATAAAGGTGGGCCTGCTCCTGATCTGTAATACTTATTGTCACAACATTGCTTCTAGAAATTCCCTCACCCTCAATGCATCCAGTGTGATGAGATTTTGGGAGACCAATTCTTTCCGCATCAGATAGGTATTCGGTAAAAAATTCAATGGCTTCCTTAACAATATATCGCTCCACTATACAACCCTCTGGACCACTTCGATTTTTGACATACCCTTTCAAAATCTTCCTATACCGTTCAACATGATACATCCATCTATAGTGAAAAGGACCACAAAGTCGAATCTCTCTCACCAAGTGAATCATGAAATGAACCATCATATCAATGAATTTTGGTGGGAAGAACATTTATAATTCACATAATATGATGATAATTTCTTTTTACATAGCTGGAAATTTCGCCAGGTCTAAAACGTTGCCACATATAGCTTTGAAAAATAAACAAAGTTTGGTTAACGTATGATGAACATTCTTGGGAAAAATGAAACGTAAATATATAAGAATTACATATTGCATCAAAACATGGAAGTCATGTGATTTCAAACCTTTTAACTTCAAATCATTCATTGACACAATGTTATTGATATTTGATGAATACCCCTATAGAACCTTTACATCATTGAAGAAGTTTCAAAAATGATATCTATCCTCCCTAGAAAGAGTATAAGAAGCTGGAGAAAGAAACATTCAATTTTCACCCTTCATGGGAGCCAACTCTTCTCGTATTCCCATGTCAACCATGTCCAACCTTAACTTAATTCCATCCTTTGTTTTTTCAGGGGCATTTAGAAACGTTCTGATAACACTATCACATACATTTTTTTCCACATGCATCACATCAAGAAAATGTCTGACGTACAAATAATTCTAGTATGGTAATTCAAAAAAATTAATCTCTTTTTCCAATAGATTTTTGTAATGTTTTTCGAAAATGGTTTACCAAAAATAGTGTTCACATATTTTAATTTCTCAAATAGCTGATCACCTATTAGTGGAGACGGTGATGCACGTTGTTCTAAACTTCCATTTAATGATGTCGTCCAAGATTGGTACTTATGTTGATGAGGTAGAAATCTACGATATCCTAGAAACACAGATTTCGATGAATGTTTCAACCTAATTGATTCTGTATCTTCTTCGCACATGGGACACCCTTGAGTTCCTTTAATGCTATAGCCTAAAAATTTTCCATAAGCAAGGAAATCATTTATTGTCCCATAAAACATCACTCTCAACATGACGTATTCACTTTTATAAGCATCATACAACATAACACCTGAATCCCACAATAACTTCAAATCCTTGATAAAAAAAAGCTAGATAAACATCAATATCGTTACCTCGTTGTTTTGGTCCTGATATAAGCATAGATAACATGATGAATTTCCACTTCATGCATAACTTGGGTGACAAGTTAAAATTTACCAACATAACAGGCTATGTACTATGAGTGCTGGTTTGAAAACGAAAAGGATTCACTCCATCTGTAGATAATGCAAGACGAAGGTTTCTCGACTCTTTTCCAAATTTAGGATACTCATGATCAATTTTCATCCATTGAGGAGAGTCGGCCAAATGATGTAATTTCCCATCTTTTTTTCTTTTATCTGCATGCCACGACAATTGTTTTGCAGTTTCTTCACTTCCATATAAATGCCTAAACCTTGGAATGATTGGAAAGTACCATACAACTTTCGTAGGCTTGGATTCATCTTTATTGTACCGAGAAGTACCACACTTTGGGCATTATGTAAATGATTTGTTCTCCTTGCGAAACAACATACAGTCTTTCGGGAAGGCATGAATTCTTTCAGAAATCATACCCATCGAGCGTAGAATTCATTTAGCTTCATATCTCCAGCTTGGGAGCTCATTATCTTCTGGGAGCATGTCATTCAAGAGAGCAAGTAGTTCTGTAAAATTGAAATCACTCCATCCATTGCCTTCTTTCAATTTATTCAACTTCAGTATAGCTGACAATGTTGTATACTTAGTTCAACCAACATACAATGGCATCTTTGCACAACTCTTTAACTTCTCAAACAATTTTGGGTAATCAAGGATTTCATCTTTAATTGTCTTTGTCATTTCCTTAATACGATATTCATCATCATGGAAATCTGTAATCACATCCTCCATACGGTCTTCTTAATTATCCATATTTGTATTCATATCTGATGATCCATAAAACACAGTTTTATGCCAGCCAGTAACTATATTCATGTTTTCTCCGTGTTTATTCCAACATTTATAACTTCGATCTGTTCCGTGAAATATAAAATGTTCTTCCAACTCCTCTGGAGTAAGTAGTCTATAATAACAACAACGTAAACAGAGACAAAGGATTTGAGAAGGATCATTTGTGTGATCCTTTGCAAACTTTATGAACTCTTTCACTTCGTTCTCGTACTCTATTGTCAAATGATTAGCATCCATCCAATCTTTATTCATCTTCATCCAATTTGAATCTCAAATATTAGTATTTATGGTTCAAGTACACAAAAAAAGACTTCAAAATACAGTAGAAGAGAACCACTTCCTTATAAAAATAGAGATTAATAGAGCCTAACCATTTCCAATAAAGATTTGGAAATCAACAGAACCAGGATAGACCCCCCATCAAAATCAACACAGTTTCCAAACAAAAAGGGGTTCGCAGGGATAATCACTTGTGTCATAGATGGTAAAACTCACATGGCATCATCCTCTATGTCTCATCCTCCTCTATCGGGTCAACCCTTCTATGGTCAAATAGTCCATCCTTTTATACCTCACCAACCTAAAATACATATGGATGAAACCCAGTATCCAACTCTATATGTAATGAAAGGATTCTCATAATCTCTAAAATATGGAATTTATTAAATATAATTACCTTTGATTCATTATAGTTTCCTCAAATCACCCCAGTCCAAACACAAGAATAATCAAGAATGATACATCTACCACTCCTAGGTATCTTCCCTACATTCAATATCATCATGCCTAAATACCCATATATCCACACATACACATTTCACAAACACATACAAACTATATCCACATCAGAACCAAAGTACCCATATGGATTTCAATCAGGTTACTTGACTCAAGTGGTGGTGTGTAAGAAATAATAAGAAAATATAACAAGTATATAGTCACACATAAATCTCAAACGGGTTTTAATAATCCAATAAACCCAAGGTATCATTCCATCTATCAGAATATTCTGAAGGATCCCATATGCGATAGTAGTCCCAGGTGGTGAAGGTTCCTGAGGAGGAAGGGGTGAACATGCACCTATCGGGGTTTGAGGTTAGGTCACTGAGGTTGAAGGTGTCCAGGATAGAAGGTATTTTGTTCACTCTATAGAGATTCCCTTTGAAGAGGGTCATAGATTCCAAAAACAAAAGTCATAAGGAAGGTGGTGTCACCATTGGACACCTTGGATGTGATGAATTGATTGCAATCTTGAACAATCTCAACAACATATTTATTATTCAAAAATACCCATTTGTGTCTATTGGAGGGGTCGGAGTATAGAAATCCATGCAACTTAATCTTCCAGGAGAATTATATGATTATTATAGGGTTTTTTGTGTTATTTGACAACAACAACAATGACATTATGCTTTTTGATTTCTATGGTGAGGAAGTCTGATTTAACATGGGAACTAAGACCATGATAATTACATATGAAGATAACAATGATTGGTAGGATAGGGCTCTGGAATTGGATCTAGAGCTAGTAGACTTATTGAAGTGGGAGGATGATCTCTCATTGAGGTCCCATGATTTTGAACATGTTCATAATCCCTTCTAGTTGGTAAGATTCATATGAGTGGGAGATGAGGATCCAAAGGGGAAGGGGGAGGATGGGTAATGAAACTTGGGGGTTGGTGAGGGAGTTCTCTCTTGATCCATAAGTATTTGGAGCTGGATGACAGGATCAGATCCAAGGGAGATAGAACAAACACTGCTAGGAAGGGGCCTGGCCACTTCAAAGAAGCAGTCAGTAACCTCAACGAGGGAGAAGGACAGAGATAGAGGTAGGGGTGGCAAGGCTAGAAAGCTTGGTGTTCTTGGAATCATGCCATACAAGTGCACTTCCAGACAAATTCACTTAGATAGCATGAAGGAAAGAATGGGGGAACCCCTCAAATAAAATAGGGTTCAAGCATTGGATGACCTAGAAATGCATCAAAACTGGGTGGTGTTGTCCTTAAAGAAAAAGGTTTTCCTTAATTTCTTAATTTACGGTGACATGGTGTTGGATCTAAGGGAATCAATGATACCTAGGAGCAATCTAGTGAAACTAGAATCCAAGTGGGAAGGACCTTAAATTTTTCATAAAATTAACTCTAATAGTGTAAACTCATTGATCTCCATTGATGATGAGCATATCAATCTTTCCACCAATACTAGGTTTATCAAGAGATATTTCACATGAATAAACCATAACTTTAGTCTGAGATATATGTATTTGAACTAAAAATCCAACATCCTAGTTATATATTGTTAAATTACATGGTAAAGTCCGCAGTGCATGATGTGAAACTATAGGCTTACCCTGTGTGATAAAAACGAGATGCCTCATATGATAAATATAGGATGATTTATGTTAGAACTATGTGTGTATTTATCCCAAACCACAATAGGATATTTAATGATGTGTTGATCCTTTATCTTTAGCTCGAGTAACAAATCAACCCCCTATGTTACAAGCATATGATGCCTCCTGTGAAAAATAAGAAACACCCTATGCATTAATAATATTATTCATCATGAGAAAATTATGTGATGATTCCAAAAAAAAACATATTGGTCTCCTCATTTTGTGAAATCCCCAATTGTATTGTTCCCACTATTGGGTTAAAAATATAAAATATATATATCTACCAATTACAATCTCACTCTTAGGGGGTGTAAATTCTAATAAAATTCCCATAGACTATTCATAGGTTTTGATTCCCATAGGTCCTGATAAGAGGAAGATACAATGGAAAGATCAGTAGACTGGTTTCATGTTCGAAATCCTCAAAACATGATGTTAAAATGTAGCCTTATCTAGTTTCATTTACATTATATGCCTCACATGATAAATATGATATGACATTTAGTCCAATCTATATGAATTTAAACTATGATGCTTGACATCCTAGTTTCTTGATGTGAAATTGTGTGAAATCTTGGTCAAATCTATTTGACCTTAGACTACAAAAACATCATCATAATCATAAGACATTCAAATGCATGTCCAAAATTCCTTTCCACATGATGTTAACATACATGGTTAATGTCCCTGTTTCATGATGCAAAACTATGTAATGCCTTTATCCCCCACTCGAGAGAGAACACCCTCTTGGTGTTGGTCTCCAACCACACTTATTTCTATAACTACATATGAATTTATTCCCAATCATAGGAGATATGCATGGATTCTTTAAAGTAATATCTCAAGACCAACCAGTCCATTGATCATTTTTAGGGTTGTTCCCCTTTGGGATCATGTCCAACACCTTCTAAATGATGCCCCTATTCAGTGCATTCCCCTGTTTCAAACATAGTGATGGAACATAGCAAAAATAGGATCTCCTAATACCTAGGCACACATATTGTAAGGGACATATTTGGAAGAATGGTTTTGGAACCAGTGTTTTCAACATGTTCAATGGTCATCCTCAATCCATCTACCTCTACTCTTCAATCTAGACCATCAAGGACATGATTTACTTCTCTACGTTCTTTACCCACACAAGTGTAACTATAACACCATTGGTATTACACTTTCATGACCCATACACATCGATGACATATATCAAATCCTTGGGATTAAATTACCATAGTTTCTAGAAGATTATGTGTAATAGGGGACCAAAAGAACTTTGCACACATGGTCTAGAAATGCAAAGATCGAGGGCGGCAGAGGTCCGGCAATGCGAATATCAGGGGAGGCGGAGGTCCGATAAAGTGAAGCTCGGGGGGAAGTGGAGGGGAGCCACAGGGTTTCAGTACCGCGAGAGCTTTAGGTCGTGATAAAAGGAGGACATTGTGCGACCGATTTTATAAAATATGGGACAATGGTTTTATCAGTTCTTTTTTAGCACTGATAAAGGTCCTCTTTATCAGTGCTAAAAAAGAGCTGATAAATCCTTCCTGTATGAGCCCTAACATTTTAGCGCTGATACAAGCCTTCTTTATCATCAATTTTTCTAGCACTGATAAAGGGTCTCTTTATGAGCACTTTTTCAGCACTGATAAAGGTTACCCTGTATCAGCACTAAAATTTTAGCGCTGATACATGGTTTCTATATCAGCGGTTTTTTCTTTTCACTGATATAAGGTGGTGCTTCCCTTGCCCGTTTTTATAGTATTGTGAAGATTCTACTCCAAAGATAAGGTACTCATTATCATCATCGAAATTATAACCTCCTTCTTCTTACAATAAATTTTCGCATCATGGTCTGAAATCCAATCCATACCAAGGATTATATCAAATTCAATCATGGGTATGACAATGAGATCAATAGATAATGAACATTTATATTCCCTAATGGGAACTGAGTCACAAAACTTTATTGCAATGATACTTACCTTAGGAGTTTTGACTGACAACTCCCTTGTTAAATCAAATTGGAAATATCTAATTTTCTTAGCAAACTGGGAAGATATGAAACAATACGATGATCCAAAATCAAATAAACCATTGGCTAAGTTTGATGAAATGATCAAAGTACCTACCACCACATCATTTGGAATTGCAACCTCTGCATTTGGGATTGCATAAGCTTGTCCCTGATCCCTTGTCCTTTTCTATTGCATATTTCCTTGATGCTTTGGATAATCATTAGCATAGTGTCCCATCTCCCGACAATTATAGAATTGAACATCATTGGATTCCTTCTCCCCCTTGCAATCACCAGCAAGATGGCCTTTCTGACCACATTTGTAGCATACGTCTTTTCCTTTTAAGCACGCACCAGGGTGTTTCCTTCCACAATTGTCACATGGTGGAAATTCAACTCTTCCCTTCTTCTCCATTTCCTTATTTCCTTTCCTAGGGTTTTCAGAAACCCTCTTCTTTTCTTTCTTTCCTTTAAAGTCATAATACCTAGAGAATTATTTTTCTATCTTGATATCACATGAAACTATATCCTCATATGATGAAAAACATTGGGATACTAGAGCCCGCCGGAGGAATGGCTTGAGGCCATCAAAGAATCCATCAATTTTTCTCCTTGGATTTCATATGTAATCCACAGCATGACATGCTAAACTTACGAAGTTAGCTTCATACTTTGCAACATTATCATCTTCCTTCTGCCTTAGATTCAATAATTTCTTCTCCATATCCGCTCTTTGTCACAAGGAAATTATTTCTCTAGGAATATTTCCTTAAAGTCCCTCCATTCCATCTCCTCTACTTCTTCCTCTTAATTTGTGTTTTAGATTAATGACCACCACTTATCTGCATCTCCCGATAGACGATAGACTGCCATGAATACCTTCTCTCTTTCATTACATCCTAAGGCGAGATATATCTTCTCAAGGGAATATATCAACTGCTCTGCTACAAAAGGGTTTGTAGTCCCGTTGAATGATGGAGGTCGTTGTCACATAAAGCGATCTAACATAGCTCCTCCACGTGGTGGATCCGGATGCTTCATACGGGTAAGGTTATTATTCATAAGCTGAGTAAGTTGTCCTAGTATATTTATGAGTTGCTCAGCACCAGTCACAGCACCAGACCCAACAACATTATCTTTCATTGGAGGGAAATACCTATAGGGGACACGTGCATTTTTGCGGTTTCCATTCCTTCCACTATGCGCCATTTCTAAATAATGGCATACAATAGATTAGAGTAGGAATCATAATTTATAATCTCAATGTAGAAAAATACTAAGCATAAATTGAAAATATACACATAGTTAATCTCTTATTAATAAACATGGTATCTTTGAGGAAAAATTTACATTTAAATCCTTCATAATGGATTGTATATAAAATGTGAATTATCCTAATAATATCCCCCGAGAGTGTCATAACCAAGAGTGTAGCAAGGCCCATTGTCGTGCACCAGTTCCCGTTCGAGTCTAGCTCAAATTGGTGTTTTCGGGTTTTACCCCTAGATACATCTGGGCCAGAGCCGCCTCTACCTGCTCGTATCCAGACAAGGATGTATAGCTTGAAAGATACACATAGTCTATTCCTTATCAAAATAATAGGATGTTCATGTACATTTATCCTCAAAGACTCACTTATGGAATCTTCCCTAATCTATGCTTCCTAAATCTAGTTTTCAAGTTTTCTACTAAAATTCATCTGATACTAACTGTAAGGACCTGACCCCAGTTTCCTGGAGCCGGTGCCTTATTTTATTAAATTGGAATACAAACAAGGAATAAGCATCCCAAAGGACAGAGTAGTTTAGTATTATTGGAAACAAGATACATAAATAAGTTTAACATTACAACATGAATGAAAAAACAACACTAATTTATTCCACTAGAAACATCATGTCTCCTCGATTGTGCTTGCAAGTCATTCATAAATTACTTCTTCTTGTCCTGAGAAAATGAAACATAAGAAAGGGTGAGCTCAAATGCTCAGTAAGAGTAAGCATTACAGTGGAAGATAATATAAACATTAGACATGGTGAATAATAGAAAACACATTCCTTTAATAATAAACCTGAACACAATATGGCAGGAGAATGCGCTGAGCAAATAATTCCATAAAAAAACATAATCATGGGTATTATACTAATCAAATAACCACAGGAAATATCAATAGCTAATCTCATAATAATGGAATGCATAATGATATAAATTCTGAAACATTTTTTCAAGGCCTCGGCCAAGACGTCTAATGATTAAGGCCTCGTCCAAAATCCATATATCACATTGGGAATGGCCTCGTCCAATTCTACGTCTATTTGTCTCATGAGACTCACTGATGCATCGAGGGGATATAGCGGGGCCCACCCATCACATAATAAGTCCAATTCATTCCTCATATAAGTGGGGATCAACATAAAAAATATATACATTCATATTGAAACTATCATATAAAATGTAACTAACTTTCCCCAATCATCAAACATAAAACACTAACCATTCTGAGTAATATGGTAAATGGTTTTAGGATAGATCATCCACAATAGAGTTACTCATAAACTATTAAATAAAATATGTTAGATGACTTCATAAATTACTAAACCCAATAATACCATGTAATCAACAAGATTGTTGAATTAGACGAAAAGATTATTATAAAATCATTAAGCAATTCTTGAGATAAATACTCTTTTATTTCAAAAAGAAGAGTTCTTTTGGAAATATATTTGTATAAAACCAGAAGTGAATTAAAATATTATTTTAATAATAAAATGAGTGATTTTATAAAGATAATCATTTCCAATAACATATTATAGAGTGCCCTTGAATATACGTAAGAATTGAGAAATTCACATGAATCAGACTTGTATTTTGGAAACAATTTTGAAAGTTCCTTATAAAAAGTGTAATTATCCATAAAATAAGGAAGGGTTTTGGTTTAAAAACATATATATTATAATCACACATAATATATGAGGATTACATAATAATAAACAGAAATTTCATTGAGGTAATTAGACAATGAAAGTATCCCGGATGAAGATGGAAGTTCGGAGTTGAAAAACCCTTACCACTTTGTAATCAAATGATTTGTATGCCCCAAAAATTAATAATATAAGAATTATAGATTTAATACCATGAAGATAAATATATTCATGATATGTAACATCAATGGTCATTATACATCCACCATACAAAAGTATTACTAGTGAATATGGAAAATCTCACGAAAATGGAAGTGAGATGAAGAAACCCTTACCTTAACTCCAAACATGTTCTGCTCTTGAACTTAAGCTCCTGGAATATGAAATTATACTTATTAATAAATTATTTAAGAACCTATTATACATGTATTTAGTTTATTATAATTCTTTTTAGTTCATTTATGTATTTATTGAATAGTTATTTTATTGAATCTCATCGTTCTAGAGTGTTAATTTTCTTTATTTTCATATTTGGTTCACTTGTTTTTATGTATGTGAAATAGATGTAAATCTCAAGAATTGAAATTATATATTATTTATGAACATAAATGGATTATATTGGTCATTTATATAACTTGGTTACATGTAAATAGGTTTAATTATTATATAGAAAATTAATGATAATTGTTTCGGTTAGTTTGTGGGTTTTAATTACAAAGAACTCATTTCTCTTTATAACTTAATACCAATTGTAAAAAGGGATTACAGAATCTTACATAGGTTATATTACATACATAATAATATGGTTCAACCATAACAAGAATGTTTTCATGACCATAATTGATAATGATAATATAAATTGAATGCCCATCATCCTTGAATGTGGAAAATTGACCCATCTCTGATGGTGTTCTTGCTACTAGTATAAAAAGGGGGTAAAAGGGGGAGATGATGATAAATTATTCCACTATCATGAAAACATTACAGTACATATAAGGTATTGGATTCATCACAAAATTTGGATAATTATAGTTAATAGAAAAATAAAAACAAATGAACTTGAAAGGAAAGACAACGAATTGAAAAGAGGAAATTACCTCTTAAACAAAAATTCCTTGAGAACCTCCTTAAGGGAGAGGTTTTGGTCTTTTTATTAGACCAAGGCTTGATGGAAGTAGGAGAGGAGGTTGGGAGGGTATTTGGACAGAATTTGGTGAAGGCACAAGGATTGAGAGGAGTGAATGGAAGAGGGAGTGAGAGGGGGGTTTATAGTGGAGGAGAGAGGGGATTTCTTAATATAAAATTCATTAATTTATTATATCTCCTCAAGAAAAGGAATAGTGATTATTCCATGACCAAGAATAGTAATTTTATCATGTGAGTCCAAAACAAGTGGGATTAAATCTCTTTTGATGTAATTAATAGTTCATTTAACTGATAATTTTCATATACGGTATTTTACCGTATTTCACTATTCATCAAAAATTCAAGTATTTAAGAAAAATACCCAAAATTTACCCCAACCATTTTTTGATGTGTATAATCCACAAATGAAGTCCATTTTTCAAAAAAAAAATCGAAATTTTATTAATTTAATTTAATATTCAATTCTTATATGTGGATGATAATAATTTCTCAATTTCATCTAACAATACATCACCTATTTTAAACCTTTAAAGATCCTAAATGCGAACCTTAGGTCCCTATCAGAAACAATCAAATAGGGAACCCCATGAAGTCTCAAAATCAATTAAATATTTAAGTCTCAGTTTTGTTCCACTTTCATCGTCTCCTTGATATGTAAGAAATGAGACAATTTCATAATTCGATCAAAGATCACCCAAATCAAATCATCCCCACTACTATTATATGGTAAAACAATGATCAAACCCCTGTAAATATCATCCCAATTCCATAATGAAATAGTAAATGGTTGAAACAATCCAGTAGGTCTTGATTATTCTTCCTAAATTTTATGACAAGTGAGACCCCGTGAAACAAAACTTGAAATCACCCACCACATCCCTAGCCACCAATACTAACACCTCAAGTCATGATACATATTGGTATCCCAAGGGTGTATGGACTAACATGACCAGTGTAAACTCTCTATCAACTCATGACTCGTAGAAAATGGAACAAACAACCTATTAAATAAGAACAAAGATCCATTGTGATATCAAAACCGCTTACTCAAGGTCTCTCCACCATAAAGGCATTTACTAAAGTTTTGGAACTCGATTCCTATCACCTGTTCCAGAAGAACTCACTCATCAAAAGATGAGTAAACTTTAATCGAATCCAAGAACACCATTCCCCCAACCTCATCCACTCCTTTTCTTATCTTAGAAAATTAACTCATCAGATACCACTCCTCAATTGTTTCCATTATGGATTATGTCGGTAATTTCATAATCAATGCATTGACAACCACATTCCCTTTACCAAGAGTTTATATAATGTCAAAATCAAAAGTATGATGATACTATTACCATAATATATATCTCAAGTTTAGATCCTTGAAAGTAAAATTATATTTTAGGCTCTTATGAATAAAATACGCCATCAACCACTCCCAAAAGCGATAGTGATTCCATGTTTTGAGTGAATGTATAACCGTTTCCAACTCAAGAGCATGATTAGTGTAGTTATTATCATGAGGGAATAACTGGTGCGAGCCATAAGCCACCACTTATTTCATCTACATCAAGACACATCTCGAACCCACATTTGAAGAATCTTAGAAAACATCATAACCTGAACCTAGTTTCGGAAGAATCAAATCTGGTGCTAAATTCAACCTCACCTTCAACACCTCAAAAGATCACTAAAAGTTTTCATTTCATTAAATATTTACACCCTTATGGGTTAAATATGTCATCAAATATGTGATCTTAGAGAAATATTGATAGAAAAATCTATATCAACCAACTAAACTCAAGAAATTTTGGATCTTAAACACATTTATGGGATGTTTCCAAGACATAACAACCTGTATTTTCTCATGATCCACTGCGAAACCCCTCTCAGATATCATATTCCCAAAAAATTCACTTTTCATATCCATAACTCACATTTTGAAAGCTTACCAAATAGAAGATGCTCATTCATGGTTTGAATAATTCTATCTAAATGGTCCATATACTCCACCTATGTATTAGAGTACACGAAAGTATCATCCCCAAACACAAAAAAAAAGAGTATAAGAACTGAGGAATGATTCAATTCATAAAATCCATCAATACCATAGGATAATTAGTGAGACCAAATGGAGTTACGAAAAACTAAAAATTTCCATACCATCTCCTAAACACTATCTTAAGAATATCCTCTTTTTAGAATATCTACTGGTGGGAATCTGACCAAAGTTCAATATTTGAAAACCAACAAGCATCTCTAAGCTGGTAAAAAATATCATCAATCCTAGGAAAATGATATCTGTTCTTAACAATCAACCTATTTATCTTTAGATAATCCATGAAAAGTATGAAACTGCCATATGAATTTTTATAAAAGAGAAAAGGTGAAGGACACAGTGACATTCTAGGATGAATAAATCTATTATCCTCTAGATTCTTATGACAGAATTTATTTTTCATTAACATAGTAGGTACCATTCGATAAGATGGAATAAAAATGGGTATCATACTGAGGATCATGTAAATAGAAAAATTATCCTCTCTATATGGTGGTAAACTAGAAAAATCATCTAGAAAGACCAAATGATACTCACACACCATAGAATAATGTGTAATACCCAAAAAATTGTCAATAATATCAAGAAAAATATTTGAAAATTTTCATGAGATTACTCCAGCATAAGGATCAATAAGCCTCTCCCTTTCATATCTAGAGTCCCAATCACCCTAAAAAACATGAGTGACCCAATCAAAAGATAAAAAATGAACCCAATGATGATAACAGTCTATCTGGTACATAATAGTAATCATCGAATCCATTCCATGTTTTAGGTAGAAGATGACAATATTGAGAACCACAAAGTCCGACACCACCTCGAAGTCATCTATCCTCACGTGACAGACGAGACACTTGAAACCTTGTTCAAACCTCTTTCATAAAGGAGTGTAAATATACAATAAGAATGGTTTATTTTTTTAATGTAATCCCAACATGTTAACTGAATTTTATGATATAAATGAATGGGTAGAATCTATATCAAAAAAATCTAGAACCATGGAAGATGAAATAAACAATGTACCTCTAATCGTAGAGAGACCTACTGCAGATTCCTCTGATGCAAACTCAGTTTCATAAAGGAATATGATCTTATCCACATGAACCCCCCATGGACTAAGGGTAAGATTCACCACCCTTGGAAGTATTCATATGAAAGTGTGAACCCATGGTCAGAGTGGATCCAACCTTACTGCCCTGGGATATCCTTTCAAAAAAACACTTCATATGGCCCTATAATCTTCAATGATGGAAAGCATTAGGTTCCTCCATAAATTTTTTCTTGGAATAAACACACCATCCACATTGATATAATAAAAACAACTATTTTCCTGATCAATCCTCCACAGCTATTCCCGAAGAGAATTGACCTCCATTGTGCTTCTTTTTCCGGATAGAAGAGACACACTGACATTCTACTACATCAACTAAAGCTCCACCAAAACCTTTCGTCCCATATATTTTTTCACCTTAGAAAATTTTTCATTATTGACTACCTCTTCTAAGGTTTAAAGACACATGAGAATCAACATTGGAACTATATCTAGCTTCAACCCCATCTCAATCTTTCAATCTGGTAGGTACTTATTGGTAACTAGCTTCAGTACTAGATGAACCAACTTAAGAAAACCCATAGAATACTCCAAAATGATATGATCCCCTTTCTCTAAGTTTAGAAACTCCTAGGTCTTCACTGAACAAAACAACTTAAGGAAAAACTATTGATTGAGTATTTTATTTAAATTTTTCTAGGTAAGGTCCTTAGGAAACTTAATTTGTACAATGGAGTCCAACTGTATCTTTCATGGTCCTTAGAGCATGTATATGGAGAAAACCACCTTAGATTCCTTATGACTCTTCAATAAGTAAATGATAATATCAATACTCTCAAGACATTACTCATATTCCTGGGGTCCCTTATCACTACAGAAGATGGGTGGATGTTTCATAGTGAATTTAGAGCCATGAAACACCACACGTCCCAGGTTTCCAACACCAACATGACCCAAAGGCAGAATTGTATGGCTTAAAACCTAAACCAAAGAAGGTCCCACTAGAGGATTCAACTAAGGATCCCTTCTCACAACTTCATATCTTGGATTTGAAAGATATCTTCTTAGAGGTATTGTTTGTTAAGAACAAGACAATAAATAATCAAATTTAGATCACATTCTAAAATCTTAAGACCAACATTAAGAATTCATGTATATTATTCAAAATATAAAGAACTTAAATAAATCATGAATTCAATGAGTGATAAAACTTTTTTAAAAGGAATAGGTCCATTTCAATAACCTCCCCATTAAATTCATTCAAATGACCTAATACATATGTCTCAAACCTGGTAAAAATTTTCCAACCACCCATGGTAACTAGAGTTCATATGTAGAAGTGAGTTGTCTAGGCACCCTCTCACACTTATTACCTAAATTCCAAGGGTCCTAACTTTTTTATATGTAAGAAAAAGAACCAAACTTAGTCATTTTTTATAAACATTAGGCTGAGAATCCCACTAATACCATTCTATAATGAACCAACTCAAGTTAACTAGACAAGCCACCCGAGTTGACCCATCATGATAATGAGGTGCAACAATAAAATAGAAACAAGTTTTGTATAAACCAAAACAAGGCATAAAACCAGAGTACAACGAAGAAGAAAGATAGATACAAAAAACTGTAAAATCCAATACAAACCAGCCAAATCATAATGTATTCCATGTTAAGACCAACAAGTCTCAATGTGACCAATTGTCACATCCAAACCATACCGCTATGAAGGCAATAATAATAAGATAATCCTACATGAAAAAAAGATACCCTTCCTTTTACTTGGATCCTTAAATATAACATCTAAAAATTATAAAAGGTAAAAGTATGGTGTGAACACAATGTATAGTAGGATACCACCATAGAGTCTGCATGAGGTTTAATAATAAAAATAAAATAGTTCTAGATTTTAAAACAAATAAATTTTTATAAATCATTTTTATAAATCCAAACCCAATTTTAAATAATTTTCATTTGGTTTTTCATAAAATATCTTCATACTCACAAAGCTAGGATTATGAAAAGTATAAGTCGAAAAAATGAAATTATATCCACACACCATAAGGTAAGTAAGTAAATGAAGATCCATGTCATGATCCATCATGAGAAACCATGTGATACAACATCATGAGAAAAACATGTGAGCAATAATTAATGAAATAATCCATCATCCGATAAATAAATCATAAATTAACAAGCACTCTATATTGGGCCCTAGCCTTTGGGAATTCATACTATACATAAAAGGTCATAAACCAGTCCTGTGTTGGTACCAACCAATATCGATTCCTTCCATAGTCCATCAATATCCCCAAAGTACCCCATAGAGGTTACACACATACTAGGGTCCCCTATGTCCCTTTCCCGACACACCTAAGGTTCCCAATGTTCCATGTTTCTAAAATACAATTTTAATAACAATGATGAAAATTTATGAAACATTTTAAAAGACAATACAATACTCTTTGATGTTTTAAAATCAATTTTCAAACCAAACCCACCATTAAATAATTTAATCAATCACTTGGTTTGAAAACCCCATTTTTGAAGAAAACCCCTTAAAATTTTTATCTTTACAAGAAATACTATGAAAAAAATTTAATTCTTTGAAAAACGCAAATTAATTTTACAATAACGATAAGTAATTAATATAATTGACCTATTTTATATAAAGAACTACATAAAAATTAAGGTAGAATAAATCACCATAAAAAAAGGTGACTAGGGAAGAGTATATTTGGTTCTTGTGATCCTAGATCCATAAGAAATAATGTAAATCCCCCATTAAATCCATTAGATCCGTAAATAACAACCCAATTCCAACAAGATGTGAAGAGAAGAGATCTAGAATTTATTTATAAAGAAGAGAGGAAACTAGATCAAAACCACAACATACCATGATGTTATCCACTAAGAATAAAGGAAAACTACCTAGAATCTATGGGGAGATACATTCAAAGAATTAGTAAAGGGTTAGGATGAGTGAAAATAATATTAGGGGTGATTAGGCTTTAAAATGACCAAAGAAAAAAATGGTAAAATCTCACATTTTAACAGTTCGGAAGGGGGCCACATGGTTTCCTAAGGAAATCAGTACGATTAGACTAATAGTGAAGCTTAACCATGGGTCCCTACTATATGATATATTGGTAGGGGTTGCATAGTGTGCACTAAGTCTTCAATGGGGGCCACACGGTTTGGGAAAACCATACTCAAACAAGGTGGCACTATTTGATAACCACCAGACACCCTAGATAGTTCACTGGACATGTCTCATGGTCTGACTTACTATACTCAAACTACGAAAAACACTAATGGAACCTCATAAAGTCATAACAAACAGTTATTTCATGGTTAAACTAAACATGTGCCTTTCCAGTTTCCCTCAAAATCGTATTTAACATATGATCCCTTGAATATTTGCAGAACCCCAAAGAGAAAAAACAGGGATAAAAAAAGGTGTACTTGTGACTTGAATGGTGTTATAATGACCAAATCATGTGAGATTTTAGATAGTTCATTTAGTCATAGGATATAATCTATTATTTTGTTTGGAAGTCTTGGTTGTGATGTTTTTTATTCTTTTGGTAATTCGAATGAGCCATTTTATTATATTTTCACTATTTTGTTCTACTCTAATGTGAGGATATATTCTACCTAAAAACACACCACAACCCCTTATTGCTAGTCAAAATCTCCTAGCATACTTGGAGACACACTTGAGGTCATGTAGAACTCTGAATTGGTTACTATAGTGTGAGTCGGCTTAGGATGATACAACTAGGTAGGTCAATCCAATCACTTATATGAATTGACTAATTTATTTTGTGATATTTATTTAATATGGTTTATTGAGGATTAAAATTTATTAATTATATGAAATTTAAAAAATAAAGAAATTATAGATTTTCTATTTTGATATTCTTCAAAATACCTTAGTACTGAAGCTTGTTTTTGGAGAAATGGGGAGTTTCTATCAAATTTATAGGAAAATGGGAATATTCCTTTGGATTTTGAGAAAATGAGGATTTTCATTGAATCTGAAGGACATATATGTTCATGGATTTGGGATTTTTTTTTTCAGGATATGGGTTTTGGTGGAGACAACATAGTTTTGTAATATTATCGAGAATTTTATTTTGATGAAATATTTTGGTAAATTTTCATTCAATTTAAAGAATTTATTGGTTTTTAAAATTTTATGATATATTAATTATTTTTTATTTAAAATTAATTTTTATTTTATCGTGGTTTATTGGTATTTTATAATGAAATTACTAGTGCATGGGACTGTATTGTATTCATGGAAAAAATATAACGAGTTTATAATTTCCCCATATATGTGAAATTTGATGGATATTTATACATGATTGGATATGATGTAGGTATAAGGAAGACATAATTTTTCATTAGTGGTAACCCATAGTTCCATGTTGGATTTATAGTTAGAGAGATCATTTTTCTAGTGATTTCAAATTTATTACTTTGTTTCATTATGTTTATTGGTTTTTGATGTTTTTTATAAGAAAATTTTGTTTTATAAATTTAAAATTGTTTATTTGGTTTTTAAATCAATGAATATTTACATGGTCATGAAATTTTTTAGAGTTATTATCAAGGTAAAATAATTCCTTATAGTGAATTTTGTGTTTAATTAATTTTAAAGGATTTTTATAAAATTGATTGTTATATTTCATGGAGTTCTAATGTCTACCATCCTGGATAAAGATACTCTGTTTACATCAAGATTATAGCAGGAACTATAGAAATCATTAGGAACACAACTAAATATGATCACAATGCATCATCCTCACATAAATAGGAATACAAAATCATATTATTCACTTTTTTGGTGGATATTCTCTAAGTATGTGTTCTTGATTTCATATGATATTGGGAGGATTCTATTTTGTTAGTGTATTTCTTATATTATGAAATTTACCAGTTATCATTTTCTATGAAACCATTTAATTCATTTTCTAGTTATCCAGATCAGAAACCATTTAATTATGCTGAGATAGGTTATAAGTCTGTCATTGGATCTAGTTTGTTATAATATATGATAGTGAAATTCAATTTTTTCCAAAAACATATGATTTCAACTCAGATTTTGTAGAATTATTACACCAATCATGATTGATAACCTTTGAGTTTTTATGTTTGATATTTGGTGTTCATTAAAGTAATTCCAATATTGAGTCATAAGTGTATTAGGAAACATGGAAATTTTGTTACATTGTTTATGGGTTAATTTTAAATAATTTAATGGACTGGTAATGTGGTTTATATATTGATTTTGTTACAACATTATGTAGTGGTTCATAACATTTTCCTCATTTCTTAATTAAATAAGTATCTACTGGACACTAGAAATGTATTTAGGTGGTAGGAAGTTGTATTTAAACTTGATTCTTATCATGTAGAGAGGCTAATTCAAATTATGGATTTTAGAGAGAAGATCAATTGGGGAATGACTATTCCATTAGAATGGGTTTTGTGGTAGTACAGAACAATTTAAGAGGTGACATGTGAGAGAGAGTCAAAGAAATGATAATAATTTCTGGATTTATTTTAATAAAGTAGATCTCAATAAATTTTAGATGATGAAAAGTATCATTATGGGAAGAATTTTGATGCCTCAGATTTTATAGTTATGTTTTCACCATGGTTTGGAGGTTTTTGTATGAAAATTTTGGATTTTTGGATGATTTTTATGGGAATCATGGTCAGTTTCATGGTTAGATTAACTATTAATATAGATCATGAATAAGAAAAAACATATCCAGTATCTCTACATGGTAAACCAAATTATGTGAGCTAACCCATAGATAATTTTTCTACCAAGAAATGGGAGCATGGTTAGGAACACAATTAGCCTAACCATGTGAGGTAACCATTTTTATTAAGAATTACTACAAAAAAATTATGTTTTAATACCCATTTTTACTCTCCTAATCCCTATTATAACTATACTCAAACCTTTGTTGATTTTATGGTATCTTAGGGGAAAATGTTTGGCTTCTCTAGTAGTTAACAATGAATTTATTTCATGGATTTATCAAATCAAAATGATATAGAATGTTAGTCTTTGACTAATTCTTTAATTCTTAGATCTCTTACTATCATTCACTTGTAATATTTTACAATTCTTAAGTCCGAATAGGTTGGTGATAGATTTTTGAAAGCTTGGATATGTATTGTGGAATTTTCCTCATCATTTTTAGGTATTTAGTATTCATTATATAATTGCTATTTAGGGATTTATTAATTCAAAAAAAATTAAGAGAAATATTACTAGGTAGTTTCCTCTTATCTCTTATACGAATTAGATAATTTATTTGTGTTGTTGATTGATCATGGTTTATCATGGAATAAATTTTTTTAAAGTATGTAAAATCTTATAAATATGGAAATCATAGATTTTTATTTATATTTTGATAAATTATTATTTCTATGAAATAGGATGATCCGTTTTCATATATTTAGGGGGAAACTATTTTTTCAATATGTGGGGTTTTTTAGAAAAAACATAGTTTTAATGATATATTTTTTTAATTGTGCATTTTTTTCAATAAATTATTTGTTTTTCCTAATGTTTGGATAAACTAATTTATCATATTTTAAACCATTTTCGTATTTTTATGGTTTATTGGAATTGAATAATGAAATTACTGTTGTATAGACATAAATTGAAGTCTTAAAGAAAACATATTATGTTTATACTCCCCCCACATGCACACTTTTATTGACTTATAGATATGAAGGTGTATTATATAGGTAAATGGAAGATATCATTATCTATCAATAGATAACTATAGTTCCACAGTTTAATTATGGTGATAGAGATCATTTTTATTGTGACCTCATCACGTGTCACTTTGTTTTATTCATTTTATTTGTTTTGTGTTGTTTTCATAAAATAGGTTTATTTCCACTCTTTGAAATTATTCACTTGGTTTTTAATTCAAATATGTTTTATAAGGGACTCGATTGTTTTTGGTAGTATACTTGAGAGAAAATATTTCCCCATAGTTTCTTTAATCCATCACCAATTTTCGAAGTCCTTTTATGATCAGGGGATCTGATTGAGGTCTTCCATTGATTATCAAAAGTTTAACAATATAACCATCAATAATAAATTTCATTTGACTCACATCATTTATTTATTTGATCAATTAATCATATAAATGTTATTTTAGAAAATTGATTTATGATTAGGATATCACCAGTCAAGAATAAAGAGATAAGCTGTTCCAAGGATAATTTTTTGGATTGAAAATGGGTATTATGAATTTTTATTATTGTTTCTTGGATTTACTAATATTAAGTACTATTCATATTTTTGATGAATCATATTTTCCATTAAAATATTAGATATTGTTTATATGGTATTTGTATAAAATATTTCAGTTTACTTATGATCGAAGGTAAACAATGAAAAACATCCAAATGTTTTCTTAGGATCTTTATATAAATATAATTTTTACAGTAAATTATCTAACTATCACTTATGTATTTATAAATTGAAATTATAGAGTCATATTTGTTTCTAAGAAAGGGATTTCCATTATCCTAAAGAATGTTAAAGTGGACATGTAATGGTAAAATATGAAAAATGATTTTAATATTTAATTTTATATTTTATTGAATATATATTATTGGTTATTTATTCAAATTTTTTTAAAATTATGGTTTTCTATAATATTTTTTACAAGGAAAGGCATAAATTTTAAATGGAATGGATATTTTTTGGAGGATTTTATTGAATTAAGAGTAATAATTATGTGAAATATAGTATTAATGGTATTTATTTTGTACGTTGTGATGCATCTAGAGTAGGTTTGGAGTGTGTGATTATAAAAGGGGATAATGTGGTGGCTTATGAGTTAAATAAATTAATAAATCAAAAAAAGAATAAGTATCCAACACATTATTTTGAATGTGGTCTAGTTGTAAATGATTTAGAAAAAAAAATTCATCACCTATTTGGTAATTTTTTATATTTATTTGAATCATAAAATTTGAAAATATATAATTCATTAGAATATTTTTACTTAAGGCAAAAAATATGGGTTTAATAACTGCTGACTTTTGACATTGATATTTTATATACACTAGGAAAATAGAATGTTTTAACCAATTATTTGAGTTGAAAATAATAGATTAAAATTTTAAAATATATATAATATCAATGGATGTGGATGAGAATATTTTTATAGTTTTATTTGTAGGTATAATATTTAGAATAGATAAACATCACTTATATTCATTTCAACCAGGTAATGTAGGGTGGAATATTTTATTCAAAATGCATGGGTATATGTGGAACTTTGAATACTAGAGGGAAATTTTCTAGATAGTATTTAGAAAATTAATTTAATATCTATTTCAAAAATAGAGTAGTGGTTCCAAATGATTTAAGAGAAAATATTATGAAATCATTTCATCATTCTAGTTGGTATTTCATCCTGGTGTAACTAAGATATACCAAAATATTAAAAGATACTTGTTATGGAATGGGATAAAGAGAGTCATACAAAGTTTCCACTCTAAATATTTTTCTTTTCATCACTTTAAAGTTGAACATCATAAGCTAACATGTTTATTTAATTATCTTTCTATTCTAACATGTAATTAGGAAAATATCTCCATGTAAATTGTTACTAGTTCACTAATATCACCCTAAAATATTGATATTATTTGGACTGTTTTTGAATGACTTACTAAGTTAGCTAATTTCCCCATTTATGGGAGATATAGAATTTGAGACCTTAGTAAGCTATATATGAAAGAGGAATCATATTTTATGTTGTTTCTAATTCTATTACTTCAAATTAGGATCTATATTTTACATAAATATTTTGGAAAGGATTGTAAACTATTATCAGTACACAATTGATGTTGAGTATTATTTATCATCCTAAATTAATTGGTTATGTGGATATAAAGACACAAATCCTATTGTATGTACTTTGGGGTTATGTTTTAAACTTTGGAATACCATGGGAGGATCATATTCCATTAATAAAATATTATATACTAATAGTTATTAATATTTAATCTGTATGGAACAATTTGAACATTTGTTTGGAAGACCATGTTTATTACCACTATATTATATTGAAACATGGTATAAGGATAACTTAGGGACTATTTTTTTATAATAGATAAGCAATATAATTCTTCTGATTATAAAAATAATGAAAGTGACTCAATGTTGAATAAATCATATCAGGATCATTGTTAATAACCTTTGGAATATTTAGTTATAGGTAAAGTATTTATAAGATTTTTTCCTCAGTTGGGGAACCATCAACTATAGAATTATGGGAAGTTAACATCAAAATACACCAGTCCTTTTGGAATCATAAAAAAAATTGGATATATAACTTATTTTTTGGAATTTACACCTCAATGTAATGTAATGTGTGATAATTTATAGGTTTCTTATGTATGTATATATCATTTGGATTGCTCATAAGTGATATATTGGTTTATAATTGATCTTGAGGATGATAAAACCACTTTAAAAATAATTATTTATATCATTGACTAAAAAGATAAGTCCCTGAGAGGGAAGACTATTCCATTGTTTAGTGTGTTGTGGAAACAAGACTGAGTTTATGAAGATATATGGGAAAGGGAATCTCATATGTGACATCAATGTAATTTTTTTTGATAAATAATAATCTTAGGGAATTTTTAGAGGTATTAATTCATATGGTAGGGAGAATTATGATGCCATTATTTTTTTATGTGATTTATTTTTTTAGAATTGTTTTGATTTTTGGTTGAAAATTGATGTTTGAGAGATTTCAACTAATGCATGATTTACAAAACATGTATTATAACATGATGAAATCAAAATTTTATGTATTATATAAACATAATATAGGTGAAATTTGTTTAAACTATACCAAAAATCCATGCATACTGGATATTTTTGGGTAGAGGTTGTGCATGAATAAAGTTTATGCTATGAAAAACTGGTAATTCATTCATTTTCAATTTAAAAAACAATCACTCCTCCATTTAACCACATAAATAATTATATATTCCTTGTTTGACATTTAAGATTTAAATATGTAGATTTTGGTTCTTATTATTCATCCCTTGATGATTTTGTCCCACCTTATGGATGATTGAATATTGATTCTAAGGTGAGTTAATATTGATCTATCCTATAATCTTATTTTTAGCATTTCATCAATTTATGAAAACCTATCATAGGGACTATGATCATGTGGGATAACGTTTTTTAATTTTATTTCAATATTTTTATGTGAGGAAATGATGGATTATTAGATATCCATGTTTTTTATTTTGACCAATCCATTAATTTCTACAAATTCATCTATGGGAGGCAACTTCAATATTTTATTTTTTTGTTGTATTAAAATATTTATTTTGGTTGATGAGATTTTATATAAATTATGAATTTATAAAAGGTAATATATAATTATTATTTAGTTATTTTTTAAAAAAAATATTGATTTAATGGATGGGCATAGATTTTATGGTGGAATTTTTCTAGCATCAATGATTTTTTTGAAATTTTAATTTTATTGATGAAAAATGATTTGGATTTTTAATGATCTACTTCTGTGAAAATTATTTTATGTGTGGATTTTACATTCTAAATAATTAGTTTTTTTAAAACAACAGTGAATTCATATTTGATTATAAAGGTTTTAGATTTTTGAAAATATATAAATTATGGAAATGATTGTTTTAAACAAGTTTTCATGATAAGAAATACCATTGGTATTGAAAATTATTTGAAGATAATGGATTGAGAAACATGTAAGAAGTAAAAAAATATGGATGATAAGTATTGAAACACATGAGATATACACTGTGACACCAAATAAAAGTATTAGAGTAAAATTATTTGAATATATGATGATCCATTTTAGATGGGACTATGATAATTTATAAATTTGTTTCTTTTTAATATTATCACTTTGTTCTTATGTACTAACTAGTATATGATGGGCATCATAATATTTGATTAAATGATGGTTTATATATTTTTAACATCAAAAAATTTATGATATTTATTTGGGTTAATTTGGTAGGGTTACATTATGAATTAATATTCATGGGTGATTTTATTATATCCTGAATTATTATGATTAAATTTTCGAATTTTTATATTTAATAAATTTATTTCAAAGTTTTTCTATAAGATTTTAGGTTTTTAATAATCATATAATTCACATAAACATATTTATTTTCACCAACTACATGCATACCTCGGTGTGTTTGTATCTGTTATGTGTTGTAATGAAGATAAATGAAATAGTACATTATTTATTAGTGTCTAACCATAATAACTTATTTGGGGTATTGAAAGAGTATTTTGAGGATGATGTTGAGAGTTTATTGTATATTCACCTAGGAGTATCATGGTCAATTGTTCATTTAGAATATTTTATTTTTTTGATTTTATTAAATTTAATCTGTTGAGAATCATTTGGTTTTAATAAAACTATTAGTTTATGTAAACATAGATTTATTTTAGGTTTTACCACTCCCTAATGGTTTTTTATCACTTGAAATTAGTTTTCTATTTTTGATGATCAAGGATCTCACTTGAGGCTTTATAGTTTCATTGACTTGGAAATTGGGTTGGGTATTTGAGTTAGGGAATTATTGTGTATCATGATGGGATAGAGTTAAATAATTATAGGGTTTTTGTAAATATAATCTAAGATAAGGTTCTTAAGTGTATTATTAGGATGGTTTCACTAATGTCAACCATGAAAGAGGTTTTAAAACAAATGGAGGGGATGTGTAAAAGTTAGGGATAATGGGAAATAGAGATATAAAAATAATAGTGATACTTCTATCATAATACATGGGTAGAATGATTCATCTCCCAAAGGTTGATGATGACTTGTGACTGAGTAAAATTTTTATAGTCAAGGGGGGATAACAATTATAAATTTATGGATAATAATTTAATGTTGAAGGATCAATGTCCTAGTACCAATAATCCCCGCATTATTGACTCATAGGACCCACTATTTTTAAAAAGATTCATTGCATAAATCATTATTGCATAAAACTAATTTTATAAATGAACCCATGGAAAAAAGATACGCATAAATCAATATAAAGATATAAATTAGTATTACATAATGATATTTTATCAAATATAAAATTTCTACTATCATGATTCTTCTTTTAAAATATTCCTTATGTGGTATACACATTTCTTTTTTGATAAACATATATTTATACTAATAAGTTGGTATAAAATATTTGTTATTAATATTCTTGGATAGTAGCAGTCCATACATTATTTGTTGTATAAACATATCTATTATAAAAATTCATTTACTGTTTATTGTTTCTTGTATATGAATTACCATGACACAGATATTTACATCCTGCATAACTCACCATTTGTTATGATTCTTGGTAAATCACTATTATTCTATAAAAAAATTATTATTATATTATTATTTAACCCTTACATGATGTGTCACCCATGTGATGTTTTATTATCCACCCAACAACTTTGTCATGGTTTTACATAACTCCTCCCTTGACAAAAAAAAAGAATATCATATACATTTACATTTTTCTAGAAAAAAGGGTTATTTTTTTCAACCATTAATTAAAACAATAATCTAACTTCAAATTATAATCATAGATAGAATAATAATAATTTGGGTTATTATAATCCCAATAATTTTTAAGGAAATAATGTAGACTTTCAAAGATCTAAATTCAATTATGCTAGGGAAAATACTCATTTTATACAACATTCTCATGGGTATATGTTCTGAAATAAAGATTCAAGATGGAATTGTATTTGGGACAATATTTTTTCCATATGGGGTTAGAGAACATCCCAACATGATCTATATCAAATATAAATAATATACTCAATACATTGTCTTCATATTAATTATGTTGAATAAATTCATCACATGAGGATCTAACTTAAATAATGATCATGAATATAATGAATATTTCCTCGATCCTAATAGGAAATATATAAACAATATATTAAGTTACAAATATGTAGTGAAAATAGTTTTTATCTATAAATAGATCAAACTTTTTATGAATCTCTATCACTTATCTAAAATGGTAGGCAATATATAATTCTTAATAAATAGAATTTTTACTAAAACTAATTCCACTCAAGTTTTTATTTTTCCACCATCTTGATAAATTACAATGCCTCATTAGGAAGAAATTTACAAAAATGGACTTTGATTTCTATGATTGTAATTTGGTGATACTATAAATGAACTAATAGAACTTTCAATTCACCTCTGTATATTCTAACCCATTTGACAAAATCCAATTACTGGTACATGAGTTTTTTTGGATATTTTCCTTTATTTTTTTTAAAATTTCTCAAATGATCTCAGGATGATGGTCCCTAATTATTTCTTTGAGATATTTTTATTCTGTTATATGCCTTAATCACGTTAATTTATGGAGTAATGGAACTCACCATTGTTTTATTATCTTATTTTTTATCTCTTTATCTGATGCTAACACTATTTATTCTCTTTGTTCAAACTCAAGAGAGAAGATACTTTGGACAACATCATCATCCCTAACGTTAATATTCATTTTGTTATTTTTCATAATACTCTCATTCATATTAGAGAAATCCTTTAAGAAAATCCTTTTTCCTATATATGTAACAATAGATTAATTTTTATGTACTACTCCAATATTTCTTTCTAAATAAATTCTATAATTTTTTAATTATTTTATTACCTATAAAAAATAAGGTGAATAACTCATAGTATAAGTTTTAATTTAATTTTTTGTCATGTGCATGAAGGATATTTTAAATATTTAATCTTTAATTTAAAAATATCATAATCAAAAAAATTATTATTAATTTATTCTTATATTTTTTAATAAAGTTCTATTGGTTACAAAAAATCATATAATCTTATAAGTGAGTGAATAAAGAATTATCTAATGAAAAAACTTCATGTTTCATTTTCTTAACATTTATTAAATACATACTCTTGTATCAGAAATGATATAGTAAAATTTTTAGATAATATCTCTTGATATTATTGTCATCAACAAAACTTATAAAACAATACTTTTTAGACATTAGATTATAATGGTACTAGAGATACTCCATTTTGAATAAATAAAACTTAATCCCAAGAAACCCATACCTAATCTAGAATGTATAATGATTCCAATTTCCTAGTAATTATTTATAAATAATCATGTTTAATGTATTAATATTGGTAAGATTCTTTATTTTAAGTTAATTATATTCAAAAAGTGATATTTTCCATAGTCGAAGTCATCCTTACAACGTCATCACAAAAATTTTGATAACCGAGGTTATAATTTACTTTGGTAATAAGTGGAAAATATTTGAACAAAAATTCCATAATATAGATATTAATAATTTTGATACCACTTTCTATGATACACATGGTATTATTTTGATATGTAATATCAGATTACTATTTATTGTGTGTTTTTTATACCTTCCACATTAATATCATGTATATGGGTTTAATTATCACATGATAACTATATTTGTCCTAATTTTTGAATATTTTAACAACTAAAATAAGAATATTAAGTTTCATGACTGAATATATTGATTAAACACGTCCAAATATAGGTTGAGCATCATGAAATTCATAGGATTCTTGAGGATGCTTCATTAAGTTGAAGAATATATATTGGGATCTATACCTATAATCAATATATCCATTGACTCACTTAATAGGCTAAAGATTTCTATCACTCAATCTATCTCCCTCCCTAAAACATAATTTTCTATCTTCCTTTATAGTGGGGGTGCTAACACACCCTAGGATAAATATTATTAAATTAAAGAGTAAGAGGCGTCTTGATTGAAGATAGAAATACTATAAAATATTTCTATAATTATATTATTTATGGATAACCAAAATAAGTAATTAAATGTTTATTTTTACACATTAAACATATTAATTATATGGAATATGAAAAACATGAACATCAAAATAAAAATAATAATAGGAAAAATATTACATTTAAAATTAATGAAAACATGTCCCACCATAATGTTTCAATATTGAAATTATATTTATATTTATAAAAACCACTAAGAAATAACAAATGGGTTTTTTCCTCCTTATGTGATCCATCAAACATGGAATTAAAAACCACATTTTTTAGGATTTCTTTCTTCAATAATCATATGCAAGTACAACCACTATAATGAAAGGAATAAAATGGGAGAGATAGATTCAACACAAGTGGTGATGCGATGAACTCATTATTTTGAGCTATGCATCCCATTATATATCCCTCCTTAATTCAATGAAGGACTATCTTAAAGCATAGGAATTCTATTATACCCTAAAAATATTAGGATATATTTACACCATGCTTTATAATAGTAGCATTAAATATTATTCTTTTAATTATTAAATTCACTAAAAACTAAAGAAAATATATAATAATCACATCAAATGGTAATTAAAACACATTATAGTGATATTAAAGGTACTTAAAACACATAGGTAGTAGTAATGTGACATCACATATTTTAATAAATCCAAGTATATCACAAAAAAATATCTTACCTATCCTAATTAATAATTTATCCTTGTAGTCCATATATCTTTCAATATCCCACTTTCAATAAATAATAAAATAATTTATATTTATTTCAAAATATCTTGTGAAATCATATATAATCTTCTATAGATAATTCTATCATGTAAACTCTCTCAATGTTCAGACAAAAGTTTTAGGCCAAAATAAATCCTCATTCATTTAACATTATCTGTGACCCTATGGGACATTTTAGTGTTGAAAATGATTATGAATTTATAATTAATAATAAAAATAAAATAGAAATATATAGAAAATCATTACTACTACTTAGTATACAAGGGATTTTAAGTGATCTCCAACAAACACACATATATTTATATAACTATATCCACCACATGCATCTACATAGATCAATGTATACTCATAAAATCCTTTTTTCTAGTATATAGATTATAATAATGAGACATTAACCATAAAAATATAATATTTTAAAACTCATATATTCTTAATTATTTGAATTATAATAACTAATTTGGATAAATAAACCACATGTTATTCATCCAAGTAGATAATCACATCACACAATACTTAGCTAAAAACGATAATGAATTTTCTAAATATAACTAAATTGAGGGACCATATATCATAATGTTCATACAGGAGGATAAATACTATCTTGATTAAAAAACAACTACATTATTAACAAAATATCAAATCATCATTGATTAACTCAATTTTAAAACTATCATATTAAAAGTATCAATGTTTGAAGATCCACATGCAGGGTACTCTATTAACCTCAAGTATTTAATTTTAGCATGAATTAAACAACAAAATTATAAATATGATATATATATATATATATTAAATTCCATGTTGTATACTCAAGTAGGATCATTCTCAAAATCAATTCTTACTTTTGACTCATGAGTGAACTTTGTATTTCCATACATGCTTCAACACACACTAATCATAATATATTATCAAAAACCATGACTTTACATGTCAAGCATAGATTATGGAAAAATTAAAGATTACATATAAGGGGTTATTTTCTAGTTATCTCTCATGTAACAAATTAAACAAACAAAAATGAATTACAACGGGGAAATTTCCATTAACAATAAAACCATGATATAAAATATCAAGATTTAGATCATATGTAATAACTTTAAGACAAAGATAAAACCTAATACATTCATATAAAATTCTAATTCATATAACACCTAAGAAACCTACATTAGAATTTTATTTTTATTTAATAATGTTTTTTTCAAAGTATTGAAAACATTATCATTTTTATCCACTTAATATTTTACACAATTATTACCACTAAACTATTTAATAATATTAGGATCATGAAAAATATTTTTATATTAAATGATACATAGGATTTAAAATAATCCTTTAATATAATATTAAAATCATGTTTTATTTTAATTGTCTAAAAACATTAAATTGAAAACTTATTTATCTTATTTTATACGAATCACACAAAACATTAATCGAGACATAGAAACATTTTATAAAAATGAAATGAAAGGTAACTACATTTAATAAGTTTTAATATTTAAAAATATGACTATCATATATTTAATAGTTATTATAAATATTTGAATATAACTAAGAGAACATCACTATAACAACCCTGATTCTAATAACCCGGAGTTGATGTCCATTGATTATAATGGTAATAGATTTTATAAGATCAAAATAAAAATGATTTAAAAGTTTCATTGTCTCGGGAGATTAGATACATACATGATCATTACATTACATTATAAAATAAAAGTACATCAAAAAAAATGAATGAATCATTATTATTCCTCCATTATTATCATTATATTATATGAAATATTATTTTTCCCTTGGGAAATGGGGAAATAATATAAATGGTTAGCTTAGAAACTCAGTAAGGGGTATAAAACAATGTAATCTAACACGAAATAATCCTGGAACAAATATTATGATGGGAATAAATTAAAAAATATATCATATAATTATTATAAAGGATAATTCTGATCACAATACTCTTTTAATGGATTTAAGTCTCCACGGCTTGAGATCTTCTCCTTTACATTTCAGGTTTAATATTGCATGGTTATCTATTCAAGGTTGTAGGCAGATTTTCATTGAGGCCTGAGAAACCACTTTTACTGGAAGTCCCTTTTATATAATGGTTATGATGTTGAAGGCTATGAAGGTAGAGCTCAAAGAGTGGAGTAAGCAATCATTCACATGCCTTGATCATGATATTCAAAGTGATGAGGATATTCTCTTACATTGTTAAAGGATTAATGAGGGCCAGGATGTGATATCTAGGGAGGAGTTTCTTGCTCTTTCTAAAGTTAATGAGATCCTAGATTTAAACGAAAGTCTTTCCCAGGCTCAATATAATGTCAGGTGGTTGAAATATGGGGATATAAAAACAATAATTTTTCATTGATTACACAGGGAAAAGAAGGTGAAGCATGGAATGAATGCCCTCATGGTTGATGGAGTTCTTTTCAACTCTGAAAATTATATTTCTGATGCTTCTTGTATCTATTTTGAAAAGCTTTAAACTGATTCAGGGCATGATAATACTCATAAAATTTTCAGGAATATTTCTCCTTTAGTTGAGGCCTCCCAGAATGATATGTTCACTAATATACCCTCAGAGGAGGAGGATAGGAAGGCGGTGTTTTATAGGAATTTTGATAGTGTGGCAGGGCCAGATGTTTTATCCAATAGGTTCTTTATGGCTTATTTGTATATTATTCTCATAGAGTTTGCTAATGTGGCCCCTATCCATAGGGAACACTATTCCAAAGGTTATCAACAAAGTCTTGGCGAATAGATTGGGAAGTATTGCTAACGAGTTTATTTCTACAAATCAAATTGGGTTTGTGCCTATAATGAACATTCAAAATTGTTTGTATATGGCATCTGAATGTGTTAATGTTATGAGGAAAAAGGTTAATTATGGGAATATTTCTCTGAAAGTTGACATTTCAAAGGCTTTCGATACAATGAAATATAGATTCATTTTTGCAGTGTTAAGAATTCATGGATTTTCCAATGGCTGCATCAATTTGATTAGACGAATTCTTAAGAGTTATATTCTATTTTTTCTTGTTAATTGATGTCCTAGAGGGTAATTTAATTGTTACAGGGGTGTGAGGCAAGGATATACCCCATCTAGCCTTCTTTTTTATATCGTTGAGGATTAATTGAGTACATGTCTTTTGGATCTTGTGCATGCTGGTTTGTACCAGAAAATGTCTTTTGGCAGAGGTCTCTTTGCTCCTTCACATCTATTTTATGAAGATGATATTTTGTTGTTTGGTAAGGCTGATTGAATTACTATCTGATATATTAAGGCAGATTTTGAGTATTATGAGGCTATTTCTGGTCAAGTTATCAGTTGGGAGAAATCCTATGTTTTTTTTGGGGAAGGGGTTATTGTATCAAAGAAAAACAGAGTTGCCCATAATCTTGGGATTAAAAGAGGGTCTCTACCTTTTAACAGTCTTGGGGTGCCCCTTTTCTGGGGTGCTGTTAAAAGGTGTCACTTGGAAAATATCTATGTCAGAATTCTCAATCAAATGGCTACCTGGAAAGGTAAATCAATGTCTCAGGCAGGGCATGTCTGTCTTGTTAATTTTGTGATCATTTCAATATGTGTCTATGTTTTTTCCTTATACAGATGGCCTAGAACTCTTATTAAGGATTTACAAAGGCTGATTAGGAATTTTATTTGGACTGCTTCAATTCACGAGAGGAAGCTTGTTATAGTTTCCTGGAGTGACTGCATTCGGCCTATTGACATGGGTGGAATGGGGATTAAGGATCTTAAGAGCTTTAATGAATCTCTCATTAAAAAGTTTACTTGGTCACTTTTGACTTCTAGTGATTTTTCTCTGGAGTTTCTGTGTAATAGATTTGGATTCAAGCTGTTAAATGGGTATTCTCTTTACGTTCCTTCCTTGATTTTTCCATCAATTAGGCATACTTATTTCAGCCTCTCACAATCCACTAAATGGGTGGTTTGTCGAAACTACTCTTTGAACTGCGGGAAAACTATTTGGTTATCATGTGCCATTGCTGAGGATACTAAGATTCCTTCTTCTTTGAAGGATATTTCTATTGATGAATTTCACAATAATATCATGGATCAAGGATTGCTTTCCGATCCTCTAAAAATGGATTTGGGATGTTATCATTATAATGCGATGGATACTTTGATTTGGTTTCCCAGTATTACTAGAACCTTCAACATTAAATGGGATTATAGATTCATGTGTGTTGAGACTTTGTTGGTTCCTTCTTGGATTCTTATGTTCTATTCTTCTTTTATTCTGCTGGATCAATATTTGATTATGTGGAGGATTTGGAAGTGTAGACTACCTTTGCAACGGATGATACAACGAGATGGATTTTCTCTTGCACCTGTTTTCTTTCGTTGTCTTGCTGTAAATGAAACTATTGATCATTTATTTATATCTCATCGCTCTTCATATGGTTTATGGGATTATTTGCAGGGTGTATTTGGATGCCATCATAATTTGGAGAGTTTTGGACATCTTATGGATTCTATTTACTGAGATGATTATAGCTCTCAGGTGAAACTGCTAATCCTCTCTGCAGTCTCAGTGTTGGTTTCTTTTATATGAAGAGATTGAAATGCTCTTGTCTTTGAGAGCAGAATTACACTGATTTCCATTGGTATTTGGGAGCTTCATATTGGTTTTCTTGCTACTGCGCGGGCTCGAATTGTAGTCATGAGGAATGATGTTTCAGATCTAGTTATATTGTGAATGTTGGGTGTTTCTTGTAGATGTAATAAGCCAATTATGATGAAGAATATCTAGTGGATCCCTCTGATCTCTCTGTGTCTGAAAGTTAATGTTGATAGAGCGGCTTCATGGGCATCAGGGCCTTTGGGATGTGGTGGTGCTTTTGTCCTTATAGGGGCTTTGTTAATGGTTGTTTCTACATCTTTTTAGGAAATGGCTTGGAGATTGAGGCAGAATTATAGGCTATGATTAAGGCTGCCAGGTATGCTTCTTTTCATGGTTGTATGACCTTATGGACAGAGTCTGACTCAACTTTTGTGGTCAATATTCATAGAAATCATTCAATAAATGTCCCTTAGAGGATTCTTTCTTTCTGGGATGAATGTCTCAAACTTGGGTAGCTGATTTGTTTGGTTGTCACCCATGTTTATAGAGAGGCAAATAAGGTTGATGATGCTTTGTTCAAGTGTACGATAAAGGAGGTTTTCTCTTTATGGTCCTTCATTACACCAATCTTCAGTTGTGTTTTGGTTTATGTTGATGCGTGTGGTGATGTGTACATGTGTCTTTGTTGACCCCATGTTTCTCCACTTTTGATGTATTTACTTTTTTATTAATAAAATTTTTCTGGGAGTGGGCTTGCCTACTCCTGAGTCTTCTGATCTAATACATAATAATGTCATAATCTATAGATTTCATACAAATAAAAATACATAATCAAATGATTTATAATAAATGATCGCATAGTGATGAAATTCATAACTATAGAAATGTTAACCACACCATTGAGTCCCTGTACTAAGAAATCATAAATAAAGGGAAAATATTCTCACATTAACCTATGATAGTTTACCTCATGATACATACTGATATATAAAGGTAATATATAATTCTTTCCCCCACCCATCATATAATTTGTCTAACGCATCATTTAAAAGAAATGAGTGTCTAATAATACATATCAAAAATTTCCCTAAGGAACCACATATATAAACATGGACATATAATCAATAATTATTTGTATAGAAACAATGGATATATGGATTTTCAATGTTTAACTGGTAAATCAAATAACATGTTTATCTATGTGAATATCTATGAGGGCATGGATCCTCTTATCTCATTACATTTCATGTTTCCAAAGGTAGAGATGTCTAGAAGAGGTGAAAAATAGTTTCAATGGTGTTTAGGAGTTGTAATATAGAAGTATAAGTAACTCAAGACATAAAATGTAATTCACATCATGAATGTGGGGTTCGTAGACTGTGTAGGAGTTTGGTTCACAACTCGAGTGTAATTCATGTACTGGGGGATGTAGATTCCCATAGTCCATTCATTTAGTGAAAATAATTCATGATGTTAATATAATAGTTTTTTCACCTAGCAACTTCAACCATGAAATAATAACACTGTGAATATGGAATTCATAATGTGGATTAATTTATGGTCGAATGGCTAGAGGTGGTAGTTTTTTTAGTGGGACATAAAATTTGGGACATTTAGGATGTGAAAGGACTATTCACATCGTGAATCTTTGTTTGGAAGTTCAATTATAAATCTATTAGTGCCTCGCTCCCTGCTGAACACTATGATTTTCTCCCAAAACTCCTGGAAGACAATAGTGTTCCCTTAAGGTGTTTTGGAATCCTTTCAAAAGGTTTTAATCCCTGATTTCCCATGTTTGATCTATGGAGATCCAAGGTGAGTTCATTTTTTTTCTTGTGGTTTCTTTATGGATCGACCTTATTTCCTCCAATTCTTCTTTCCATGATAAAGAGATTGTTCTCCATTTTTCTCATAAAGTTTATTTTTTTATTGGCATGGTTGTTGGAAAATGTTCTTATAGGGATATAGTTTTAATTTAGGATAGGTGATCAAGATACACATTGTAGTTCTATTCTCTATCAAATTACATTGAATCCTTCAAATATGAGATTCATTTCTTCTACTTTTATTTTTTTACACAATCATAAATTAATAATTATTTAGCTCCTTTATTGGTGGTGTAATTAAACTAAATAAAGAATAGAGTAAATTAAATTAATAAGTGGTTTATGGTTGTAGTGATAATATGTTTTCCAATGTGATTATGGTCTTCCACTTGATTTACTAGATAGTGTGCTATCTATGTTTATTATTTGTATAAAATGTATTTACTATTGGGTTTATAATGTTAAATTGAAAAAAATGGTTAAATAACCTAGAGAAAATAAATATTCATTCTCTAAATTAATGTAATGAGGAATGTTTAATAAAACCATTATTTTATTTTATTTTATGAAAATCAAATTATTCTCGACAAATGTTTAAATAATACATCTATATGTTAATGGAAATTGATAATGAGCTTAAAGCTATAATTCTTTCAGTGGATAATTTTAAAAGGCATGTTAACTGATAATTTTTCTTCTCATAATTTTTAAAATAGGAATTGATCCTATAGAGAATGTAAAATAACATTAATATACTTTAATAGATTATTCCTTAGGTAACCAATAGTTGTAACTTGTGATAAATGAATCAATTAATTTAATATGGAATAAGACTGGTTGTCTGATAATGAAAAATGTTTATGGTTCAGTGTGACCATTTGAAATTAAAGGATCAATGCCTTGTTTTTAGGGCCTAGTTTCCCTATTGACTTTGTTTATGGTTTTCTACCTTTTTTGTTTCTTTGGACGTGAGCCATTCTATGTAGTGTGATGTGAGCCAAGGATGTACAATGGATGATGTGATTTAGGATGGGAGGCCTGATGTTTGTGGTAGTAGATGATGACTATGATGGCAACATGCATGGTGATATGCATGATGGTGATAGGGGAAAAACCAGGATTAATAGAATGGTTTGGAGTTCAGATTAACCATTGTTATGTTGGAAGCAGGGATGATTTTTTGTAAATGTTATACTTAAGGTCTGGTTGGATGGGATGCTTATTATTGTATTATTTTCTCTATTGCTTGAGGTTGATGGTTGTGCTTGTTTATACATCTCTTTTTTGGTATATTAGGATGTTTTCTAGAGTACTTATAATTTTGGAATAATTATAATAATATTTAATAAATGATTTAATCCTTAGGTTTGGTGTTTGTTGTAATGTTGAAAGGTTGTTAATATTGAGAAACCATGGACTCAGTTGGATTATACGTTGGGGAAATGGACATCACCTATGTGGTTAATTAAATTTAATCTAAATAATGTTAATTAATTTCTAATGAATTAATTTAAGGTAAGTTTAAATTGTAAAAAGTAAATAAGTAATTTCATTAAATCCTTCTAAATTGATTGTGTGCTTATAGGATATATAATTATAAGTGGTGGCATCCAGGTTTCCAAAAGATGATAGTTTCAATTGATCATGAGACTAGGTTAATTTACATAGTGTGGTTGTGGGATATATTATATCATGAATTATTTTTTATTTCATACACTACTCCACCCATGTCAGTAGAGTGGGTTACACCCAGTAGACTATGGGAGGGAATTCCCCCTAACATTAAGGTTGAAAAGGGATATATGGTTGACTACCACCTCTGGATGTTCTCTCTTCTCTTGGTAGTATTAGGTGTTAGTATTATTGGTGGTTATTTTTCCATATATATGTTTGTATAGGGATATAATGAATTATGGTTATCTCACACCCATATATATCTAAATATAGTATCCAAATGGTTATAATAAGTATCTTGTTTATATGTTGTTATGGATTGAGGTATAACACTCAATGTATGGGATGTGATGGAATGAGGTATAAATATAAATGTATAATACACAACACATGAGCTATGGTTGCTACCAAAAACAACTCAGTTACTATATTGAGATTTGGATGGGAATATGAGATGATGTGATGCATGTTATGATACATAGAACATGTGTCATTGGGATGGATTCTTTTAGAGAGAGATGGCTTAGTATATGTGAAGTTGGGTAGGGAATTAAACTAGTGGAGTAGCGGTAGTAGGGTACCCATGTTTTATTTCTATAATATATGATCTATTGTATGTGATACTTGTTGAGAGATATCCATAGTGAGTATGGGAACTTATTTTACTTGTTTAGGTGACGAGTTAGTTCTACTAGCTGTTCAACATGATTTATCATGTTTTATGTATCTTTTGTATGAGATACTCTGGGTATAATCCTACTGAGTATACCTATTATGCTCACCCTATGTATATATATATTGGTCAACATGAGAAGGATGGATATCATGATGGATATTAAAATCTCATGATTTTTTGTGAGCTTTTTGGGCTTCATGGTCAATACAGATTTTACCTTTTGGTACTTGTAGTTCCATTTTAAATAGTATTAGTTTTGTATGACATTAAATACATGTACTTGGGATCTTTCTTATATAATTATCTTGATAAGGATTCAATTAGTGTACTTGTCTTATCTTTATTTCCCCATTTTCTCTTAGAGGGTGATGTCTCCCATTTTTTTGTATATTATACCCTCAGTTCTTGTATCCAACTCATGGCATATTGGAGGTGTGATTTGGGGGGTCATTATCTCCCTTATCTCATTGTCGGACCATGGTGGGTACCTTTGGGGGAGGGGTTCATGATAAATTAGTATGAATGGTTCAAGTTGAGGGATATGATGGATTTATAGTTAGCCACAGGTGGGGATTTCATGGGTTGGTAGGGAAATAATGTTAGTTAATCTTAGTAAACAATATAAACAATGGAGACCTGATGATACATAGGTATTTATCTTCTATATGATCTGATTCATGGACCATTAAGTTTATTAAGTCTACTAAGTGAAGTAATTTCGGTTGTGGGGTAGAAACCTAGGAAAGGATCAGGCATTATTATTCTTTGTTCCTAGGTTAAAAATGCATAAACATTGGGGTTAGGTTGAAACATAAATAAATAAAATAATAAATTAATATTATATATTATATATTATAGGTTTAGAAGTACTTATCCATTTTTTCTTATTTAGGTATGGATTTATGTTGACGTCATCATCAGGTTCATTCCAAACATGTTTCGTAGGATGTGTCATCTGATCATCACAGAGTAGAGGTTCAAGATGATAAAAATTAGAGGATGAAACTCTGTGAGTTTCATCACTAGAGTCTATATAAGAAAGTGGGATTCATTTCACACTCATTAATAGATTATTGGAAAAGGTTAATATATATTTCAGTTTTATCCATGCTCAAAATAATAATTGTGTTTTATTTGCGGTAATGATTATATGTGGAGAAGTGAGGAAGTGTATGATCTTATTCTTTGGGGATCAAGAGTAGTTAGAGGTCTTATGGTAGAAGTTCAAATATCAGTTCTAAGTAAAGTTTCTTTTTTCAACCACAAAGGTAGTCAGTAACCCGGAGAATCATGCCCTTCAATAGGGGAGATTCATCATGTGGTAGTTTGGGATCTATTTTTGAACCCTTATCCACTATCAATTAGACCTATTTCTAGAAGAGGAGGCTTGTGGTGATGCATTTAGAGGAGGCATTCTATCTAGAGATCCAGTGCCAAGTCACCCCATTTATTTTATAAAAATAACTCAATGTTCTAGAAAGTGATAAGGTTGTTTATAGAACATTGGGAGAAGTCATATCATCACAGGATGAGAGTCTTCAAGAATCTCCATGAAGTAGTGATGTGGTATAGGGTTCCTAGTTTCCAAGATATAATATATTTCAAACATCCACGGTTAGTTCCCAAACCTCATCTTATCGTTTCTCTGGGGGTGGTGTTTCTCATGCATTTTCCAAAGGATCATATGATTTTACTTCATGTGGAGGCCAAGTTCATCAATAATGGGAGTGCCTAACCATTCTGAGTAGGAAACATGCACCAGGTGTTCCGCTTTAGGTTCCTCAATTGAGGCCATCCTAGCTGAGGCTATAGAAGAAGGGTTCTCTAGATTTTGATCAACATATAGGATATGGTATGGGTAGAGGACATCACCAATATTCTCATCATATTCAGAGATCATAGAAAAAACATGGAGTTGGTTATCATCAGTGTCAGATAAATCATGGAGTGGGTCATGGTTAGTTCCAGGGTTTGTAATTACCAAAGATAGATAATTCAGACATCGTTCAAGGTACCCCTACATGGATTCATTCCTTGTTTGATTTAAGAGAAACACACTACTTTATATAGCCTTCCCTATTACATTATTTAGGACTTTAGGTGGAGAGGCGTCTAGTTACATTAACGTTGAATATTTCATAAAGATGTTGATATTATCTATATGATGTATGTAGATATTGTGAACTAGTTTTAGGGAAGCATAAATTTTGGGGATACTTATTATGTTTAGATATAAAACCATACAACGTCATCCTTGGAATGGATTTTCTATATTTGGTGTATGATATTATAGATTTCATCAAGATGTAGGTTTTGTTCTTATATACTGATAGAGATTTTTCTATTTTCATTAGAGAATGAGAGCCTCATATGGGTTGGAGGGGTGTTCTATAATTTTCTTCCATGATGGACATGTTGATTCTAAGTTAGTCATAGGTTCAACTATCGATGTTTCCTAGGGTTGTGGAGGAGTACCCTGATATATTTTATGAGGAGTTTCTAGCATTACCCCCATGATGAGAGACCATGTTTGGGAAGGATCTATATTCAGGCACTTAACTAATCTTGATTTCTTTACATTGGATGGTGACTTATGAGTTTTGGGAGTTGTGAATACACCTCAATGATCTTTTTTAGTGAGGTTTGATTTAGAAAAGTGTTTCACCTTGGGGTGTACCAATTTTTCTCATGGAAAAGGATGATGATAGTCTTCTTTTTAGTTCAATTTTTTTTATTGATGTAGGTGATAATTACGAACATCTATAATCTTATATGGATTTATGATTTATTAGACAAGCTAAAAGAACCTATTTGGTCCTCAAATATTTATCTATGGTCAGTATATCAATAGATGTAGGTGAAAATGAGGATGTTCTGAAGACCACATTCCGATGTCGATGTGGGCATTACATGTTCATTTTTATTTCATTTGGTGTAAAAATGCTTCATTCACATTCATGGGTTTCATGAACATATTTTTTAGGGACTTTTTGGATCATTTCATGGCCATTTTCATGGATGAAATCCTTGTGTACTCTGTGATTGTGGAAGATCATGTAGAGAATCTACATGCCATTTTTTGATATGTTCATCATACATATCTATTCAAGAAGTTGTCAAAGTGTATGTTCTGGGAATGTGAGGTTTTTTTCTTGGGGCATGTCATGTCATATCAAGGAGTAGATATGAATCCTTTTTATATCAAGGTGTACATTTATTGGGAAGTCCCTAAAACAATTTTAGAGGTGAAAACCCCCTTTTGTTCTGCATGATATAATAAAAGGTTTATAAATGATTTATCTTAGGTTATGAATCCTTTTAAAACGTTAAATAGAAAGGATAATGTGTTATTATAGACTGATTAATTTCATGTATCTTTTTAGTACCTAAAAAAGAAGTTTTTTAGCACTCCATTTATATGCTTTTTTGAAGATGGAATTTAGTTTGAGGTTTTCTGTGACACTTCACATCTTGGGTTGAGATATGTTCTAATGAATTAGAGATAATATATTTCTTATATTTATCAACAATTATATCCCTATGAGCACATATATTCCACCCATGATATTGAGTTGGTAATAGTTTTGTATTCCTTGAATTTGTGGTGACATTACCTCATCATTGAGTGTTCTGTAGGTTTTACTGATCATAAGAGCCAGAGGTATGTCTTCTCCCAGTGTGACCTGAACTTATGACTGTGGCAGTGGATGAAATTCCTATATGATTACAGCTTCAAGATTTCATATACACTATTAAAGAATAATGTAGTAGCTAATATGATAAGAAATAAGTCATGAATTAATTCCATGTGTCAATCTTGATATTTATAGAGAGTGATGTAAGAGATCACAGAGATGCATCTTGATATGGTAGTGGTTGGTGTTAGAGGTTTTCTTCATCCGATGACAGTAAAATCATCATTGGTGAAATAGGTAGAGGAGTCTCAACAAGTGGATTCTGAGGTGGAGGTTTGGGGAGACCGAGTTGTTTTTAGTGACACCCCTGATGGTTGTTCTAGGGATGGAAAACATAGGGTGTTGTTCTAGGGAAGTATTTTTATACCTTTGGTGATTCATGAGGTAGTTCTCTATGAGTTATGTAACTCGCTATTAGTGGTACATCCTAGCATGATAATGGTGTACCATGCTCTGAGAGGGTAGTTTTGTTGTCCTAGGTTAAAGCTTTATATTTTAGAGTTTGTGTCATAATGTTTGGTCTTATATAAGGTGAATATTGAGTACTCTAGGTGGTTTTCTCCAGCCACTATATGTTCATCAGTGCAAGTGTTAGGAAATATTGATGGAACTTTTTACTATTTTACCTTGATGTTAGGGATTGCATAATTCTATATGAGTGATATTGGTCCATTTGATTAAATTATCCCAGTTTATAGTGATCAAGGATCCGATCTCAGTATAGGATTTTTGAGGATGTACATAGAGGAGGTGGTGAGACTCCACATGTTTCCACAGACGATCATATCTGATTTTGATCCTTGCTTTAACTATAGGGTGTGGAGAGGTCTCAAACATGATTTGGTCTCTCAGTTATTCGATAACACTACATTTAATCCACGTATGGATGGTCAGACTGGGCAAAATATCCAGACTCTCAGGGACATGTTGCATTCTTTTGTTCTAGATTTTAGATGTTTATGGATTAGGCATTTTCCTTTGGTCAAGTTTTTTGGAAAAAAATAGTTTTCACTCCAAAATTGGAATGAAATCATTTTAATCCCTATAATTTATACATTTCCATTCTCCCTTATGGTTTAATGGGGTCCAAGAGTCATCAATTCTTACGTTGGAGTTAGTGCAGAGTACAACATAGATGGTTCAGGTGATTCATGAAAGAATAAAGGCAGTGCTGGATTGTTAGAAGTACTATTCCAAACATAGGTGGAGACCTTTGGAGTTTTATGTTGGAGATCATGTTTTACCAAAGGTGGTTTTTCATCAAGGTAAATGGAGGATCATTCATGGGATTAATCTTTCCCCTTGGTTTGTTGGTCCTTTAGAGGTGTTGGATCATGATGGAGTTATGGCATATCAGGTAGAAATTCCCCCATATATAAGTAGGATTCATGATTTATTCCATATTTCAAAACTTCTACATTATCTTCCTAATGAATATAACATAATTGAATAGGGTGAGATCAATGTTGATGATGGTGAGACCTTCGAGTAGTGGCCCATGGAGATCTAGAACATCTAGGATAAGGTTTTTCATGAGCATGATATTCCCTTGGTTTGTGTTTGGTGGTAACATAGTGGAGTATTGGAGAGTACCTGGGAACATTATTCACATATTCACACTTAGTATCTTGATCTATTTTACATTTAACTCTTCTCTTATAGAGATACTTGTTTTTTGGTTGATTAACTTTATCTATTTTATGATATGGTTTCTTCTTATTGGTTGTTTTGTTATGGAGTTTCTTTTATATGAAAGGTATCATACCAAGGAGAGTTTTTAGGAGCAGGTTTTTGTTGTTGTGTAATTTTTCACTTATTTACTCTAAGTTAGGTGGTTGAGGGAGATATTCTTGAGAGTTATCTCATGGGGTGGTTGTTTAGACAACCCCTTTTTTGTTCTTTCCTTCTAAGATTGGTTTTAAATTATCGAGGATAATAATTATTTGAGATGTATCTAATGTAAGGGATTTAATTCTATTATTCTATTTCATTGTGTAATTTATAAGTCTGAGGTGCTCGAAATAGGTGAAAAATAGGTTAGGTGGTGTTTGGGAGTTTTAATCTCGAATCATGAATAACTCACAATATGAAAGGTAGTTCATGTCATGAAAATGCAGTTTGTAGCTTAAGTGAGAGATTGGTTTATTAACATAGTGTAATTCATGGTTAATTAGCATAGGTATATTTAAGATTTGTGCATAAATCGTACTATGAATGGAATATGTTCCTCCCCAATGTATTTGACTATGAAAAACTCACATTATGAACATGGGATTCATAATGTGAATTAATTTGAGGCAAAATTTTTTGATGAAAAAAATTCATTATGAATTTAAATGTGAGACATTAATAATGTTAATGAACTATTCACATCTTGAATCTCCGCCGGGGAGTGCACCTATAAAACATGAAGTTCCTTGATGCCTACCGAACCCCATTATTTTCTTGAAAAACTCCAACCATCCATCAGTGTTCTCTCAAGGAATTATGGAATCCTTTTGATAGGGATTAATCCCTAGATTACCATGATTAATTCATGGTAATCCAATATTATTTCTTCCTCCATTTGTTATGGTTTTTTGGAGATCGTTCTTTCTGTTATCATCTTCTTCCCTTCTAGGATATGGTGGTTTTTCTTTGTTGTTCTCATGAAGTTTCTTTGTAGTTTTTTTGTGTGGTTGTGGAATGATATTCTTGGAGGGATGTAGCTTTCTTGTAGGAGAGGTGATCGATATCCATTTTGTAATTCTTATCTCATTAAAATAGTGTTTAAGCCTTGTGGTAGGGGATTCACTACTTCTCCTTTTATTTTTACTTGAAATCATAAAATAATCATGATTTAGCTCCTTGGGTGGTGGTGGAATTAACCTAAATAAAGAATAAACCATATTAAATTAAGAATTATTTTATGGTTGTAGTGATCCCATGTTTTCACTATATTGATGTTTTACCTCTTAATTCACTAGATAGTGTAGTATCTACTGTTATGATTCTTTTTATCATGTTTTTATTCTTAGGTTTAACATGTTAAATTATTGAAAATGGCTAAATAATGTAAAGACAGTAATTATTGGATGGATAAATAAATGTAAAAGGGAATATTTAATGAAATCTTTGTTTATTATAATTTGATTGAAATAAAATGATGCTTGGTTCATGATTAAATTGTTATTCCACATGTTAATGGAAATTATTGAATATCCTAAAATTATAATACTTGTTGTGGATAATAATAAAATGCTTATTAACTGAGAATTGTTCTTCTCATAGTTGTTGAAAATTGAATTGATTCTAGAGAAAATGTTTAAATAATATTAATATCTTTTAATTGATGATGACATAGGTTACCTATAGTTGTAACCTGTGATAAATTAATTAGTTAATTTAAGATGGAATTATATAAGTTGTTTGATAAAGAAAAATATTTGGGGCTGAGTGTGTCCATTTTAAAGTAATGGATAAATTCCTTATTTTTTAGGACATAGTTTCCCTATTGAATTTATTTGTGGTTTGATACCTTCTGTGTTGATCTAGATGTGTGCCTTACTAGTTGGTGCGATGTGATCCTGAGATGTATGTTTCCTAGTGAGATTTGGGTGTGGAGGACCAAAGTATGTGGTAATAATTAATGCCTATGTTGGAGAGATACATGGAGATATGCTTTATGGTGCAGGGGATAGAACTGGGATTGATAGAACGGGTTGAATCTGGGATTACATGTTGTTTTGATGGAAGCTGGGATGACTATTTGTTAATGTTTTGATTAAGGGCTAGTTGTTTGGGTAACTTGTTCATGCATTCCTTTACCCACTACTTGATGCAGTTAGTTTTTCTTGGTTATGAATCACTTTTGTGTTAGATTAACAAGTTTCCTTGAGTACCTAAAATTATGGAATAATTATAATAATGTTTAATAAGTTATTTATCCCTTGGGTTTGGTGCTTTTTGGAATTATAAAAATATGTTAATCATGATAAATCGTGGATTTAGTTGGATCGTTCATAGAGGGAAAGGACTTCACCTATGTGGTTAATAAAAGGTAATTGGAATAATGTCAGTTTATGGATAATGAATTAATTTATTGTAATGGTAAATTATAAAAAGTAAAGAACAAATTTAATGAAATCCTTCATAATTGTTTGTGTTCTTATAGGATATCTAGTTTTTTTGCAGTGGAAATCGGGTGTCCAAGAGATGATAGTTGAAATTGAGCGTGAGAATTGGTTAATTCCCATAGTATAGTTGTTATCTATATTATATCCTTTATGTTTTGTGATTTCATATGATACCCCAACCACATAGGTATGGTTAATAATACCTAATGGACTATGGGAGGTTAATTTACCCAATATCTAAGTTAGAGAGGGACTGATGGATGACTACCCCCTATAGCCCCACTATCTTCTCCTGCTATTTTTATATTATAGTATACATAATGGTTAGTTTTTCTCATATATGTGTAGGGGTTTGTAATAAAGTATGGTGATTTCACATACATATATCACCAGATATAGTAACCAAATGTTAATTATAGGTATGTTTTGTATAGGATCTAATGTCTTGAGGTAAAAAACATGAAATATGGGATATGATGGATTAAGGTATAATACTCAATGTATAATACAAAATATAATATTTGTGGTGACTCCTAGAAACTACTCAGTTATTGTATAGTGATGTGGATGAGATGATCAAATGATGTAAAACATGAGATGTTTTTTATTATACCTATCCCATGTGTCTTTAGTGTACATTTTTTAGAGAGAGATGACTCAGTATGTGTGATGTTAGGGAATGCGACAAACTGGTGGGTAAATAGTACCATGGTACCCTTATTTTATTTCTATAATATATGATCTCTTGTATGAGATACTTGGTGATTGATATCCATAGTGAGGCCAGTAGATAAGTATACATGTATAGGTGATTATTTAGTTTCACTTTTCATTTAAGGGTCTTTAACATGCTTTCTTTATCATTTTTAAGAGAGGCTTCAGGGATGATCCTACTAAGTATACCTATTATGCTTACCCTATGTACATATAAACTATATTTTCAGGTAGTAAGAGTAGGTTGGAGATCAGAATTAATATTAATATCTCATGGTTGTTTGTGAGATTTTTTGGAATCATGGTCACTATCAAGTTTACCTTTTAGTACATGTAGTTCCCTTTTAGTTGTATTAGTTTCTTAAGACATTACAAGTATGCACTTGGGATCTTTCTTTTATATTTATCTTGATAAAGAGTTGATTTTTGTACTTTTCCTATCTCTCTTTCCTCATGTTCTCTTAGAGGATAATGCCTACTATTTTTATGTATATTATACCCTCGGTGATTGTAACCAACCCATGGCCTATTATAGGTGGGATTTAGGCATTCACTATCTCCATTATCCTATTTCTACCCCAAGAGGGGTATATTTTGGGGGAGGGGTCATGATAATATCTATCAATAAAATTAGAAACCTATTAGGACATTCACAATGTAGAGGAAAGTATCCTTATATGATAATTTAGTAATAAGGTAAGATAATTTCATTATATAAGAATATCATTAATAATTAATCATTGAATAAAATAATTTTCAATTAAAAGAGATCAAATTAATTATATAAAAATACCCTCTAAAAATAGGATTTTTTAGTCACACATATTCGATATACATTGCAGATAAACAACTTCTTTGATAAAGAACTCCCAATATTGGTGACATCGATATTAAAGGTTCACTTATTCATAAATTTAGTTTAATCCATAATAGTCCTGATAAAGGATGGAACATATATGTTTTATCCTGACATAGAGAGAGTTTCCCTCTTAGAATGTTTAATATCCATAATACCACAAACACATGACATACTTAGGGATTTGGAAAATGGAGTTTATGACTATAGAAATAGTTTATAAATTCACCAACTTATGAAGGTGTTAAAATGATAGGGAATGGTAATTAATCATTTTTATTACAATAAATGATTTATAATAATTAACTATAACAACATTTCATATAGAAATTTATAATAATTAAAAATTATTACAATAGGGAAATTAAGAGAAGAGATTAAAAAACCTTACCTTCCTAAGTAGTTTTATAATGCATGGGAAAGAACACTATAGAAACTTACGGGATTCTTTAAAGTACTATTGAGAGTAAAATTGAGATGATAACGATGCACAATAGTTTTAGAGTGAATAATAATGAGAGGATTGGTGGGTATAAGAAATTATGGGTGATTGTCTAATATTTTTTGGACTTAGGATTTAGAAATCTAGGTTGTGAAAAATTGAATACCATTAGCTTACCCAAGGTTTTAGATCATGGTATTTGGCATTTAAACCATGGTTATTTACATTTATTATATATTTAACTAAAATATATTTATTTATATAATTTTTCCCTAGAAAAGTATCTTATCCATAAATAATTAATTTTAAAACCTAAAAATACATTTTTGAATTTGGAAACATCTTTACATGTATTAAAACCCTATTTTTATATTTTAGAACAATTCTTTAATAAATAACTATATTTATGGTCTTGTAATAATTTTTATTATTTATATCATCATTTTGAAATGAAAATGATGTCACAATACATACTATATACTCATACCATATTATACTATTAAAAAATCAACAGCCTTAGAAAATTCTCAAAAAATCACCATGGGATAATTTTCAGATGCTAATTATAAATTTAAAGTCTTTTTTTTAATATAATTTTCTATACATGAGAAATTTAATTATTAAGTAATAACTATTATTATATTTTAAAATCATGCATTCAGCGCAAAAAATGATAAAATATATTTTAATAAATTTTTATTATTCTTAGACATATATACATAATAACATTCTCATTCATTGATTAATACACATTCTATATACTTATTAATCATACTGCTACCATTTTATATTATTTATTTTACTAGAAACTTGTATATATAATGATCACATTACTATTTAAATGACCATATTACCATGTTACCATTCCAATGGTCACTTTCCCCTCTAACTATCATATTAAAAATTATAAATACACTTTATTCAAACTTATAAAAAAATTTATATCATTCTATTAATTATATTTATCGCGACCAGCCTATTGCCTATAGTTTTATTTATAATATATATATATATGTTCTTATTTATATAATATGATACCCTAGAGTTAAATTTTATTTTTTATATATATATTTTTACCTATTTTTATCTATAATTATTGTTATTATAGTGATTTAAACTCTTTAGTTTGTATTATATTGGAATGATGAAATAAAAGACATTTTTTTGCAACATCTTGAACTGAACTAATACCCCTCAACCTCACATGATTCATTTTGGAATTCTAATAGTCCTTAGGTTTATCCCCATAGTCTCCAAATTCTAGAAATAAATACCAAGGGTTTCGATAATACCATTATGGGATGGATAACAGTCACATGAACTTTATTCCTCATGCCATGATTTTACCAAAATTCCATTATTAGGTGTCTATATACCGGACATTCCTAATTCATAAACTAAAAAACAATACAATGGAAAATTTAATCTGATATAATAAAGGACGAATGATAAAAATATTTCTAAATAAATACATCTGTTAAGAAAAAGACAATAACTGAACAAGTGTAAACAACTGGAAAGTAATGCTAATAAGGCCACAAAATGAGACACCCCAAAATGAACTCCTAGGGACTCCACCATACTTCCCCAAAAATACTTTAATCATCCCATCATCGAAAAATCATCATTCCCCATAACCCCTCCAACATGGATTGAAACCACTGGTAGTGAGGTATGACATCTTTCCATTAAATTTTTTATCCAATGTGAAATCTATTTGTCTAAAAAGTGGGTGAGTAGGGGGTGATTAAAATACCCATTAATATTTATCAAAGAATTATCCATTTACTCCATTTATGTAAAAATTATCCAAAATAAAATGGGTTTTATAAAACACTCCCTCACCCATGATAATTTATTATACAATAATCAAGCATTTTATATTTCAACCATAAAGATGATTTAACCTAAATCATGACAACATTTCACAAACCCCTATTTTCCAAACCAAAATACTCAACCAGAACCTAAAAGTACATGAGAACCAATGGAAATAAAATTCAACAATCAAGTGTATCTTATACTAATGAGTTGACCACTACCAAATTATTTTCCAACATACTCTTCAATCATTATGAGGCACCCATACTTAAAAAAGAATTAAAACCTTTTTAACCATTTCATGAAACCCTAAATCAAGAAGGAATTTCTAGCCCATGTTATTTTACTCACCCATCCATCCCATCAATAAAAATATCAATATTAGAATTCATGATACATAATATTAATGTAACAACCCATTCCCGAATGCCAATAAATAGTGCCCCGAGCCCGATTGAATACATGACCTCAAATGTATCCCCCAAAACCCTAGAGGCTATCAAATAGCAGTAAGGGCCTAGGTGAGTCAGTGGGGAGACTATGACCCCATTACTAGAGTATCAAAATGGAAGTCAAACATACAATAAATAACAGAAGTGAAAAAATAGCATTCAACTAGAAGTAATAAAAGACAAGAATATATATCAATAAATAGAAGTGTCTCATATGAAAAATGATATAGATAATACATGTATCTAGAAAGCAGCCAAAAAAGGTACATGGAAATGTAATACAGTACAGGTCCCAAAAATACCAAAAGACCAAAAGGTAACCCAACATCACAAGCCTCGACTTGGTCCTCTTCTCCACTGTTCCAAATCCACAATCAACAACCTGAACCAGGGAGCTTCCCCTATCATCACCTGCAACCATATAATCTATTTGGGTCCCCGAGGAGGCCCAAATAGAGTGTGAGATAAACATCCTAGTAGGAAACCACCTAGTTTTATACATTTCTAACAACATAATAAAAAGTAATAGAATGTGTAATCAAAGTATTAAAGTAATGTGTGTATGCCCATGTCATAAGTCTACTGCCATAAGAAAAAGAAAACAGCCCTCAAGGATATCTATAATAAAGTCATATCTTAACATGGAAACTATAAACAAGTAAAAAAGTCACATAGTCACACTGTACATCCATCCATATCCAACCAACGACAACCATGTTGTATAAAGAAGTCAAGAAACCCCACGACGATGATGTACAGTGAAGTGTAGACCACAAGGGTCGGATCCAAGGTATCATGCACTGGTTCATCCATGTAAATAATCTAGACCACGAAGCACTGAATCCAAGAAACTTGTCCAAGGCATCCACATCGAGTCCCACGGGTGTCCAAGTGGAAACTCATTCTAGGAACTGGTTGGGGTCCTAGGATCATGTCAACAGCATGTCCTTTGTGAGACCAAGCAAGCTGGATCCATGAAGTATCAAGGCCCCAGAGGCATCCCATAGAATCAAGACCCAAGGGGAAGAGTCAACCCAATTCATCCACTACCACGTTCCAGATCCATAGAGAGTAGTCCATGGAATCTATCAAACCATTCATTCAAAACATTTCATTTAAACATTTCATTCCCTATGAGTATACCCACTCACATAAACATGCACAATCCATGAGTATACCCACTCATGATAACCATTTATCATTTACAAATCATATGGGCCTACCCTCCCATATAAACCATTTAACATTTCATTATTCAATTCGTATAGGTATACCCTCCCATATAAACCATTTCATTTAAGACAAACTACCAAAATAGGCAAATCATCACAAGAAATAACAAGGAATGGAGGAACACATCTCTGAAGCATGATATTCAAGACCATAAAGGCATAAACGAGCTTCCACTAACTAGGAAAGCGCAATCACACACCCCTTGGGTGGTTTAAATAGGCATAAACAAGGCATTTACTTAAGGAACACCCCATGGGCGACCTCGAATCAAGAAACAGGTGCAATAATAGTTAATGAATCCTATGGTCACCCTCACTAGGTTTTACTATAGCTACTAAAAGCATCTCGCTCAAAAAAAGGCCTCACCAGAATGTCTGACGGTCGGTGAAAAGGTCGAATGCCTGAAAAACACCCGAAAATCCAAAATAAAGTATAGACCGCCTACCTTGGCTCTGTAGTAGAGATATCACCCCGTATCAAGTCTTGATTCATTATAGTTTTGGATAAATCTAAAGAATGGATGAAGAACAGAATATTTGGGCATATGATCATAAAATCAAACAGTGCAATCATTGTTCTAAAGAAACAAGAATGGCTAAAAATGAATTTAGGCCTTACTGATATGAATCTGATGAGACGATCCATGCTCAAAATGGAGGTCAGATAGTGAATAAACCTCAAATACAATCTTAGGAACCTTTGAGAGATTTTCCAAAGATCACTTCTTTGTCTGTTGAAACAAATAGGTGTTAGGTTTTAAAAAGAAAATTTTAATTTCAAAAAAAAAATTTAAAAAACAGAAACAGCAGGTTCACATGGTTTAATAGCATGGTTTCCCAAATACTTTGGAAACCATTCACAACTCATTGCTTCCAAGGGGAACACCACACAGTTACCCCACACAGTTTGACTAACCATGAGGTAACCATGAAAAAATTCTCTATAAAAAAGCTACAACATTTCAGATATTACGCATCGTCGTGTGATCTTACCTGCATAGTTTCCCAAAACCATGTAGAAGCTACTACCTCGAGTCACACAGTTAGACTAACCTTGTGCAAGTCGTGAAAAAACTGTGCGCCAGGCCATTTTCAACCCAAATCTTGGTTCTGGGCTCTGAAAAAGCCCCAAACACCTTCAAAACACATGTGATCACAAGGAAGTACATATTTAAGTCCATAGTAAATCATTTAAACTGAAATGAAAAGGATTTGTATCCCGTATGAATAACCATGTTCTTACAATCTTCCACCCTTATAGAAATTCATCACTTAATTTCTCTCTAAAGGGAGGTCAAGATTTGTTAGAGAAACAAATTTTCCCCTGAGCACATATGTCAACCTCCCACTCCCTAGTCTCGTCTTAGAAATGGATGTGCTACCATAGCATCCATTCTATAGGAACTGACCGGCCTCAAATAATCTTCATTCTCCTATCAACGATATGCATTAGATGTTTCTCAAAGGATGCATCAACCTGAAGCTCAACCACTTCGGGAACAAAAGTGTGAGATGGGGTTGAGTGATAGGGACAAAGATAAGATACGTGGAAGACATTTTCATGGCTATGTACCTTTGATTTAACTGCAAGCGATAGGAAACATACTTGACTCTCACCGGAATCTAGAACGGCTCGACATATCTTAATGGAAGCTTACCCTATTTCCAGATCAACCTATGTCCCAACCTCAGTGAAACATGAAAGAAAGCCCAATCCTTGACCTCGAACTCTAGATGGTGTCTACAGTGATCAGTGTAATATTTCTGATGAGACTGCATAGTAACCATCCACTTCTAGATTAACTGGAACTGCTCAGAAGTCTCCTGCACGAGACGCAGTCCTAGTAAGGGTATCTCACCTGCCACTAACTAGCATAGGGTAGAATGGAATTTCCTACTATATAAATTCCAGTAATATTTCATGTGTATCATCACATGATAACTGTTATTGTAGGATAATTAAACTAGGGGAATATGAATCTCCCAAGAGAACCAAAAATCAGGGATGCGCACTCGCAGCATGTCCTCTAGAACTTATATCATACACTCTAACTGACCATCAGTCTGAGGGTGGTATGTTGTGCTCTGGAGAACCTGTGTACCCAATGCCCTATGAAACCTTTTCATAAACAAGATGTAAAGAGGGAATCCCTATCTGAAACGATTGAATAAGGGACCCCATATAATCATACCACCTCTTAGATATACAGCTTTCTGAGCTCATCAACATTGAAGGTATCCTTGATTTGAAATAAATGAGTGGCCTTTGTAGGCCTGACAATACGAACCCATAAAACATCATTACCTAGAGGAAACCTCAATAAACAAGTCACTAAATCCATCGCGAAATCATCCCATTTCCATTTTAGAATACATAAATTCTGTAAAATCCCATTTCTTTTTTCATGTTACACCTTTACCTACTGACAGGTGGAACACCTCATAACAAAACCATCTACCTCTCTCTTCCTACCCAGCCACCAACACTAACGACGAAAGTCACGGTACATCTTGGTGAAATTGGGATGCACTGCCCAAGTTGAATCATGAAAATCCCATATCAGGTCCTCACATATATCCAATGGAATCCAAACACATCCATTGATACACAGGATTTCATCATCACTTACCGTCCAACTAGGAGGAGGGTCCTCACCTATCACACACTCTCGTAGAACTAGGCCTTCAGAATCTAATAGCTACCTTATTCTAACTCTATTCATTAGGGTAGAGGTTATGACTAAGGATTAAATATAATTTTGACCTTATCCATCATGAACATCCAGATGCATCTCAGAAAACAACTCCATCAGCTACCACTCACCACTGGCCTGTTGCACTGCTTGTATCTGAGTCCTCTTTCTCAGTGCATTGGCCACTGAATTTCCTTTACTAGGCATGTAGGAAATCTCAAAGTCAAAGGAATGTAGGCACTCCACCCACCATCACTACCTCAGATTCAAATAACTCTACCTAAACATATACTTGAGTATTTTTTGGTCTGTGTACACAAAAAAAAGTTCTCCTAGTAAATAATGTTTCCATCAACATAATGCATGAACAACTGTTGCTAAATCCAGATCGTGCGTAAGGCAATTCCTCTCATGAGGCATCGGCTGCTGAGACCCATATGCTACAAATCGATCACCCAGCATCATCACTACCCCAAACCCAATACCTAAAGCATCACATTAAACCATGTAACTCTTTCCCTACTCTAGAAGTTTCAGGATTGGAGTCGATGTCAACCTCTCTTTCAGATCCAAAAAGTTGCCTCACACAAATCTTACCAAATGAACTTCGCACCCTTCATATTCAAGCCCATCAACGGTGATGATAAGCATGAGAATCCAGTATAAAATTCATGTAGTAACCATCTACCCCCAAAAAACTCCTTATATCAAAAAGTTCTTGGGATATTCCCATGAAACTATAGATCTCACCTTCTCTAGGTTTACCGATACTCCTCTCTTTGAGATTATGTTCCCCAGGAAGTGAATCTAATCCATCCAAAGGTATCACTTTGTGATATTATCATATAACTGATTCTCTCTCAATTTATTCAAAATGATCTCAAGATTTTTTCAATGGTCGTGTTGATTTTGAGAATATACTAAGATATAATCAATGAAAACCACCACAAAAGAATCCAAAAGGGGATGGAATACTCAGTTCATCAGTACCATGAAAACTACTGGAACATTTTTGTGATTGAACGGAATAACCAAATACTCGTATAGACCATACCTACTAAGAAAGGTTGTGTGAGGTATGTTTGCAGGTCGAACAAGCAATTGGTGATATCCTGACCTCAAATTGATTTTTCGAGAACACCTGAGCTCCTCGAAGCAGATAAAACATGTCATCTTTTTGTGGAAATGGATATCAGTTTTTAACCATCAGTTGGTTCAGTTTTTGATAGTCCACACATATCCTAAGGGTATAATATACCTTTTTTCAAAAAGGACTGGTGATCCCCATGGAGAAGTACTGGGTTGAATAAACCCCTTCACCTCCAAATCCTCTAGATGCCTCCTCAGCTTCTGAAACTCCATCATATCCATCCTTTAAGGATGAATGGATACTGGTGTAGCTCTTAGAGTCATCTCGATGGAGAGCTCAACCTCTCTCCTAGGATGTAAACTAGAAAAGTAATCGAGAAAGGCATCCCTAAAGCGCTCAACCACTAGAGGGAAGTCCTCCTGACCCACTACCTGATCATCTAGAAACAAACTAGCAATATTTGATGTCATCCCGCCCTGCCGATGATGATCGGGTCTAGCTCAGCTCACTTGGACATCCCATTCACCCCTTTGAGTAAGCATTGAACCCTTTGGTGATTTGAATTCACCCTTCAGCAATAGAAGTCAACGTACACTCGATGCACTAATAGCCTGTCCATCCCAATAATGAGTTCAAACCCTTTCATCTCAAGGAAATATAAATTCCAAACAAAGTGACACCCTCCAACCTTAAGGGGACACTCCATAAACTGGCATACATCATCCGTTATGACTCCCAATGGTGTGTATAGTTTCATAATTCCCTCCGAAAGCAAAACCACAAGCCCAAGGCTTTTATCCATTCGTGAAGATACAAAACTATGCGATGCATTTGTATCATAGAGAGAACATACAATATTATAAGCTACTAAGATTATACATCTCACTATAAGCGGTCTGGGATCATGCACTTGTTGTTTATATTGCACAACATAAGTCCACACTGTACCACGGCCCTATGACACTACCTGGACACCTTGAGCTGATCCAACCTACTATATATGAGATCCTGGTGTTTGGCTACCATGGCCACGACCACCACTTCCCTGACCCGACCAGCCTGCACTGCTTTAGATCCCAACCTAATGTAGAGCTGAAGAATCTACTCATGAACCTTATGTCAAAGCTTACCCCCTACCACTCATGGCTAGAGGTAACATCTTGAAAAACTGCTGCATGTTCCCCAACCATCCACATGCTCGACACTCTAATGGGTCGTGATCGAACAGATTTTTCATGTGGCCTCGCCTACCACATTAAGGTCAATACACTAAGATGCTTTCAACCATAGCCTAACTAGCACTCATATCATAAGAAGCCTCAAAACTAACCTTCCTTCCATAATATGTAGACCCACTAGGGTGATAAACAACACTCCCCTATTCTCTACCCCTAGCTTCTCTCACGTTCCACTATGTGATCAATGCCTGGTTCACCATCTCTACGATAGAGGTAAATATGAACAAGTTGAATTGAGACTTGATAGCATGTTTGATATCTTTCTCAAAGTTTCTTTCCCTTGATAGCCCATCAGTAAGATACATCGGCAAAAAATTATGAATCTATATAAAATATTCCGAGTATTCCATAACTGTCATCGCGCCCTACTCCAGACGCATAAACCCACTGGACCACTCTCCTCGCAGAGTCACAAGATAAAAGTTGTTATAGAAGCAGGTATGGAAATCACCCCAACCCATATCTAATATCCCATCAGCCTAGTTTAGAATTTCACACCAGTGCTTCACTGCTCCATGTAGCATATAAGTCGCGAGCTTGAACCTCCTCTCAGGAGGCATCTCCAGATTCTCATAAATTGCTTACATGGTCTCACGCCATAGTTGGGCAGCCTATGGATTCACATCCCCTGAAAATGTTGGAGGATGTTACTGCTGTAACACCCACTTCATCTCATCCATAGACATGACAGGTCGTGGTTCTCCCTAGAAGGTATTTGTATATCAAAAGAAGACTTTGTAGAATTGTGCCTCAACACCTGTGTCTGGAATAGACCTTGGTGCCTCAGATGGAACTAAATGAGGATGAACTAATAGCATGTGGCCCACCATCTCTGGAGTATGATCACCACCTCCCTCACAACGTACCACTAGAGGTCGTCGTGGTGGAATGTATCTACAATTCCAAGCACAGACCTCAGGAAAGAACAACATCAAATCACACAACTCAAAATAGTATGATAGGTCCAAAACCTTCTAGAAAATAAGTCAAACCCATAGACTACTCCTAAAGGTAGGAATTTATAAAGAACAGTCATCATACCACAAAAAAGTATGCCTCTTTCCCACTCAAAATCCAGGTCTAGGTCAAGTCTTTATCCATCTGTTCCAGTTTCTATTTTCATTTCACATTTATTTATCCATGAAATTCCACCAAGGTTTTACCAATTTTGAATCCCTGAGGGCCCATAACACCTCATCAATCCAAAACATGGCTCCCATTCAAACCATACATATAACAAGTTCATTTAGTATTTACATTCCACAGGTGTGTTATTTCCCAATTCATAATGGCCCATACTCCTTAGGAATTGAAATATGATGTTACTCCTTTATCCATTGCATCAAAACTATCACATCATCAGGAACAACTATCTCAAAAACATGAAATGTCTAATGCATTCTAAATGGAATGACATAATGCATGGCATGTGATCTCTAACAAGTACCCATATGATGCATGACATGGAATAGCCTCATATCATCAGGTTTCAACTAAAATACAATCCATAATTGAATCAATAGAAACAAAATTAATCATGTGCATCACCCAATGTTTAAATCAAAGCAACTGTAATAGTCAAAATCCAAAAAATCACAATTCCATTTGAGACAATTTGGCTTTTCCCTATACATGGGGTAGCTACTCTAGGGCACAGTTTATTACCAAACTCTATTTCCTTAATATCCCTATCTAATTTCACCAAAAATTAAGTCAAACTAGAAAAGAAAACTTCTCTAATACCACATTGAAAAGTCACGGACCCAGATTCCACTTAATAGTGCCTCGAGCCAGTTGGCTAAATGGACACAATCACATCTCCCCAAATGATAGAGGCTATTGACTAGCAGCAAGGTCTAGTGCGAGTCAGTGGGGAGACTATTCCCTCATTACCAGATTATCATAGTGGAATTTAAACATTCAATAAATAACATAAGGGAAATAAAAAACAATCAACTGGAAGTAAGACAATACAAGAATACATATCCATGACCAGAAGTGTCTCATATACAAAATGAGGCAGATAATACATTTATCTAGATGACATCCAAAGTAGGTACATGGAAATGTAATACATTTCAAGTTCCATAGAGAACAAAAGACCAAAAGGTATCCCATCATCACAAGCATCAACTTAGTACTCTGCTCCCATTCTCTAAAGCCACAGTCAACAACCTAGACTAGGGTGCCTGCCCCTATCATCACCTGCAGCCATATAATCTGTTTGGGACCCCAAGGAGGCCAAAATAGGGTGTGAGATAAACATCCCCATAGGAAACCACACATGTCTATACAATTCTAATAAAAATATAGAAAGTTCTAGCAAGTGTAATCAAAGCAGTAAAGTAAATTATGTATGCACATTCCATAAGTCTACTACCATAAGAAAAATCAAACAACCCTCAAGGATACCTACAATAGATTCAGCTCCTAACAAGGAAGTTATAAACAAGTAAACAAGTCACACAACCACGTTGTACATCCATCCATATCCAACCAGCCATAACCACGCTGTATAAATAAGTCAAGAAAACCAGGACCATTCTTTATAGTGAAGTGTAGACCACAAGGGTCGGATCAAAGGTATCATGCACTAGGGAATCCATGTAAATAATCTAGACCATGAAGGGTAGGATCCAAGGAACTCATCCAAGGAATCCACATCGAGTCCCATGGGTGTCCGAGTGGAAACTCGGTCTAGGAAATGCTTGGGGTCCTAAAAGCATGTCAACATCTTTTCTACACGAGCCCAAGGAAGCTAGATCCACGAGGTAGCAAGGCCTGATGCATCCCACAGAATCATGACCCAAGGGGTAGAGTAAATCCAAGGCACCCACTATCGCATTCTAGATCCATGGTGATCATTCCATGGAATCTATCAAACAATTCATTCCAAACATTCAATTTAAACATTTCATTCCTTGTGAGTATACTTACTCACATAAACATGTACAAGTCGTGATTATACCCACTCATGATAACCATTTTTCATTTACAAAGAATATGGACCTACCCTCCCGTATAAACCATTTAAAATTCCATTATTTAATTTTTATAGGTATTCCCACCCATATAAACTATTTCATTTAAGCCAAAATATAAAAATGGGAATATCATCACAAGATATAACAAGGCAAGGAGGTAGTGCATCTCATAAGCAAGCTATTCAAGAACATAAATGCATTAACGGGCTTCCACTAACTAGGAAAGTGGAAGCACACACCCCATGGGTGGGTTAAATAGGAATAAACAAGTCATTTACTCAAGGAACACCCCATGGGTGACCTTGAATCGAGAAATGTGTGCCAAAACACCTAAAAGGAACCAATGTGCATCCTCAGTAGGTTTGACTATAGTAACTAAAAGCAACTTTCTCAAAAAAGAGGCCTCGCTGGAATGTCTGATGGCTGATGAAAAGGCCAAACACCCAAAAAGTACCTAAAAATCCTAAAGATTGTATAGACCACCTTCCTCATCTTAGTAGTAGAGAGCTCATCCATAATGAATTCTTGAGTCGTTCTAGTTTAGGGGAAATCTAAATAACGAATGAAGAATGGAATATTTGGGAATATGAGCCTAAAAAAAATATCACAATCATTTTTCTAAAGAAACAATAATAGATAAAAAGGAATGTAGGCCTTATCGATATGGATCTTATGTGATGATACATGCTTGAAATGAAGGTCATAGGATGAAGAAACCTTAAATCCAAGGTTATGCTCCATTGAGAGCTTTTCCCAAGCTCTCTTCTCGGTCATTTGAAAAAAATAGGTATTAGGTTTTAAAAAGAACATTTCAATTTCAATTAATATTTAAAAAACACACTCAATAGGATCACATGGTTTACCAGCACAGTTTCCCAAACCATGTGGAAACCATGCACAGTTCACTGCTTCCAAGGGGCACACTGCATGGTTTGACTAACCATGTGGTAACCATTTGAAAATGATATGTCAAAAAGTTGAAACATTTTAGACATTACGTATGTTTTCCTAAAATTGTGCGGAATATATTTCCTCCACTCGTACATATAGACTAACCATGCACAATCCATACACAAATCGTGCACCAGGACATTTTCAACCCAATGCTTTATTCCAAGCTCTGAACAAACCCCATAGACCTCCAAAACACCCGTGATCAAAAGGGGTACGTATGTAAGGCCATAATAAATCATTTAAACCAAAAATAAAAGGATTTGTACCTTATATGAAAACCTGGGATCTTATAGTGAAAGGAAACAAAAATACCAAATTTTTGAATTTCAATATACAACCCAACAAAAATACAAACTCTATGAAACTCAATGCACAATACAAAATCTATATCAAAAGGGTGAAAATCAATATATAAAAAATTAATAACCTATTCATTAAAATCAATGTAACTTTCAATAGTAATATAAAAAACAAATTTTTATTTTTATTCTAAATATGTGGAACAGAAACACGCCTAGAAATTCATCATTTATATGTTTATCTAAAACACCCACACCAAAATCCATTTATCACAGAAAAATAATCATCATAGAATCATTTTCATCATATTAAAAATTCCAAGAAAGAAAGAAATACAATATCAATAGATTTATTACTAAATCAACCTAAGGATATTCCACATACTTTAACCCTGTAATTAAATGTAATCACACCACCACACTCGAGATCAATGGTATCTGTAACATCTTAAAGTACATAGAACCAAGAATACCTAAATTATTTAAGCCTTACCATCTAATTACACCCAAAACCCACTTAGTTATGGTTTCTTCAAATAATAATCTCGAGTGAAGGAGAGTGTAGAAGATATAGAATAAATTACATTATATTTATCACCCCAAAACTCTAGGATCGAACATTCGAGAAATAAATCCATCAAAAATTACCTCCAAGGTCTCCCTTGGATGAGATATTTGAGAAATATAGGATATATGAGACCAAAACCCCCAAAATGTTTTGAAAATAAAAGATCTCAAAGGGTTTTTATGTTTTTATATGGCCCAACTATATAATCCCAATGACCATGAAATGATTATGAACCTTTCATTGGATGAAAAGTTTAGTTATACACTACTAAAATACATCATAGTGAGGATCATTCTGTGGCCATGTTTCTATATATGGAACCCCTAGAAACCAGTTCACATTTCCAGACATTTATGCTGGGTCCCTAAGATAAGAACCACTTATACACCCTCCAAAAAACTCTTACAGAACAACTAATTTCACCCCAAACCTTCACAACATAAATATATATCAAAATTAGGTGTTAAATACCTCAAATAAGGCCCAAGAATGCTCCCCCATATTTTACTCACCTTTCTTGAGAATTCATAGAGTTTCAATGCTGAAGAAAAGTATATTATATTATTGATACATCAACACCCCCTCTCCCATGTCTCCTTATGTAAAGTACCATGTTTACAAAGAATAAATTCCAATGAAATAGCTTGATTATGAGAGGACCAGTTTGGGATATACCTAGCACTGAGGGGGGGGGAATCAGTGTTGAGGAATTTTTAAACCAATTCCAACTTTCTATCCCTATACCTCTTGACCTATTAGGATCTTGATTCTATTTTTCTCCTTTACCTGTCTCATGAAATAATAGAAAGCAGTAAAATATGAAAACGATATTTTTATAAGGTTCACCACTCAATATGAGAATCTACATCCTTGACATGCATGGGGATGACCAGTTCATGGATTTTCCACTATAATTTGATATGTTGTTATGTTGGATTGACTAGGAAAACAATCCTCTAGTCGGTGTGGCTCCATACACGTGGAGGGGGAAGGGAGAAAATCCTCTTCCAACTTGAAACAAGTCATATATTCCCTTACACTTGATGGTTCTGTATACTACGAGTGTAGACAGTCTCTTCCAACCTCTAGATGGATCTTTATACTGCCTCTAAAAACAGTCTTCTCTCTATTAAAAGAGTTTGAAACACCAAAATAATCTTCCACTTATTGAGACCTGTTGGATGCTACAATGCTACTTTTCTCTTCCACAACTTTTTTCTTCTCCTTGTTACTTTCTTAGTAGCATGAAATTAACCAACATCTTCTTTCTCTATAGCAAACCTATAAGCTTCACACTCTTCTTCTTTTGTTTCTTCAATGCAAAACCAGCTGTACTAAAACCTACTCTTCTTCAAACTTTTTCTTTTAGTGAAAAACCAACTACCCTGAAATCACTTATCTTCTTATTTTCCAGAATCACAAACACCCTTTGTGATTATCAGATCAATGAAGTCAAGTTCATCTTAGAATCATCATAGTTGAATTGTCCTGTATGATTGTCAGTATTCAGTTGGGAGCACTTTGTTTTTCTTATTCTTCTTATATTCTTTCTTATATTCTCAATACCAACACCTGAGTGTATCAGTATACTAACTTCTTCCTTCATGAAGATATGAGTTTAATTTCCCGTATAGCTCTTATTCACTTCACAAAGCACAATGAGGGTGATAAACACCGGTCATGTGAGTGTGGTACAACTTTTCTTTGTGAAACTGAATGGTTCACAATACTTCCTTCTTCGCAAAGTCACTTTGAGAGTGATATGCACCTGTCGAAGGCCTGCATACCCCAATATTTTTCACACACCTTTTGGTAAACTTGTGCGCAACATTCAACTTTTTCCACGAAATACCTATTGTGCACAACATCAAACTTGACCGCAACTCTCTTCTTGTGCACAACTATCATTTCTTGAATAGAACTATTACTTATTTCATGAAACAACCTTTTCATATATTTGATATGTGCTTCAGAGCTCTGATTTCTTCTAAGTGTTGATCTTCTTAAATTTGAGGGTGTCACCTCTTATTTATAGACCTCATCGACCCCTATGCGCAAAAACCCTGATGTGTCGCGCAAGATCCCGATGCGTCACGTAAAACCCCATTTGATGTCTCATTGGGCACATAAGTCACTTTCGGGCCGACCTCATCTTTTTCACACTTCTTGAATCTTTCACACACTTCATGCTTCTTCCATTTTTAAAAGTTTGGACCTTGAATCATTCCTTGCACACAAGATTCCAAACTCCCTTCAATCGTGGGTGAAAAAACCAATATTGCGCACAAAACTAATCTTTCACGCAAGCCTCTCCTTTTCTAGATTTGGAGGTTCTTATTATGGAACTAAAATTGTGAGAAACATACCAATCCATCTTAAAACTTTCACGCAACATCCTTTTATAAAAACACATTCCTTCATCTCTTGATTTTCAAGCCCTAAAATTTGGCAAACACTGGAAAACAACACCACCTTAAAATATGTTTCGGCAAGAAAACCAATTATGCTTAATTATCATTTGAAATATTCAAAAAACAACTAATTTCATCATGAATCATATCTATCATGATATATAGTCTTTGATCGAACACCTTTATCATTTTCATATTTTGAACGGGAAGTAATGAAACTTCCCTATCTTCCCGCAACATCATTCTTTCCAATCAAAACTGAATATGACTGGAATCATATTTTCTCCCCCTTTACTTAATAAGGATTGAATCAAAAGTTCTCATAACTTATGATATTTTTGAAATACAAATCAGCAAAGCATCGTCTGATTTAGAGGCAATGTGCAATGCATGACCATCCTAGAATGCAAAGCCCTTACACACACTCCCTTCTTCTTCAAAAATCATTATACACTTCATGAAAATAATATTATTATATTCTTCAAGTAAGCTCTTTCATGGTTTTCAGGAAGTCATGAATAATTTCATGGTCTTCTTCAAATCTTCATTATTATTCAATCATCCTCATATGGATGATACCTCTCCATTTTTCATTGTTGTAAACAGTGTATCACATTTAACACAAGTTCTTTTAACTTAGGATCAGTTCAAAAATCGTCTGATATTACTTCTGGGAGAATTTACTAAGCATGACATTAAATACTATGATTTCATAATAATTCTCCAGGCATCCTCACTTCAGTCGATCTCCATTAACTTTGGAGTCCTTCATCTTTTAATCATTTTGACCAACATTGACAACATTTGACAATAAATACAATCTTCATACACAAATTGGTCCAAACATATTACACAAAATTTTTCTTGATGATTTATAATATTAATGGGTTCCTACACAATACATACGTCTGGGACTAACTCGACTTGATCCCTACTAATGGAGTGTGAATAGTTTGGTAGATATTTCCAAAATTCATAAATGTGAAACAAATTATTCATAGTACTATAATAAATAGGTAATTCCAATTGAAATGTATAATCCTAGACATGATAGATAATATTTAATATACCCACATATCTAGGGGTTAATTTTACCCAACTTCTAATTGTGACGTCTTGGACCTAGGTTCCACTCAGAGGTTCCCCAAGCCCGATGGGCCATACAGCCTCAAGAACATCTCCCAAATTGTCGGAGGCTACTGAATAATAGTGAGTGCCTAGGGTGTGTCCATGGGGAGACTATTCATTCATTAATATAGTGCATAAAAATGGTATAATTATAAAACTAGGTAAATAGTGTAAATAGAGTAAGTAAATAGAAGGCACAATAGAAGCAGGCTGAAGTAATAACAAAAAGAGAAACATATAATAATTCAAAATATGATGATAAATTTCATATTTTAATAAGATGGAAAACGTGAATATAAGGCCACAATCATCATTAAAAAATATTCTATACAAAATTAGAAAAAATGAATCCAAAAAAAATCTAAGAATCATGATCTCTAGCTTGGTCATCTACTACCCTACTCCATCCTAATGAAAGAAAGAAATATATCATCTAAAGCAGTATGTTTCCCTTTGTCTAAACCTGTATTCATATAGTATTCGTAGGTACCAATGGAACCCAGATAGAGTGTGAGATAAATCTTAATAGGCCTCCACCAACAGTGTCTATAACATCCGGTCCATATAATATAAATTGAAACAGTGTGCAAGCATGCATCCATTAAAGTAAAATTGTATTGTAATGTAAATATCCAAGTAATGAATTCATCCCTCTTCTGGTGTTTGAACATGTAACTAGATCATTAATTAAGTTCTAGTTTGTATAATTAAGTTGAAATAGGTAAAACCAGCACTAAAATTCTGACATGATAACAAAAGTGAGGGATCCAAGACATAGTAAGGCATCATGTAATGATAATAATATCAAAGAGGTTATAAGGTAATGACCAAGATAACATAGACCTCAAGGGTCACCAACTCAGTAGAAACTATATCCAAGCTATAGGGGTAAGAGTGTAATTCAAGGAGCATCATAAAAGGAATTCCACAAATATGAAATTCTAACTGAGTCCAAGGAATACATACAATGTTAAATAGGATAATCAGTGACTAGGAACAAGGGAGTATCTGAGGCACCTCAAGTCTATAGAAGTCACACTGGATCTAAGGATTATATCCAAGGCATCCTGTAATTATAAAGGATGGATCCTACAGTGTCATATCAGGCATCTACTAATAGATGAGGATTGGGTTCCAAGGTAGTTCTCACCCTTGGCTACCAGTATCCTAGAATTACAATGGTGTCCATGAGTGCTCAAGGTACTAAATTTGGAATCCAAAATCTAACCAAAGTATGGCCAATCCTATAGTAATTTCAAGATCCATATACAAGATGAACCTTTCATTTAATACATTTAATTAGTTAGGCCATATGAATTACTCAATCCATTTAATAATCTATCTGGTTCAAGCCATTTCCTTTCATTAGTGAGACAAGGCTAAGGGATATGCATCTATTTATTTAATTCATCTATGTCATAATCACTTGATGATGTTCACTCTGGTACCTTCCATAAGACTTGTAAAGGGATTATATAAATGTGAAAACCAAGAATTAAATTATATTCAATTTGGAAAAGTCAAATACATGGTATACTTGTAACATTCATTTAAGATATATTTATCAAGGCGATGCAATTACCTTATGAGGGTAAAGTGATAAGAAAACATGGTATTAGCCATTATTAACTAAAAATTTATCTCATTCAAGGGGGTTACCATTACCAAGGTCATGCCACACAGTAGAATAGCGGAGCAAAATTCTTAATAGACCATTAAGCCATAACTAATGAAATCACCAAACATGGGGTGGTCATCGTTGAGGGAATAACCTCCAAAAAAGAATAAAATATTTAAAAAGAGTCTTAGAATAAAGTTCTAATAACTATAATCAATTCATATAAATTAAATATGTCACGCCTGATGAAATCCTCATGCACACACAAAAATTTATAAAACAACGAAACTTGGTGGATGAGTTATAGACCACCAAACTCGTACTCATATGACTCTCCTCGCCCAATGTTAGCCTTTGTTTTTGCTTGGATTGGAAGATATATAAATAACAGATCAATGAACTGAAAATAAGGTATATGATCCAACATCTAAATAACGTCCTAGATATGAAGAAGAACAATGAATGATTAAGAAGTAATCGAGATCATATGTATGTTGATCCAATAAGAGAAATAGTTCATTGATTATACTCCAAATGGATTCTTGGGATCAAATCCTATGAAAGTGGATTTGGGAGCTCCAAAATGAGAAATTAGGTTGGTTCTATTCATTGTATAAATAAATGAGAGGATGGGAGATATTAATTAGGTTTTAAGGGAGTTTTCATAAAATCACCCAAAAATGGACTTCGCATGGTTCAGCCACATAGTTTTCCAAAATGTGAGCCAATAGAGCACCATCTACTTTAGGAAGTGGAATTTCACATGATTAGGTGACACGGTTAGGGAAACCATGAACTGACCATGCAAAACACCTATGTAATTTGACTATAGTTTTTGGCATGGACATACGGCCCCTAACGCATGGTTAAGACAAACCGGGTTATAGGCTCCGAACCAGTCCCATACACCCCCCGAGACGCCTGTGAAATCATTAAGCACCCATATTAGGTCCAAAAAAATAATTATACCAAATTTAAATATATCCATACCTGAGTAAAAAATTGGGTTCTTATAGTCTTCCCTCCTTCAAGGAACCCATCCCAGAGTTCACCTTCCAATGGTAGAGAAGCACTGTATAAGAAAAACTCTAGCCATTGGGCATGTACGTAGTCCTCTCACTCCTAAGTCTCATCCTATAAACAAAAATTCTTCCATAACACCCATACTTAAAGGATAAATCTACCTCGGCAAACATTCGTGCTCTGGGCAGCGTTTCATATTGGATACTCCCCAATGTTAGTATAAATATATAACTCAACTTAAATGGAATCAAAATTATGAGATGGGTTAGTATGATCGTGATGAAGTTGTGAAACATGAAAGAAATCGTGCATGGAACATTACCTCTAAGTTAGTGGAAACTAATAGGCTTCCAGCTTGAATCTCCTGAGGATCTCAAATAATCCTACATAATAAGTAGACAACTTTACTTTCTTCCATATTTCTATATAACCAAGCCTAGTAGATTCTTGTAAGAAAACAATATCCTCTAACCCAAGCTCTAGAGGTATTATATAGTGATAAACATAAGAGTTCATTCTTGACTAATCAGTAGTAATACATTTTGTGATCATCTACACCTACTGAAAAACCAGGGATTCATGCTCGAAGTATGCTTTCTAAAACTTGTATCATACATTTGTATTTTTTATTGGTATGGGGGGATAAAGGAAATTCTTAGAAGCACCTGTGTACCCATAGCTTTCTGAAACCCCATCCATAATCATTATGTGAAATGAGAATCCCTGTCAGAAATGATATTATGAGGGACCCTGTATAGTAATATAATCTCATAGACATATAATCTTCCCAGCTCATCAACTGATAAAGCCTCTTGAATAGGAATTAGGTGGGATAGTTTCATCGTCCTTTCAATGAAAACCCATACTAAATAGCTACATCAAGAAGACCTTGGTAATATAACTAAAAATTCTATGTCGGTATATTCCCATTTTTCATTCCATGAATAGATGTAGTTGTAACAAGCCTACAAGTATCTGGTGATCCACCTTCACCCACTGATAGGTGGAACACCTAGTGATAAAGCCTTCTATATGACATTTCATCCCAGGACACTAATACTGGTCTCAAAAATCTCAATACATATTGGAGATTCATAGATGAACATCCCACTGAGAAGTGTGTGAATTACACATCAACTCTTCTCTCATATCTGTAGGAACCTAGACACATCTAGGAATACACAGGATGTCGTCTCTTTCCATAGACCAATCTAAAAGTGGTTTATCTACTGAAATACTCTTACAAAGAACCAAGACTTCGGGATCTCGAATTTCTATACTCTTCACCATCTTAAGAATGGAAGAGGTAACTATCATGGCTAAGATATAAGACTGCATGTGACCATTGTGAAACTCCATATGCAACTCAGAAAAGAGGGCCGTCAATTTTCATTCATCACTATCATTATATATGGATTGTGCCTCTGTTTTCTAGCTCAGTGCATCATCTACTTCATTGCCTTTTCAGGAATATATCCAAGCTCAAAATCAATGGATGAAAGATATTTGACCCCTGTTCACTATATGAGATTAAATTCATACTATGAAAAGATGTATTTGAATATCTTGTGTTCCGTATACACCACGAATCACTCAACCAATGGCTAGTTTCTCTAGTAATGTATGGCATGGAAAACTTCTACTAGATCAAGGTTGTTAGTCGGGTAATTTCTCCCATGAGACCTCAAATACCGAGATCCATATGCAATAAATCTATCCTCCAGAATTAGCACTTCTCCTAAGATGATTACTGATGCATCATTGAACAAGGTATATCCTCTTCCAATATCTAAAAAAATTAGAATTTGTGTTGAGACAAGGCTTCCTTTCAACTCCTTAAAGTATTTCTCACACTCTTCTGACAATAGGAACTTTCCACCCTTCTTTGTATGACCATTAAGAGGTTGAGAAAGGCGGGATAATTCCTGTATGAAACAACTTTAATATTTATAAAACCCTAATAAATTGCATATATCAAACACGTTATTGGGATGATCCTAGAAAACCATAGTACTGACCTCATCTGGGTCAATAGATACTTATTATTCCAAGATAAAACAACTCAGGATGTGAAATTTTTAGATCTATAAGTGGAACATAGAATTATAGGAATAAAGATAATTCTCTCTCAGTGTACTCAGAATGACCTAAATGTGCTTATCAAGGTCTCTATGAGTGTGAGAATACACCAATATTTTTTACAAAAATACCACAAAAAAGAATCATGATAGGGGTGAAACACCCTATTAGTCAAAGCCATGAAAATAGCTAGCATATTTGTGATATCGAATGACATAACAAGGTACTCATATAGACCGTACCTACTATATAAAGTTGTATGAGGTATGTATGAAGATCCAACTCGCACATAATGATATCCCGATCTCATTCTGATCTTATAAAAAACCATAGCTCCTTAGATATATTCAAGTATATCATCTATTTAAGGTAGTGGATATTGGTTCATGACCATAAGCTTCTTCAACCATCTATAATCCACACATAGACGAAGAGTCCCATCCACATTATTGAAGAAAAGTATGGGCTATCCCCAAGATGAAGTCCTAGGCCGTATAAAACCTTTGTCCATTAAGTAATATAACTACTATTTGAGAACCTAGATCTTTGTAGGTTCCATCATGTATAGAGGAATGGACACTAGAGATTCTCTTGGAGATATCTCAATGTCAAAATCAACCTATATTTCAAGAGGTAAGCCATAAAAATCATTAGGTAAAATATCCCTGAATTAATATATTATTGGTGGGAATTCTGAATGACACAAACTTTGATCCTCCATGAAGAGATTAAAACTTTGGGCAGTCACTCGACCTAGAACATGATTCTCTAGTCCAAATATAATATCATGGACATCCTACTCAACCCTATGTTGATAAATTATTCCCTATGGGGATGTAAATGATACCCTACGATGATTGTAGTAAACAAATTCATGATATAGAACCAACCAATCCATCTTGAGAATGAAATCAAATCCCTTCATCTTAATAATAAAGAGGTCCCACAAGAAAGGGTAACTTCATACCCAAGGGGGTAGTCACTGAATTATTGTATTCCCTCTGACTGTAATCCCAACAATGTATCCAGGATTATTACACCATAGTAATATTGTATTTACAGTACGAGACATTCCATTGTAGATAAATAGACGAAGTAGTGTGAATCACCTATATTAAAAAAAAGTAGATACTATAGTGGAGGCTTATATAATAGTACCTTGTATTGTAGACATCCCTACAGCTTGGTCCTCATGTAGCTATTGTAATGCATGAAACTGGTTGGATCCACGACCCTATACCACAAGTGTACTACCATGATCACGACCACTCTACTAGTGGTGCTAATAATCAGAAGTCTGGATAACATGTCCATGATCTCCTCCTCAACTAGTCCAACAACTGCTACTCCAACTCACCACCAGATATGGAATAAAAGAACCTACCCCTGAGGGTGAAGTCAGTACAGAACCTCTTCCACTAGAAGAATATGGAATGGTCCAATAGAATCTCTAAAGAATCCTCAAACTGATGTAATCCCGACACTCCATAGGGTATCTATCACGCTAAGGATTTAGGTTACCCTATAGTCCACACCAATGGTGCACTATATATCTACCAGTATGGGTACTCCTTCTACCACCACCCTGATGAGAAACCACTAAGGAACATTTCTGGATACTTGAGGAACCGTCAGCCTACCGTGACACCGATCCTATATGGCCAGTACTATCACTGCCCCTCTGGTTGCGCTCAGTGAGAAGAGAATAATTTATGATCTCATAGAAAGTATGTAGGAAAAATATATTAACTTGAGAATGTATGGAATACTGAATCCCATCCTCAGAGCGTTTAGCACGTAAAATCTCATCAGTAGTTAAAAGAAATGAAAAGCATTGTAACATAGTAAAACCTACTGAATAACCCATGACTGAAATAGAACCTTTCTTAAGATATATAAACTCTTTTGCTTGGTAATATATTAGAGTATGAGGAAGGAAGTACTCATAAAATATAGTTTAGAAGTCATCCCATACCAATCCCTAATGAAGAATAGCCTGGGTAATAACATCCCACTAGCGCTTGGCTGAATTACACAACATGTAAGTAGAAATCATGAACCTCCACTCTGGGGGTGCCTCCAGATGTTAAAAGATAGAAAGAGAGTCCTATAGAAAAGATTAAACAGCATTTCGACTGCCATCCCATGAGAATATAGTAGGATGCTGCTGCTGGAACTCATATGTTAGATCAGCCATAGAAGGTGTAGGTTGTGGAGCACCTTGAATGAACTGTATCAGACATAGGAAACTATTAAGAAGCTAAGTATTAGTTCCAAGTTCAGGTATAACAATATGTGACTCAAGTAGAACCTTTTTCTTTATAAATGGGAGATCATGGCCCACATCATCTAGAGCATAGTTTTCACCACCCTCATAGTGCACGACATGAGAATGTCGGGGCAACATTGGTCTAAAATTCCAAGAACATTGCTCAAAATAAGCCTTGAATCACATAGATAGAAAAACTAGGGGAAGCTGAATAGAAATAAAGGGCTCACTAACGATAGTTTACTATGCCAACTACCTACTTATATGGATAGGTATTAGAAAGTTCTCATGTATAAGTTACTATAGTTCTAGTAGATAAAGGGTCAATGGTACCTTGTATCTTCATTTACTGACAACCTTTTCATTTTAGAAGTCAAGTTTCATTTTTACAGTTTAATTTTCTATTTTCCATATTTAAAGGTTCATTTAAAATGTATTTTCATTCCTAATGAATCAGGTCCCATACTCCATATCACTGAAAGTGGCAACCATTTAATTTTAATATAATTTCTCGATTTGGTAAATTACCCATTCCAACCCACGAGGGCCTATAAAACCTCATGAATTGAAAGTTGAAATAACTCAATTGTAACCAAAGTTCATAATAAGTATATATATACCAACATGGATTACTCAACAATCACAGGAATATCAAGGAATGAAAGTAGTGAAAATGCACTTATATGGAATGGAAATATGAATAACATGTGAATTTTATGTTATTATGACGATGCATGTAATAATGATTCATACCCTCATATCATCTGACCAAGGAAGAAATGAAATTATCAATCAAGACAATAATAATAACCAGAACACAACATGTGTGTTAGACAATAGTTAAATGATATCAACTGTAATAGGGAAGAGTAGAACAAAAATCATAATTCAGGAAACATGGAATTTACCCTAAACATGGGTTATCTATGCCAAATGATGGCTGAAACCATGTTATAAAGTCTTCATAATCTGTGATATATTGTCCCAAAATAGTAAATTAAGAAATGAACATCCTTTTATACCACTTTATAATGAACCGCACCTAGGTTCCACTCAGTGGTGCCTGGAGCTCAGTGGGCCACACAGCCTCAAGCCCATCTACCCAAATGCCAGAGGCTGCTGACTAGCAGCAAGGTCCTAGGGTGTGTTTGTTGGGAGACTATACCGTTATTACCAGAGTGTATCTTAGTGGTATAATAATTAAACTAGGTAAATAGAGGAAGAAAATAATGTAAATAGAAGGTACAATAGAAGTAGACTGAAGTAATAAACAATTGAACAACAGATAATAGTATAAAAGGAGATGATACATGTCATGTTCTAATGAACTGGAAAACATGAATACAAGGCATTATGAAGAAGTAAAAAACATGTTATACAAAAATATCAAAATATAATACAAAAACTATCCAAGCATCAAGAGCACCATCTCATTCATATACTACCCTACTCTATCCCAAAGCAAGATAGAGATCAATTGTCTTAAGTAGTATGCACCCCTTTGTCAACACTTCTGTAGATATAGTTCTCTTGGGTACCAATGTAGCCCATATAGGGTGTGAGATAAATCTTAGTAGGCCACCACCAATGATGTATTTAACATCCAGAGTATGTAATATAAAAAAAACAGTGTGCGAGCATGAAAATATAAAAGTAAAGCAGTATATTAATGTAAATACGCAAGTATCTTCTTTAGCCCTCAGCTAGTGTATGAACATGTAACCAATTTATTAAATAATTATGTTTTAGTTTATATAATATCACTAATATATTAACATGATAATAAAATTGAGGGATCCAAGACATAATAATGAATCCTATAATGATAATAATGATAAATAGGTTCTAAGGTAATGAAAATGGAAATCTAGGCCTCATGGGTTTCCAAATTAGTAGAAACTGTAACCTTACTATAGGGGTAAGAGTGTAATCTAAGGAGAGTTATCCAAGGAATTCCACAATAATGAAATTCAAACTAAGTCCAAGGAATACATCCAAGGTAAAATGGAATAAGTGGTGACTAGGACCAAGGGAGTATATGAGGTACCACATGTCCTTGTATATCATGCTATATCCAAGGAGTGTATCCAAGTTATCCTATAATAATAAATGAGGGATCCTATGGTATCAGAATGGCATCTACGAGTGTTAAAGGAATTAACTTTGGAATAAAAAAGATAACTCAAGTCTACCCAATCCTATAGTAATGACAATTTCAAAATAAAAGAGGAACATTTCATTTAAAATGTTTAATTATTTAGGCCATATGAATTACTCATTATATTTTATAATTCATATAGCTCAGTCTGTTTCCTTTCATTAGTGTGATAAGGCTAAGGGACATGAAACCATTTATTTAATTCATCTAAGTCATAATAATTAAATAAGTTTCACTATGATACCTTCCATAAGACAAGGAATGGGGTACTACAGATGTGAAACAAAACAATTCAATTATATTCAATTAGGAAAACTCAAATACATGGTATATATTCAATTGTATTTAAGATTAATTTATCAAATTGAAGCACTTACCATAGGTGGGTCAAGTGATAAGAAAACATTGTACTAGCCATTCTCAATTCACAATTCATTTAATTCAAGGGGCATAAAATTAGTAGGGTCAAGGGTCTAACGACCTAAGAATAACATACATGAACATTAAACTACATTTATAGAATACTTATTATATAAATAGATGTCCAAAGACCATATTAGTTTAGTTCCTTTTGGAAACATGGAACACATTCTTCTAATTTGGTGAATATCTTCAACATCTCCCATAAAGATCTTCCCATTTGGTTTTCCTAACTAAAACCTTTCTTTATATCCTGGGGAAAAGAAAACATTTGAAAAGGGTGAGCTCATATGATTAGTAAGGGTAAAAAAATGGATATATCAAATAGAACCTGAACATAAGAATGTAAAAACATAAATATAACTTTTGAGAATCATACCATGTATAACATATATCATAATCTTGAGTCATGAAAAAATCATGGCAGCTCATAATGAATAAATCGTAAAGGAACATGAGCCATGAAAAAATAGAATTGGAATAAAACATAGAATTGTGGAAAACACATAAGAATAGAAAATCCCTTCATATTAGTCAAGTATTATTTCCATGACCATAATAGAGGAAAAATTACATTATTGAACTAAGTTTACTTCCCATCCCATCCCTTTATTACTAGACCAAAATTAATTCCCATTCCAGGCATGTATTACTGAACCAAGATCATTTCCCATTCCAAATCTATATATATCATGAGATATAAATATTTAACCAATGATTTGGAGGGAGATATAGGTCCCACCCATCTCATAATTAAATCATTCTTACGTGTTTCATAAAAAAAATCATTCATCATAGCATAACCCAAGGAATAAAATGGGTTTTTTAAACATCATTCTATCATAACATAATCCATGAAAAACAAATGGATTTCATAAATAGAATTCCATCAGAAACATAATAGAACCATTGGAATAATATGGATTGTATACTTGAAACAAATACTTATTAAATAATTTCATATTAGATGGAAAATAATTTTTATAAGACACTTGATATTAGTTCTTGATTAAAATATCCTTTCTACTTGAAAATAATTTTTTTCTCAAAATACCACTCAATTTTAAAAGAAAAGAATTTATTTTAAAATAACATTTAAATATTATGAAGTAATATTCATGTAAATAAGTTGTTATGAAAACATAAAAATATATTCATTCTATATAAGTTATAAAAAACATTCTTCTCATACTTTTGCTGAAAAAGTAAAAAAGTTCCTCATATCGAAAATGAAAAAATATTCCTTTCATACCATTTAATAAAAAATCACCAATGGGTAAAATTTTATTTAAAAAATTGTATAATGATTGAAAGAATATTTTTTGAATACATATTTAGGAAACATGGACATGGATGATAAATATAAACCAGTATATACTTACATATAAACAATCCTAGATAATAATGAGATTGTGAAATTATCCCTTACCTTAGGTTTGGCTTCCTTCATATGTGTCTGATCTGTCTGTTTAAAGGTTTAAATAATTTCATTAACTTATTATAGAATCATATTCATTTTTATGATATGATAAGTGATCATATTTTTACCCGTTTGTTAATAGCATTATTACTCATCCTTTAGGTATTAACTTCTTTATTTTATTATGCATGTTTTTTTGGATAATTTATTGTTACTCTTCTTAGTTTATAGTTATATCATTTCTAGAATGATATTAATATAATACATATCATATTTATTAATTTTAAACATTTATATAATCATTTTTTAATGAAGATCATGTATAATGAATCTCATCGCATCGTGGAGACGGTAGGACGTATGTACGCACGAGCGACGATATCATTACCTTGGAATGGAATGGAAGTGGATGATATATATATTATTATAGAATCAAAATATTTTTATAATAATAATATATACTAATTATTTCCATTATTAAACTCATATATTTATAGTGTTGGTGAAAATAGATTACACCACGGTGTGGAGACAGTAAGACGTACGTACACACGCATGATGATTTTATTTTTCGTAGGATGGATAGAAGGTGGAATATGGTTGTTCCATAATCAGAATAACATCTCATCATATGTGTGATATTGTATATATTTCTTATAATGGATATAACTCATGAATTTTAAGTAGAATAATAAATAAGTTTGAAATAATCTGTAGAGAAGATTACCTCTTCTTTGATGAGCTCCCTATAGATTTCATCTTAAAGGCACTGGAGTTAGCCTTTTGGGAATACGATCACCTATAGAATGTAACAAAGTATGTTTATAGGGGAAATTTTAAGGTTTTAGATTATATTTAAGGATCAATGTGAAGTGAAGCTGTGAGGGAGGATATGCCATTTTATAATTGAGGTGAGAGGCACATTTGGAATCTCGAAAAATATTTATTAATAATAAAATGAAAAACCATCCAAAAACCTAAAAAATTTCATATTTTAGAAAATTATATGAGATCATGTTATAATATAATTAACCAATAAATTTTAGACAAGATTTTCTGCCAATTTAAACCTTATCATTTGAAAAAACACTCAGTTATTCTATTTAATTTTTAACTAAGGTAACAAATATTTCAATATTTAAAGGGTGAACTATTTTCTTATTTGTTGTAAATTAGACTATAAATGAATAATTTAGAACATTTTACACCATATTGTAATTATTATATGTATTTTAAAAATGTTTTAATATTTTTATATAATTTAATAACAAATTATTTTGATAATTAATTAATAGTGTCAATTTTGACGGTATTCAATTTATTAATTTTTAAAAATATCAAGATAAGATGTTATCCTATAACCAAATATTATATTATATCCCCAAGGGTTAAAGGTCATCTATAAAATTAATTTTATATTTCAATTATCCTAAATTATATTTATTTTAATATTTTTAATAACATTAATATGATATTTTCATTAATAAAATAATCACTACATCATTTTTGTGTAATTATTTAATAAACATATTTTTAGGTAAAAAATAAATATAAAATACCATAATGAATATAATTATTCTATATTTCTTAATAATACTTATTAACAAATATATATCCTATAAAATTCTACATTAATTTTTCTTATTTAAGAAAACCCGAATGTGACAACTTTAACATCAATTTAATTAAAATATTATAAGTGTCATAAATTTTTCCATATGGATAAAAATGGTAAATAGCTATAAAATTGGATGATTATGGTCATTATATACTCTAAAAATAATATTTGGTCAAGTTTTTTGGTTTTTAATGGTTATAATCACTTAAAAAAATTATTTTATTGATTTTTCATCAATTAAATAATTTCTACTTCAGCAATGTATAAAAATTTAAAGTAATTATTTATTTAATAAAAATTAAAAATAAACTAATATAATAAGTAAAAAAAATTTATCTTTAAAATTAGTATTTATAGTCTAATTTATCTTCTAAATAACCTTATTTTAAAAATGATAAAGTTATTATAATTTGAGTAATAGATATTTAATATTTCTTTAAATAAAATTTATTAGACATACTAATCTCACCATGTAGCTTAGAAAGGCTAAATGTTTGACCCTAGGATGATTTAGGTTGAAAAAAAATCATCTAATTATATTAGTAAAAGTTTTTGGGTAATTTTATAATATTATATTTACCCCTAATTACACAATTTACATTTTTACCATATTAATAAAAATAACTGAAGTTACAATTAATAATACCCCAAAATAAAATAAATATATTTAAATAATTTTGATCCAATGATTCAAAATAAGGAATCCATTTTTAATAATTATAAACACAAAAGTTTTAGTAATTAATTTAAAATTAATCATGTTTTCAGAATGAGAAAAAATGTTTTAAAAGTTAAAACATTACAAAAGATTGAAATGCTTTTATGTAAAAATAAAATGTAAAATTAATGCTAATTACCTAAGTTATATTAAATGATAAAAATTTATTCTATTTTTAATTTAAAACCATTCAATAATATAACATAACCATATAAATAATTTTGATGAAAATTTTGTTTTTAATTAAAGTTTAATACATTTTTAATATTCATAAAAACATGAAACTTATCAGAAAAATATAATAAATCCATTAACAGAAAAAAAATTATCCTTATTCCAAATAATAAATTTATTTTTTCAAATAGAAAATAAAAACATGTTAAAAACAATATTTTAAATGGGTATACCATCAAAATGGGGAAAAACTACAATTTTTGAAAAAAAATTCTTTTATCCGAACAAATTGAATTTGTTTTTATATCATGTTTAGAAAATATATAAGATGTATTTTAAACATTATATTTAATATATTAAATATATATTAATTAATTAATTAATTATTTGTTTTATTATTTTATAAACTCACTTATTTGTATTTAAATTGTTTTTCAGAAAAAACATTCTCTTTTATTTAAAAAGGGTTTTATTTTTATTTATAATTAATCGATCACTAATGAATTAATTTTATATATTTGTAAAGAATATTTTCATAATTAAATTACTAATGTCCATATCCACCATTATAATGGCTAGGTTATAAGGTAACATAAGAATATTTAGTGTTTTACTTAAACTGGGTCTTGTATGAAATGATTTCTATCAAAAGAATCTTGAAATTATGTGTAACACAAGCCAAGAATAGTGTTACATATACTGAAAGATAAGTTAGTGTTGCATGTATTCTATGCTTAACTTGGTGTAGCATACAACACCAGACATCAAAGAATTAAAAAAAATATAAAAAAATATTTCTCATAAAAATATCAGGGTGTTACATTCTACCCCCATTAAAATGGATTTTTTCCTTAGAATTATTCTGAGTTATAAAATGATTAATACTTGAAAGGTTCTTTCATAGAAACCCACATCAGAAAAACAAATAATAAAACTCATTTTAAAAAGGAATTTTAGAAACATAACAGTTACTAAAAGTCACTCAAACTGGGTTTCCGCATAGAGAACATAGGTGGAAAGTGAAAACATGGATATGGAAGAGAAATATAAATGTCATGTTCAGATGGAGAGTGATATAGAACAAGGTTAGAGGAAATTAAACAATCAAAAAACAATAAATCTGTGATGATTAAAGGGGCCATTTTATTTATCAGAAATGATGGTATTATGATAAATTTTTTTGGTTTAAGATCCTTTCCCTAGTGTTTAAGAATGAAAATAAATAATTACTTGATTAAGTATAATCTCATCCTTTCTATATGCCTTGATAAATTTCTACTTCATATCTTATTCCAAGAAATGAATTTGAATTTTTCATTCCAAAATCATTAAAATATCATGTGATTCATAAATTAAATGATAGGCCATTCCATCTATCTAACAAAATGTAAGAACATGTTATCAAATATTCATAAGATCAACTATAGTGAGATAATACATTAATATAACAAACATCATATGAATTTTAACTTAAACATTCCATAAAGGGATAACCTTAAAATCCTTTTGAAAATTTAAAATCCCAATCTTTAGAAATAGGTGAACTAAATAGGCTTCACATTTATCTCCCATCTCTCATAAGGAAGTTCTTGTTTGTCACAATAAAATCATGTGAATAACTTAATCATGTTTTCTCTTAAAACATGAAAATAACATAATTCACCATAAATACATATTTAAAACACGAATGTTTCCTTATTCTTAAGTCCAAAAAGTTGAAAACATCATCCAGGATAGCATAGAACAATTTTTAACAAATCCTTAATCAGTTCTAAGGAAATCATTACCATCCAATTATTCATAACCAATATATCTTCATTACAATATCATTATATCATCATCATTCTCATAATAAGTGTTATCCTTCCTTTAATCATATATTTCCCAAAAATATCAAATTATAACCACAATCACTTTTCATGGTTACTAGTACCATTCAGTATATGCTCTTAAATCCTTATGAAAATACTACAACAAACCAATACATAGATGTTTGATTATTCCATAATACTATAAATGTACATCCACAACATTATTCTTGAATTAAATAGACATTAAATCACTCTAATATCTTCTTAAACTATTAAACATGATTCATCCTTTTATTCATTAACACTTATTTCACCTCACATATCATTCTTAGCCTCTTCATCATTAAAAATATAACAATTATTCATACAAACTTACTAATTTTATTCAAGATCTTTCCCCCTAGGGTGTTCATTTGCATAATTCCCATACATTCCAAATTTAAAACATTTATCTATCATTGATTCATTAGCAATACCATTGTCTTATTCCATTGTGTTATCGGAACTTTTCCTTTGAAATTACTAACTTTGGGTCCTTTTACACACCCAATGCATCTTCCAGTTCCTTTAAAGCATTCTCCATGATGTCTCTTCCCACATGATTTACATGAGGAAAATTTAACTTTATATCCTTTTCGGTCACCATGAAACTCCATATTTCTCTTATTGGGTTGGTTGGGAAACTCACCAAAGTTGAGATTATTGAGCATATTATGATATTTTTGATTAGGAATAATAATGATTTTTCACCTTCCAACTCCCATTTTATTTGGTTTCTCATGAGGAATATCATTCCATTTTCCATCATATTGTCCATTAACATGAATCCTCTTGTTTCCATCCATTTTATAAAACCCAAGTAGAAAATCTTTAGTGACAACAATCATACTTGATAACCTCATAATCAAGGTAAAGTACTTTTAATCTATAACATATTTGTTTTAATCCTAGGTTATCCATGTTCATTACCAAAATTCTAGGATTATAACCTATACTTATATTTATCCTTAGGGACATACCTAGACATATATTAGAAATATTTCTAGGTATCTTACTAAGGTTTTTGTATCCTAGTTTCCAAAGTTTGAATAAATCTTCCCTCTGTTACCAACTCTAACAACCAAAGTTTAACATATATGAACATTAAATTAATTTTTTGGAATACATAATACACAAATAGACTCCCAAAGACCATATTAGTTTAGTTAATTTGAAAAATTGGAACACATTACTCTAATTTAGTGAAAGATATTCAATATTTCCCATTAATATCTCCCTCTTTGGTTTTCTTACCAAAAACCTTTCTTTATATCCAGGGGAAAAGAAAACATTTGAAAAGGGTGAGCTCAAATGATCAGTATGTAATGACCCAATATTTTTTCAATGTAATCCCCTTATTATAAGTATTACATAATGTTTAATCACTTTAGTAAACACAATTATATATCATGATAATAAATACTACATGATCATTAAACATAATTTTTCCATTTCAATGTTTTGAATTTCGAAAATCTGATATACACGGTTGCGATTAGTAAGATGTTTGGAGTCCGATAGAACAAACATAATTTTTTGATGAATAGTAACATACCATTATGAATATTAACCTAAATTTATGAATAGTAAACCATCCATAAAATATTAACCTCATCCATGAATTTATAAATAAAATTTACGCATCTTATAAGTGACAATATGACCATAGTAAAAGTATTGGTATTTTTATAAGTCATAAATAAATAATTATAATTAATTAATTAATTTAAAATAAAATTTATTTACCTAAAAAAATTTCATAAGTTAAAAATTCTTTTTCTTTTGGTTTTAATATAATTTTATAAGACCTTATGTAATTTTTGAAAACATTATGAAATCAATTTTAATTTTAAAATTTGTATTTTTCAAGTAAATTATGATTTTAATTAAAAATTAAATTAATCATATTTATAAAATTATATTTGAAAAATGGAGTTCATTTTTTGATTCTACACATCGAAAAATGGTTAGGATGAATTTTTTGGATTTTTCTGAAATACTTGAATTTTTTATGAATAATGAAATATTATAATTTACAAAATAAGCTAAAAACACTAATTATAGAGTCATGTATGATGTTATGCTAATTTAATACCAATTGGTTCTAACTCAAATGAAATTATTACTATTTTTTTCAGGGAATCATCACTAGTACTTGTATTGTGGAGAAGTAATAAGTTAATGAATATAATATTGAGAAAACCCCTCTCCCCTCCACTATAAATACCACCATTCACACCCTCATTTATTCACACCTATGAAGCTTCAATAAATGTCTAAAATCTACCCAAACATCTTCCCTAGACCCTTCCCATGTCCAAGAGATTCTGGTATCATCAAAATACCAATCCATGGTTCCCTAAAAAGGATTCAAGTGGTAATTCCTCTCTCTCTATCTTTTCCTTTAATTTCATTTCAATTTCAAGTTCTTTTCTTAATCTATCCCCAAATATCCTCATATACATAGTATGGTAACTACAGTATATTAAATATATTGTAATTTTATGATACTAATGGGATAATATATCATCCAACCCCCTTCTTCTCTTCTTTTTATTTTAGAAAGGAAAACATTGATCGTGAGGTGTTAATTTATCACCTTCAAGAATGACAAGTTTTCATTTTCTGTTACCACCTTCAGATATGGTCATGAAACCAATTTTATAGTTGAACCGGATTATTTTATATGTATTATATCCTATTTAATACTCTGTAACTAACTTATATACATATTACAAAATTATTAAACAAAACAAGTTTGCAGTGGTCGAAAAAATGCCCGAATTAACCCAAATGATCATCATAAAATTATTATCTAATAATTCATTCTCATGGTATATAAAAAAATTATTTATAAGATCACTTAAAGTTCTGTAACATCATAAATAACAAATAATTATAATTCCGTATGTTTTTTCACATTTTAAATGAACTTCCATTCATGAATACAAGTGAACCGTTCAAGAAAACTATAAAAACGAACATTCACGAACAATGAATTTAAACTCTATAACTCATCCAAGAACCCATAAATGTACTTAATAAAAACTTAATGAATCTTATAAATGTATAAAAGGTTATTTAATTGTTAATTAATGAATCTAATGTGGTTATATCGGACATTAAAGTGAAGAAAGTGTTCAGATACAAGGTAAGGGGAAATTCTCGAACCTAACTTTCTTTCTTCAGGTTGTCCCTCTTTCACTACATTTTTTGTATGGAAACAACTTAAAAATAATTTTTTCATCATTATAATACAATTTATGCGATATTCATGTTTCCCACTAGATTTTATTTCAAAAAAAATGTTTTCCAAAAGAACTCTTCTTTCAAAATCACACCTTTTACTTCTCACTCAAGGTTGATGGTTCTTGTATCAAGTATGTCATTCCCTCTTTATTTTGGGAACCAAATGTTTATGGATGTGTTCCTATTATATGAAACCCATATCTTTACATGTTTTATTTATTTTCATATATGATTTATGTGGCATGCATGATAATGAAAATGTTATGTTGTGACGGGTGCACCCGGAATTATATGGCGCAATATGAATGTTTGAATGTGATGGCTACGCCCAAAATTATACAGTGCTCGAATGCATTGGGTGAAGTGATGAATCTCACAAAGAAATAGAAACAGATCAAACCAGGTATACAACTTAGAGAAATAGAATTATGATATTGACCCACACAGGATCTCTATGAAAGCTGATAGCCAGGCACAAGATTCTATAGGGATGGTAATAATTAACATCACAAGTCATAATTTATAACACCTTGGAAATTGGAGAAGTCCTCCTTTATTGAGTAAAGTGGGTCTGTCGTGCCACATAGAGGCGCTCCCCACTAACCTTGAACTACTGAAGTACTCCTCCCCATTGCGTATCGTGGTTCTGCCGGGTCACATAGAGCCTCCCTCCCCCACCATGGCCTATTGAAGTACTCCTCACCATCATGTACGATGGCCACTCCCCACTATGGCCTGCTGAGGTACTCCTCCCCATCATGTACCATGGCCGTCGAGTCACTCTGAGTCGAAAAGTCAGCATTCGTCTGGTCTCAGTCAGTTGCAGGGTTCCATATGTAGTGCGCTTGGGAGAACCTATCCCCAATCCATAAGTCATATTTAAACTAGAAATAAGTCTCACAAGAAGCAACCTGATTATACTCCATGTCATAAGGGTTCTAACGCAATAGACGGCGCGTCAATCGGACGCCCGGTCTGTGCGTTATTGGCATTTTAGTGCCAATGATCTGGTTGGATTTGGGTGCGATCCAACCCGGCCATACTCCAAGTTTCTTAAGAACTCTCATGGAGTAATTAAAAATGTTCTCCAAGCTCCAAGAATCTTGACTCCATTGACGGTTCATCAAATGGACGTTTGGTTTAGAATTTAGGTCCCATTTTGTTTAACTGGTCGGTACTAAGTCTGGGTCAGGTCTGCCTCGGTCAGACCGGCCCGACCTGGTTCGTCATGGAACGAACCGGCCCGAATCGGGTCTGACCCAACCCTCTATGCCCGACCTGACCTGGTTGGGCTGCGGGTCAGGCCGTTGGGCCACGGGTCGGTCCGCTAGACCGACCCTGCTGTGCCACCCGCCTGGCGGTGCGGGCTGCCAGGGATACCCAGATGCAGCATGTCCGGGCAAATCTGACATGGTGTAGAGCCACATTAGTAGGTAAACCCACAGGGGTTGACCCAACATGGGGACATGTGGCATCGTGGGTCCCCTGTGTCGTGGCCGACGGGCCGCAGCTCTTCCGCCGGGCACACCGCTGGCGCGCACCCCATCCCCCATCCACCGGTCGAACCGGCTGTCTCTTGCTCCTGATGCAGTCGTCGCAAGACATGGCCTTGCTGTTGTGTGGGCGTGTCACTGGGGGAACACCCCACTTCCACTCTGCCATCTCCGTCACATCTGGCTGGTGCGCTAGCCACCTCGGCTAAAGAGTCATGGACCTCCTTGTTCATCGACGGCATGTGACGGCGCGCCACGCCTCCTCCGCAGCCAACTAGTGACGGCTGCTCTGACAACCACTGCCGCCTTGTGTTGCGGGTTCCTCTTGCGGCGCGCATCGACGCGCTATCCAACACGTAGCTGGTCAATGTCTTCACGCTGTTAGTCTTCCATGGACGCACAAGGATGTAGAAAATATAGAGGAGGGTCAGGGTCAGGTTCATTAGGCACGTGCCCTCCGTGTTATCTCATAACATGAGGGGGGTTAAGGCTTAATAAACAATTTATTTAAACAACAAGATAAAACCCACAAGATTCCCCCCAACAACCTCCCACAAAGACGAATGAATCGCGGGTCAACCTATTAGTCGGTTGACCAGCGTTCTTCGTGTTATTCAAGAACAGGGAAGATGAAAATTATTTAGAAGGTATAAATGAATAAACCCCCTACCTCTAATCATCAGAGAAATATCCACTCTTGAAGGTCGATCATGTTCTTCCTTCTCGTAACTAGTTCCCAACGACGCCACTTGTACGTCACCCTTCGGTTCGTGGTTCGGTGTCGTCCATCACATCCGTCTGGGTCGGCTATGTCTTCTAAGGGCCTGGTGTCACGTCGCTCCTTCAACACTTCATTTCTTGGAAAAGTTGTGTTGATACCCCTCCCAAAGCTCTATATATATAGGAGAGGGGGAGGGTAAGTAACTACATTAGAGTTTAATGAATCTCATTAATTAAGAAACTTCCTAATTCCCCAATGACATCGTTACATATGGTTGACATTTCAAGCCATTTATTGGCTTGACACATCACTGGATCCACCTCATTTACTTGTCCGTTGGAGGATATGAAATAAAATAACAAAATTATTTTATTTCATTTCTTTTAAAAAGTCACAAAACATAACTTTTTCTCCAGTCCTACTTTGGTTAAGGTAAAGCCTCCCTTAAGTGAATATCGGCACTACGGATTCAACGGTGCCCAAAGATTTTTAATCCGAGCAACAGTTTAAAAGTTAGAAAAATCGGCTAATGCATTTACTGAACGTACCTGAAAAAAAGTTCAAAAATTCATTCCGGGCACTCCGGGCCTCGAAATCATGTGCCATCAATTTTCACAGACTCGTAATAATTCCATATAATTAAAAAAAATTACATGTAAATTATGGGTCTTTAAATTCTCCCCTCCTTAGGGATTTTCATCCCCAAAAGCCACAACATAGACTAAGAAAACAAATTGGGTTACTAAGCATGAATTTGAGCCTCCCACTCTCATGTGCTCTCCTGGAGGTTCACGTGATGCCAGTGAACATGCACCAGAGGTATCAACTATCCACGAAGGACCCGCTCCTGTCGATCCTCAATATCTACTAGAACCTCTGTAAAGATACCCCTTCATCTAAGTCCATCTCACCATGGTCGATGATGTGATATGGGTCGTGCGAGTTCCTCCTCAGCTAGGAAACGTGGAATACATCGTGTACCCTATCCAACTGCGGTGGGAGTGTCAAGTGGTATTCCACCTCGCCTATCCTCCGATGTATCAGAAATGGTCTGATAAACCTTGGTGATAACTTTTCGCCTATTTCAAATATCTATAGCCCCCATCGAGGAGAGACTCGCAAGAAAACATGGTCTCCCTCCTGGAAATCCATAGGTCTCTGTATCCTGTGGGTATATGACTTTTGCCTACTCTATGCAGTCTTCATCTACTCTTGGATGGTCTGCACCTTCTCAGTGGTATCTCATACCAACTCTTGACCCATAAGTACTGAATTCCCTGGGTATGTCCAGCATAGAGGTGATCTGCAAGGTCGACCTTACAAGGCCTCGAATGGTGCCATACCGATGGTGGAGTGATAAATGTTTTTGTATGCGAACTCCACCAAGGGAAAGTGATCCTCCCAACTGTAGCCAAAATCTAGGATGCATGCATGTAGCATTTCCTCCTATGTCTATCTGGTTTGCTCTGTCTAACCATCCGTCTGATGATGAAAGGCGGTTCTCAAACACAGCCGAGTCCTGAATGCCTCCTGTAATCCCTTCCAAAACTGGGATGTAAATCATGCTTCATGGTCAGAGACGATCGTCGATGGAACCCCATGAAGTCTCACAATATCTTGTATATAGAGGTGTCCCAATCCCTCTACTGATCCCTGCTCTCGGATAGGTAGAAAGTGTGCTGACTTGGTGAGTTGGTCAATGATCACCCAAATGGAATCATGTCCCTTGGATGTACGTGGAAGCCCTGTCACAAAGTCCATAGAGATCCCATCCCAATTTCACTCTAGCACCTCTAGTGGATGAGCTAAGCTTGTTGGAACCTGATGCTCGGCTTTCACTTGCTGACAAGTGAGGAATCATGAAACAAACTCTGCCACTGCCTTCTTCATCCCCGAAAACTAGTACTGACACCGGAGGTCCTGGTACATCTTCTCCACAGCAGGATGTACCACCAGAGGGGATGTATGGAACTCCCTCAACACCTCCTCTCATATTTCCACTGGTACCATGGTACGTCCTCCAAATATAATGACATGCTCCCCACCTTCATAAAATCCCTCAGGTTCCTGCCCTGAGGTTATCTGAGCACGTCGTGCCTCATAGTCATTTTCCCCAAGTTGTGCCTCCCTGATTGGCTAAAGGAGTGGGGGAGTGACTTTCATAGACTGGAGGTATGCTGCTCCATCTCTATCTATGAAGGATATCTTCAATGCAGCTAGCTGCTCTATCACCTCACTCAGCAACTACATACCAGACCTCCTGCTGAGTGAAACTACTACCCCGTTCTCCTTCCGAGGAGTATAAACTATCTCAAAGCTATAGTCCTTGAGGAACTCTATCCATCGCCTCTATCTCATGTTCATGTCCTTCTAAGAGGAGATATACCTGAGACTCTTGTGATCAGAGTATACTGTAAAACATTTACCCATCAAGTAATGTCACCACATCTTCAAGGCGAAGACCACTATTGCTTACTCCAAGTCATGGGTTGTGTAGTTCTTCTCATGTTGTCTCAGCTGTAGTGATCCATAAGCGATCACTACTCGCTCCTACATCAAGAAACACCCAAGTTCAGTCCCTGATGCATCACAGTAAACTACATACCCAACTCTCTATTCTGGTAGCCTCAAGATGGGGGCACTCGTCAATCTCAAACTCTAATTTTGAAAACTCTTATGGAATCTCTCCATCCATATGAAGGGCTGCCCCTTCTTATTAAATGCTGCCAAGGGTTCCACAACCCTGGAAAAGTCAGTAATGTACCTTCGGTAGTATCCAGCCAACTCCAGGAAACTCCACACCTTTGTCACGCTTCGGGGTGGCTCCCAAGAAAGTACAAACTCTATCTTCGCTGGATCCACTGCAAATGCAGCCTCTGAGATAACGTGTACCAAAAAGTGTAACTCTTGTATATAGAACTAGAACTTCGACATTTTACCATAAAGCTGGTGCTCCCAGAGTGTATCTAGAACTATTTGTAGATGATAGGAATGCTCCTCCTCTATGCACGAGTATATCAAGATGTCATCGATGAACACCACCATGAAGCGATTGAGGTATGGTTGAAAGATCCTATTCATGAGTTCTATTAGCACTTTTGGGGAATTGTTCATGCCAAAAGGCATAACCAAGAACTCATAATGGCCATATCGACATCTGAGTTCTATCTTCTACACATCCTTATCTCGTATCCTGATATGATGATAGCCTGATCTAAGTTCTATCTTCGAAAACCAATGAGCTCCCTTCAGCTGATCAAAAATATCATCAATCCTCAAAATTGGATACTTGTTCTTAATGGTCACCTAGTTCAAGCATTGGTAGTCCACACAGAGTCTCAAACTCCCATCTACCTTCTTGGAGAATAGAATCGGGGCTGCCCATGGAGAAACATTGGGTCTTATGAACCCCTTTCCCTAAAATTACTCTAACTATACCCGTAGCTCACGAATCTCTATGGGATCCATCTTATATGCTCGTGTATATATCGGTGTCATCACGGGGTAACAATTTGATGTAAAATTCTACCTCTTTGCATGAAGATGGTCCCGGAACATCATCAGGAAAGACATCGACATACTGGTCCACCACTACAGGATAGCTCGGACTCTCAACATTAGCTGCTTTGAGGGTAAGGCTAGACAACTTATGAGTAATCGGTTGCACCCTCCTCTGGGTAAGTCCATCATGTTCTGAAAAGGTTCCCTTCTCACCGGTGAAGTAAAACCTGGTATCATCCGTACGGACACACCGCACTTTGTGCCAAATACAGTCAATGTGAGCATGGACTGTGGATAACTAGTCCATACCCAAGATGATGTTTTAAGGACTCGACGCCACTACTAGGAGATCCCAACTGAATATCTCGCCTCCTAGAATAAGCTCACACTGGCGGAACTAGTGTTTAATCGTCAAATCCACTCTTGTAGGAGTCTCTAGCCATAAGGATCGAGCCAACGGCTCCACCGCAATCTCCGAGCTCCGAATGAGGGTGGTGGAAATAAAAGAGTGACTAGAACCCATGTCTATAAGTACTTCAACTAAGGTAGAGTAGAAAAAGACCGTACCTATAATTATCTATGGAGTGTTGTGGTTGTAGGCCTCAGCTACCTGGAGCTGAGCTCGTCCCTGTCCACCTGCTTCCTGTGGTCAGGGTGGACCACCTGGTAGTGGTGGGGGTAGAACCTCGAAATGACTCCCACCGCCTGCTGCATGGCCCCTCCTCTTTCACGTCTACTACCCTACGGACCTACTCACTCTAACTTCTACCTCTTCCCCAACGGTACTTCGACTGTATATTGGTAGTTTGTATGGTGGTTCGGGCAGTGGTGAGCCATATGACCCTACCCACCGCACGTGTAACATTGTGTGTCCCTCACCTATCTTCCTCTGCCTTGCGAGCCCTACACCTCTGACCCTACATCCTGGGGTCATCCACCTGAAGGTCTAGTTCACTTGGACCTATGTGTCATCTTTCTACTGCCTGCTACAGACGACTCTACTACTTGACGTCTGGTGGTGGCTCTCGATGTGGGTGTTTTCTTAGCTAGGAACCTCTCCACCAATAGTGCTCTCTCTAGCACCCCATCCTGGGTCAGAATACTGAGCGATACCATCGATGCTCTGATTTACCTTCGAAGACCCTACTCAAAGGTCTGGGCCCTGAAGAAAGGGTATCGCACCATGTAGGTGGAGTAGCGGGAGAGATCAGTGAACCTCAATGAGTACTAGGCCACTGTCATGTTTCCCTGTTATAAGTGCAGTAGATCCTGTATATGCACATAGCGTAAGGTCGTTGGGATGAACTCTACCCTGAAGAGGCCCTCAAAGACCACCCAGAGGAGGGTAACCTCATTATCTATCTGGAGAATCAAGATCCACCATCTCCCTACTACTGCCTGAAAAGGGTTGGATTCCAGGATCACCATATAACCAGTTAGTGTTCCAACTAAGTGAAAAACTCTGGCCACAGCCTCCTGCTAGTCCTTAGCCACCTGCGGGTCCATATCGCCTCAGAACCTCGGAGGCCTCTGCCGCTGGAACTCGCGCAACACGCTCAATCGGCATGCATCCTCTGCTGGTGGGGCTGGTGGCAACGACTTCCCAATGGGTAGTGGTGCTGCTAGTACACCACCAAAAGGTGTTAATTCCGAAAGGGTGCCATGCATCAAGGAATCATCACTCGTTGGGCCGTCATTGTGTACTCTCTCAGGAATCCTGGATGGTTGTCTACGTGGCGGCATCCTGAAAGAAGACAGGTGTTCCACAGTCAATAAGTTATACCTGGTGAGATGACTAAAGGGATCAAAAGAAAACTTTTCAAAATACACGCAATCAGTGTTTTCATGTGCTGATTCAGAAATCAGAATTCAAGGTCCTGGTGTATGGATACGCCGGACGCCACACCAACACTGGATTCCCCAAACTGAAAATCATAGTCATAACACTTAACACTATTGCTACATAGAAAATATTAGAGTCCTAGTTCTTTGGTAGAACCGAACTCCTCTGATACCACTTTTTCATGACCCATCCCACGGTCCCCATGTCGTGACTACCCCAAGCTCGCCTTCCATAGGCCAGGGGCTGGAGACTAGCACCAAAAGGCATATTCCCTAAAATGGGATGGAATTTACTTTAAACCTATACAAACACACAGTCTGAGAACACAACAATAAGCAACTGAAAAGTAAACTGCTGTAGTAAAAGATTTCTGAAAGTAAAAGGGGGGACGGAATACAAGCCCAACTGTAAAAGTACAAGTACAACTGGAACGAATAATACAACTAAAAAATGGAAAATATCTAATGAGTCATCCACCGATGATCCTACCTAAATGGTAGGTACAGATCACCTCCTTTTCACTCCACGTCCGCTCATCTCCTCCATGTACTACCTAGTCCTGGATCCCTCAAACCTTAGTCCAGCTGCTCGTCATCTGCACAAGACCCAACAAGGTGCGGGCATAGCCCGTGCATGAGTGAGTATAACAATACCCAGTAGGGACCCCAAGACCCCCGAAGGTCTCTCATAATTTAACAAAGAAAAACAAAAATCATGATCTCAATCAAAAATTACAAAGCAATAGACAAATCTCAAACCTGGTATACAACTCAGAAAAACATGATTATGATGCTCACCAACACTGGATCGCTATGAAAGCTGATAGCCAGCCACAAGATTCTCTAGAGATATTAACAAGTAACATCCCATGTAACAACATCTAACACCTCATCTACTGGAGAACTCCTCCTCTGTTGAGTACAGTGGGCATGTCACGTCACACAGAGGCGCTTCCCACTAACCTTGAACTGTTGAGGTACTCCTCCCCATCATGTACTGTGGGTCTTCCAGGTCACACAAAGTCACCATCCCCCACCATGGCCTACTGAGGTACTCCTCCCCATCGCGTACCATGGATTCTCCCCACCGTGTCCTACTGAGGTACTCCTCCCCATCATGTACCATGTTCGTCAAGTCACTCCGAGTCGAAAAGTTAGGAGTCTTCAGGTCTCAGCCAGTCACAGGGTTCCGCACGTAGTGTGCATGGGAGAACTGATCCCCAATCCATCAGTCGTATTTCAACCAGCACAAAGTCTCATAAGAAGTAACTTGAGGATCCTCCATGTCATAAGGGTTCCAACACAATAGAAGGTGCATCAATCAGATTCCCGGTCTGTGTGTTATTGGCATTTCAGTACCGAGGGCCCGGTTGGATTAGGGTGCGATCCAAACCGGCCTTACTCCAAGTTTCTCAAGAACTATCATGGAGTAATTCAAAAGGGCTTCCTCACTCCAAGAATCCTGACACCACAGATGGTTCATCAAATGGATGTCTGATTTAGAAGTTAGGGTCAGTTTTGTGTAACTGGTCGGTACTGGGTCTGGGTCCAGTCTGCCTCGGTCGGACCGGCCCTACCCGATTTCGCATGGGTCAACCCGGACCGACTTGGGTCCGACCCGACCTAGGTAAACCTGGCCCGCTGGGACTGTCCCGACCCGGATAGACTGCGTGTCAGGAAGTTGGGTCGTGGGTCAACCCGCTAAGCGGCGGGTCGGTCCGCTGGACCGACTCGACTGTGCCACCCGCCTAGCGGCATGGGCCACCAGGGATACCCGGATGTGGTGCGTTTGGGAAGGACTGATGTGGTGTGAATCCACGTCAGTGGGTCAACCAGTAGAGGTTGACCCAAGACGACGCCATGTGGTGACGCAGGTCCCTCGTGCCATGGCTGATGGGCAGTGGCTTTGCCGCTAGGCGCGCAGCTGGCACGCGACCCATCCACTGGCCGTCGGTCGAACCAGAGGCCTACTGATCCTGCTGCAGCCATCACAGGCCGTGTGGGCAAGCCTTTGGGGGTGTGCCCCACCTCCGCTCTTCCGGCTCCGTCTCGGGAGACCGGTGCGCCAACCACCTTCCTCGGGTCCCCACAGCTGACAAGCCGCGGCCCTCCTTGTTCATCAGCGGCGTGTGATGGCGTGTCGCGCCTCCTCTACGGTCAGCTGGTGTCAGCCTCTCTGACGAACGTCGCGACCTTGTGTCGCGAACTCCTCTTGAAGTGTGTTTTGACGCACTATCCACCAGGTAGTCGGTCGGTGTCATCGCGTTGTTAGTCTTCCATGGAGGCACAAGGATGTAGCAAATATAGCGGAGGGTCCAGGCTGGGTTCGTCAGTCCCACACCCTCCGTGTTAGCTTGTAACATGAGGGGGTTAAGGATTAATAAACAATTGAATTAAACAACAAGAAAACCCCCACAAGAATTCCCACAACAACCTCCCCCAAAGACGAATGAATCGCGGGTCAACACATTAGTCGGTTGACCCGCGTTCTTCATGTTATTCAAGAATAGGGAAGATGAAAATTATTTAGAAGGCATAAATGAATAAACCCCCAACCTCAAATCATCGATGAAACATCCACTCTTGAAGTTGGATCGTGTTCCTCCTTCTCACAACCAGTTCCCAATGACGCCACTCGTATGTCGCCCTTCGGTTCATGGTCCGGTGTCATCTTTCACCTTCCGCTGGGTCATCTCCATCTTCTAAGGGTCCTGTGTTGCGGTGCTCCTTCAACAATTCATTTCTTGGTGAAGCTGTTCCAATACCCCTCCTCAAGCTCCATATATATAAAATAGGGGCAGGGTAAGTAACGACGTTGGAGTTTAATGAGACTCATTAATTAGGAAGCTTCCTAGTTCCCAAATGATGTCGTTACTTAGGGTTGGAAGGTCAAACCATTTATTGTCTTGACACATCGCTTTCCCCACCCCCTTTACTAGTTCGTTGGAGGATATGAAATAAAATAACAAAAATATTATATTTCATTTATTTTAAAAAGTCACAAAACTTACTTTTTTCTCCGGACCTACTGCGGTCAAGGTAAATCATCCCTTAAGGGAATTCCGGCACTGCGGATTCAACAGTTTCCTCAGATTTTTAATACATGAAATGGTTCAAAAGTTAGAAAATGACACTCACATGTTTACCGAATATACCCGAAAAAAGTTTAGAAATTCATTCTGGGCACTCCGGGCCTCAAAATCACGCATCGTCAATTTTTGTAGACTCATAATAATTCCATACAATTAAAAAAAATACATGAAAAATCCGATTCCTTACAAATTGAATCCCCAAAACCTTGTAGTAGAGATATTTGTAAAAACACCAAGTGGTGCTATAATTGAAACCCAAGTGTTTGACTCTTCTTCTATTGGAGTATGTTGGAAGATTCTTCCAGTGAATCTCATAATTCTTCCCTTTTTGGAATTCGATTCCATAATGGAAATGTATTGGCTCTCATCATATATAGCACATATCAACTATCAGGAAAAAGAAATATCTTTTCATATTCCGAACCATCACATGATCCTATACAAATACAAGGAATATCATGAATATCCTTTGAAAAATCCTTCAATGGTGTGGGTATTGATGCCATGTGAAGAGGCACACCTCGCTCAAATGGTTGAGTCAAGGGAAAGTGTGAACCTAGAAAAAATATCCATCGTGAGGGAATATGGTGACGTATTTCCAAATGAGTTACCCAGACTTCCCCCTGATTGTGTGGTATAGTTTTCCATACAACTCATACCCAGAGCTACTCCTATGTCAAAGAGTCTCTAGAGGATGGCTCTTATCAAACTAGAGGAGTTAAAGAAGTAGCTGCAAGAGCATTTGGACAAAGGGTTCATATGCCCTAGTGCATTACCTTGGGGTGCACTAGTGCTCTTTGTGAAGAAGGATGGATCAATGCGATTGTGTATCGATTATCAGGAACTCAAAAAGATAACATTAAGAACAAGTATCCTCTTCCAAGTATTGATGACTTGTTTGATCAGTAAAGAGGTGCTCAATACTTCTCAAAGGTTGATCTTCATTGTGGATATCATCAGCTAAAGATGAGGAAGGAACATATTCAGAATGCTGACTTCCATACAAGGTATAGTCACTGTGAGTTTCTGGTGATGCCCTTCATACATACTAATTCCCCAGAAATCTTCATGGATTGGATGAATATATTCTTTATACATTACCTCAACAAATTTATGGTAGTTTTTATCGATGATATTCTCATATACTCCAAGAGTAAGGAGGAACATGAAGAACATCTAAGACTTATGTTGGTGACATTGTGAATGGAGAAATTGTATGCCAAGTTCAGCAACTGTGACTTTTGGATGAAGCAAGTCATGTTCTTGGGACATGTGATAACTAGTGAGGGAATTTCTATGGACCATTAAAAAACAAAGGCGTTTGAGGAATTTCCCATAACCTCAAGTGTCACAGAAATCTATAGTTTTCCTGGATTAACTAGGTACTACCGACGTTTTGAGAGAAATTTCTCATTATTTTCAAGACCACTAACTATGTTAACAAGGAAAGGGGTAATGCATGTCTGGATGGAATAATGTGAGGGAAGATTCAAGGAGATAAAGATAATCCCGATTACTACACCTATACTCACATTACCAAAACGTGGAGAAAGTTTTGTGATATTCAATGATGCTTCAAAGAAAGGCTTGGGTTGAGTACTCAAGAAAAATGATAATGTGATAACCTATGCCTCATAGAAGTTGAATATCCATGACAAGAACTACCCGAAGCATGATCTAGATCTAACAGCCTTGAGTTTTTCCGTGAAAATTTGGCAGAACTACCTTTATGGTGAGAAGTGTGACATTTACACCAATCACAAGAGCCTAAATTATATATTCAAAAAAGGATCTCAACATGATTCAAAGGATATGGTTAGAGGTAATCAAAGATTATGATTACTCTATTTACTATTACCTTGTAAAGGCGAACAAGGAAGCCGATGCTCTAAGCAAAAAAGAATATGCTACTCTATCCATGTTATGGATTGAGAAAGACCCTATCTTCTTGGATATTGAAAGGATGGATTTGAAAATCCTAAGGGCAAGGGATACATCCTACCTTTCCCAAATGATTGTGCAACCATCAATTCAAGAGATGATTAAGGAGGAAAAAAGGGATGATCTACAGTTACAAAAGAAGGTGAATGCAGTAAAGGAAGGGAAGCTTAAAGAGTTCTGTAACTATGATGATGGTGTGTTTAGGTTTGGAATGTGGATTTGTGTGCCTTCATCACCCAGGATAAAGAAGGAGATATTGGAAAATTCACATAGCTCAATAGTCTCTATCCATCATAGTAGCACCAAGATGTACCGAGATCTTAGAGAACACTTCTGCTAGGATAACATGAAGAAGGAGGTTGAGGAATATATCTCAAGGTGCTTGGTATGTCAGAAAATTAAATAAGAGAGAAAAAATTCCAATGGGATGATGAAACCATTTTCTATACCCATGTGGAAATAGGAGAATGTCACTATGGACTTTTTCACAGGTCTCCTGAAGATGTTGAAGGGAAATCATGTGATATGGGTTGTGGTTCACCGACTCACCAAGACTTCCCATTTCATCGCTATTTGGGAAGATATCTCTCTTGAAAAACGTGAAAATATATATGTGAAGGAAGTGGTGACACTACATGGTGTTCCAATATCGATTTTCTCTGATCATGATCCAAGCTTCACAACTAAATTTTGGAGAATTCTTCAACATGATTTGAGTAATGAATTAAATTTCCGCATGGCCTATCACCCCCAAACTGATGGAAAATCTAAAAGGACTATTTAGATGCTTGAAGACATACTAAGAGTCTTCTCTTTAGAATCCAAAGGTGGATGGTATCAGCATCTCCCATTGGTTGAGTTCCCATATAAAAATAGCTTCCAATTGAGTATTCGGATGGCTCTATATGAAGCTCTGTATAGGAAGATTTGTAGAACTCCAACCTGTTGTGATGAAGTTGGAGAACCATATCAAAGCTTATCAGAGTGAGAAAAAGAGCTATTTTGACAAATGTCGAAGGGACTTTGAGTTTAATGTTGGGGATAAAGTCTTCATTAGAATATCATCATGGAAGGGAGTCATGCATTTTGGGAAGAAAGGGAAGCTAATTCCAAGGTACATTGGCCCCTTTGAGATCATCGACTGCACAGGAGTTTTGGCCTATCATATTGGACTTTCACTGAATATGGATCAAGTTCATGATGTGTTTCACATATCACTCCTGATAAAGTACACCCCAGATCCCTTACATGTTCTGAAATCTGTGGTGGTAAAACTAGAAGATGATCTATCTTATGAGGAGAAGCCAGTAAAGATTATGGACATGAGAAATAAGGTACTATGAAACAAGACAACCCATCTTGTTAAACTGTTGTGTAGTAACTATAAGTTTGAAGAAGCAACTTGGGAACTGTAAGAGGTGATGAAGGAGAAGTACCCTCACCTGTTTGTGTAAAATAAAATTTCGAGGGCAAAATTTCATACAGGGGGAAGAATGTAACGATTCAATGTTTTATAAATGGAATCCCATTATTACAAGTTTGACTTAAAATATAATCACATTAGGAAACACAATGAAATATCATGATACTAAATACTATGTGATCGTTAAACATAATTTTGTCACTTCTATGTTTTGAATTTCGAAAATCTGACATACACAGTAGCGATCAGTAAGATGTTTTGACTCTCATAGGACAAACTTAATTTTTTGGTGAATATTAACCAACCCTTGTGAATATTAAACCCTCCAAAAAATTAGTAACCTCACCCATGAATGTATAAATAATGTTTAGGCATCTTATACGTGACAATATAACCATAGTAAAAGGATTGGTATTTTTTGTAAATCATAAATAAATAATTATAATTAATTAATTAATTTAAAATAAAATGTACTTTTCTAATTTATTTTTCATAAATTAACAATTCTATTTCTTCTGGTTTTAAGATAATTTTATAAGACCTTATGTAATTTTTGAAAACATTATGAAATCAATTTTAATTTTAAAATCTGTATTTTTCATGTAAATTGTGATTTTAAATAAAAATAAAAATAATCATATTTATAAAATTATTTTTGAAAATTTTAGTTCATTTTTGGATTCTACACATTGAAAAATATTTTGGGTGAATTTTTGGGATTTTTCTGAAATACTAAAAAAATTTATGAATAGTGAAATAATATAATTTACAAAATATGGTAAATACACTAATTATAGAGTCATGTATGATGTTCTACTAAAGTAAGACCAATTGGTTTGAACTGACATGCAATTATTACTATTATTGTTCATGGAATCATCAATATTACTTATCTTGTGGAGAAATAATAAATTAATGAATATAATATTGAGAAAACCCCTCTCCCCTCCACTATAAATACCACCCTTCACACCTACATTTCTTCACACCTCTCAAGCTTTACGACATGTCTAAACTCTACCCAAACATATTACCTAGTACCTTCCACATGTCCAGGAGCTTCTAGTCTCATAAAAAGACCAATCCAATGTGCCTTAAGTAGGATTCAAGAGGTAATTCCTCTCCCCCTTTTCCTTTAATTTTCTTCAATTTCATGTTCTTCTCTTAATCAATACCCATCTATCCTAATACACATGGTATGGTAACTCCTTTATATTAAATATAATTTAATGTTATGATACTAATGGGAAAATATATCATCCAACCCCCGTGTCCTCTTCTTTTTAGTTTTGAAAGGGAAACATTTTTCGTGAGGTGTTAGTTTATCACCTTCAAGAACGACATGTTTTCATTTTACTTTACCACCTTCAGATCTAGTCATGAAACCATTTTTATGGTTGAACCAGATTATTTTATATGTATTATATACTATTTAATTTTTTGTAACTAACTTAGGTTCATATTACTAAATTATTAAACAAAACAAGTTCGTTGTGGTTGAAAAACCGCCCGAATTAACCCAAATGATCATCATTAAATTCTTATCTAATGATTCATTATCATGTTATATAAAAAAATTATTTATAAGATCATTTAATGTTATATGACATCATAAATAATATACAATTAAAATTCTTTATGTTTATCCACATTTTAAATGAACTTCTATTCATGAATACAAGTGAACCGTTCAAGAAAACAATAAAAACGAACATTCCAGAACAATGAATTTAAACTCTATAACTCATAAAAAACCTGAAAATGAACTTAATAGAACCTTAATTATTCTTATAAATGTATAAAAGGTTCTATAATTTTCAATTAATTAATATAATGTGGTTATACATGACATTGAAGTGAAGAAAGCGTTCAGATACAATGTAAGGGGAAATTCCCGAACCCAACTTTCTTTCTTTGAGTTCTCCCTCTTTCACTCCATTTTTGGTGTTGTTACTCCTTAAAAAAATGTTTTCATCATTATTATAACTTTTTTGGGATATAAATATTTTCCATGAGATTTTATTTCAAACAAAATGTTTTCCAAAATAACTCTTCTTTAAAAAACACACCTTTTACTTCTCACTCAAGGTTGATGGTTCTTGTATCAATTATGTCATTCCCTCTTTCTTTTGGGAACCCAAAATTATGTATGTGTTACTATGAGATGAAACCCATTCCTTTACATGGGTTATTTATGTTCATATATGTTTTATGTGTCATGAATGGTAATGAAAATGTTATGTTGTGATGGGTATGCCCAGAATTATATAGCGCAATATGAATGTTTGAATGTGACAAGTGTGCCCGGGATTATATAGTGATCCAATAAATTGGTTAATGTGATGAATCTCATGAGTTAAAGGGAAATTATTCTATCATTTTTCAAAAATATGTGTTGTATTTAACCACTAAGACAAGCTGTTTCATTTTTATGCATTTCCACATTTCAAGTCATTTATTTATGCTTCCTCTCAAGTTCATGATTCATTGCCTATGTTATGATTATTCTCACATATTGTTATATTGTTCATATTTATCCTCTTACTGGGCTTTTATATCACCCATTTTTTATGTATATCCTCAGGTGATTATGTGTACTGTGGAGTTTTCAAGGGACAATAAGAAGCTGTAGAAGAATGGATTAAATAAATTTTTACGTTTTATGTTGTAAATGTTATGTATGGTCCCAGTTTTCCCAAGACACTAAACCATGGGATCCTCGATGTGTAATAATATTACGTTTTTTATCTTCAAAATTATGTAATAGTAATGTAAAAAAGGAAGGTTCGCTATACAGTAAGGATAAACAAGGAAAATATAAAATAGAACCGGAATATAATAATGTAAAAAACATGAGCATAACTTCTGAAAATAATACCATGTATAACATATATCACAATCTTAAGTCATGAAATAAATCTTGGTTGTTCATATGGTGTAAATCATAAAGGAGCATGATACATGAGAAAATTTCATTGTAATAAAACATGGAATTATGGAAAACACATAATGATATAAAATCATTTCATATTAGTCATAGCTCATTTCCAAGACTATCATAGTAAAAAAATTACATTAATAAACCAAGTTCACTCCTCGTTATATCCCTCTATTACTAAAATAGGTTTACTTCCCATTTCAGCCCTGTATTACTAAATGAATATCATTTCACATTCTAACCCTATTTATCTCATGATATATAAATCTTTACCCAATGCATTGGAGGGATATATTGCAATGGCCTGGACCTCTCTGATCCATTCCATTGATGCAATCTAGTGTCTGAGGTGTTCTAGAAGGACAAGGTGACTTATCCCCAGCTCCTTTCCAAATTTCTAGTTCCGTGAATAGTGTTTCCAGTTTTTTGAATAGTGTCATCAGCGATACAGCTGTGAATAGTTTTATTCATGAGTCATTTTGTGAATAGTTCCATCGGTGTTGGTGAGTCATTTTATGAACAGTGCCATCGGTTTTGGTGAGTCATTTTGGAAGAGTTCCATCAGTGTCGGTGAGTCATTTTGTGAATAGTTCCATCGGTGTCAGTGATTCATTTTTTGAAAAGTGTAATCAGTGTTGGTGAGTCATTTTGGGAACAATGTCATCACTGTTGGTGAGTCATTTTGTGAACAGCACCATCGGTGTTGGCAAGTCATTTTTTAATAGTTCCATCAGTGTCGGTGAGTCATTTTGTGAACAGTGCCATCTGTGTGGGTGAGTCATTTTGTGAAAAATGCCATCTGTGTCGGTGATTCATTTTGTGAACAGTGTCATCGGTGAGACAGATATGAACAGTGTCATCGGGGAGTCATTTTATGGATAGTTTCATTGGTGTCGGTGAGTCATTGTGAAAAGTGCCATCAGTGTCGGGGAGTGATTTTGTGAACAGTGTCATCAGTGTTAGGGAGTCATTTTGTGAACAGTTCCATCGGTGTCGGTGAGTCTATTTGTGAACAGAGCCATCGGTGTCAGCGAGTCATTTGTGAATAGTGTTTTTGGCATTGGTGAGACAGATTTGAACAGTGTTTCCAGCATCAGTAGGTGTGCAATGTTTCCATCTTCCTACAATTTCCCCTTTAGCGTTTTCTTTGATAAAAAAACACATTCAAGGCCATTTTTAAGGGATTTAAGGCCAATTCAAGTCCCATAACACTGGTATTAATTTTCCTAAGGCTAGGGATTCCTTTACTTGGTCAAACCACATGGTTTAATGCGATCCTATTTTAATGTAAAATCCAGCGTATCTTAAACTGTTGCTATGTTGAATCTTCTAAAGGGATGAGATATCTTCCTCCCTTGTTATACCTTCTTGTTCTTTGGTGAGAGACACTCAAACCATTCCTTCTTCCCCTAGTATTGGCGTGATAGAACCTTAATCCTTGGATCATTTCCCCTTGAAGTTTCTTCCAGCTGCATGTGCACCCCCTGTTTTGGTGCAAGAAACAAGTGTCAATCTGTCATCGATAGAAGGTGGGATCTACCTCCGTTATTGTGTTTTCTTCAATCCTTATTCTCCCATTTCTCCTTGACATGTTATGTAATGTGGTCTCTATGTTCTTAATGGAGTTTTCTTGGGTGTCTTTTGGTGCGGTCATGCCACGACATCCTTGGGTGGATGCATTTTTAATGGGGGGAAGTTATCGTGATCAGTTGTATAGATCGTTCTCATTTAAATAACGTCAAGAACCTTTTGAGTTTGGGGAGTCGTTACTTCTCTATTTTTTTATGTGAAACTATAGAGTTAGTATGTTTTATCCCACTAGATCATAATAAAATTAGCGTAATGAATATTTAAACTGAATAAATAATTTGGTGTCGATCATATGTTATTGCCTCTTATTTTTCAAGATAGTGTGATATCTATGTTTTCCTTGTTTACCATGTTTTTATTAATGGAAATTGGTAAAAATTTAAACTAGGAGTAATTGTAATTATTTTTCAAAGATAAAGAGGCATGTTAATGAATCTATTCATTATTATTGTAATTTGATGTTAATAAAATTGATGCAGTAAACATGTTTAATTTAATTTTGATAGCTATGATAGCTTGATGTTTAGCTTACCCATAGTTGGAACCTAAAAATAATAAATTGGTTAATTCCAAATAGATTAAAGAACTAGTTTTTTGAAAAAAAAAATATAATGTCGGGTAGGGTTCAGAGTTACTCTCTTTATTGTTAAGTCGACTGCCTTGTGCTTTGGATCCATGAGTTCTCATTATGTTTGAAGGTTAGATGCCTTGTTTAAGGGATAAGAGCCCACTTGATATGATGTTTTTCCTTCTAATTGGGATATGATGTGAGCCTGGATGGATGTTGTGATATGTAGGGGCAGGGAGGCCCATTGGTTGGGGATGCAGTGGACGCATAGAGTGGATAGATGCATCGGTTTATGCATGTGGGTGTCGGGGAGGACACTAAAAATGATTAAACGGGTTGGATGTGAATGTTTGGATGTTTTCTGAATCTTTTTGGTTTTTTATCTTCTTTACATTCCCCACTTCTCAAGGCAATTAGTCTTTCTTACCCTCCTTCCAAAAATATGTGAAGATGTGCGGGGTATTCCACATGATTTCCGTGTTTAGATTCTCAAGGATGGATGGGTTTGTGCTCTTGCTATAGGTAGAAAACACTCAGAGGGTAGTTCACCTACACACTGTGTTGATCCCCTTGTTCTTGGTAGCTTTGAATGTCTTTCTAGAATGCCTAGGAATAAGGGAAATTAATAATGTTGTTAACAAATGATTGAATAAATGATGCTAACCCATGAGGTTGGAGCTTGCTGGGACACAATGTTGAGGTTTCAATTTAAAGTAACTTTGGATCTTGGTTGGAATGATAATAAAATGTAATGTGGAATTGATAATGGTTCATTAATGTTTATAGAATTAATTAATGTAAAGTGAAACTGATAAAAATGGAATGAAGTAATATATAAATCTATTTAAATGGTTGTGTTATTATATGATACCTAGTCTTATCAATGGTAGTCAGGAGTCTGAGAGACGTTACCTATAGTTGAGTCTAAGACTAGGTTATTCCCATAGTGTGTTTGTGAGATATATTATATTTTGTACCTTTTGTTTTTCTATACGCTACTCAACCCCATCAGTTAGGGAAAATGACAGCCCAGGGATTCTAAGCCCTAGGGAGTGTTTTCCCCAACATTTTGGTGGGAGAATGGATGGCTGACGACCCCCTTTGGCCCCGTTCTCTTCTCTTGGTAGTTACTTATACTGGTAGGCATAGTGGTTTGTATTCTCCATATATATGTTTAGAGGGCTATAACTTCTTGTGGGTATTCACACACATATATTATAGATGTAGTTTCCTATGGAATATTATAGTTGTAACGTATATAGGCTATGATGTCTTGTGGATCCTTACTCGGTGTATGGGTTATAATGGATTGGGGTTTAATACTCAATGTATGATACACATTAAGTGAGCCGTGGTGGCTCCTAGAAACTAACTAGTTACTTTGGTTACATTGATGTGGTGGTTGTGCTTCACGAGGTGCATGTTGTGGTGCTTTTCCTAGGTTTCTACGGGCAATCCTTTTTGGAGAGTGATTCTTAGGACACACGACATTGGTGAAAAGTGGAAAACTAGTGGGGAAGTATTAGTGGGGTACCCATGATATTCTTTATTATATTATATACTAGATTTTGTGATACTTGGTGAGTTTATCCATGGTGAGTATGGGAACTTAGTATACCTGTTTAGGGGATGAGTTATTTTCACTTGTTGTTCACTCTGCTTTAGCAGGATTTCTTTACTTTTTCATGAGAGGATCCGGTGAGGATCCTACTGAGTATACTGTTATACTCACCCTACGTATATATAAACTGATTTCTGGTCACTTGGAGTAGGTTGTAGATTATGCTAGTAAACTGCTAGCTTGTAGTTGTAGGTTATGTTCGGGCTTCATGGTTGCTGCTATTTTTTACTTTCCTTTTGTACTTATAGTTTTCCCTTTCAGTTGTAGTAGTTTTTGCTTGACATTACATATGTGTTCTTGGAATTTATTTTTATATTACAGTCTGAGTTGGATTTGGTTGGTGTCTGTCTTATCTCTCTATTTCACATGTGTTATCTTAGAGGGTAATGCCTCCCATTTGTGTGTTTATTATACCCTCGGTGCTAGTCGAAAAACTAGGGCCTACTGTAGGTGGGACTTGAGGGTCACAATCTCCCTTATCACATTGCCAGACCAGGAGGGGTACACCTTGCAGGGAGGGGGTTGTGACAGAGTGGTATCAAATGTATGGTTGAGGGATATGATGAAGTTTCAAGTTAGGCACAGGTGAGGTTGCATGGGTTGGTAGGGAAACGGTGTCAGTGATGTTCAGCAAGTGATTTAAACCCTAGAGACCAGCTAAGACATAGGCATTTAGGGACCCATGTGATCTGATGCACGAACCATTATGTTTAAAATGGCTACTAAATGAGGTGATACTATTTTCATGGTAGATACATAGGAAAGGATCATGCATCATTCTTCTTTTTGCATGTGTTTGAATGGATAGAACTTTGGATAGGTTAACAATAAATGAATGAGGGATCCGTTTTAGATACAGTCATACAGGGTAGAGGTTAACGATGATGAAACTTGGAGGAGGACACTCTGAGATTTTTAGTGCCAGATTCTACAGATGTACGAGGGATTCGTTTTAGATGCAGTCACGAAAGACCAGTTGGAGGATGTTGAGATAACCTTCATTTTGATCCATTCTCGGAAGGAGCACTGGGTTTATTTGGTTGTGAAGATGCTATGCAGGGAAGTGAGGCAGTGGTTATTCTTTTTCCTTGGGGATCACAAAGAGTTAGTGATCTCATGGGAGGATTTTTGAGATGAGTTTAGATTTGAGTTTCTTTCTTTGACTGCAAAGGTGTATAGTCTCTAGGATTATTACCCTTCTATAGGGGATCTCCAGTGTGAGAGAGTTTGAAATCCATTTCTGGAACCTTTTACGATATTTTTTGAGCCTATTAACAGATGAGGAGTCCAGAATGAGGAATTTAGAGGAGGCTTTGTATCCAAAGATCTTTTTCAATGCCACCTCATTTATGCTAAATACATATCTTGAGGTGCTAGAAATGGTAGAGGTGTTCAAGAGGAAATTGGCTAGAACTAGATCGTCACAATAGAGGAGCCATCATGATTCCTCATGAAGAAGAGCTATGGTATGTGGTTACCCGTTTTCAGGGTAGAAGAGTTTCCATTCAATCGGGGGAGGTCCCAGCCCTCAACATCTTGTTTCTTTGGAGATGGTGGCTATCCGGCCTATGCCAAGGGATCATGCACTTGTTTTTTTTTTGTGGAGGCTGAGGTCATTAAGAGAGAGAGTGCCCGACTGTTCAGAGCAGTTATCGTGCAACAGATTTTCCACTCCAGGTTCCTCCGTTGAGACAGTTCCATCTGAGGAAGTAGAAGCAGGTTTCACCAGCATTGTATCAGTAGAGAGAAGATGGGGAAGGAAGAGGACAGCCTCATGATTCTCTTCGTACATAGAGAGAATAGTTCGACCATTGTGGTGGTCATCATCTAGGTCAGAGAGGATTTGGAGGAGGTTGTGGTCAGATCCATGCTTTAGTGTTTCCAGTTCCTGGCGATCCAAGCATTTTTTGAGGTACCCTTTTCTAGTTTTCTACTTGGGTCTATGCCCTGTTTGATTCGAGAGAAATTCACTCCTTCATATCAACTGCCCATGTCCATGTTTTGGGACTTGAGGTAGAGAGGCTTCCAGTTCCCTTGGTGTTGACTACGCCAGTTGGAGGTCGAGCTGACTTGTTTGAAGTATTTAGACATTATGAGCTAGTATTGGGGAAGCACTGCTCTTGGAGAGATTTACTATGTTTATTGATACAACCATATGATTTCATCCTTATCATGTATTGGTTGTATTATGTGAAGGCTATCGTGGATTGATTTAGGAGGCAGGTGGTGTTCTTCGATGCTGATGAAGAGCTAGAAGTGTTTGTTTGCGAGCGTGAACCTCAGATAGGTCAGAGGAATGTTACATCCTTGTCATCCTTGATGGTTGAGCTGATGCTGAGTTCTTAGGAGGTTCATCAGTTGGTGTTTCCCAAGGTCTTACAAGATTAACATGAGGTCTTTCTAGAAGAGGTTGTAGCATTACCCCCTCAACATGAGATCAAGTTTCGGATCGAGCTACAAACCCCAACATCTCCTATCTCTATGTCTCCATATAGGATAGCCCCTTATGAGTTACAATAGATATGTATACATCTTGATGGTATGTTACAATGTGGTTTTTTAGCCGAGTTTGTCACCGTTGGGCGCAACAGTGTTGTTTGTGAAGAAGGATGATGGTATTTTGCGGTTGTGAATTGATTATCATCACTTAAACAAAGTGACAGTGAAGAATCGCTATCCTCTTCTGTAGATTGATGATTTATTTGATCAACTAAAGGGTGCATGTTTGTTCTCAAATATCGACTTTCGCTAAGGATATCATTATATGTGTGTGAAGGATGAATATATTCTGAATACAATCATGGGCATTACGAGTTCATTGTAATGTCATTCAGTATGATGACTGCTCTAGCTGTGTTCATGGGGTTGATGAACGATGTGTTCCGTGAGTTCCTAGATAAGTTCATGGTTGTTTTCATTGACGACATACTTGTGTACTCTACATCTGAGGAGGTTCATGAATATCATCTTCATGCCGTTTTGGGAGCTCGTCGTCAACATAAGCTATTTGGGAAGTTTTTGAAGTGTGAGTTTTGGGCTAAAGTTAGTTTATTGGGGAATGGGGCGTGAAGGGAGTATCTGTAAATCCATTGAATATAAAAGAAGTTGTGTCTTGGTAATCCCCCAAGATATTGGTAGAGGTGCGAAGTTTCCTTTATCTCGTAGGCTACTATAGGAGGTTCGTAGCCGATTTATCTCAGGTGCGACTCATCTAATGGCATTGACCAAGAAGGATCATGAGTTCATGTGGTTTGATCAGTGTCAGGTAGATTTTGAGTATCTAAATGAGAAGTTGTTGAGTTCTCTAATTTTTTGTCTGCCAGCGGAGGTCTTTAGTTTGATTTTTTCATCGATGCTTCGCATATGGGGTTAGGTTTTGTTCTAATGAAGCATAGATCAGTTGTTTCTTATGGGTCTTGATAGTTGTGTCCCCATGGACTAATCTATTCCACCCATGATCTTTAGTTGGTAGTTTTGGTGTTTTCTCTAAATTTTTTGTGACATTACCTCATTGTTAAGTGATTTTTGGTTTTCACTAACCATAAGAGACTGAGGTATGTTTTCTCCCAGCATGACTTGAACTTGCGGAATCATCGGTGGATGGATATATTATAGGAATTTGACTTTGAAATATCATATACATCTGGAAAGGGAAATGTTGTTACTGATGCACTAAGAAGGAAGTCACGTAGTGGTAAAGTGCAGGAATTTGGTGATTCCTGGTGAGTGGCGGAAGAACTTTCAGCATTACATCTCGATATGGGAGAAGTTGGGGGAAAAGGTTGTCTTTTTTAGTTGACCGTGTAGTCATCTCTGGTGCAGTAGGTAGAAGAGTCCCAGTTGGGAGATCTAGAAGTGGAGGTCTGGAGAGACCAAGTTGTTCGTGGCGAGGCCCCTGATGGTTGGACTGAGGATGAACAACATTGAGTGTTGTATCATGGAAGTATTTTTTTCCTTTGGTAACGCGTGAGACGGTTCTCAGAGAGTTCCATAATTTGACTTTAGTGGTAAATCCTAGCGTGACAAAGATGTACCGAGTCTCAAGGAGTCAGTTTTGTTGGCCAGGGATGAAGCATGTAGTTTTAGAGTTTGTGTCTCTATGTTTGGTCTTCTATAAGGTGAAGTTTGAGAACCATGTCCCTGATGGTTTTCTCCAACCGTTAGATATTACTCAATGGAAGTGGGAGGACATATCAATGGAATTTGTTACTATTTTACCTCGAGCCTAGGGTGTACATGATGCTATTTACATGGTAGTGGATCATTTAAAGAAAACAACCCACTTTATAGTGATCAAGTAGTTGAGATCAGTGGATGTTTTGTCAATCTAGTATCTGGAGGAGGTGGTGAGACTCCACGAAGTCCCAAGGATGGTCATTTCTGATCAAGATCCTCATTTTACCTATAGGGTGTAGAGAGGTCTCCAGTATGCTTTTGGTTCTCAAATATTCCTTAGCACTACTTTTCATCCACATATGGATAGTCATAGAGAGCGGACCATCCATAATCTTGAAGGCATGTTGCACTCTTGTGTCCTGGATTTTGGAGGTTTGTGGATGAGGCACTTACCCTTGGCGGAGTTCACTTACAACAATAGTTTTCACTGCACCATCGGTATGGAACCATTTGAAGCCTTTTATGGCCGATCTTTCCATTATCCGTTGTACTGGACTGGGGTTGGAGAGTTAGAAATTCTCTGACCGGAACTAGTAAAGAATACGACAAAGATGGTTCATGTGATTCGTGAGAGGATGAAGGCAGCGTAGGATAGTTAGAAATCATAGGTTGATCAAATGAGGACACCTTTAGAGTTTGATTTTGGGGATCACATGCTTCTGAAGGTGACTCCCCGTCATGGGCAGTGAAGGTTTGATCATGAGAGTAATCTATCTCCCCTATTTTTTGGGCCTTTCGAGGTGTTTAATCATGTTGGAACTATAGTGTATTGAGTAGCACTTTCCCCATATATGACCAGAATACATGATTTTTTTCATGTGTCACAGCTTCATCGTTATCTTCATGATGACCCTCACGTCATCAATTGGGGAGAGATCGATGTTCATTATGATGAGACCCTTGAGGAGTGGCCTTTGGATATCCAAGAATGCAAAGAGAATGTGTTGCACGAGCATTATATCCTGTTGGTTCATGTATTGTGGTGACACGGTGGAATGGAGGAGAGTACCAAGGAGCATGAGTTGTAGATATGTGCTCAGTACCCAAAGTTGTTTGATGTTTAACTTTTTTCATGTAACGATGTTCATTTTGTGGTCATAGACCTTTCATGTTTAGGAGATGACTTCCTTTTCTTGCTTCTTGTGGCTTTCTCTCTTTTGAGAGGTATCTTGATGGGTGGTTGTTTAGACCCCTTTTCTATTTCCTTTTAGGTTGGTTTGGAATTATCGAGGATGAGAATGTTTTGAGAGGTATCTGATGCAATGGCCTGAAACTCTCTAGTCCATTACTTTTCTAAAATCTAGTTTTTGAGGTGTTTTGGGAGGTAGGGGTGACTTATCCCCAACACTTTTCCAAATTTCTAGTTCTGTGAATAGTGTTTCTGGTTTTGTGAATAGAGTCATCAGTGAGACAGCTATGAATGGTGTCATTGATGAGTCATTTTATGAATAGTTCCATTGTTATTGGTGAGTCATTTTGTAAACAATTCCATTAGTGTTAGTGTTTCATTTTGTGAATAGTGTTATCGGTGTTGGTGAGTCATTTTGTGAATAGTGCCATCGGTGAGACAGATGTGAATAGTTTCATCAGTGAGTCTTTTTGTGAATAGTTCCATCAGTGTCGGTGATTCATTTTGTGAAAAGTGTCACCAGTGAGACAGATGTGAACAGTGTCATCAGTGGGTCATTTTGTGAACAGTTCCATCAGTGTTGGTGAGTCATTTTGTGAAGAGTTCCATCGGTGTCGGTGAGTCATTTTGTGAACAGTGCCATCAGTGTCAGTGAGTCATTTTTTGAATAGTGTCATCGGTGTCCGTGAGTCTTTTTTGTGAACATTTTCATCTGTTTCGATGAGTCATTTTTGAACAGTGTCATCGGCATCAGTGAGACAGGTGTGAACAGTGTTTCCAACATCGGTAGGTTTACAGTGTTTCCAGCTTCCTACAGTTTCTCCCCTTTAGCGTTTTATTTGATGAAAAATGAATTCAAGGCCTTATTTTAAGGGATTTAAGGATGATTAAAATCCCATAACTCCAATATTAATTTTCCTAAGGACCAGTATTCCTTTACTTGGTCAAAGCTCATGGTTTAATGCGATCCACTTTTAATGGAAAATCCATCATATCTTAAAACGTTGCTCCGTTAAATCTTATAAAGTGATGAGATATCTTACTCCCTTATTCTAAATTCTTGTTAAATGGTTTTAGATTCTCAACCCTTTCCTTCTTCCCATAGGAGTGGTGTGATAGAACCATAATCCTTGGTTCGTTTACCCTTAAATTTTCTTCATGCTGCATGCGCACCCCCTATTTTGGTGGAAGGAGCAAGTGACAATCCTTCATCGATAGAAGGTATGATCTACCTCCATTATTGGGTTTTCTTCGATCATTATTCTCCCATTTCTCCTTAACTTGTTATGGAATGTGGTGTACATGTTCCTAATGGAGTTTTCTTGGGTGTTGATTGGTACGTTCATGTCGTTACATCCTTGGGTGGATGCAGTTGTCATGGGGGAGGTGATTGTGATCGGTTGTATGGATCATTCCCGTGTAAAACCTTCAGGAACCTTTTGAGGTAGGGGATTCATTGTTCTCTATTATTGTATGTGAAACTATAGGGTTAGTATTTTTTATCCCACTGGATCACAATGGAATTAATGTAATGAGTATTTAAACCGAATAAATAATTTGGTATCGATCGTATGTTATTGCATCTTGTTTTGATAGATAGTGTGATATCTATGTTTTCTTTATTTAGCATGTCGTTCTTGATGGAAATTGGTAAATAATGTAAACTGGGAGTAATTGTAATTATTTTTCAAAGATAAATAGGAACGTAAATGAATCTGGTGATTTTTGTTGTAATTTGATGTTAATCAAATTGATGGAGTAAGCATGTTTAATTGATTTGTGATGGCTGTGATAGCTTGCTGTTTAGGTTACCCATATTTGGAACCTAAAAATAATAAATTGGTTAATTCCAGATGGATTAAAGAACCAAATGTTTAATAAAAAGATAATTCTTAATAGGGTTCTGAGTTACCTTATTTCTTGTAAGGCTAAGTGCCTTGTTCTTTGGAGCCATGAGTGCTCATTATGTTTGAAGGTTTTATGCCTTGTTTAATGGCCAAGTTCCCAATTCATATGTTTTTTGTTTCCTAAATCTTGTGTTGTGATGTGATCTTGGATGGATGTTGTGATATGTGGGTGCAGGGCGTCCCATTGGTTATTGCATTAGTTGACACCTAAAGTGGAAAGATGCATCGGTTTATGCATGTGGGTGTCAGGGAGGACACCAAATATGATGAAACAGATTGGATGTGAATGTTTGGATTTTTACTGAATCTTGTTGGTTTTTTATATACTTTACTTTCACCAATGTTCAAGGTATCTATTCTTACCTACCCTCCTTCCAAAAAGAGGTGAAGATGCACAGGGTATGCCATGTGCTTTCCGTGTTTAGATTTTGGAGGATAGATGGGTCTTAGCTCTTTCTGTAGGTGGAAAATACTCGACTAGTAGTTCACCTACTCACCATGTTGATCCCCTTGTGCTTGGTATATTATAATTTTTTTCTAGAATTCCTGGGAATAAGGAAAATTAATAATGTTATTAATAAATGATTGAATAAATTATGTTAACCCATGGGGCTGGAGCTTTCTTGGATGCAATGTTGAGGTTGAAATTTAAAGGAAATGTGGATCTTGGTTGGAATGATAATGGAATGTAATGTAAAATGGTTAATGGTTAATTAATGTTTAAATAATTAATTAATGTAAAGTAAAACTGATAAAAATTGAATGAAGTAATATATAAATCTATTTAAATGGTTGTGTGCTTATAGGATACCTAGTCTTAGTAGAGGCATTTGGGAGTTCGAGAGACGTTAGCTTCAGTTGAGTCTAAGACTAGGTTATGCCGATAGTGTGGTTGTGAGATATATAATATTTTTTATGTTTTATGTTTCTATATGCTACTCCACCCCATTAGTTAGGGAAATTGACACCCTGGGAATTCTGAGCCCTGGGGGGTGGTGTTTTTTCCAACATTCCGGTGGGAGGATGGATGGATGACTACCCCCTTTGGTCCCGCTCTCTTCTCTTGGTAGTTACTTGTGCTGGTAGGAAGAGTGGTTAGTTTTCCCCTTATATGTGTGTAGATTGTTGTAATGGCTTCTGGTTATTCACACACATATATTATGGATATAGTTTCCTATGGACTACTATCGGTGTAATGTGTATAGGTTGTGATGGATTGAGGATCCTTACTTGGTGTATGGGATATAATGGCTTGAGGTTTAATACCCGGTGTATGATACAAGTTATGAGAGCTATGGGGGATCCCAGAAATTACCTAGTTACATTGGTTACATGGATGTAGTGGTTGTGCTGCACGAGGTTCATGTTGTGGTGATTCTCCCAGGTGTCTACGAGAAATACTTTTTAGAGAGACATGCTTAGGACATGCGAAGTTGGGTAAAAGTGTAAAGCCAGTGGGGAAGTAGTAGTTGGTCACCCTTTATATTCTTTATTATAATATATACTCTTGTATGCGATACTTGGTGAGAGTATACATGGAGAGGCTAGGAACTTAGTATACCTGTTTAGGTGACGAGTTAGTTTCACTTGTTGTTCACTGTGGTTTAGCATGCTTTCATTACTTTTTCACAATAGGCTTCGAGGAGGATCCTAATGATATACTGTTATACTCACCCTACGTATATATAAACTGTTTTCAGGTCACTTGGACCAGGTTGGAGATCAGGCTAGTTACTACTAGATTTGGGTTATAGGAGCTATTCAAGCTTTGTGGTTGATGTTTTTTTTACTTTCCTTTGGTACTTACAGTTTTCCCTTTCAGTTCTAGTAGTTCTTTCATGACATTACATATTTGTACTTAGGATTTATTTTTATATTTCATTTTGAGTTGGAGTTGGTTGGTTTCTTTCTTATCTCTCTCTTTCGCATGTGTTCTCTTAGATGGTAATGCCTCCCATTTGTGTGTTTACTATACCCTCGATGCTAGTTGCCAACCTGGGGCCTACTATAGGTGGGACTCAGGGGTCACTATCTCCTTTCTCACATTTTCATCCCAGGAGGGGTACACTTTTTGGGGAGTAGGTCATGAAATATATAGGTCCCACCCATCTCATAATGAAATATTTCTTACATGTTCCAAAAAAACATGAATCATTCATCATAGATTAAACTAAGGAATAAATTGTGGTTCTTAAACATCATTCCATAACAACATAATCCATGAACAAAAAAGGATTTCCTAAATATGATTCTATCATAAACATAACCAAACCATAGGAATAATGGGGATAATAAACTTGAAACATATCCTTATTAAATAATTTCATCTTATCTGGAAAATAATTTTGATAAAACACTTGAAATAAGTTCTTGAGGAAAATATCCTTTCTTCTTCAAAATCACTTTATATTCTCAAAATGCCAAAAAAAATTAAAAGAAAAAAATTTATTTGAAAATAACCTTTAAATATTGTAAAGTAATATTCATGTAAATAATTCATTATGAAAACATAAAAAACCATTCATGATTTATAAGTTAAAAACACATTATTCTTGTAGTTTTGCTGGAAAAGTCAAAAAGTACCTCGTATCAAAAACAAAAAAAAATATTCCTTTCATACCATTCAATAGAAATTCACCAATGGGTAAAATTTTATTTAAAAATTTTTAGAATATTAATAATATTTTGGAATACATATTTAGGAAACATGGACATGGATGATAAATATACCCCAATATATACTTATGTATTAACAATATCATATAATAATGAGATTGTGAATTTATCCATCACCTTAGGTTTGGGTTCCTTTGTACATGTATGAACCACCTGTATCATGGTTTAAATAATGTCATTAACTTATTCTAGAATCATATTCATCTTTATGATATCATAAGTTATCATATTTTTACCTGTTTGTTAATAACATCATTACTCGTCCTTTAGGTATTAACTGGTTTATTTTATTACGCATGTTTTATCAGATAAGTTCTGGTTACTATTATTAAGATGTAGTTATATCATTTCTATAATTATATTAATATAATATATATCATATTTATCCATTCTAATTTTTTTATAATAATTATTTATTGAAGATCATGTAGAATGAATTGCATTGCATTGTGGAGATAGTAGGTTGTATGTACGCATGAGCGATGATATCATTCCCTTGAAATGTTTTGGAAGTGGATATTATATATATTGTTACAGAATAAAAATTGTGTTATAATAATCATATATAGTTATTATTTCCATGATTATACCCATCCATGTAAAGGGGTGGTGAAAAAAGATTACTCCACGGTGTGGATACGATAAACCGTACTTACACACGCGTGGGGATTTCATTTTTTAGGATGGATAAAAGGTGGAATATTGTTATTACATAATCATAATATCATCTCATAATATTGGTGGTACATGATTTATTACTTTAGAATGGATACAAATCATGAAGAAGAACCAGAAGTGGAAATAAGTTTGAAATAATCAGTAGAGGAGATTACCACTTCTTCGACGACCTCCCTATAGATATCCTCTTAAATACACTAGATTTGGTATTTTGAGAAGGCCATAACCTCTAGAATATAAATAAGGAAGTTTATAAGGTAAATGGGTAGGGTTTAGCTAATTTTTAAGGCTCAAAGTTAAGTTAATTTGTGAGTGAGTATGTGCCCTTCTATAATTGATGTGAGGGGCACATTTGGAATCTCAAAAAATATTAATTTAAAATAAACTCTTAACTCATTCAAAAACCAAAAAAAATGTCTTAGTTTAGAATATGATATGAGATAAGGTTGTAATATCATCAAAAAATAAATTTCAGAGATGTTTTTCTTTCAATTTAATCCTTATCCATTTAATTAATACTTAGTTATTATATTTAATTTTTAACTAATGTGAAAAATATTTAAATATTTAAAGGGTGAATATAACGACCCATACTTTACATACATTGTTAATACTTCAAAATTAAAGTACACTTATTACAACATATAACAAAACCATGAAAGGAACGTATAGGTATAGTGTCTTTAGAAACTGGGAAACATAAACAACTGTTTCATAAAGCATCTACATTGTCTCCCATTTATTTCATCATATCTAGAGTCCCTTTTGGAATATCCTACTTAATAACCTTCTTACTGACCTGGGGAATGAAAACATACAAAAGGGTGAGCTCAAATTCTCAGTAAGGGTAAACAAAAGAAATATCAATCACATCATATTCATAAGAACATAACATTTTGGAAATCTTAACCTGTAAAAGAGATCATAATTTCATAATCATGGGATAAATCATAGTAGTGAAATGTAATCACAATAATCATAACTTAAAACATGAAACTTTATGTCATACACACATAATGATATATAATCATTTCTTAGTAGTTAAGACTCGTTTTCAAGACTATCTTAGCGGACAAAGTCCATTTCTGAACCGAGTTCACTCCTCATTTCAGTATTGTTTCACTGAACCGGTTTAACCCGCCGTTCCAGCCGTGTCTATCTCATGAGATATAAATCTTTACCCAATGAATTAGAGGTATATATAGGTCCCACCCATCTCATAATTATATCATTCTTATGTGTGCCACAAAATCATAAACCATACATCATAGCATCACCAATGTAATAAAAATGGGATTCTTAAACATCACGTCATCATAACATAACCCATAAAAGGATATTGTAAAAATAATTCAATCATAACATAATCAAATCAATGTAAAAATAGGGATATAAATAGAACCCTATATTATCTTAGATGGAAAATAATTTTGATAAAACACTTGAACTCCATTCTTGAGGAAAATATCCTTTCTACTTCAAAAACATTTTCCTTTCTTAACATGTCATATAATTTTTAACTAAAAGAAGTTGATTAAAAATAAAATTTAAAACTTGTAAAGTAAGATTCATGGAAATAATGTTCTAAAAATCCATTCATTCCGTATAAGTTAAAAAAACATTCTTCCTGTACTTTGGCCGGAAAAGTCAAAAAGTACCTCGTACGAAAAACGACAAAAGATTCCTTTCATATCTTTTACTAAAAACTAACCAAAGGGTAAAATTGGATTTAAAAAATTGTATTTGGATGGAAATAATAGTACATATTGAGGAAACATGTATGTGGGTGATAAATATTCCCCAGTAAATTATGAAGTATAAACAATCTCGGATAAAAATGAGATTGTGAGATTTTCCCTTAACTTAGGTCTAATTTGCTTCGTAAGTGTCCGAACCTCCTGTATAATGATTTAAATAACGTCATTGACTTATTCCAGAATCATACTCATTGTTATGATATCATATATTTCCATATTCTTAGCTTCTTAAGAGTAATATTTCATTCCTATTTGTTATTCGGGTGTTTATTACTTTTTGTTCTTATGTGTGTTTTGTCGAATAAATTATTATTCTTCTCTTTAGGTTATAGATACCTCATTTCCATAATTTTATTAGTGTAATATATATCATATTAATTCATTAAATTCATTTATATAATCATTATGTAATGAAGATCATGTAGAACGAGTCACATCACATCGTGGAGATGGTAGGCCGTACGTACGCACGAGCGATGATATCGTTCCCATGATCGTGGAATTGTATTGGAGTGTATGTATACTATTTCAGAATCAATATCACTTTAAAATAATCATATATAGTTATTATTTACACCATTATACCCATCCAAGTAAGGTGGTGGTGGAAAATAGATTACACCACGGCGTGGAGACGATATTTCGTACGTACGCACACGCGGTGATTTCATTTTCCGTAGGATGGATAAATGGTGAAATAGGGTTGTTTAATACTTATAATAAAATACTAGTATATTAGTGATACTGATGTTATTACTTCATAATGAAACAACTAAAGAAGAAGAAGTGGAAGAAGAAATAAAGTTGAAAGAATCGGTAACGGACATTACCTCTTCTTTGAAGCGCCTCTTTGAGACCTCCTCTTAGGGCACTAAAATTGGTCTTTGAAGAAGAACAGGACCTCTAGGATGTTTCTAGGGAAGTTTAGAAGAGAATTTTTCAGGTTTTTGCTGAGCATGAAGGCTAAAAGTGGTGTGAGGAAAAGAGGGAGGAGGTTCCCTTTTATAAGGGAGTAGAGGGGAACCTTTAGAAAAACTAAAAATATTATTTTATTATAAAGTCATATTCGGTTTTTAGTAGCTCCAAATTGATTTATTTCTAAGATAAGTTTGGGATGGGTCTAAATAATCTCATACAATAGAATTTAGACAAGTTTAGGTTACTATTTTAACCTTATCATTTATATTTAACTTTAAGTTAAATAATTTTACTTTTACCGTGTCTTCTTGTTTTCTTACAGTATAAGGTTAATAAACTTACAATAAAAAGCCCAAAGAACACCAAGTTGTTTATTATTAGTATATATAACCTTAACTAAGTCATTTGGCCGAACATTATATTTTTAGGAATAAAATAACAATTAATAATATAATATTTTTTTTAAAGACTATTTTATGTCAATTTTGACACTATTTGGTAATTGATTTTTGTGAAAATTATAACAGAAATATTAGTTCGAAAAAAGTTAATAAAATCAATAATAACATGTCATATTAACCTATAAAAATTATTTTAATTCATAAAAAGTCTCAAATTGCATTTATTTGGGTATTTATAACATCAATTATGTCAATATTTCATTAATAAGATAATTAATGCATCATCATTGTGTCATAAATAAATTAAATTATTTATTGTTTATAAATTACAAATAAAATACCATTATGTAGGAAATATTTTTATCTTTCTAATGAATATTTATAGTCGAATTTATCTTATGTATAAACCTATATTAAAAATGATTTAGTTATTAAACTTTGATTTTAACTATTTTAACCCTTCTTTAAATAAATTAATAATAAATGTCCTAATCTAATCCAAGTGGGCATAAATGGTCATATTTTATTCCTAAGGTTGGTTGTGGTCGAATTAAACTTATACAATAGAATTAGTACATGTGTTATGGTAATAATAATATCATTTGTACCCTTAATTATCCTATTTACTTTTAACCGTGGTAAAAAAAAGTAAAAAGTTACTATTCACAAAAAATTATTTTCATCTCATTGAACCACATTTTAGTCCTTGATATTAACCGTGTCTCTCGGATTTTCAAAATTCCACTCACAGAAGCGGTAAAATTATGTTTTATGTAAATTTGAAAATTCTCCTAGGAGGTGGGTAAAAGACGGTGAAAAGTTCAATAAAATTTTTATATATCTAAAATTATTATAAAATGACTCCAATGAATTACTTTGAACTTATATAGGTATTATGTATCAATTTTGACCTAAAATAAATTTATATAAAATAAATCATTATTTAAATAAAAAATTCGGTTTTTAAATAGTAACCCAATGTTTTCACTATTCATCAAAAATTGAAAGTTTTCAAAAAAATACCAAAATTTCACCCTAAGCTAATTTCAATATTCCGAATCCAAAAATGAAGTCCGTTTTAAAAAATAAAAATTAAAAAATTTCAAAAAGTGGGTATTACTATTCATAATGGCTAGTTTTAATAATATTTTAATAGCATATTGTTGTTTAGTGAAACTCGATATTGCGTACAATGCAAGCTATCAAGGAAGGTCGCAATTGCGTGTAAAGCAAGCCAAGCTAGTGTTGTGTGTAGTGAAAGATTCCTTTGATGATGTATATAACATAAAAACAAAATATTTCCCATAAAAGTCTCGGGTGTTACATTCTACCCCCCTTAAAATGAATTTCCCCCTCGAAATTCGTCACTTTGAAACAAATAGATGAGGATAACTCTCCCTCATCATATCCTCAAGATCACATGTAGCTTCTTCTAATTGGTGGTTCCTCCATAAAACTTTCACCAAACGAGTGGTCTTGTTCTATAGGACTTTTTCACTACGATCCAGAATCTCTATCGGCTTTTCTTTATAAGAAAGATCTTGTTCCAGCGGTACAACTTCTGAGATGAGTACATGTGAAGGATCAGGTATGTACTTTATCAGGAGAGATACATGGAACACATCGTGAACTTGAGAGAGATTCGGTGGAAGCGCCAATCGGTAAGCTACCTTCCCAACACGATCTAGTATTTCCAAAGGACCGATATACACTACTGGAAAACTAACCTATACCAACGGTTTGGAACTGTTGGTATAGGCCTTCAAACCGTTGGTATAGCCTATACCAACGGTTTGGAGAACTGTTGCCAAGTAAGCCGTTGGGATAGGTCTATACCAACGGTTTTCCCAAAACCGTTGGTATAGACCTATCCCAATGATTTTGGAAACCATTGGTATAATTAATATGCAAATCTATACCAACGGTTATGGAACCGTTGGTATATGTATTTCAAAAAAAAACATCCGCTGGGATTTGATCCCAGGACCCCTAGTTTATTATTCAACAACTTAACCACTAACCTAACATGACTTTTGTGAATATAATTACATAAATATATATATATGTATGTATTCTCATAATGATTTTAAATTTTGATTTATATAATGTTCTGGGTTAGAAGAAATGATAAAAAATCAAAGGATATATACCAACGGTTGTCAAAACCGTTGGTATAGGCCTATACCAACGGTTTTGACAACCATTTGTAAAGATGTCCAAAAAGTTGAATTTTCCCAACGGTTTGGCCAAACTGTTGGGAAAGGGTATACATATCCCAACGGTTTGCCAAAATCGTTGGGAAAGGTGGCCACAATGTGGGCTTTCCCAACGGTTTGGCCAAACCGTTGGAAAAGGTGTCCTCAAAGTGGGATTTCCCAATGGTTTAGCCAAACCGTTGGGAAAGGGAACCTATACCAACGGTTTTTACGAACCGTTGGTATAGAAGCATTGGGAAAGGTCAGATTTCCAGTAGTGATACCTAGGGCTCATCTTTCTCGTCTTTCTGAATCTCATTACTCTCTTCCAAGGAGATATTCATAAGAACACTTTATCACCAACTTAAAACTCTAGGTCTTTTCTATGGTTGTCAGCATAACTTTTTTGTCGAATCTGAGCTGCTCTTATGTGTTGTTGAATAGATCGGACCTTTTCTGTCATCTCATCAACAAGATCAGGTCCTAATAGCTTTATTTCCCCAACTTCATCCCAGTAAGTTGGAGTCCTACATTTCTTTCCATAGAGAGCTTCATAAGGAGTCATCAGAAGACTGGAGTGAAAGCTATTATTATAAGAAAATTACACCAAAGGTAGGTGTTGATCCCAACCACCTTTGAAATCCATAGAGCAAGCTCTCAACATATATTCTATAGTTTGAATTTTCCTCTAAGACTGACCGTTTATCTGAGGATGATAAGCAGTTCTGAAACTCAACTCTGTATCCAGAGTATGCTGAAGACTTCACCAAAACTTTGAGGTAAAACTCAGATCCCGATCAGATATAATAGAAAGTGGTACTCCATGCAATCTTACCACTTCCTTTACATATATCATGGCAAGCTGATCCAGAGAGAAATCTTCTCTAATAGCAATGAAGTGTGCAGACTTTGTAAGACGATCAACTATGACCCAGATAGCATTATTGCCTTTGGATGTTTTAGGAAGTCTGGTGACAAAGTCCATAGTGATGTTTTCCCATTTCCATTTGGGTATGGGTAATGGTGCAACATCCCCTTAGACTTCTGTCTCTCAGCTTTAACATGCTGACAAACCAAGCATCGAGAGACATATTCAGCAACATCTCTTTTCATGTCATCCCACCAGAAGTACTCTTTCAGGTCCCTATACATCTTTGTGCTTCTAGGATGAATATATAATGAAGAACTATGATCCTCATCCAGCAGCTTTTTCTTTAATTCTGGGATGGGAGGAACACAAACCCGATTCCTGAACCTTATTATTCCATCATAATCAAGGTTGAATTCAGGAACATTTCTCACCTTCTTTTGTAGCTCTACATCTTCTTTCTGTGCCTCTTTAATTTTCACATGTATAGATGGTTGAACATTCATTTGAGAAAGATACAATTTTTCCCCTTCCATTATAATTCCAATATCCATCCTCTATAAATCCATAAATATTGGTTCTTTTGTGATCCTCATCATGGATAAGATAGCATGGTCTTGTCGAATTAATGCATCTGCCACCTTGTTTGATTTCCCAGGGTGGTAATAAATTGAGTAGTCGTAATACTTAATCAACTCCAACCATCTTCTTTGGCGCATATTCAGCTCCTTTTGTGTTAAAATATACTTTAAACTTTTATGATCAGTATAAATATCACACCATTCTCCATAAAGATAATGCCTCCAAATCTTTAATTCAAAGATTACCGTAGCTAACTCCAAATCATGAGTTGGGTAATTTTGCTCATGTATTTTCAACTGTCATGAGGCATAAGCTATCACCATATCGTTTTGCATGAGAACACACCCTAATCCCTTCTTGGATGCATCACTGTAGATCACAAACCTTTCTCCACTACAAGGAAGTGTGAGAACAGGTGCACTGGATAACATTCTTTTCAACTCCTTGAAATTCTCTTCACATTCCTCCGTCCACACGAACTTAACTCCTTTTCGAGTCAACCTGGTGAGTGGATTAGATAATTGGGAAAACTCTTTCACAAAACGTCGATAATATCCAGCCAAACCATGAAAACTTCGGATCTCGGTTACTGTTTTTGGTCTCGACCATCTTTCGATAACCTCTGTTTTTGCTGGATCCACAGATATCCCCTCTTTTGAGATTATGTGACCCAAAAATGCATCTTTTTAAGCCAAAATTCACACTTGGTAAATTTGGCATAAAGCTTCTCCTTTCTCAGGGTCTTAAATACAATTCTCAAGTGATCTTCATGTTCTTACTTTCTCTTTGAATAGACAAGAATATCATCTATAAATACTACCACAAACTGATCATGATAGTCTCTAAAGACTTTATTCGTCAGATCAATGAAGATAGCAGGGGCATTAGTAAGAACAAATGGCGTCACTATAAATTTATAGTGTCCATAACTTGTACTGAAAGCTGTCTTTGGTATATCCTCCCTTTTGACCCTTAATTGATGATACCCTGAATGAAGATCAATCTTGGAAAATTATTGAGCTCCGTGTAGTTGGTCAAATAAGTCATCAATGCATGGGAGAGGATATTTGTTCTTGATCGTGATCTTGTTAAGTTCTCGATAATCAATGTAGAGTCTCATTGATCCATTTTCTTCTTAACAAACAGAATAGGTGCTCCCTAAGGTGACACACTAGGGTGTATGAATCCTTTATCAAGATTCTCTTGGAGTTTCTTCTTCAATTCCTGCAACTCAATCGGAGCCATTCTATAAGGTGTCTTTGAAATAGGCAAAGCACCCAGTACGAGTTCTATTGAAAACTCAACTTCACGATTTGGTGGAAGACCCAGAAATTCCTCCAGAAAGACATCGTCAAACTCCCGTACAATGGGAATATTCTTAATCGTGAGTTTCTCACCAACCATTTGAGATAAATAACCTTCATTTAGTGGAATCAAGACCCATAAGATGGAATAAATTTCCACTGGAAGGTTATGTTCATCCTTGCATCGATAGACGATCATAGATTGATCTGGAATATGAAATGTGACTTCCCTTATTTGAAAATTGATATGAGCTCCATATAGAGAAAGCCAATCCATGCCAAGAATCACATCAAATTCCACTATAGGAACGATCACAAGATTTGCAGGAAGCACTTTCCCACAAACTTCAATCGAAGAAGAATTATAAACTTTTGATGCGACTATTGTGCCATTAGGGGTTGTCACAGCTAACTCAACATCTAATTGTTGAGGTAATACGGCGATACCCTTAGAAAATTCTTCAGAAATAAAAGAGTGGGTGGATCCAGAATCAAATAAAACATTTTCTACTTTAAATTGGATGGTAAGTGTACCTTTCACCACTTCGTTATCGTACTCCACATCACTGATAGAAATTGCATGTGACTTTCCTTTGTCTTTAGCCTTAAGATTTTGTTGATGTCGATCATCATCAACAAACCTTGGATTAGGGCATTGATTTGCATAATGCACCATTTCCTTGCACTTGTAACATTGAAGTGTAGGAGGTGCACTCTGTGTATCCTTTTCTATGTTCGCATCACTAGGCATCGTCTTCCCATCATTGCGGCATTCAAATGCCCGATGACCTTCCTTTCCACATTTGAAACATTTACTTGTCCCTTTAAGACAACTCCCTCCATGTTTCTTTCCACACTTTGAGCATAAGGGAAAACTCATCTTCTTTTCAGTGTGCTCTTTAGATTTCCCTTTGAATTCCATTTTCCTCTTCTTGTCAAACCCATATGAATGATGGGTTACTCCAATCTTCATCTCAACCTTGAGAGCACATCGAATGATTTCCTCGTAGCTATTTAATTCCCTTATGGATAACGCCCTTCGAAGACTTGGTTTTAAGACACTAAAGAATCGATCGATCTTACTCTCAGGTTGGATAATAATACCAGAATCATACCTTGAAAGTCTTGTAAAATTTTCTTCGTAGGTACCAACAGATTCATCATCCTTTTTCTTTAGTTCAAGAAACTCCTTATCCATTTTTGTTCGAAGAATATGAGGGAAGTACTTATTGAAAAATAAGTTCTTGAACTCATCCCATTCCATGGACTCAATTTCATCTCTTTGCCACGTATTCTTGATAAGATTCCACCATTGATCAGCATCACCTTCCAAACGATACACTGCTAAGATGACTTTGTCATGTTCAGAACATTGAAGCATTGAAAATGTCGTTTCAGTAGTACTGATCCATTGTTCAGCAACTAATGGATCAATAGACCTGCTGAATGAAGGTCGACGCTGCCTCATGAAGGATTCAATAGAATGTTTCTCCTTCCTTTGATCATTTGGAATTACTGCATGATTCATAGATTGAGAAAGTTTTGTGAGCATGGCTACAAGATTTTGCATTCTAGCTCCCATAACGTTTGGTTGCTCAGGGGGACAATCATTGCATTGCCCGTCGCATTTCGCATTAACATGGTTCCTTCGGGTTCTAGCCATTGACTAAAACTAAGAAGAATAGTGTGATAAACACTAATTATAATAGGAAAACCACATAATCAAGAATAAAATTTTACACCTAAGGTCTTATCATAGGTTGTTCATGGCCATTTCTAAAACACTAAGATTGTGTTTTGTGCTTAGACATATCCTTAGGGTTCTTACTAAGGCTTTCACATCCTAGTTTCCAAAGGTTGACTATACCTTTCCTCTGATACCAACTATAATGACTCATACTTTACATAAATTGTTAATACTTCAAAATTGAAGTACACTTATTACAACATAAAACAAAACCATGAAAGGACCGTATATGTATAGTGTCTTTAGAAATTGGGAAACATAAACAACTGGTTCATAAAGCATCTACATTGTCTAGCATTTATTTCATCATATCTAGAGTCCCTTTTGGCATATACTACTTAAAAACCTTCTTCCTAACCTGGGGAAAGAAAACATACAAAAGGGTGATCTCAAATGCTCATTAAGGGTAAACAAAAGAAATATCAATCACATCACATTCATAAGAACATAGCATTTTTGAAATCTTAACCTGTAAAAGAGATCATAATTTCATAATCATGGGATAAATCATAGTAGTGAAATGTAATCCCAATAATCACAACATAAAACATGAAACTTTGTGGCATACAAACATAATCATAGAGAATCATTTCTTAGTAGTCAGGACTCATTTCCAAGACTATCTTAGCGGACAAAGTCCATTTCTGAATCGAGTTCACTCCTCATTTCAGTTCTGTTTCACTGAACCGGTTTAACCCGTCGTTCCAGCCATGTCTATATCATGAGATATAAATCTTTACCCAATGCATTGGAGGGAGATATAGGTCCCACCCATCTCATAATGATACCATTCTTATTTGTGCCACAAAATCATAAGCCATACATCATAGCATAACCCATGTAATAAAAATGGGATTCTTAAACATCACGTCATCATAACATAATCCATAAAAGGATATTGTAAAAATAATTCCCTCATAACATAATCAAATCAATTTAAAATATAGGGATATCAACAGAACCCTATATTATCTTATATGGAAAATAATTTTGATAAAACACTTGAACTCCATTCTTGAGGAAAATATCCTTTCTACTTCAAAAACATTTTCCTTTCTTAACATGTCATATAATTTAGAAATAAAAGAAGTTGATTAAAAATAAACTTGAAAAGTTGTAAAGTAATCTTCATGGAAATAATTTTCTAAAAATCCATTCATGCCATATAAGTTAAAAAAACATTCTTCCCGTACTTTGGCCGGAAAAGTCAAAAAGTACCTCGTACGAAAAACGACAAAAGATTTCTTTCATATCTTTTACTAAAAACTCACCAAAGGGTAAAATTGGATTTAAACAATTGTAGGTGGATGGAAATAATAGTACATATTGAGGAAACATGGATGTGGATGATAAATATTCCCCTGTAAATTATGAAGTATAAACAATCTCGGATAAAAATGAGATTGTGAGATTTTCCCTTACCTTAGGTCTGATTTTCTTCGTAAGTGTCCTAACCTCCTGTATAATGATTTAATTAATGTAATTGACTTATTACAGAATCATACTCATTGTTATGATACCATATATGGTCATATTCTTAGCTCTTATTAGTAATATTTCATTGCTACTTGTTATTCGGGTGTTTATTACTTTTTGTTCTTATGTGTGTTTTGTCGAATAAATTCTTATTCTTCTCTTTAGGTTATAGATACCTCATTTCCAGAATGTTATTAGTGTAATATATATCATTTTTATTCATTCAATTCATTTATATAATCATTATGTAATTAAAATCATGTAGAAGGAGTCACATAACATCGTGGAGACGGTAGGCCGTACGTACGCACGAGTGATGATATCGTTCCCGTGATCATGGAATTGTATTGGAGTGTATGTATACTATTTCAGAATCAATATAACTTTAAAATAATCATATATAGTTATTATTTACACCATTATACCCATCCAAGTAAACTGGTGGTGGAAAATAGATTACACCACGGCGTGGAGACGGTATTCCGTACGTACGCACGCGCGGTGATTTCGTTTTCCGTAGGATGGATAGATGGTGAAATAGGGTTGTTTAATACTTATAATAACATACCCGTATATGAGTGATACTGATTTTATTACTTCATAATGAAACAACTAAAGAAGAATAAGTGGAAGAAGAAATAAAGTTGAAAGAATCGGTAACGGACATTACCTCTTCTTTGAAGAGCCTCTTTGAGACCTCCTCTTAGGGCACTAAAATTGGTCTTTGAAGAATACCAGGACCTCTAGGATGTTTCTAGGGAAGTGGATAAGAGAATTTGGCAGGGTTTGGCCGATCTTGAAGGCTCAAAGTGGTGTGAGGAAAAGAGGGAGGAGGTGCCCTTTTATAAGGGAGGAGAGGGGCACCTTTGGAAAAACTAAAAATATTATTTTATTATAAAGTCATATTCGGTTTTTAGTAGCTCAAAATTGATTTATTTAGAAGATAAGATGGGGCTGGGTCAAAATAATCTCATAAAATATAATTTAGACAAGTTTAGGTTTCTATTTTAACCTTATCATTTAGATTTAACTTTAAGTTAAATAATTTTACTTTTACCGTGTCTTCTTGTTTTCTTACACTATAAGGTTAATAAACTTACTATAACAAGCCAAACGAACCCCAATTTGTTTATTATTAGTATATATAACCTTATATAAGTCATTTGGAAGAACCTTAGATTTTTAATAATAAAATAACAATTAATACTATAATAGTGTTTTTTAAAACTATTTTATGTCAATTTTGACACTATTTGGTAATTGATTTTTGTGAAAATCATAACAGAATGATTAGTTCGAAAAAAGTTAATAAAATCAATAATAACATGTCATATTAACCTATAAAATAATTTTAATTCATAAAAAGTCTCAAATTACCTTTATTTGGGTATTTATAACATCAATTATGTTAATATTTCATTAATAAGATAATTACTGCATCATCATTGTGTCATAAATAAATTAAATCATTTAATGTATAAAAATTACAAATAAAATACCATTATGTAGGAAATCTTTTTAGATTTCTAGTGAATATTTATAGTCGAATTTATCTTATGTATCACCCTATATTAAAAATTATTTAGTTATTAAACTTTGATTTTAACTATTTTAACCCTTTTTTAAATAAATTAATAATAAATCTCCTAATCTAATCCAAGTGGGCCTAAATGGTCATATTTTATTACTAAGGTTTTTTTGTTCGAATTAAACTTATCCAATATAATTAGTACATGTGTTAGGGTAATAATAATATCATTTTTACCCTTAATTATCCTATTTACTTTTAACCGTGGTAAAAAAATGTAAAAAGTTACTATTCACCAAAAATTATTTTCATCTCATTGAACCGCATTTTAGTCCTTGATATTAACCATGTCTCTAGGATTTTCAAAATTCCACTCACAGAAGCGGTAAAATTAAGTTTTATGTAAATTTGCAAATTCTCCTAGGAGGTGGGTAAAAGACGGTGAAAAGTTCAATAAAATTTTTATATATCTAAAATTATTATAAAATGACTCCAATGAATTACATTGAACTTATATAGGTATTATGTATCAATTTTGACCTAAAATAAATTTAAATAAAATAAATCATTATTTAAATAAAAAAGTCGGTTTTTAAATAGTAACCCAGTGTTTTCACTATTCATCAAAAATTGAAAGTTTTCAGAAAAATAACAAAATTTCACCCTATCCTAATTTCGATATTCCGAATCCAAAAATGAATTCCGTTTTGAAAAATAAAAATTACAAAATTTCAAAAAAGTGGGTATTAATATTCATAACGGCTAGTTTTAATAATATTTTAATAGCATATCGTTGTTTAGTGAAACTCGATATTGCGTACAACACAATCTATCGAGGAAGGTCGCAATTGCGTGTAAAGAAAGTCAATCTAGTGTTATGTGTAGTGAATGATTACTTTGATGATGTATATAACATAAAAAACAAAATATTTCCCGTAAAAGTCTCAGGTGTTACAGTGAAATATTTACTTATTTTATCTAAATTAGACCATAAATGAATAATTTAGAACATTTTCAACCATATCATAATTATTATATATTATTAAAAATGTTTTATAATTTTTAAATAATTTAATAATACATTATTTTGATAAACAATCAATAGTATCAATTTTCACACTATTCAATTTATTGATTTTTAAAAATATCATGATAAGATTTCATCCTCCAAAAAAATATTTCATTATATCCCTAAGGGGGGAAGGTAATCATGAATATTCATTGGATATATTAATTATCCAAAATTATATTTATTTTAATACTTTTAAACCATTAATAGACACTTTCATTAATAAAATAATTACTACATCAGTTTTTTTAATTATTTAATATACTTTTTTTGTTTGGTAAAAAAAAATTCCATAACAAATATAATTCCTCTATATTTCATAATAATACTTATGGTTGAATATATCTCCTAGAAAATCATACATTAAAAATGTTATATTTAATAAAACATGAATGGAAAAACTTTAACATCAATTTAAATAAAATATTATAAGTGTCATAATATTTTACATATGGCTCCAAATGGTTAATAAACCAACCATTGGATAATTATGTTCTATATATACAAAACCAGTAATATTTGGTATTTTTTGTGATATGTCCCGACTTTATCTGAGGTACGGACCATTTAAAATTTTTAGTTTAATACCTTAAAATGACCCTTAAAAATTTATGCATGAGGATAAAAGAGATATTGGGTTTGTTCGGGGCTCGTTTGATGCATGGTGACGCTGAATGAGTGGAGGGTATACTGGGCTGCATGATAGTCTAGAATTACACAAACCAGGTCACAAGCTCGTGTGTCCCATTTCGGGTTCTGAGCAGTTAGCAGACACGTGGTTTTCATGGAGTTATTTTTTCCATGTGCCTTCCCCGTGCACAATATTTTTTTGTGTAGAAAAATAAAATAGGCTTCCTCCCTTTTATTTAATGTTTATTTCCTATTATTTTATTTTATTCTATTCTATTTTTCATTAAATTTATTTTTTCTTTCCTTTTATTTTCTTTCCATTATTTTTTCTATTCCTTCATCTCCCCCTTATTCTATGCATGGCCTTGCTCCCTCTCTTGGGTGTGGTGGCCTCCTCCTCTTCCTGTCTTGGAGTTTTTTCATATCTCTTTCATTTATCCTCTAATTTCATCTCCATTGGATGTGTTGGAAACCACTCGATAATCTATACATTCCAAAAACCTTTATATCAAGGTTTCTCCACTTCTTATTGCACTATTTTTTCATGAAATGTTTTGTTCCTTATTTTGGGTTTTTTGATAAATCATACAATTTCTCCCATTTTAGGTCGAATCAAGGGTTAATAAATAGTGTGTGGAGTACCAAGACATTGAGGTAGGGAGGCTATTATTTTTCCTACTCTTTTTGTGAATTTTTAGGCATCACTCCATTGTGCCGCACATCAGAACCTTCCAGTGAAGATTGATATTCATTATTAAATTAATCTGAATGCTATACAGTGTTTTTAGTGACCCTCGCATGTGGATAAACCCATTCATGGGGTATTTTATTCACTTTTTTCCACCCTTTGGCATATCTCCCTTGTTAAACTATCTGAAAACTTCTCTATAATCTTTTTTATCAAATTTTATAATTGATAGGAGTGTTTTTACATGTCCTTAATGAACACAGCTTATAGAGAAACCCATCCATTGAGTGTTATCCTTGGCTTCAGCCATCCCTTTGGGTGTGCCCAACCGAACCATCTATGTTTCCATTGTTTAACACATGGAAGTTACCTTGGGTGTGTGTGACACCATGGTTTAATTCATTAAATTGATCAATGGGTTTAGAATCAAAAATGAACCATGAATTGGGCCCCCCTTGGGAATGCCTAATCTTTATGCTAATTAATTAACCCTTTTGTAATCCCATATACCTTGGTATTATTGAAGTTCCACTTTGAAAATATTTTTCCTTATTTTTAATTACTCATAAAAGTGGTGAATCACTTATGAAAGTTGATCAAAGGTTTATTATTCATGAAAAGTTATTTTCTTAGTGATATAGTACTAAAATTTTTAAGCTTATTTCCTTGTGAACTATACCAATGCCTTATTCCATATTTAAATACTCGAATTGTTTTGTTCGGAAAGCTTATTAACTTGTGAGTTGGAATGTCATTAATCACTTGTGAACTATATAATTTCTTGTGCCTTGGTTAGTAAATTGTACTATATGTGTCAAGCTTTGGTAAACTCGTTGGCTTGGGTTATTGAATTCTTAGCGATGACATGTGATTTTTTAAATTCTATTATTGATGATTATGCCTTGAGATATTGCGTTGTATTTAATTAGTGCTTATTGAGTTTAGAATAATATTAATATATTTAAATGAATTGTTTGATTAAGTAATTTCATGTTTTTATAATAAAACCCCTCCAATGGAGGTGTGTTGTCTTCTAAACAAAAATTTGTGATTAGTGTTATTGTACATGATTGTTTTCCTTGTTATATTAAATTGCATGTGGTGACATGCAACTGTTTAAATTATATTCTTTTTTCTTATGCCTCACTTATGATTAATGGTTATTACCTTGCAATGTAAATTGTTCCACTGATTGTATTACAAAACATGGCTTGATTAAATGGTAAGCATGTGACATTGAGATGCTTTCTTGTTGGCATGAAATTATAAATTCCTTATCCTGAGTTATACATTGTACCTGATATGGCTTGTTTGATATAGGCCGAGAGATGATATGAACCCTAAGGTAAGGATTTCAGGGATGGACTCTCCATGCTTGGTTGGTTACTACTCGAAGTGCTGGGATTGATACCTTTTCATTCCAAGCACAATTTTTCTGGGTAGGAATTAATTATGCTCGTGAGTGAGGCTAGTTCCCTAGGGGAGTTACTGAGGATAGATCTGTTGGAAATATAGTTATACCATGCATTAGGTGAGACTCGATCCCCTATGTGAGATATTTGGCACATACTAAGAGTCACCAAGCCTCACAGTGATACGTGGGATGCCGATAGGGTCACCTTGGACAGGCTATGTTTTATTGGTCTATATCAGATGTATTGTAGCAAAACCTAGCATTCCAATTATATTTCCAATGATGGGCTCAGACTCCACCACAGTAATTGACATTCTTGTTTTAATTTCTTGAATTACTTGAGATTCATTTATTAATATTTCATAGAGTTTGATTATGCTTTTTTGATACCTATCTTTTTCTTTTAGCATGATTGGATGATGCCATATGAATTTTGACCCCAATCCAAAACAAAATCTTGGGGGTATGCCTTCTTAGCTTTCCATGTTTACTTTAGCCCTTGTACATGCATTCTACCTTGCACAAGTTCCCTATTCATCTTCAATCTTAGGCCAAAGTAGGTGGAATGGGACGATTTTATGCTCTTGAACCCATACCAAGATGTAGTTATTATATTTATTTAAATTCTTACATATTATTATATAATACCACATTTCTTTTTTATAGAAGAAAATGGAAAGGCCTAGACATTGTGGGTGATGGCCTATTGGGATTCATATCTCACACCCTACTCGGGCGCCATTTGGAACCTAAGTAGACTCTATGCTCATAGGTAAGGATAAAGGAAAGCATGTTGATTCTGATGCTTGAGTGTTTTGTTACTTCTTAGGATGGAGATTGGAGGGAAAAGACTGAGCCTATGTTCATGATGTTGTTGTTATAGTTTTTACCACTTTTTAACTTTTTATGCATGATATATATGCTTGTACCCTTGTTCTATCGAAATCCTTTTTCGTATCAACTCATGACATGAAATCATTATTATATCCACAATGATTATTCAACTTCCACAAGTTCTTCCATTATATTTCACTGCTTATTTGTTTTACATTCACTGTTGTCTGTTGATATTATTAATTCTTCTATATAATTTATATTGTTTACCACTATGTTATAGCTAATCCTATTAGGAAATAGTCTCCCCAAATACACAAGTAAGTCACTCATTATTAGTAGTTAGCCTGTGGTGTTTGGGAATATGCGCTTGAGGTCATGTGGCCCACCGTCTTGGGGCCCGGTTCAGTGGAACTTGGGGAAGGATGCTACAAAGTGCTATCAGAGAATATTTTCCTTTTTTCTAACTATTTGGGATATACCAGAGACTAGGAAATTTGAATTTATATTTTACCCTGTTCTTGGATGTAGCTAACCCATGTACAGGGGAACCCTAAATTTACCTGGTATGGGAATTATAGTTTTTTATTATTTCATTTATGTTTGATATGACTTCATCATTGGGCGAGGAAAATTTTTTGTTCCATTATTGATATTGAAATTATTGAGATGAATATTTATATTACTTTATCCCGATGATACGATGGCATTTCATACATGCATCATGCTGGGGACCATAGGAATTAAAATGTCAGGCATATTTCCATACCACGTCTACTTTCAATGTGCATCTTCCTATTTTCATGTGATTTCTACTGTGATTAGTTTTTATATATTATAATTCCTAATTTATTATAAATATAGAATCATTCCAGTTTATTATATAGGAGATTGTTATAATTGGGATTAATTGGAAAACCAATTTCAATTTATAAGGTGTATGGCCCTTATAAATTGGAATGAGTATCCACTTAATTAAAATTATTTAAAAAAATTAAAATTTTAAATTAATTAAAGTAATACTAACTATTAAAATGAAATTCCATAAGAAATGTGAGACCTTAACTTGAATTTTCTTGGTCATATGGTAGTAGGTCGTGAGTCTCTTGTGATCCTTCAAGGATTTTCCTTCTTATCCTGAACTAGCTCATGGAGAAGGATTTCTATTGTGTTATGCTCAGAGGAAGGCTATGAAGCTGTCATATTTATCACTTTCATATATACTATGTCATGTTTCAGGGAGATCTCAGACCTCCCCTTCATACTACTACTTTAACTTCTTTCCCTATATGTTATAAATCTTGTCTGAGGTTTGCACTTGGCTATTGTAGAGCTATTCCACCATGACGTCCTCATGTCATATGCCAAGTGAGTGGTGATGATCTTACTCCTAAGGTGGTGGGACATGTTTCACCCATTATACCACTCATAGTTCCTCCTATAGTGCCCCATATGGAACATTATATTGATCTTCTACTGGGTGTTGATGCTCAATTCTGTGATAGTTTTCCCAGGTTCATACAGTTTGTTCAGAGAGATTCCAGGACAGCCCCAACTATTATAGAGCTTACACGGGATTTCCAGCTACAACATCCCCCCACATTATCAGGAGATGGAGGTCCTCATGCTTCAGATTCATGGATATAATCCTTTATATCCATCTTGAACCATCTTGAGATGCCTCCAAAGTGGAGTTTCAATATTTCTATCTATATTCTTAGTGACTCTGCAAAGCATCGATGGGTTGTTGTTTTTAAATCCAAACATTATCGAGAAATGGTTTGAGAAGAATTCCAGATGGATTTCTATGATCATTTATTTCCACAAAATCTAAGATCAGATCGATCCATGTAGTTCTTACATCTTCATAAGGGATCCATGTTAATGCTTGAGTATTCTTCTCATTTCATCGAGATTTAGAATTTTTATCCATCTTTGAATGATGAAGAATTGACAACTGCACGGAATTTTTAGGATGGTATTTAGCATGATATCCTCTCACAAGTGAACATATTTTGGTTGATTACTATTATGGAGATAGTGAACTAGGCCTTAATTATGAAGTGGAATCTAAGAGATGTTGGTCCTTTGATCTAGGGTAGTTCCATTCCATGTCAGGTTAATGGTTCTTCTGGCAGTAATAAGCATCGTTTTGAAGTTACACGTGTGGGTGGTGCCATCCAGGTGACACGAACCTATCTGATAGTGTGTCACCAAAGTGTCATTCCAAGGCATAAGAAGCCCTACTGCATGAGGAACATGATCGAATGTTGAACTTGTGGTTGGATGGTTCATATTCAATGTTACTTCCATTATTTTCCTCCAGCATCCAGCTATAGGGATTCATGCTAGAACCTTTATCAGGTATCAGATATGTGAATCCACATTTGGCTGGGGGTTGTTCTTCTTTTGGATATTTAGGACAAGGCAATAATGGCCATGGCCGAGGCATCCATGCTTAGAGCATCATCATTAGAATAGTGGATCTTCTCATGCTGGTCTCTGGGTCACAGTTCATGCCATATGTATGCATTCCATCCATTTCCTGGGGAGTAGAGTCCAAGGACATCTATAGTTAGAGGTACTATCCTGATCGCCTCTACTTTAGTTTCTTCCTTTATTGAATGATGTTCTTGATATGAACCTTTTTTTGTAGACAACTTAAATACTATTGGTGTTTTCATGAGTTTTTCCCTAAGAATGTGATGTGAGCATTTATGTAGGCCTCTTCTTTATTTTTCCTGAATCTGAATGGTAATCCATGAGCCCAGTGGACCTTAGTGGGTGTGACCTCATTTTTAGTTAATTTTTAAGTGGGGACCATTATATACTTGAATGCATATCATTGATAAAACCATCGATAGTATCACATATTTGCCTTTTTCTTGCTTAATATCATGGTAGTATGTATCTATATACATGGTACCTTTTTTCCTATTAAATGGTGCATCAAACCGTTCAACTATTTTTTTAACCATATACTTAGGTGATTAGTAAATTCCAATGAGTCGATAGGTGTACCTGAGAGATTCTAAGAAAGGAAACATGTAGTTGTTCGACAACACTTCCTTTTACCTTTATAGGGATGGTTTGAAAATGTGTTCAGAACTCCACCCTTATTATGGAGAAAGTGTCTCAGAAATATTTTATGATCATTCAATCCTATTAGTGTACTCTTGTCTTAAGGACTATTGTGTCCCCTATCTTGGTATTGTTTAGGTACACTGATAGAGTGTTGTCCATACACCACACTAAAGTTTTAAAAAGATGTTGTTCTTGTTCAGGTGGTTTTGATCAAAGTCACACTCTAGAAGCATTTTTCTATTATTGTTATAGTTAATCCTGAGTGATAACTAGTTTTTACTAAATAGGAATGCTTGGGAAAGACTCATGGACACCAGCTCTTCTCCCCTTGACTTGACTACCAGGAAGTTGTCTCTTGGGTTTCAGCCAACGTTCTTGAGGTAAGGCATTCGACCTATACCCACGTCTTGATTATAAGGACTGAATGTGATTTTCCTTGGATGATCTCCTAGGATTCCGGTTGTTGACTCCGAGGTTACCCTAGTTTCCTTATGGAATCAGAAGGGGGTGTTTTAACCATGATGGTCCAAATGTGTCAAACCAGGGGGATGTTTCTATAATCGCATTGAGGCACAACATCTTGTATATACTTTGATCTAGAGACGTTTCCAGATGCTAGTTGCTAGACCCAGTGAGTATGATATGAGAAATTCCCTAGAAACTTTTGTTTAAAATGCCCAGGTTGAATTTTTGGTATGCACCGACTATCTATGTTGAGCATTCTGGTGGTGGTTTGACAAGACTTCCTCTGTTTTTGTTAAACGAGGTCATCTTTTACTCATCCCTTTGATCAGTTTGTGTTTTTTGTTTAGTGTTGTGAGTGTCATTGGAACATTGAAGGAACATGATAAAACATAAATTCCGATGGTGAGGATACTGTGGTTCAGAATTGGACTTTTTATTCAAGAACCTGTGATGAATTTCCATAGGTCGATTTGATGAGGAGACGATGGCATCATTGTGTATATAGTTTGACGAACTCAAGAAAGTTATGTATACATGAATTGTTTAGAGTTATAGAGTTGGTTTAAGTTCTACGGATTATGTTTCATGTGTTAAATTGATTCCTGGAGTTTCATTGGGCATTCAGAAACACAATATGACAATTTCAATGAAAATTCACGACCCTAGTAGATCAGGTGATGTTTTTGGTTATTCTCGAAGGCTTCTTGGTGATGATAAATTATAATATGGGGATGTTGTAACATCCCAACATTATCCAAGGTAAAAACCATTTAAAATATTTATATTAATACCTTAAAATAACCCCTTAAAAATTATGCATCTGGATAAAAGAGACCCTGAGTACGTTCGGGGTTCGTTTGAATCCCAGCACACCAAAAACGTGGAAGGTAGACTAGGTCATGTAGTTTTCTAGTACCACATGACCCAGAGAGCATGCATTTGAGGACCGTTTCAGGTTCTAGGTAGTGGGTAGACACATGGTTTTCATGTTGTTATTTAAGATGTGTGCCTTTCCCATGTGTAGTATTTTTGTGTGCAAAAAAATAAAATAGGGTTCCCCCATTTTATTTTATTTTTATTTTATTTTTATTTCCTATTATTTTATTTCCTTCTATTATTTTGTATTTTATTTTATTTTTTCATTCATTTTATTTTCTTTCCTTTATTTTTTATTTCCTTCCTCTCCCTCTCATTCCACACATGACCTCACTCCCTCTCTTGGGCATGGTGGCCTCTCCCTCCTCTTCCTCTCTTGGGGTTTTATCATATCTACATCATTTCTCCTATGATTTCATCACTGTCAGATGTGATGGAAAGCTCTCAGTAAGCTCTACATTCCTCCATCCTTTATTTTAAGGTTCCTCCACTTCTCGGTGTGCTATTTTGGCATGGAATGTTTTGTGCCATATTTTTGGGTTGTTGATAAATCATCCAATTTCTCTAGTTTTAGGTTGTGTCAAGGATTGATACTGGACTTTTGGAGTACCAAGACATTGAGGTAGGGAGTCAATTATTTTTTCCACTTGATTCGTGCTTTTTTAGGCATCATATTGTTGTACTGCTCATTTGAACCTTCCTTCAAATCTTGATATTGCGTATTAAATTAGTCCAAATACTTTTCATTGTCTGTAGTGACCATCACATGTGTCAAAAACAATTCATGGGGAGTTCACTTCACTTTTTTCCACCCTTTGTCATCACTATATTGTGCCGCTAGCCTAAACCTTTCAGAAAAGCTTTGTTATCGCATTTTATAATTAAGTGGATTGTTTTTCCATGTTCGTAATGATCATAGATTACGATAAAAGCCATTCATTGGGTGTTCTCCGTGGCTTTGGCCATCCCTTTTGGTGTGAAAAACCTAAATGGTCTATGTTTCCATTATTTAACACATCGAAGTTACCTTGGGTGTGTGCGCCACCTTGGTTTAATGCATTAAATTGATTAATGGATTTATAATGGAAATGAACCATGAATTGGGTCCCCATTGGAAATTCCTAAGCTTGATGCTAATTAATTGGCCCTTATGTAATCCCATATACCTTGGTATTCTTGAAGTTTCACTTTGAAAATATTATTACTTATTTTTAATTACTCATGCAAGTGGCGAATCAATTTTTCAATTTGATTAAATGTTTTTGTTTCATGAAAATTTCTTTTCTTAGTGATATAGTACTCAAATGCCTAATATTAATTCCTAGTGCACTATACAAATTCCATATGCCACATTTGAATACTTTAATTTTTTGTTTAAAAATATTGTTAGGTTGTGAGTTAGAATTTCATTATTGACATGTGAACTATATAATTTTATGTTCATTATTTAATGGATTGAACTATATGTGTGAATCTTTGGTAAGATTATTAGCTTTTGTTATTGAAATCTTAGTGATGACATGTGATTGTCTACATGCTATGCTTGATGCTTATTCCTTGAGATATTTACTTGTCTTTAATTAGTGATGAATGAGTTTAGAATAAATTTTAATATATTTAAATGAATTGTTTTATTACGAAATACCATGTTTTTATAATAAACCCCCTATAATGGGGGTGCATGGTCTTCTAAACTAAAATTAGGGATTAGTTTTATTGGAGATTATTTTTTTAGTTGTTATATTAAATTGCATGTGGTGACATGAAATTGTTTAAATTATATGCTTTTCGCTTATGACTTGCTTATGATAAATGGTTATTACAATGAAATTTAAATTATTTCATTATGATTTTCGCTTATGACTTGCTTATGATAAATGGTTATTATAATGAAATTTAAATTATTTCATTGATTGTCTTAAACAACATGGCTTCATTAAATAGTAAGAATGTGACATTGCGATTATTCCTTGTTGGCATGCAATTATAAATTCATTGTCATGAGTTATATGACTTGATTTATATGGATCATTTGATAAGGGATAGAAGATGATATGAATCCCAGGTTAAGCATTTCATGGACGGACTCGCCATGCTCTATGGGTTAATATTCAATGCACTGGGAGCGATACTTTGGCTTTCCGGGTATAAGCTTGTCGGGCGTGATATAATTATTCTATTGAGAAATTCATGTTCCTTAAGGGAGAAACTGAGGATAGACTTGTTGGAAGGATGGTTATACCAAGCCTCAGGTGAGACCCATTCCTATGTGTGAGATATTTGTCCTAGAATCATAGTCACCATGACTCACAATAATACTTGGGATGCTGATAGGGTCACCTTGGACGGGCTCTGTGGTATTGGTCTATATCATATATACCGTGGAAACACCTGGGATTCTGCTTAGATCATTAGGGATGGGCCCAGACTCCACCACTAGAATTGATTTTCTTTTTTGAATTTCTTTAATTACTTGAGATTCATTTTTTAATATTTTATATAGTTTTATTATGCTTTTGTGATACCTCTCTTTTTCTTTTAGCATGCTTAAATGATGACATATTAATTTTAGCCTAATCCAAAGCACAATCTTAGGGGTATGCTTTCTTGGATTGTTGTGTTTAATTTGGCCCTTGTATATGAATTCTTCCTTCAACATTTTCCCTATTTAGACTTCCATCTTAGGCCTAAGTAGATGGTATGAGAGGGGTGTCTGCTCTCGAACCGCAACCAAGTTTCAGTTATTCTATTTATTTAACTACTTGAATATTATTATATATTAGAACAATTATTTTTTTATATCATGAAATGGAAAGTTATAGAAACTGTGGGTACTATCCTACTGGTATTCATATATCACACCCTTCTCGGGCACCGTTTAGTACCCGAGTAAACACTATGCTCATAGGTACAGATAAAGGGAAGTGTGCTGCTTCCGATTCTTGAGTGTTTTCTTTCTTATTAGGATGGAGATTGGAGAAAAGTACCATGAATATGTTTGAGATTTTGTTGTAGTAGTTTTTTCCATTTTTTCACTTTTGATGGCATGATATATATTCTTGTACTCGTGTTACCTTGAAATCCAATTTTTGTATCGACACATGACATGACATCATTATTATATCTATTATGATTATTCAGATTCTAAAAAATGTTCCATTATATTTCACTGCTAATTTATTTTCTTCTTCTGTAGTGTAATGATATTATATCTTTTGCTATATTTTTTTACCACTTTGTTAAACCTAATACAATGAGGTCATAGTCTCCCTACAAAAACACCTAAGGCCCTCGCTGCTAGTCAACAGCCTCTAGTGTTCAGGGAGATATCTTGAGGTCATGTGGCCAACCATATCGGGGCTTAGTTTAGTGGAACTAAGGTATGGATAATATAGTTTTGGTCTTTTAATAGTTATTGTCATTTAAAAAAATATTTTATTGATTTTTCATCGATTAAATAATTTTTGCATCATCAATGTATAAGCCTTTAAAGTAATTATTTATTTCCTAAAAATTTAAAATAAATTACCATGATAAAGAAAAACATTTTAGCATTAAAATTAGTAATTATAGTATAAATTATCTTATGTATAACCTTAGTTTCAAAATGATAAAGTTATTTAAATTTGAGTAAGACATATTTAGCTTTTCTTTAAATAAAATATATTATATATCCTAATCACACCCAAGTGGCTTCCAAAGGATACCACTTTTACCCAAGGATGATTTAGGTCGAAATTAAATCATCCAATTATTTTAGGATAAGTTTTAGGGTATTTTTATAATATTATATTTACCCCTAATTACCTGATTTTCTTTTTTACCGTATTAATAAAAAATACTAAAGTTATTATTCATAATGCCCAAAAATAAAATAAATATATTTACCTAATTTAGACCAACTGATTCCAAATATATAATCCATTATTAAAAATTTTAAACACAGAAGTTAGAGTAAATAATTGAAAATTAATCTCGTGGTTGGAATGGGAAAATGAGTTTTAAAAGTTAAAACATTACAAAAGATTGAAATATTTTTATATCAAAAAATGTAAAATTAATGATAATGGATTAAATTATATTAAATGTTAAAAATATAATCTATTTATACTTTAAAATCATTCAATAATATAACTTAACTATATAAATTATTTCGATGAAAATTTTTTTTAATTAAAATTTAGTATATTCTAACTATTCATCAAAACATGAAACTTATCAAAAAAATATAAAAAATTCATTAAAAGTAAATATTTATATCCTTTTCCCAAAGAAGAAGTCTATTTTTTCAAATATAATATAAAAATGTGTTAAAAACTAGATTTTAAATGGGTTCTCCATCAAAAGGATGCAAAACTGTAATTTTTTAAAAATACTTCTTTTATCCGAAAAAATTGAATTTGTTATATAAAATTAATTTTAAACATTATATTTAATATGTTACATATATAATAATAAAATATATAAATATTTATTTTATTATTTTATTATCTCACTTATTTTTATTTAAATAGTTTTTTCTGAAAAAAAAATTCCTTTTATTTAAAAAAGGTTTTTTTATTTATAATTAATTTATCACCAGAGAATTAATTATATATATGTGTAAATCATATTTTCATAATTCATCTTCTACTATTAATATCCTTTATTTTAATGGCTAGGTTATAAGGTAACATAACAATATTTAGTTGTTCAGTTAAACTAGGTCTTGCCTGAAATGAATTCTATCAAAATAATCTTGAAATTTTGGGTAATAGAATCCATGCATAGTGTTGATTATACCACAAGATAAGTTGTTGTCACGTGTAGAATGAGCTCATCTTGGTGTATCATACAACACAAGACTTCAAATAATTTAAAAAAATAATAAAAATCTACCTCATAAAAATATCGGGGGTGTTACAAAGACACACAAATGAATAGTGCAGAAAAAGTCATAATGGACTATTAAGGAATAACTAAGGAAATAAACCTAAATGGGGTGGTCATCATTTAGGGAATAACCTCCAATAATGAATAGCATATTTAATAGGATTCTTACAATATTTGTCTTACCACTATAAGAAAGGAATTCAAATAAACAAGCCACAATTGATGAAATCGGCACAAACACAAGAAAATATATAAAAGGATGAAACTTTAGGGATGAGTTATGGACCACCTAAATCATAATCATATGAATCTCCTCATCTAGTATCATTCTCTAATTTTTCCTATATTTGAAGATATATGAAGAACAAATCAACTCCCTGAAAATAGGGAATATGAGTCTGTATCAAAATAGCGTTGATGATAGGAAGAAGAACAAAAAAAGATTTAGTAGGAATAGAAATATTATTTATTTGGATCCAAATAGACAAATGATGCTTCAATCAGACTCAATATGGATTCTTGGGATTAAATCCTATAAAACTGTCTTTGGGAGCTCCAAAATGGGAAACTTAGAGGGCACAATATGCCAGAGAAACAAATGGGAGGAAGGGAGGGTTTAATTAGGTATATAAGGTAAATTACTTAAAATCAACCAAAAATGGACTTCACATGGTTTGGATACATGGTTTGGAAAACCATTCTCCATCCATAAACCATCTTCTATAAGAAGTGGAATTTGGAACTATTATGCTGCACGGTTTGGGAAACCATGCATCGACTATAAAAAACACCCCTTCAATTTGTTTAAAATTTTTGGCACGAACATGAAACCCTTGGAACATAGTTATGGAAAACTGTGTACCTTTCATTACCCTAATTTTGATCCTTACATGGTTAAAACTAACTATGCGACTTTCACCACATGCTTCTAACTGTGCAACATGCCAATTTCTCCCAAAAAGCTAGGTTCTAGGTTCTAAACTAGTGCAAGACACCCCTGAGACACCCATGAACTCATTAGGAAACCGTATTAGGTCAAAAAAAGAATTTTACCAAACTTAAAAGGATACATACCTAAATAAAATCCCAGGTTCTTACAGTCTTCCCTCCTCAAAGGAACTTATCCTAGAGTTCACCTTCCAAGGGCGGAGAAACACTGTAGGATAAAAAATATTTCCACTAGGCATGTACGTTGGCCTCCCACTCCCATGTATCATCTAGTACATGGATTTTCGACCAGTGCACCCAAAAAAAGGGATAACCCGGCCTCAAAGAGCCTTCATTCCCTGGTTAATGATGTGTATAGGATACTCCTACAAGGTAGCATCGAAATCCAAATCAAATTTCTCAGATTCAATAGTATGATACTAGTTGGAAGGATAGCGGTGAAGTTGTGAAACATTGAAGATGTTGTGCATGGAACTATACCTATGAGGTAGTAGCAACTGATAGGCTACTGAACCTTCTCACTATAGGATCTCAAATGACCCTATAAAATGAGGTAACAACTTCTATTGCCTCTATATGCATTTATTCCCAAGCCAGGGAAATACCTACATGAAAACATGATCCCCAACCCCTAACACTATAGGCCTTATATGGTGATCCATATAAGATTTCTATTTAGAATGAGTAGTATTCATACATATTCAGATCATTTATAACTACTCTAAGGTCGCCTACATGAGACGAGGACATACTAGGGCTGCCCCAACTACCTCTAACCAACACATGGGTGAATGAAATGACCTACCATAAAAGGATTAAATAGGATCTATCTAAATTGTCTCCTGAAATCTATTATTATAGGAAAAATCAATGAGACATATATGCTTATCCTAATAACTGATAAAATCATGGACGCATGCATGGAGCATGTCCTCTAAAAATTTCATCACCTATTATAATTTTCCATCAGTCTGGGGGGGAACAGTTGTTCTTGAAAGCACTAGTGCAGCCATCGATTTCAAAAATCCCAACCAGAATTGTGATGTGAAAGAATAATCCCTATAAAAATGATAGTACAAGGGACCGTGTGCCATCTTATGATCTCACAGACATACATTCTTTCAATATCATCAACTGTGAAATTCTCACTGATAGGATGTAATTAGTTTACTTTCATTAGAATATGAATGGAAATCTATACTATGTTGCTACCTCAAGGAGACCTCTATAATCCAACTAAAAAGTCCATGGTGACATCTTTCCCATTTAAATTCAGGGACTGTAATTGGTTATAACAAGACTGCAGGTCTTTGGCGATTTAACTTCACCTACTAATAGGTGGGACACCAAGTGATAAATCCTTCTATCAGACATTTCATCCCAGGACACTAATATTGGCATCACCTATCTCAATACATCATGGATATGCATGGAATAACTTACCACTAAGAAGTGTGGGACTCATGAATTAACTCTTATCTCATATTTTAAATAACCTAGATATGTCCATGAATATTTAAGATATTATCTTTATCCACATAACAATCCAAATGTATTTCATCTCTTGAAATATTCTTATAGAGAACTAAGCCTTCATGGTAGGAAAATTTCCCACTCTTCACCTTCTCAAGGATGGAGGAGGTAACTATTAATATTGTGAGATAAGACTGCTCATGACCATCGGGAAACTCTAGATGAAACTCATTGAATAGGGAATCAATTTCCATTCATCACTAGCTTCGGGTACAAACTATTCCTAAGTTTTTCATAATATCCCATCAGTTACTACATTTCCTTTTCCATGTGTACAAGAAAGATCAAAATCGAAGGACTGAATATATTAGACCCATATTCATGGAATGATATTCAATTCATGCAGTGAAAATATATATTTGAGTCTCTTTTTGTCCATTTAAACAATATATCGCTCACCCAATAGATTGTGTCTCCAAAAATGTAAGGCATAGACAACTACTTCTAGGTCAAGGTCGTGTGTTGGGTAGTTTCTCTAATGATACCTCTACTACTGAGAGATGTATGTAACGACTCTATCCTCTAACATTAATAATTCTCTTAGTTTTATTCCTAATTCATCAAAAAACATGGTATAACCTCTTCTAAGGTATGGAATAATTAGAATAGGTTCCTAGACAGACCTTCCTTTCAACTCTTGAAATGATTTCCCACACTCTTCTGACCACAAGAACTTGACACCATTCTTTATAAGACTAGTAAGAGGTGTAGAAAGGAATGATAAGTCCTATATGAAATCCCTATAATATCCAACCATCCCCATGAACACCATATATAAAACACGTTCTTGGTATGCTCCCAAGAATCCACAACACTCCCCTTCTCTTGGTCAACAGATAATCCTAATTTTGATATAATATTCCCCAATAAATGAACTTCGTTGATCCTGAAGTGGCACATAGAAATCTTGTAATATAGAAGATTCTCTATCAGTGTACTCGTAATGATCTCAAGGTGCTTAGCATGGTCTCTATGAGTGTGAGAATACACCAATATTTCATCCAAAAATACCATGAAAAAAGAATTCAGATAGGGTTGAAACACCAAATTCATCAGATCCATGAAAATAGTGGGCATATTCATGATACTGAAAAACATAATAAGGTACTCATACAGACCATACCAACTACGGAAATCTATATGAGGTATATCTGAAGATCTCACTCTAATTTGATGATAGACTGATCTCAGGTATATCTTAAAAAACACCCTATCTTCTTGGATCTAGTCAATGAGATCATCTATTTGGGGTAGTGGATACTAGTTCTTGACTATAATCTAGTTCAACTACATATAATCCATGCATAGATGAAGGTTCCCATCTTCTTTCTTCAAAAATATCTTGGGTGAACCTAATGTTTAATTGATAGGATGTATAAAACCTCTAGACTCTAAATCCTCTAACTATTTCATGAGATCCTATATATCTTTAGCTTCTATACTATATATAGAAATTAATATTGTAGATACTCATATAATGAGCTAGATCATAAAATTTACCTCTCTTTCAATAGGAAATATAGAAAAATAATTGGAAAAAATGTCCCTAAAATGATCTACTACTGGAGGGAATTCATCCTGATACAAACCATGATCCTCCATGAAGAGATTAGAAATCTCGATAGTCACTCCAATGATCCCATGATTATATTGTCTTTATCTACTATCCTAGACATACCACTCATCGTTATGCAGCTAACTTATGCCCTCTGGTGAAGTAAACAATACCCTAGGATGATAGAAGTCTAAAAAAATGTGATATGGAACCAACCAATCCATCTTGATAATGAAATTGAAGATCATTATCTCATAAAAAACGAGGTTCCACAAGAAAGGGATACTTCCTACCTCAAGTAGGAATTCCCTATATAGGTGTATTCCCTCTAACCGTACTCCCAACGGTGTATACATGGTAATTACAACACAATAATACTACGTTTCGGGTTTGAGGATTTCCATGGTAGATAAAGATATGAAGGGATATGAAACACCTATATCAAATAACAAATATGTTATAGTAGAGGATCCTAGAAAAGTACCTCGAACTGTAGATGGTCTTACAACATGATCCTCGGTTATCAGTTGCAATATACGCAACTGGCATGATCCACAGACCTATGTAACATCTAGACTACCATGATCGTGACCACTCTACTGGTGCTACTGATAATATGAAGTCTGGATGCTACAACCACAACCTTCTACTCGGCCAGTCCTGTTAGTGCTACTCCAACTCCTCACCTGACACGGTGTAAAAGAACTTTCCCATGAAGGGTGAGCTGGTGCAAAACCTCTTCCACTAGAAGATGATGGAATGGTCTAATAAAATCTCTAAATATGGCCCATATGACTATAAGAACGACACTCCATAGGGTCTCTATCACCCTGAGGCTTATGGTTCCCCTATAGTCCACACTGATGGAACACCATAGCGTTATCACTACAGATACTCTAGCTGCTACTGCCCTAATGAGAAAACTTGAGGGAACCTTTCTTGCTACCGGAAGAACTAATTTTCTGCTAGGGAAATGATCCTATATGCCTTTTATGATCACCATAACTCAAGTTGAACTCAGTGGTAAGAGCTGGATTTATGATATAAGGTAGATTAGGTAGGCATAAGACATTCACATGAGTAGATATGGAATGCTGAATCCCATCCATGAAGTTTCAAGAACACAAAAGATCATCACTGGCTAGAAGTTGTACAAATAGTTGTAACTTAGTGAAACATGCTTAATAATCCATGAATTATATAAAACCTTACTTAGGATCCATGAAATATCTGGATTAGTCATTTCTTAGATTTTGTGGAAAGAAGTACTCATAGAATACAATTTCAAATTCATCACATACCATGCCCTGATGGCAACCATTCTGGGTAATTACATCCCACTAGTGCTTGGCCAAATCACATAGCATGTAAGTAGAAAGCTTTAACCTACACTCTGGAGGAATATCTAGATTCTTAAAGATTTAAAGAGTGGATTCCATCCAAGAATCACTGGCCTATAGACCACCATCAATCGAGAAAGTAGGGGGATGCCACTGTAGGAACTCACAAGTCAGATCAACCATCATAAGTGTTGGTTGTGGAGAACATTGCATGGAATGCATTAGATGTAGGAAACTATCATGAAGTTGACCATCAATTTCAAGAACAGGTATAATAGAATTTTTTTTCCGGTGGCACTCCTAGTGGTAATACTACCATCTCAGGGTCCACCATGTCTAGAGTATAGTTGTCACCACCCTACTAGCGTAGGACATTAGGATGTCGTGGTAGCATTGGTCTACAAATTCCATGATATTTCTATAAAACAAACCTTAAGGAATATAGATAAAAACACTAGAAAAATATGAATGGAAATAAAGGGATCACTACCCATTTTATACTACCCCAACAACCCTCTTAAAAGATCAGTTATTGGTAAGATCTCAAGTATAAATTACTTGGGTTCCAGAAGATGAAGGTTCAATAGTGACTTTCCTCTTCATTTACTGGAAACCTTTTCATTCTATAAGTCAATTTTCACTCTTATAGTTTCACTTTCTTATTTACATATCTCAAGTTTCATTTAAAATTGATCACAATTCCCAGTGAATCAGGTCCCATACTCCTTATCAGTGAAAGTGAAACCCATTTAATTTTAATCTAATCTTTGGATTTGGTAAATTACTTATTCCAACCCATGAGGTCCCATAAAACCTCTTGAATTGAAACTAGCAGTCACTTAATTGCATCCAATGTGTAGCACACGTATATATATACTAACATGTCTCACTAGACAATCACATGCATATCAAGTAATGCAATCAGTGAAAATGAACCTATATGGCATGGAAATATGAATGACATGTGAATTATAGGATCTAATGACGATTCATGTAACAATGATCCATACCCTCATATCAACGGGACAAGGATGAAATGAATTCCTCAATCAAGACAATAATAATAACCACTACATATAATGTACATCACCCCATGGTGAAATGATATCAACATTAATTGGAAAAAGCATAAAAATAGTTATAATTCAGGAAACTCAACATTTACCCTAAACATGGGTTAAGTATTCCCAAGAACAACTTATAATGAAGTTCCAAAGTGTTTATAATCTCCAATATATTACCTCCAAATAGTTAATTAAGAATAGAACCTTCTTTGATACCACTTTGTGACGTCCCAGACTTGGGTGCCACTTAGAGGTTCCCTGAGCTTGGTGGGCCACACTAAATCAAGTGCATCACCCAAAATCCAAAGGATATCAACTTTTAGGGAGGGAAAAGGGTGTGTAAATTGGGAGAATATACCCTCATTAAAATAGTATATTACAATTGTATAAGTATAAATTCATGTAAATAGAAGAGTTAGAGTATGTAAGAAGAAGGCACAACAGAAGTAGACAGATGTAATAAACTATTGAACAACTGATAATAATATAAAAGAGTATGATACATTTCATGTTCTAGTAAGATGGAAAACATGAATACAAGGTATCAGGAATAATTAAAAAACATGATATACAAAAGTATCAAAAAGGAATCCAACAACTATCCAACCATCCCAAGCTCCAGCTCATTCATCTTCTACCCTGCTTCATCCAAATACAATAAATTAATCAAGTGTCTGCACTAGTATGCTTCCCTTTGTCAAAGTTTTTATACATATAGTCTACCTAGGTACCAATGTATCCCAAACATGGTGTGAGGAAAATATTAGTAGGACCCCACCAATGATTACTATAACATCTAGTCCATGTAATATAAATTGAAACATTGTTTAAGAATGCATATATAAAAGTAAAGAGGTACAGTAACATAAATACCAAAGTTCCTAATTCATCCCTCAACTGGTATCTGAACATGTAACCAGTTCATTAATTAATTATTTTATATTTTATATGTTTAATTCAAGTGAGGTTAAACGAGTACTGACATCCTGATATGATAATAAAATTGATGGATCCAAGACATATAAAGGAATCATGTAATGATATTAATACTGAAGAGGTTACAAGGTAATGACCAAGGAAACATAGACCTCAAGTGTCTCTAACTTAGTAAAAACTATAGCCTGGATATAGGTTTAATAGTGTAATCTAAGGACTTTCATCCAAGACATTCCAAAATAATGTAATTATAACCGAGTTGAAGGAATACATCCATGGAAAAATGGGATAAGCAGTGACTAGGTCCATGGGAATATCTAAGGCAGATCTTGTCTATATAAGTCACACTAGATACAATGATTATATCCAAGTATTAATATAATAATATAGGGATCCTACACTATCATATCGGGCATCCACTAATAGATGAGGATCGGGTTCCAAGGAGGTTCTCACCCTTGGAAACCAACATCCTTACATAAGAATGGAATCCATGAGTTCTCAATGTATTCCCTAAGGAATCCAAAATCAAACTCAAGTAGACCAATACTTTAGTAATGTCAAGGTCTTCACACAAGAGGCACCTTTCATTTAATAAATTTAATTAGTTAATCCATATGAATTAATGAATCCATTTAATAATCTATCTGGTTCAGTCCATTGTTGTTCATTATTGTGGAAAGGCTATGGAGCATGGAATAATTTATTTAATTCATCTAAGTCATAATAATTTAATAAGTTTCACTCCAATTCCTTCTATAAGACATGAAAAATGGGTGCTACGGATATACAAACAAACCATTCAATTATATTCAATTTGGCCAAGTCAAATACATGTTATACTTTCCAATTCCATTTAAGATTGATTTATCAAAGTGAATCACTTCCCTAAGGCGGGTCAAGTGATAAGAAAACATGGTAATTTCCTTTCTCAATCCTCAATTATTCTAATTCAAGAGGCATACAATTAGTAGGGTCAAGCCACACACCCCAAACAGTGCAGAAAAATTCATTACAGACCATTAAGGAAAAACTAAGGAAATCACCCTACATGGGGTGGTCATCTTTGATGGAATAACCTCTAATAATGAATAATATATTTAATAGGACGCTTATAATATGATTATAATAACTATAATAAAATCATATAAATTAGATAGGCCATGCCCGATGAAATTGGCATGCACACATGCCTTGATTTGAAGAGACCAGAATAATGTATCAATACACAGAAAATAGGTTATATGTACCTAAATCTGAATAGTGTCATCAATAGGAAGAAGAAAAATGAAAGATTAAAAAATAATTGAGATATATAATAACCCTACTATTTATTTCAAATAAATACATTATTTATTACATAATATCACACTTCATAAAACCCAAAATATTAAGAAGTCTAGTGTCTTTGGAATTTGGTACATTACATAACATCTTAAAACAATGAAATATATCGTCTTTACTAAAAAATTATTTAACATGATCGTACTTAAAACTACATGAGATAGCCTAGGGAAATAAATAAGATATAGGTGATATATAATGACTAGTAGGGGAATAAACATTCCATAACATGAGGATAATAATACATGTTAGATAAGGAATATAAATGGGGAATAAAAGGATTATGATCATAAACATGAACAATGAGAGATGATTTAGCATGATAATCATAAAGGAAACAAGGTAAATGAGGAAACAACTCAAAACACTGCATCATAAACATACGTAAAGGCTAACATCCATGAAATCATGATGGAAAAAGTGAAATTAAGGAATCAGGTTCACTAGGATTTTTTAGTGGGAAAACTCTCACTCATCTCTCCACGCGGTGACGACCTAGAGGCGATGACCTAGCGGTGATGGTCGCAGCTCCGGCCCCCTCTTCCCTGGAGGGCAGAGGGGGGAAATCCATCCCTTCTTATCTGTCGGCCGAGGCTTGGCCTTTCACCCCCTTCACGAACCCGGACTTTCTTCCCACCTTCCCCTCGATTTATCTTTTCCCTAAGGTTGTCAATCTTTATCTCGGCTTGCCTCAGTTGTTGATTTCTTAGAAGGAGTTCCACGAGGCCTCAGACCTTCACCGACTGATGCTCATAGCCCGCTTCAGGGGTCATCGTCCTTCTGTTGATGAGTTCGACCGGTTTGTCTTTGACTCATGGGATCTACAAGAACTCATGGTGGTGGGTCTCTTTGACAGGCATCAAATGATGATTCGTTTCTCCTCGGAGGACGACTTGAATAGTGCATGGTCACGGGCCCCTCATACAATCAACGGATGCAGCTTCTTCTAACTTCGTTGGACTTTCGATCTCAACTGTAATCGCAATGCTTCTTCAGTGGCAGTCTGGGTAAGATTCCCTGAATTACCTCTCCCTTTCCAGAATCCAACTATTCTATATATGTTAGTAAATATGGTCGGATGATATCTGTGTTCGTATAGCCGGACGTCGGCAGTGTTTCATCTGATCTCCCCACGAGTTTGTGTTGAGGCAGATGTCTCTAAGGATCTAGTGGAGTGGATATGGATCTCGGTGGGAGAGGAGTTCCGATGGAAACAGAGGATTATATAGGAATCATGGCCTTCTTTCTTCTAGGGGTGCTTTCGTTTCGGGAATTTGTTACATGTCTGTCATCGTGAGGCCAATAGGCAGGCTGCATCCAGCGGTGCTGAGGGGAATGAGGTACAGCCCGTCCCTACTTTGAGCTAGAAGACGGGTGAATGCGGAGCTTTGGTTTTCATGGGGAGATGCCTGAGGATCCTCAAGCGAAGTTTTCTCTTGCTAGCACAGGTGTGGAGGCCATTGCCAAGGACCATTAGCAGTGGCCCTCCTTGGGTCCTTCGGTGGCAGTGAAGGGGGTGAAGGCCAAGGCGGCGGAGCCGCGGGTGGTGGAGGTGCTGCCTCATTTAAAGCATGACGTGGGATTATAGGAGTTTGATCTCAATGGTCCCTCTGTTGAGATATTGACAGTGAAAAAAGGACAAAGGCCAGTTGTCTCTAATGGGTGGGACTGGGAGGGCGCGATCATGCAAGTCCAGTTCATGGGAAGAGGTTACGAACAACACACAGAAAAGGATTATTTGAAGGATAAATCTTTCCGGCTTGCAGCAACAGGCTCTCAAAGCAGACAGGAAAGGTTGAAGCATAGGGATTCTTTGGAGTCCTTATATCCCAAAACCATCGGAACCCATTTTGAAGTTTTGAGGAAGGCTGGGGATGGGGAGAAGGATTCTATCTGGGGGAAGAAAACAGGTAAGGTGATGAGTATGCAGATGGCTCATACGGATGTAGCGGCATTAGAGCTGGGGAACCGCTTTGATGGTCTCGAGGTCTACGACCCCCCTCTATCTCATGAGCAGGCGGAATCCAATGATGATAGCTACATCCACCCCTCAGTGTATAGCATAGGACGTATTCAAGGGAAAGGACCCCATAGCCCTAGACGAAAGAAAGGGAAAAAGGTATGCGTGACTCGGGAAAATGCATAGTGGTACAGGGAAGAAACCAAAGGGGCAGAAGGACTATTCTTACTTTCCAAAACTGATGAAGACACGGTCAGTCAAGAAGGGTAGTAAAAAGGAAGGTAAATATGCTCTGAAGGGGGAAAGTAAAGACTCGAGAAGGAATACAACAGGCAGGGAAGAGGAAGTTGGGGAGTGCTTGAAACTTATCTTGCACTCCAAAGAAGAAATGGCAGAATCAAGTCTCCAGCCCAATGTCTCGGATGAAGAGATCCAAATAATGTATGCACGGTAGTGGTAGGTTGAGGTTAATGAGGAGCATGCAGTGTGGCTTGATAAACTAGATAGCATAATGGCCCGAGGATTTAATCAGCAGAAAATAAACACAGATGAGTTTATTCAGATAATGGAATGGATGATCACTCACCTTGAAGATCTAATTAGAGAGGATCTGGAAACCCAGGTTAGTACTCTACACTGGGAGATTTATAGAGTTGCTGAATTAAGTAATCTTAGCCAGGTGGTTATTCAGTTTGTTAGTTCTTTCAGTACATAGTGATTGCTTTGTTGAAGAACAACGGTTTAACATTTACCCTTAAAATGGCTTTGTTTAATAAAAAAATTTAATTTGAAGAGATGGAATTAGGTTCACTCCCTATCCCAAAATGATGTATCATGATACTAAACATTACCCAATACATTGGAGCACTATTTAATTCCGAGTACACCCATCACATTCATTTATTCTCATGATTAAGTGTTCCACGTAGAGAATACAACATGGATTAATTCATCATCATAATTTATTCCATGACCAAGGACTGTGGAATAAATAGATGTAAGTAGCAATTAAAATAGGTATAATTGTATAAATTTGAACCACATTGATAGGAAATGGGTGTAGTATTCACTATATAATTGTTTTGGCATGAAAAATCAAGGTGCAATTTCAAAAGCATAAAAAAGTCGCTTAAAAATTCATAAAAAATGGGTTTATGAGAGAAAAAGGGGTCTCTAGTTATTTTTAAATAAAATGGGAGGTAATAGGGACATGAATAGATATATCCCAATATTAGAAATTAGAAATAAAAGGCATACAATAATGAAGAAACTTGAATAAATAGGAGAAGAAAAATATCCCTTACAAATTTTTGGCATGGTAAGAGGTGTATATAAAAGTTCATATGAGGGATAAATGATAGTTAAATGGGACCTCATAATTTATAAATAAAATGGAAAGTAATGGGAATATTAAATAACATATCCCAATCATATGAAAATGTAAATTAAGTGACATAATATAAAAGGAGTTCTTAATAAAAAAGGGGAGCGTAAGATCCCTTACTTGAGTTTGTGACTCCAAATGCATAGGAGGGGATTCTTGAGATATTGGGGGTAATTTTTGAGGACTCTAGAGGGTGTATGGAAGATTATTTATGTGATCTAAGGAGTTATAGTGAAGATAAGTGAGTGATTTTGTTGGTTTATATAGGAAATGAGTGGGATTTCTTTACTATTTATGTTTTAGACTCTTTAAAATAAAATACCGAAAAATAGAAACCATCCCATGGTGTCTAGAAAATGAGATCGGTTATAATTATTTTATGAGTCCATTGTCTTAACTTATTAAAATAATTCCCTTGTTTATGTGGCGGTGAGTTGTACTTTTAAATAAATGATTTTAAAACCATAAAATATATTATAAGCTTGGGAGAATTCATAATGGCTTTATAAAATAAATAAAATAAACATAAAACACATTATTTTAAATTGAAAACATATATTTGGTCATATATAACTTTTATAATATTTCTTACATCACTTTTGGATCATTATGTTTTCATATACACAAAGTATATTAATATGGTTTTTAAATTTTTACATGAAAATTCAACCATCTCGGAAAATTATGAAAAAATTACCACTAGATAATTTGGAAATTATAATTATATAAATAATTTTAATTTTAAATAAATAATTTAATAAAAATGTGAATTTTTTCTTTTAAAAATAAAATCGATATTTATTAATAAATGTTGGATTGTTTTTACAATAACAGTTTTCGAACCCTTAAAAATTACAATTGACTTCATAAAAATTATATGATCAATTATATTTGATAAAAATAATTTAATAATAATATTTTATTAAAAAATACATTATTTAATCATAATAAATCCCTTAATTTAATTTTAAATATTAACCAAAAATGCTATTAATGTTTTACTGTATCAAAATAAAAATCATTTATAAAGAAACAATAGTAGGATAAAAATATATTCATTATTCTATAAAAAATAATGTACATAATCATATTGATAGTGTCTTGATACATATCCATTTCATACACCAACAAACGCCCTAAGTGTATGGTGTGCGATAGTGAGACTTTCATGGGGTGGTTCAGCGAACATGTTATGAGTCCTGATATCAGTAAGCCTAAAATTCTCCTGTAAATGGTTTTAATGATGCTTAAGTTTTTGGATATCATCTTGGGATTGATCAAGGTAAAATCCAAATAATGTTATCTTCCTCGGAAGCTCATATAAATGGGATTTATAGGGTATGATTTTATTGGTTGAGGTTATCTCTTCATTTTTCTGTGTCAAATAGATTTCTTAAAAACCTATACTTATACTAATCAAGTGATCACATGTTCATCAGCTATATTATCAATAGTAATAATACTTAGTGGTCCTTTAAATCTAATAGGGTATAATAAAACCAATTATGTGAATGCGTTTTCTATAACCATAATACAAAATAATACATTTGATTGAATCAAAAGGTGGATTTTATTTATAACAGTTCGGGTCATTAAAATATTCCCCTATATAAATTTCACCATAAATTTTTTATTTATGACACTAAAATAGAAGAGGGTAACTCTATTACACCACGTCCTCCAGTTCACCCATTACTTCTTCAAACATGTGGTTTCTCCAAAACACTTGGACAAGGTGCATTATCTTATTTCATAGAACTCTTTCTCTATGATCTATGATATTCACTAGGTACTCATAGGAAATATCATTTTACAATGGTAACACCTCTATGTTGAGTACATGTGAGGGGTCTGGTATGTACTTCCTCAAGAGGGATACATGAACTACATCATTTAACTGAGATAAGTTTGGTGGGAGTTCTAGTCAATAGGCCACCTCTCTAATGTGATCAATATTATCAAAGGGGTCGTTGTATCTTGAACTAAGATTTCCATTCTTCCCAAATCTCCTCACTTTATTCCATGTATATATTTAGAGTAATACCAAGTCTCCAATGTCAAACTCTAGGTCTTGTTGATGATTGTCAGCATATCACTTCTGTCGAATCTGAGCATCCTTTATGTGCTACTAAATGGTCTTGACTTTTTCTACCATATCTCCAACCATTTAAAGACCTAGAAGTTTGTATTCCCCATATTCATCCCAACATGCAGGTGTTATACACCTCTTCTAATAAAGGGCTTCAGAGGTATCCATTTAGATTCTTAAGTTTAAATTCATATTGTATGAGAACTAGACCAGAGGAAGTTATTGATCCCAGCCTCATTTGAAGTCAATTGAGCATTATCTCAATATATCATCAACTTTCAAGATTGTCCACTCAGACTGGACATCAGTTTGAGGGTGGTAAGATGTGTAGAAGTTCAACTTAGTGTTTAGAGCTTGTTGAAAACTTTTCCAGAACATAGAGGTGAATCTCTAATCTTGATAGGATATAATATATAGTGGAACTCCATGAATCCTCACTACTTATTTGATTTATATCCATGAATTTTTATCTAGTGAGAGTCCTCTCGAATCAAAATGAATTGTAAAATCTTTATAAAACAGTCCACCATGACCCAGAAAACATTGATTTCTATGGATGTCTTCTGAAGTTTTGGGACAAAGTCCATGGTGATGTTTTCCCATTTTCGTGTAGGTATGGGTAATGGTATAATCATCCCTTTATATATTTTTTCCATTTCCTCCTTCACTTTCTAACATATAAGACAACTTGATGTATATTCTGTGATCACCACCTTTATATTGTCCCACCAGTAGTGTTCTCAAAGATCTAGATACATCTTTGTGATTCCAGGATGTATAGAGAAGGTTGATCGATGTGAATCATCCAAAATATCCTTATTTAACATAGTATTTTATGGTACACATAATGTCAACCCAAATCTTACAACACCTTCATCAATAACATTGAACTCTAAGGATTTCTCTTTCCTTATGGCTTCCACATTCATCTGAATTCTTGCATCATATCTTTGATAAGGATTTAAATTCTCCAAAAGGGATGGTTGAGAAATCATTTATAAAAGGATTGATGAAGTTCCATCATTTATTATTCCCATCTTCGTCCTTTCCAATTATAATAAGATCGGATCCCTCTCAATTCTCACTAATGATAGAATTACTGGATCCTTTCTACTTAGAGTGTCTTAAACATTATTGACTTTCCCATGATGGTAGTGAATTGAGAAGTCAAATTCCTTGACCAGGACTATCCATATTTGTTGGTACATATTAATCTCTTTCTATGTGAATATATATTTGAGTCTTTGTAATCCGTATATATTTCACTCTTATCCCAAAAAAGATAATTCCACCATATTTTCCATGGAAAAATCACTTCAACCAACTCTATATAATACATTTGATAGTTATATTCATGAACTTTCAACTAACCTGAAAAATAGATTATCACTTTGTTATTTTTCATTAACGTACAACCACATCCCTCATTCGATGCATCGCTTAATTCTATGAAAAGTTCTCCACTTGTGGGTATTGTGATTACCAGTGTAGTGATAAGCCCCATTTTCAACTGCTTGAACCTCTCTTAAGATTCATCATTCCATGAAAAATTGACTCCCTTATGAGTTATCTTGGTTAGAGGATTTGACAATCATGAGAAATTAATCAAAAATCGACTATAGTACCCAGCTAATCCAAGGAAACTCTGGATATTTATCATAGATATTAGCCTAATACATCCTTCAATTTCTTCAGTCTTTAAAGGGTCCACATATATTTCTTTTCTTGTGATGATATTCCCCAATAATGGGACTTCTTTCAAACATAACTTACATTTTCTATACTTGTAATAAATCTTCTCTTTTCGTAAGGATTTTAGCACAGTGTTAAGATTCTCCTCATGATCCTACTTTATTTTGGAGTATATAAGAGTATAATTTATAAATAATACTACAAAATTTTCAAGGTAATATCTAATGACTATATTAATCAAGTCCATGAATATTTCAAGGGAATTAGTGATTTATAATTACACTACAATGAAATCATAGTTCCCATACCTTATACGAAAAGCAGTCTCGGAAATATCCTTTTTCTTAACCCTAACTTGGAAATATCCTAACCACAGATCCACATTGGAGAAGTATTGTGCTCAATGTAGCTGATCAAACAATTCATTAATTCATGGGAGAAGATACTTGTTCTTTATCATGACCTTGTTTAGATCACGATAATCAATGTAAAGTCACATTGACCCATCCTTCTTCTCAATGAGGAGGACTAGTGAACCACATGGTGAGCCACTTGGGAGTATTCCCCCTTTATCCATATTCTTCTATAGTTTTTTTCATCTACTCGTGCTCCAAAACATCCATTTATACAATGTCTTGGATAATGGTAATTCCCCAAGCATATGCCTGATTGAAAATTCACTCTCTCGACTAGGAGGAAGACTAGGAAATTCCTCAGGGAACACATCAGCATATTCCCTTACAATGGTCGTGTCTTCAAGAATGATTCTTTCCATAGAATCAATCATTTGATCTAGATATTCTTTCTCATAGGTAAATAATATACATTCTTTAGATGAAGGTGCTAAATAATATTCATTCATATTCTGCAATTTATATAGAATTAAAGGACTATTCACATTATAGAGAGTGATTTCCTTCTTATGTAAATTTATGTTGGCTCTATATAATGAAATACATTCCATGCCTATAATTTCATCAAATTCCACAAAATGGGGGATCAAAAGATTACCTAGTATGTTCATCCTATAAATTTTTATTGTGGAGGATTTATATACTTGGGATGAAATAATTTTCCCATCATCAATTTTCACCAAAATATCTATTTCTATGCTTTTTTGTGGTGTTTGAATAGTTTTACTAATCTTTCTTGATATTATGGAATGTATAGAACCAAAATCAAAAAATATATTCATTATTATTTAATGAATAACTAGTGTACCTATCACCACTTCGTTTTTGGGATCCACCTTGGTAATTGTGATAGAAAAATCTTTCCCTTACTACCTTAGAGGTTGTTGGTTGTCTCAAAAAACCCTTAGCTTAGTGCATCGGTTTAAAAAGTTCCATGATTCCTTGTAGTTGAAGAAATGAAAAATGCACTGAGGGTTCACTGGAGAATTCATTTCCTCCATCACATTAGTGGGTTTCTTCTTTCAGTAATAATTAGCTAAGTGTCTCTCCTTCCCACACCTAATTCATTTCCTCATTAACCTTAGGCAATTTATATGGTGATTCTTTAAACACCTTTGACAAGTAGAATGTTGTAATTTCTTGGCACCGTTAGATTTATTCATTGGAAAACTAAAATTAAAATCCACTTTACACTTCTTATCCCTATGATACCCTTGAGATTCACTTCATATCAAATTTGAGGGAACATTAGACAATTTACTCATAGATATCAAAGTTTCAGATCAGTAGGGATTTGTATAGACTAAGTTTTATCCCACCAAATAAGCGGTAAACCTTGAAATTGGGGGTAATGAAAAAGATGTAGGCATATCATGTAATTCTTTTTAAGTTTACCTCATACTCCCCAATAGATTGATAATATTTTTTTCTTGAGGGAAAGGAAATTACTTTCCATTTTATAATGGAGAGTGTGAGGAAAATATTTATCCATTTTTTTCCAGAATTTATTCAACCCCATCACCTCGATCTCTTCATCAAGATTATTATTCTTGATCAATGTCCACCACTTACCATATTCTCCCTTAATAAGATAAAAAACCAATATAACTTTCTCTTGTTCGTAACATTGAATTATGGATAAGATATTCTCAATGGATTTGATCCATTATTTCTAAATTAAGGGATCATATTATCTATTGAAAGTTCGAGGTCTTTGTCGCATAAAGGAATCAATTAAAAAATTTCTCTCTTATGGGGGTTTGGATTATCCTCTTGATCTAGGTTTTTATTCAGACCTTGAGTTAGATGATAGAGTATTTTCATAAAGTTTTCTATTCCCACTCCCATCGGGTTGGGCGTCTCATTGGGGCAGTCATCACATTGTCTTTCAGATTGTCCGTTTTCCTGATTTCACCTATTTTATGGACATTGGATAAAATAAAAGGAAAATTAGGGATGAGTATTTTTAAACTAGTAAAAACATAAAGGGTAAATCCAAAATTAATTATATAACTTATAAATTAATTTTTTTCGTAACTTATGAATATCTAGGCATCGATCTATGTTATCCACGATCTGTAACCTAACATATATTCTTATGGGAATTTGTTTTTCTTCATTAATAATTGTTCTTAATGAGATTATGAATTTACCAAAGCATATAACCTGGTATTTTCAAACCAGGTGTGCAGTAAGTCATGTTATCATGTATCAGGTTACATCGAGTCAGGCCCGAGACACCTTGTCAGATTTTTTTCCCCTAGGTACATCTATTTTAGAACCACATCAATTTTTAGTACCTAGATAGGGTTTTATTTTCTTGATAAACCAATTAATCTATACTTACCAAAATTTAGGGATGTATTTTTATACTTAGTATTGTCCCTAATGATTTCTCTATAGCTTTCTAATCCTAATCCTAAAAATAACTAAACTTTTTCTCTAATGCCAACTATAACAACCCTACTCTTTATTTCACAAAAATACATGATTTATTACATAATATTACACTTAATACAACCCATAGATAAATAGTTCTAGTGTTTTTGTGAATTAGGAACATTACATAACAACTCAAAACAAGGAAATACATTATATTTATGGAAAAATTCTTTGACATGCTCATACTTAAAAGTGCATGCGATAACATGGGGAAATCCATAAGAAAGGGGTGGTCTATAATGACCAGTAAGGTAATAAACATTATATAACATGAATATAATAATACATCTTATAAAAGTAATATAAATGGGGTATAAAAGGAGTATAAATCATAAACATGAACAATTAGATATGATATATCATGATAATCATAAATTCAACATGGGAAATGTAGTGACAACTTAAAACACTGCATCATAAACATAGGTCAAGGATAAATGTCAATAAGTCGTTATGAAAAAAAATACTATAAAGGAATAAGTTTCAATCCATGTCCCAACATGATGTATCATGATATTAAAAATTACCTAATACATTGTAGTGATATATAATTCTTGGTGTACCCATCACATTTATTTCATTCTCATGCTTAAGTGTGCCATATAGATCATACAACATGGATTCATTCATCATAATAATTTATTCCAAGACCAAGGATTTTGGAATAAATACATGTGAGTACAAATTCATAGAGGTATAAGTTTATAAAGGTGAACAACATTGATAGGAAATGGGTATGGAATTCACTACACAATTATTTTAGCATGGAAAATCGTGGTGAAATTTCCATAGCATAATGTGTCACTAAAAAATTCATAAAAATGGGTTGATGAGAGAAAAATGGGTCTCTCATAATGTTCACATAAAATTTTCAGTAATAGGGACACGTGAATAGGTATACCAACATTATGAATTGGAAATATAAGGAATATGATAATGAAGAAACTTGAATAAAGTGGAGAAGGAAAAGAGCCCTTCCAAAATTTTGGAATGTTAATGGGTGTTCATAAAGGTTAATATGAGTGATAAATGAGAGTGAAGGGGATATAATCATCTATACATAAAATTTAATGTAATGGGGATGTGGAATAAACTATCCAATTCATATGGAAATAGAAATTAGAGGACATATCATAAAAGGAGTGCTTGATAAAATATGGGATTTGAAGATCCCTTACTTGAGTGTGTGAATCATAATTCTTGGGAGGGGATTCTTGAGAGATTGGAATTGACTTGGGAGGACTCTATAGGGATTAGGTAAGAGTATGTATGTGCTCGATTTTTTTTAGTGAATATTAATGGGAGCATGGGTGAGTTTATATAGGAAATGAGGGGGATTTCTCTATTATTTTGGTTTTGGACTCTTCAAAATAAAATTAGAAAAAACACAATCCATCCCACAGTTATGAAAATGGGATTGGTTATAATTACTTTATAAGTCCAAGGTCTGAATTTATTAAAATAATTCCCTTTCTTATGTGGAGGTGATTCATACTCTTAAAGAAATGATTTGAAAACCGTAAAATATATTTTTAGCTTGGGAGGATTCATAATGGATTTATAAAATAAATCAAATAAACATAAAACCGCATTGTTCAAATTAAAATAATATATTTGGTATTTTACACCTTTTATAATATTTATTACCTCACTTTTGGGTCATTATGATGTCATAATACACAAAGTATATTAATACGGTGTTTAATTTTTACCCGAAAATTTGAATGTCTTAGAAAATTATGAAAAACTAATCATTTGATAATTTTGAAATTATGATTCCAAAAATAATTTTAATTTTTCTAAATAATTTTCTATAATTTGAATTTTCACTTTTAAAAATAAAATATACATTTATTAAGAAATGATGGGTTTTTGACAATAAAAGTTTTTGAACCCTTAAAAATTACATTTGAGTCCATAGAATTTATATGATAATTTATATTTGATAAAAATTATTTAATAATAATATTTATTAAAAAATCCATTAATTCATCAATATAAATTCTATAATTGAATTTTAAATAATAATAAAAAATATTATTTGTGTTTTATTGTATCAAAATAGAAATCATTTATAATGTAACAACAGTAGGATGAAAATATTTTTTATTTTTCTATAAAAAATAATGTACATACTCATATTTATAGATTCTTGATACATATCCCTTTAATACAACAGTAAAAACCCTAAGGTTAAGGTGTGAAATGGAGAGAATTTAATGGGTGGTTTGGCGAACATGGTATGGGTTGTGATCTCATTGATCTTGAACTTATCCCATAAACAGTTTCTCTCAAGATTAAGTTGTTGGATCTTAGCATGTGATTGACGAAGTGAAAATACCAGTGATGGTATATCCCTTAGAAGCTTTGATAAATGGGATTCATAGAGTATGATCCTACTTGTTGAGGTCATCCCTTTGTTTGTCTATGTCAAATGGATTTTTTAAAACCCTATACTTATATTAATCATGTTATCACTATTCAACGACTATATTATCAACAGTAATGATACTTAATTGTATTTTAAATCTGGTAGGATATAATAAAACCAAATAAGTGAATGTGTTTTTTATAACCATAATACAAAATAGGACATTTGATTGAATTAAAAGGGGATGTTTATAATAGTTCAGGTCGTTACAAGATCTTACCGTGAAGATCCAATGAGAGGAACGATGCTTAAATTAGAATCTAGATGGACGATATAGATCAAATCCTATGAAAGTGTCTTTGGGAGCACCAAAATGTAAAATTTGGAGGGTTATATCCACTAGAGAAAAGAATGATAGGAGGGGAGACTTTAATTACTTTTTAAGGAATTTTTTGTAAAATCAACCAAAAATGGCCTTCACATGGTTTATCTGTATGATTTTACAAACCATGTGCCATCTGTTATAGGAAGGGGAATTTCTCATGGTTTGACCACAAGGTTAGGGAAACCATTCACTAACCACTTAAACCACCATTGCAATTTTTTTCCTGTTCATTCATGACCGTGTGGCCCCTAGGGTATAGTTAGGGGAAAAAATTCACCCTAAATCAATACACTATCTATCCTCACATGGTTAAAATTAACCATGCGGCTTTCCCTACATAGTTTCTTCTAACCGTACGATAGGAAAATTTCTCCAAAAAAGATGGATTTTGTGCTATGAACCATCCCCGGACACACCTGAGACACCTGTGAACTCAGTAGTCATCCATATTAAGTCCAAAATAAATAATTAGGAAAAATTTAAAAGAATGTGTACCTAATTAAAAAATAGGGTTCTTACACAAATACTCTGTTTCCATTATCACAAAAACACCTTCAAATTTTTTTTTGGAGATAATGAACTCTAAAGGTTTACATTAATGGTTAACATATCTCATTAGCCTACTGTATGCAATAACTATATTCTTCTTATTTTGTTTAATATTATCTATTAACTAATATATGATTCTTTGTATTGGTGAGGAATATTCACTTATATAAACCCATTAAAGAGGTGAATGACATGGTCTCCCCCAAAATATCCTCAAAAGAGAGTAATCACAATTATGCATTATCAACTATCATTATATAATAATTATACTAATAGAAGATGATCTTATTATCAACTTATAATGTATATAATTCATGATCTAAACATATTATACAATATCTATATAGTTTACATGTATTTCCTATACTTTTTTTATTGTATTATGTGATAAACATTAATTACATTATCATCACATGCTTTAATATTTTTACAAAACCTAGAATTGAACCTAGGTTCCTTCTCTAATTTTTTTTCGAAACTCCATTATGTTTAACAAAATTCCTTACAACCCTTTATATACGACCTTGTACCATCGATAGATAAGTTATTTCACAACATAACCTATAATATATCTATTTATTCCCAACCAATAATATTTATATATCCTAAACCAGTTAATTTTATTAACTTTGGTATTAACATCCCAACTTAAATTAATGGTAAAATGAATTCAAAAATTATTCTCTAATTGAGAAAGTTATAACAAAAAAAATACCAAACTAATTTCAATTTCAATGTTTTCGACAAACCATATAGGTTATCCCCACCATTTAGAGCATCCCATATTGATACATATTCATAGTTCCAAAAATTATATTAACTCGCTCGATCATAGAGGGCTTGCAGAAAAATAATACTTAGTAATGGAGGATAACCATATTGGTTTATTTATCAAATAACTCAACTATTCTATTATCAAATGTACCAACCTCATATAATTGATAGAGGTTGATACCCTTTTCAAGTTATCTCCATATGATAAACATAACCTATATACTGCATTTTATCACTAATGTGAATCCTCAACCACTACTTAGTTAGTTCAATCATGCACTTGATTCCTAAACTTTATCAATATACTATTTGAAAAGGTTAATACTCATGAGCACTCAATGGTTTTATCCCCACTATAAGGTTTCCATCATCCTTATACAATTATTTCCATCCTCTCTAAATTTCATCTTCACCTAGATTTCACCACTTAGGAACCCTAGTCCTTTAAATATAATAAACCAATAATACAAGTCTTGTTCTAATTTATATGGTCATCATGGTTCTCCATGCCACAATTTTTGAGTTTTATCAATAATAACTCACCATAATACTTTATTCTTAATGTGTATACTCCTAATTCAGTAAAATTACTTTCTAGAATGTTACTCACATTACCACTATCTACAAACTTCACTTCACCCCCTAAAAATTCCTTAATTTCAACTAGTTTCCAAATCATTGTAGACGAGATAATCATAAAATTTCCTGACTCATAATTTGATCCATTAAACATGTCAGTGTTACAAATAATTAATCACTCACCTTATCATCTGTCATCATTATCTAGATGTTTAATTCAATATATCACACAATATGATTCTCCAAGATTAACTAAGATTCTCATAAACCCTTTGGTCATTTTCTAGTATTTCAAAATATTTCAAACCTAGAATAAATCATACATTTATTTACCACTTTTCATTGGTTAATCCATATATAACCATTAATAGAGTTTTTCCTCTATTAAATCACATGGGATATAGAATTGTAAGAGATTATTAACTTGTCTATATAAAAATCATGAAAAGTTATCCCACAACTTTTCACATATCATCCCGTACACTAATCACCACTGAAGTGTGATCATTTTTAAAGTTTTATTGAAATATCTTAACTTATCTCTATGTATTAAAGGAAAAATAGAGTCATAAACTTTGGTATGTTCTAAATTCCCATGATATTAATCAAAAAACTCCAATCAACATTCCACATATACTATCATAGGCTAATCATACTGAAATTATCATTATGATTACCATCAAAAGGTTGATTTGAATCTATTATATCATTAATACCAGTTATGATGTATGGATAAAAACTTTCATGTCCCCATGGTAAGAGAGTTCCTATGATCCATTCTCACAAGAGTTAAAAACTATCATCATTTTTTATTATACCTCATTCCTGGGTAGGAATGCACCCCAGTACTACCCTTCCATCTAGTGTAATTCATTCCTCCATGAGACGTATCCCAACTATCCTAAAGTCACATTACTAATCACATGAATATATATACCTAGAATATTAGTCAAATATTTTATATAAATAATTATACGATCCATTTTTTGTATGAATATATATTAGGAAATCCACTTACCTGAACCCATTTTAAAATTATACATCACATCTGTGTCATTGTAATCATGTAAAACACATATTGATTTAATTCATCTATAAAGGAATCCATGTTCCTAGTTTAACTTTCCAAATAACATACTATCTAGAGAAAAAATAGGAAAATCACTGTGATACCAATTTCACACACTCGAGTGACCACTATCCCGTTTCAGGTATCATAATATCTAGGCTTTATTACCTAGTCTAAAAACCACACACCCATAAAGGTGACATAACATGAATCCACATCGATTCTACCTCCAATTTTTTCTATAATACCGTTCTCTACCATGAATACTGTATTCCTTATCTCAATAAAAAATCAATGAAAATTCATACCCCATAAAAATGTATCTTGGATCAAAATATCAACTCCATCATCTTTGCATTAAATAATTTACTAACAGCTACCCCTAGTGTATACTTGGAAAAATTAATTCTATAATTCCCCAAGAAAAACCATGAATGAAAATAATTAAATAATTCTATATTCCTAGAAAAAACAAGGAAAATGCATTCTTATTTACCCAAGAGAAACACACCAACTAGAAATCATAACAACTTACTAAAATAATCCTCTATAAATGGTTCATTATTTATCAATCTTTTCATTCTTAATAGTAATCACAATTATAGAAGATAATATTTACACTTAGAAAAAAAATTAAAAAGAAATTTGAAAATACACCTTTTTCAAAAAACTCATTTTGAAAATAAATTTCTAAAATCAAAACCAAGTAATTCATTAAAACCATAAAACCATGATGTATTTTATACCCATTAATGAACATATGATTAATGGATACCACATTTATCCTTGAACCCATAAAATCACTATAATAAATCTAAAAATTGACTACAAGCCATTCAAGAACCACTTGGTCTACCCAAAAATCTCCATAACTTATTTTTCACTATAAATAGGTTATCTATATTTTTTATAACTAAATCATGAGTCCTGACTCAATATTTTTCCATTCCTACCATTGATACAAATACAAAACTAATGACATTTTTAATATCCTGACTCGAACCATCACCACTCAACCTCACTCAGGTCAATTTTGAATACTCTTAATACTTAGTAATGTCCCCTTGATAACCAAAGTTTATTAATTCATGTTGAGGGTTTTGAAAATAACATTAGGGTGTGGTTTACCATTACATGAATTTTACTCCTCATACCAAGATTCCTCCAAAATTTCGATATGGGGTGTCTGTATGATGTACTTTAAAAAAATATAGAAAAAATGCATCTTGTATCATTATCGATGGTCGTAAATGATTTCTGATAAAACTATATTAAATAAAATACATCAACTAAAAAAAATAAACACGTAAAAAAGTATAAAAAACTCAAAATAAAGGTTGAAAAGCCCACAAAATGAGAATAAACAAAATTAATTCCAAAATATTCTTCTATTTATCTAAAAAATTCCCAAATTCATCCCATAATATTGAACTCCACCACCTACATTGCTCCACCATGGCTATGGACCACTTTTAGTGAAGTAGGAATTCATTCCCTTACCTGTTTCTCGCTATACGTAATATACCAATCCAAAAAGTAAGCATTTAGTAGGTGTGTAAAAGACCCAATAATATTTACCAATAACTTATCCATGCACCCCATGTATTAAAAATAAATCAAACATAAATTTTATTTATAAAACATTCCTTGACCCATGAAATTTAATAAAATCATAATCAATAATTTTATATTTCAACCATAAATAAGAATTATCATAACTCATGCTAAAATATCACAAACCCCTATTTTTCAAACCACGCCTACACATATCCAAATGATAAAATAGAACATGAGGGAACACAAAAACCATGATAAAATTCCACCAATCACCAAGGATATCTCTTACACACAATTAGATCAGTACCCAACTATTTATGATATATTCATTAACCTCGACGAGACACTGAAAATTGAGTTGGAATTAGAACTTTGTTATCCCTAACAAGGAACCTACACTAAAGTATGAATTTAAAATTATGTATGAACCTCATCCAACCATCCCATAAATAATAATTACAATATTAAAATCCATGGAACTCAATATGAATGTATTAAAAATACCATCTCCATAAAACTCAATGAATAACACAAAAACAATACCAACCCCATGAAAATCAATTTAGAAAATATAATAATTAAAAAGGATGAAAAAAAATCCAAAAAAATTAATAATACATCCAGGGAACTCAATATATCCATTAATATAAATATAAAAATACATTTTTTTATTATTTTACGTAAATTTATAGAAAACACACACACTTAGAAATTTACCTTTTTTGTTTTTTAAAACACTCAAACCAAAAACTTTTTTTAATAAACAATACATCTTTATCATACACTAATTTTCTTCATTTAAACATTTTAATGAAAAAAAACATCCATGATCAAAGGATTACTCATAAAATTGGGTGTAGAAGAATCCAACTACATCAACCAAGAAACAAATTGGAATCATGCCACCACAATTGAGATATATCTTCACTCTAACCTCTTCAATAACCTAGAGCCAAAACACCTAAATAATTCATGACTAAACAGAGAATTTTAACCAAACCCTAGGATTGTAGGGTTTCACCAATGAATAATCCAAAATTAAGGATAGAGTCAAAGATTCATAATGAATTACCTTAGATATAACACCAGAACACTATATTCTATAATATTTGGTATAGAAATACATTCAAAATCACCTCCAAGGTTTCCCTCGGTCTAGTTACAAGATATATAGGGGATAAATGAGCCTAAAATCCAAATAAATGATTAAAAATATAATATTTTGAAAAAAATTTAAGTGGTTTTAGGTCGGACTTCACTATCTCAGTGACTATTCAATAACCACATATCTCTTATTGGATGAAAAAATTGGGCATTCATGGTGTAAATGGATGGACCTAGTGACCATTATTTGACCATAAATCCAACTTTTTATCCCTAATAACCCAATTTATGATTACTTGGGAAATACTCATGGTACCCTAGAACATGCACTACTGATGTACCGCCCAAAAACCCTTACAAAACACTCAATTTCAAGTATAAACCTCCCAAAAAAATATTTATAAAAAAATATGTATTACATACCTTAAATGGGGACCTACATGTATTCTTAAATGACTATTTTAATGAAATGTTTATTTGTTATAATATAATATTGGGTCCAAAAACCCGCCCCTTTAAATAATTCAATCATTGAAATGTGGTTCATACAACAATACATTAACAAATATGGGACATTATTTATCATTATATCCTTAGGCTCTCACACTACTTCCTCTAATTCCTATAAACTACATTCAATAGCTGAGTTATCTGATTCCAAAAAACTTTCTACCTTATTTCAATAACTTGGGTAGGCTCCTCATTATAGGATAAACCTGTCTTTGGTGCTATTTATTTTGTGGGGAGTATATTCATTGGGTATGAATGTACATCCTAAACATTGATATATGGAAGATGTATATAATTTAGAGAGGTTGTGTGGAATAGAAAAATAATAAAAAATAACACCAATTTTATTGATGATCTCAAAAGTCCCATTATACTTTATACATTTCATTTCCTTCTTACAAAACAATATAACTCCCTTCCTTGGTAATTACTTCAAGAATATGTGGTTCAATACTTGAAACTGTAATATTTTAATATAATTATCAATATATATTTTTGTTTAATTAGAGTTATCTTGATATGCTTCTAGATAACTCATACTTTCTCATTTGTCTCTTAAATTAGTTTTGTACTAACTAACTTCATTTTCCGGACATCATCCCAATAAGTTTGAGTATTAAATACTTTCCCATACAAACCTTTATACAATATGGAAGTACATTCCATAACCCATTTATGTACTCACCCACACATTTGAGTTCCTTAAATATCCAAATTATAACCCTCATTTTCCTTTATAGTGCACCATTATTAATTGTATGTCACTATACATTCCACTTCCACATCGGTATAGGAATAAATTATATGGAACCATTTTTATGTTATTTCATAGATGTTATTTTTTAATAATATGAAGAATATTGACATATATTAAAATTTCTGTTACTTCATGTTATCCCAGTATAATATTTCTAAAAAATACTTATACATCCTAGTGATTATGTGGTGTATAGCAAAATTTTACCATTGATATTTATCTAGTAATTCCATTTACAACTCAAGTAGAAATGGTGCACAAAATCTCTTTCCAAACATCAAAACTATATCTTCCAAGTTACAGTATAAAAAAATCCCATCTTCGATAGATTTAATATTATTTTTTATACCCTTTTCATCATATTGATACTTCTTTATCTTCTTTAGAAAATATTTTAAATAAATATACATGGAGATGGAATGATGTTTCAAATCCCTAATAATTTTTATTCCCAAATTTACTAAATCCATGTATGTTGGATCCTTGTCCATCCACATTATGTATAGAACTCAATGATTATTTTTACTTAATGTATCCAACACATTGTTTTCCTTACCATGTGGAACTGTATCCCATAGTCATATAACTCGAGTAAATATAATCAAATCCCTTTTCTCATATTGATATATTTATCTATGAATATATTCTGAAAACATTTATGATCCACATATATGTTACATATTTTACTATAAAAATATATCAACCATATTTTCAAGGTAACTATCACTATTTCCAAATCTAGATCATTTTTATATAATTTTATTTACAAGTATTTAATTTTATTTTTGCATATGAAATAAATCTTTCATTTTTCATAAGTATACATTGTAGCCCTTTCATCAATGCATCAATATGTTAAAACATATTTCCTTTCCTACCAATAAGGTTGATACAGGTGCATTGATTAATGTCCTCCCTAGTTCTTCAAAAATTTACTAACATTCCTTTGTCCATGTCAAATAAACCCATTCACCTATAAACTTGTCTAACATGTTAGCTAACTGGGAAACATTTTTAACAAATAACTGATTATAACTTTATAATATAAGGAATATGTGTAACTAGATTATATTTTTTAGTGTTTTCTATTCATCATCTACATTGTTTGTTGAATGGATAATAAATATTCCATCCGTATAGATAATATGGACAAGAATTGAAACTTTTTAAAGATTAAAGATAAACTTACTTATTAACATGTAATTGATGATAACCATAAAAATGATCCATATTTGAAATTTTTTTATCCTCCTAATGTAAATCAAACATGTGATCAATGTTTGGTAAAATATACATGTTCTCAATTGTAATGGAATGTATTTCCCTATAATTGGGGAAAACCTCATCAAATCATCATTATTCTCTATAAATAAGGTTCGTGATCTACAAGGTGATACACAAGGTTATATTAATCCCTTATCAAACTACTCATATTGTTTCTTCTTAAATTACACTAATTCCATAATTTAAATTCAATAGGGTGGATTATATATGGGTATTTTCTTAGGTTTGGGGTTAATGGGGAATTATACTTCATGAGTAGGTGTATATTCTAGTAATTCCTTTAGAAATACCTTAATGTAATCTTTCATAATTGTTAAATCAACTATTATTAGGATATCCTTATATTTCATAAATTTTATTTGATCATATTCTCTAATAATTTCATTATGATGATCCACTGGAGGTGTTACAAGACAGGACTTATGTAATAAAGTATCCCCTTCAAAAATATGGCATTATATTCCTACCTAATAAATTATAATATATTTAATACGATATTAAATTATTGAATTATAATTTTTAAGCCAATACATCCCATGAATTGATGGAGATATTCACTATACCCTATATGCATATGATGCATTTTGGATATATTATATATAGTGATATAAGGATTTCATATGCAATGAAACCTATAAAATAATGTTTTTTCATTTTAGGAATTTCATTGCTTATGATATATTTATATAATAGCCACATACATGGCTAGTTTTACTATATGATATTGGAATAATGTAATGAATTGGATTATATTATACGATACAAAAAGCAATATATGATTGAGAATGGAATTAAAAAAATAAGAGATAATTTTCAAGAATCATCCATGATGGATATAATCACTAATGAAATTTAAAATGATGAAACATTTTGGAGAGTTGAATTAGATAAAGGATATAAATATTTATAATCACATGTATCACTTTAACATTATGTAACATTCGAGTAAATTCATGGAAACTCCAGGAGAATCACCAAGGGATATATAAGAAGTTAGTTTCCATTGTAATAGAGTTCTTGAGCTTTCGTAAGACTCATGGTGACTCTCTCACTCTCTACTAAATCTCTCTTCCTCCCCTAGCCACAATAGGTACTATCTTACAGCGAGTATAGTGTAGATTACCACCCAAGAGTTGGGTGATTCTATCATCCCTTAGATATAACTCATAGGGAAGAGTCCTTTAATTGTTCCTTGGTGATCTTCAGCAAACATAGTGATATAATAAAAAGGATCATCCATTTATGGTGAAAGTTATATGTTCTTAATTTAAATTATATAATTATTTAGTTTTATATAGAATGGTGATCTTGTGAATTAATGTCTATAATGTATTACGCTATACTAAATAAGTGTTATAGATCCTTATAATCCATGTAATAGTATCAAATATTTTCCATGAATCTTGATTTTTGAAACCATGTTTATAAATGAAGAAACTTTATATCATTTTTAATATCATATTTAGTATCATAAAAAACTATATAGAAATTTGAACCATTTTATATATTATGATATTCTACATCATAATTTCTGATATTATTACACCATATGATATGGTATATTTTAGGCAGTGAAAAAATTGTAATTACTCATTTTTTACATAACAAAATGTATGATAAGGGATGTTTTATGGGGTGATAACACCTTTCCACACATGTAAAATAGAGTATCATATCACTGTAGCGATATCATTACCTATTATAAAATATTAATTCCCAAGCACCAATGTACATGTCATAGTTGAGGATTATATATAATAAAATATGATAGGTTAAGAATCAAGACACACCTTATGATATTTGTTATGTCATAAAATATGATATAAATGAACCTTTTTTCCATATTTTAAATTAGGAATTGAATTATATAATTTATAAAAAGTTTATAAAATATGAGAAAAGGTATTTTTGGATATTTATTATTGTTATAATGGTTTTAATAAATTAACTAATTGTGAAATGTTTATGATTAATTTAAAAAATGTTTATAAAACATTCAATAAATAAATTTATGTAATGTTAAATGTAATATTAAATACCATTTTGATTTATATGGGATGAGTTATTATTTTGATATATTTTTTATATAGAAATTATAAGTGTAATTTATAAAGTATTTAAAAATTACAAAATAAGAAAAAATATAAAATAATTTATATTGATTTAAGAATTATTCATTACATTTAATTTGAATTTTTCAAATTGAAAAATTATTTATTTGGGAAAATTAATGAAACCATATTAAATTTAATGTTGATAATTGACATGATCAAGGTTTAAAAAATATTTAATATGTGACATTTAGAATATGTAATTTTTTTACATAATAGAATTGATATATAAAGTGTTTATATTTCATTTATTACCACATGTTTAAAGTAAATTCCATATAAAATTATAACATTAAAGAGTTAATATTGGAAATAAATATAATGTGTTTAAATTTATCTTATTACAGAATTTATATAATGGAAGGATAAATAATATAGTATTTTATTTTTTAAAAAAATTATAATTATATATATCATGTATAAATTTATGAATTGTTCATTTATTTATTTTATCCCATTATTTATTCATCAATATAAATTTTATATTATGGATTATGATTCATGGTTTAGTTTAAAAGTATTAAACTAATTTAAATTGTCATACATGCATCAAAAGAGCTACAAGCTTGGTATGAAAATTGATTTAGTTTTATTATATGTTAAATTTGTGTTGTACTAGTTTATGGGTATTAATTAATAAATAAATTAAATTTTATACATATTAGGTGTTAAAATTACGATGGAATTGAGGTCTCTATTGAGTACAAATCCTTACGTAGAGGGAATTTGAGTCAGAATGTTCACTATCCTAGAGGCTTAGGCCTTGTTTAAAAAAGTGGGGGTTGTCTATTAGTCTCTTTGTGATTAATCTTGTGGGTATTATGACATTCATATTATTATAATACTTTATTTTAAATAATTTCATATAACTTTTGAATAAGATGCATATGTGTATGTGTGAATATAAGTATAACACCTCCTAACATAAACCATATTTAACAATGAATTTAATAATAATGGTTTTAAATTATTACATTCCAATTATCTTTTAGGTTTATAGTTTTAGATAATTAGGAAAACCATTATATTACATAGTGGAAATTTCCACATAGTATTCATTTTTTCCATAAAAATATGTTTATATATTTACACCCCTATTTCGTTCAAGAATATTTTTATTCATTTAAGATGAGTCACTATAGCGGGAATATTGGCCTTTATATAACTTATAAACATCCTTATATACTATTAAAAACATTTTAAAACATGGTAAGTGATATAAAATTTCAATATGTGATATAAAAATAAAGAAAACCTATTAGTCCAATGAACAATATTGAACCCATAAAAATGTTTTCCTTTTTCAAAATAAATTTTTAGAATTTAAAATAAATCATCATCACATGGGAAATAATCCCTCTATCAAATTAATCCTTTAATAACTATATAAAACATATAAAAACAAGGATAGTATATTGGGAAAACATGAGAACCCATGAAAATTATTTTTCTTGAAAACAATCCATTCACTTTTAAAAACTTTTATACCTCCTTATTGATATCAAAAAAATTCCACACAAACTCATAATAGGAATTGAAAAACCATTTATTTACCTTGTTAAATTATATTCACCACCCATGTTCACTCATGATTCACTCGTATAGAATAACTCATGATCAGTTAATTCCAATCATCATTTATATAGAGAATAAATCATTACCCAATGTATTGGAGAGCTATATCCTGAGCCAACCCATCAAAATATAAATTTTACATGAAACATTACAAGAATAAAACATTTATAATATTTAAATTTACATCATAATACTAATTTGTACCCATAATAAAATTAAGTTTCAATCATATTATAAATATAAGGATATATATATCCCTTTATTTAGAAAAAATAAAATAAAACAAAAAATTACTAGAATACTGTCAATATTATTTTATTTGAAAAAACATAGAAAATAATAGAGGAATATTTATAATGTTAATATATATGATTATGGGAAAAGGCGATCAGGTTGTAAGTTTAACGAAACACTTTTTTCATTTTGGTAGAAAGAATCAAAAGTGAGTCATATGGAAAACCATAAAAATATTCTTTTTTAAAAAAATTATAAAAATAACTGTATAGTTTAAAATGAATTTAAAATTTCATTTGATTATATATAATATTATTATTGAAACTTTTTTAAGAACATTCATATGTAATAGAAGGAGTTTAAAACATTGATAATATGGTTTTAAAGAAAAATCCCTTACCTTGAGTCTCAACTCATCACATGCATCTTTTACATTGTTAAATAATAAAAATATATTAATTTTTTACATTCTTAATAAAAAAATTTATTTTCATTACATTATCATTATTACTTTTCTTTCATTTATTATCATGTTCTATTTAGTTACTTAATTGATTAATTTCACATCATACATTTTGAGGTTGTTCATTCGAAAACAAATTTGGTGTGTTAATCATTATCAAATGGGTTATAGTTCCATCATCTGTAGAATATTTATCATTTTATAATTATAATTTTTTTACCTAAAATATAATTTTATAACCACATATTTAAGGAATCTATGAAATATTAAATACAATGTTTCCTGGAGGCGGTAGTCCACATGTAAACATGAGTGATCTTTTTATTTTTATAATAGATGAAAAGAAAATAAATTAGATAATGTTTTACCTTTAAAGAATTATAATAATTTTATAAATATAGTATTTATTAATTAAATCCATCCTATGTCCAAATATGTGTGGTGGATATGAAAAAATAATTACATTGGATCGTGGATGTGGTAGTCCACACATACACATGAGTGACATTTCCATTTTCTAATGGGAGGATAAGAAGTTAGAAAATATTCTATCTTTGAATAATGATAATTATGTCATATAAATCAAATAAATCTTAAATAAATCCATATTTATTACTATCAATTTGAGGTTGTGATGAACAATTAAACACATCGCTTTGGTGAGGTGGTAGTCCACACGTATGCATGAGAGACATTTTCATTTCCCATAGGATGGAAAATAGGTAGAAAATTGTTCTTAAAAAACTAGTAGCATTTTAGTATATTAAAGATACGTATTTCATTATATTAGTATTTTTAGGATATATTTTAAGGATGAATAATAATAAATAAACTTGAAATAATTCTGTTAATACTTATAATCCTCCTGGGATATCTTCTTCTAGCATACACATTAATCCTTATAGGATTTTTATTTTTGGTTATAACATGACCTCTAGGAAATGAGTATGAGAGTTTTAGTGGTATTTTTATAATGTTTTGTTTAGATATTGTGCTTAAATTGTATGTAGAGGTGAAGAGATTATGTTCTCTTTTATAAGTGATAGGAGTGGAGCCCTTTTAAATACTAATAAATTTAAAATATAATAAATAATTTTCTCATAAAAAGTGAATCTAATTTAGTCAAATTTAGAATATATAATAATTATATATCAAAATAAATTCAACCAATAATATTTATAAAATTATTATAGATACTTTAAACCTTATCTCATAGTGTAACCCCCCTATTTAAGCCTTATAACCATTACTGTGATGACCGAATTTCACCATGGCAACTATTCGTTATGAATAAAAAAGTAATTGAACTCATTAATAAATATTAAAATGATTATTTTAAAAAATTAATAAATTTTCTATGATTCATTTTTAGTAGTAAAAATAAATTTTGATATATGTTCTCAAAACTTAATGAAAATCCGTTTCTAGAAAAATGCCTTTTTAAGAATAAAAATGATTTTCACAAAAATAAAGTATAATTTTTATTCCCTTAAAACAAATTGGATTATTTTTAATCCAGGGATTATTATTTTAAATTAAAAACAAACCAAAATTGAGGTTATCCTTTTGGATACTTTATTAAAAAGAGATGAACAAAAACTAGTTTTTATTTGAATAAAAACATTACAGAGATTTCTAAAAATGTCAAAATTGATTTATAAGATCAAAATTATATTTTTAAATGAATTATATTACTTATTAAATATATATTTGGTTTATAAAAATCTCCATATAATTTTTTGTCATTTTTTATATCTGGATAATATTATAAAATGATAGTATTTTCAAAATAAGTATTTTTCACTATTCACTAAAAAATGTACAATTTAAGAAAAATACCAAAAAAAGTATTAAGATTATTTTGGGAATGATGATATAAAAATGAATTCCATTTTACCAATTTTGAATTATAAAATTTATAAATTAAACTTTTAAATAAAATCATGTAATCTAGGGGAAAAATTAGTTAAATAAAAGTATTCCTTTATCATTTGAATTTTTTATAAAATTATTTTTTAAAACTAAAATGAATATGAATCTATAAAATTAATATATATAAATCAAAAAATTGATTTTTTTTTATTATATGGGTTTTCATAGTCTCTCCCCTTAAATAAATTACATCCTCAAAATTTTATTCCTTACAAAAATAGATGAGGATATTTTTCCCTCATATCTTTTTAAGATTACCATGTTTCTTATTCAATCACATGATTACTCTAAAAAAACATAACAAGGATAGTTAAATTATTCTATAACATATTCTTCTTGTAATCTAAATTTTGAACTCTATTTTACTCATAATAAATATTATCTTCAAATTATACCACTTCAGGGAACAAATTATGAGTTGCATGAGGTTCATATTTCATTATCAAAGATGCATGAAATATTGATTCAATAAGGTTTCCTTATGAATTTTCCATTCCTTTATGTTTTGAAAATCACAAACACTATATCTCAAGGAAAATTTTTTCCCCGAAGATTTATCTTAATAAGGAAGATTTTTCTTCTTCAAGGAAATTTGCTCCCGACCCAGATTTACCTTAATTAGGAAAATTTTCCTTCTACAAGAAAAATTTATCCTTACCTGTTTTTCATTGTTCATATTTCAATTTTTCTAAATCCAACTCATTTTATTTCTAAGTGTAAAAATCGGTTTCATATCTAAAACCTCGAAATTATATAAATGATTAGATATAGAGTATTCTGTTTTCAGAATCTGAAATTCAGACTACGAATTCTCCAAAATTCAGGTTCTGAATTCACTGAAATTCAGAATCCAAATTCTCTGAAATTCAGACGCTGAATTCTCTAAAATTTAGACTCCTAATTCCTTAGAATTTAGACTCTAAATTCCTCAGAATTTAGATTCTAAATTCCTTATAATTCAGATTTCGAATATATTAGAATCCAGAATCCAAATTCCTTAGAATTCAGACTCCGAATTCATTAGAATTCAAACTATGAATTACTTAGAATTTAGACTCCAAATTCCTCAGAATTCAGACTCTGGATTCCTCAGAATTCAGATTCTGAATTCATTGGAATTCAGACTCCAAAGTCTATATAATTCTGACTCCGAATTTATTGATAAATAGAATCTGAATATCCTTGTAATATAGAATACGAATGTTTATTTTCTTAGACTCAAAATTTTATTTATTTTTCTTAGACTCTGAAAACTGGACTTGGTTAAGCAACTATATTTTTTCTTACCCTTTTTAATGTTATGAAATAATATCGTACATTTTATTTCTAACCAACTGTTGTTTGAGTGACACGTGTACAGGTCCCTCCAAGATTAATGGAATTATATGACCGTTGGAGGAGGGAGTCGACCATTGGAGAAGTGCCTATAAATATTAGTTCATTTTAACGAGCTCATAACTTTTATGAATCAGTTGATCACTCTAGAGACCACATGTTGTTGAAGGGATTTCTAGAGAGAGAGATTGTCCTGCTTTGTGCATACTAAACATCTTGTTTAGCTTTCTTTGTATGACTCTGATTGTTGATGTGTACAATTGAGGGCTTCCACGGATAGGAATACAGATGTTCCGACTACCTTAAAGTTAGAGGACTTCCTTTATAAGGAATATGGGGGTGTCGACTACCTTGAAGTTTGAGGGATTGCGGGGATAACAAGACAGATTCCGATATTCCTATCGAGGGATTACCCTGGTGTGGGTAAGACATACTTTCTTGAAAGTATAAATCAAGGGACCTTTATCCAAGGTTGTTGAATACCCTACTCTTTGGGTTAAAAGATTTCATACTTGTTACTTGTTTTGTTTCAAGTTTATTTTCCACTGCATTTTGATTAATAAGGAAAGTATAACTATCTTATATTTCCTTGTACTTTTTTATAGTCTGATTAGTAAGATTTTGTATGCTTTAAGGTAGAATCTTTTTCTTGTAAACTTTTCTTATGTTTCATTTTTTGAACCATATTTCTGGAACCTGGCATGTTTGTAGAACTAAGTGGTCTTGTGAATTTTCATTGTTTAACTATATTAAATATAGTTTTCCTTAAGGTTAAAAATGAAAGTTCTATACCAACTTTAAAGGTTCTAAAGGAATTTTTAAAGTATATAATTCACCCCCACCCCTCTTTTATATTTAGTATCTACATCATATTTTGATCCTACAATTGGTATCAGAGCAGGTTTTTGAAATACTTATATTCACATATAAATTTTCTTGCTCAGTTTTTATTGTTCTTAATATTTTCCTTACTTAGGAAATTTATCCTTGTTTACAAAATTTTACTATTAAGAAGTTTTTGTGGAAATATTTTTACTCTAGGATGGTAGGAATAAATGTTGGATCTATTGACAATCTTAATCCTACTAGACCACCTATTTTTGATGGGAATGATTATGAATATTAGAGAGATCATATGAATACTTTTTTTATTAATACTGGAGTGGACAATATTTTCATGCTTAATAGAGATTACAAGATTCCAAATAAGGAAGTCAGAACCTTTACTAACCATGAAAAGTCATAATATCAACTAAACTACAAGGTACAAAATACTCTGTGGTGTTTCATGACCAGGAATATATATAGTCATATTTCTTCTTGTGAAGCTATAAATTGTATCTGGAAGAAATTGGAGGTTACTCATTTTAGTACATCCAAAGTTATAGAAACTAGAAGAGAAATGCTTAGAGAAGAATATCAGGGATTTCTATTTCCTTATGGAGAACTAGTGTGCAAGGTATAATAAAGGTTTATGAATATTGTTAACAGATTACAATATATGGGAGAGAAAGTTTTAGATGATCAGGCACTTGTGGAAAAAATTATAGATATCATTCCTAATTAGTGGGAATCTAAGAGAACATATATTAATGAGAATAGGAAGGTATCTCAAATTACTCTTGATGAAATTTTTGGAACTCTTCTTCAACATGAGACAAGAATGAAAAAAGATGTTGATTTGAATAAGAAGAATAATGGAAATGGAAGTGTATCCTTTACTACTACTAAAGAAAATACTCCTGAGAGGGTTACAAGATCCAATTCTAAGAAAGTCAATGTTCTATCTGAATCTAGTGAAATTGAACATTCTGATAATGAACTAGCTAATCTTGATCAAAGGATGAACAAGATAGTTGTGAATATGGACTTTCAGTATATATTTAAGAAGAAAGAGAGGAAAGACAATAAAGACTCGGAAGTCACTTGTTATGAATGAAACAGAGTAGGGCATATAAGACTAGACTGTTCTATGCTTAAGAAAAAGGATAGAAAGGAAAAGCATTTCGAGAGGAATATAAAGAAGTACTACAAGGCTAAAGCTAAGAAAGTTTTAAAAGATAATGATACATGGAGTTCCAGTGGTGGAGACTCTTTTGATGAATCGTCAGAGTATGAATTTTCTGGTCAGAAGAATCTTGGTTTAATATCCAGGTTACCTATTAAAAATCATTGTCTAATGGCTTAGGTACACAATGATGAATCTATCACTAATGTATATTTGAATTATAATTATAGTGATGATAAATACTATGAATCTTTGAATGAAGAATCTTCTTCTGATGAAGATAATACTTTACCTACTTATAAATAAGTGTCTATATTTTCTAAAATTCTTGAGAATGAAAATTCTAAAATCAAGAAAAAAAAATTGATATGGAAAATTCTAGAATTAATATTCTTACTAAGGAAGTGTCAAATCCTTCTAAAGATCCTGATAATAAATCTTTTGATTTTGAAGGTATTTTAAAAAACCTTGAGGAAGTTAGTTTTGAGAAGGATAAACTTTCTAAGGATCTTGAAAATGTAATTTCTAAGAAATATATTTTAGAGACTAAATCTAGTTCTAAAAATAATGTTTTTTAGAATAAAAGCTTTGTTTTAAAACTAAATTCAGAAATATTTTCCTTGAGGAAGTTTTTTTGAAACTTTACCTTAGGTAATGAAAACTTTGATAAAATATTTTCTCAAATACGACCTCTAAGGAATAGTTCTGGTTTTGGTTATACTCATTCTAAACCAATTTTCAGTAATAACTATTTTTTTCCTCAAAGTGATCCATTCTGCACTAAATGTTAGTGTAGTGGATATTGGGTGAAAATTTGTTCTTTAAACAAAACTATGTCCTTAGGTTTTCATAAAGCTTATTTTTCTAAGAAAATGTGGATACCTAAGATTTTGCTTTCTGAAATTTCCAGATCCAAGAAAGTTTAGGTTCTGAAATTCTAACTCTATTATTTTCAAGAAAATAAAGAATGTACCAACAACAATACATGGTACATGGATAGTGGATATTCCTGGCATATGACTCGTAACAAATAATTATTTGAAAATATTATCAAGATGAAAGGAGGAAAATTAACTTTCAGAGATAATTCTCAGGGAGAAATTATTGGTATATGTGACATTATTCTTCTTGTAAAAACTTTGATTTCAAATGTTTTATTTATTAAGGGTCTTAAGCACAATCTCATTAATATAATTCAATTATGTGATGAAGGTTACCTTGTGAATTTTTGGAATGACAAGTGCTTAGTACATAATTCCAAGGAAGAGTTTATTATGTCTTCCAATAGGCAAGAGAATTTATACACACTAAACTTAGAAGACCTTAGGATCCAAGATCTACCTTTCCTTAGTGCAATAGAAGATCAATCTTGGTTATGGAATAGAAGGTTAGGACACTGTAACCTTAGAAATTTATTCAAACTCTCTATGAAAAGACTATTTAAGGATCTACCAGATCTTAGATTTGATACTTAAAAAGTTTGTGATCCTTGTCAATATGGAAAGAAACATAAATCATGTTTTAAATCAATCGGTGAAGTTTCAACTTCGGATACATTATAGTTGGTGCATATGGATCTTTTCGGCCCAACACAAACTGGAAGCATTGGAGGCAAATATTATGTATTTTTCTTAGTTGATGATTACACTAGATTTACGTGGGTCTATTTTATAGCAAAGAAATATGAAGGTTTTTCTTATTTCAAAAGTTTTAGAGCCCAAGTTAAAAATTAGAAAAACATTCCATTGAAAAATATTCATAGAGATCATGGAGGAGAATTTCAAAATTCGGATTTTGAAACTTTTTGTAGTAGAAAATTCATTACTCATAACTTCTCGGCACCAAGAACTCCTAAACAAAATGGCATTATTGAAAGAAGAAATATAATTCTTCTAGAGATAACAAAACCATATTGAGTGAATATTCAATAGCCAAATATTTTTGGGCTGAAGCTATAAGTACTTCTTGTTATACTATAAATCGATTTTTGATTATACCTTTTCTTAATAAAACACCTTATGAGTTATGGAATGGTAGAAAACATAGACTTTTCTACTTCAAGGTATTTGGTTTCAAAGTTTTAATTCTGAATACTAAAGATAATTTACATAAATTTTTACCCAAATCTGATGAAGGAATTTTCTTAGGCTACTCCACAACTTCTAAGGCCTATAGAGTTTCTTAATAAAAACACTTGTACTGTTGAAGAAACAGTACATGTTAAATTTGATGAAACTGATCCTTTTGATTTTAAACAACCTCAACCTACATATTTGGATGTGTTTTCAAAAACTAATTAGTAAGTGTTGATAGAAGATCCTTTTGAAAAGGAAAATGTTCAAGAAAGTATTTCTGAAGAATTTACCCTAGAAGAATTTCTACCACATGTTGATGAACAAGTTTTACAAAAACCCAAATCAGTTGTTTCTGAAGAATCATCCCAATGATAGTATTATTGTTGATGTAAATCAACCTGTAAGGATTATAAGTTCCTTAAGAAATTAAGTAGAACATCTTGCATTTCTTTCTCAATTAGAACCTAAAAGCACTGATGAGGCTTTAGGTGATGATTATTGGGATAAATCCATGCAAGATGAGTTAAATGAATTCGAAAAGAATAAATTCTAGACCTTAGTTGAAAGACCTAAGGAAAAATTTATTATTGGAGTAAAATGGGTCTTTAGAAATAAATGTGATGAAAATAGAATCATTGTAAGAAATAAATCTAGATTAGTTGTTAATGGCTATAATCAACAAGAACGAATATACTATGAAGAAACATATGCTCTAGTAGCTAGACTTGAATCAATTCGTATTTTACTTGCCTTAGCAGCATTCTTTAATTTCGAACTTTTTCAAATGAATGTTAAATGTAATTTCCTTAATGGTTATGTTCAAGAGGAAGTTTTTTTTTGAACAAACTCCTAGTTTTGAAGACACAGAACATCCTGAACATGTTTTCAAACTTACCAAAGCTTTGTATAGACTTAAACAAGCCCCTAGAGACTGGTATGATAGACTTACAGGATTTTTGTTACAAAACAATTATATTAAGGGAAATGCAGATCCAACCCTTTTTATAAAGAAAGATAAGAAAAATGTTTTGATTGTTCAAATTTATGTTGATGACATTATATTTGGTTCAACTCAACAATCTTTAACCGATTCCTTTGTGAATCTAATGAAATATGAGTTTCAAATGAGTATGATGGGTGAGTTAACATATTTCTTAGGTTTTCAAATTTCTCAAAAACCAGAAAGAACTTATATATCTCAACATAAGTATATTAAATATCTTTTTAAAAAGTATGGATATGACAACACTAAGATTATTAGTACTCTCATTGGTACCTCAAATTCACTTGATCTTGATGAAGCTGGAAAAACAGTAGATCAAACATCATTTAGATGTATGATATGAAGTATACTATACTTGACAGCTAGTCATCCAGACTTAATGTTTTTAGTATGCTTATGTGCAAGATATCAATCCAATCCTAAGGAATCTCATTTAAAGGCAGTGAAAATAATTTTTCGCTATATAAAGGGGACCATGGATTTAGGACTCTTTTATAATTCTGGAAATGATTTTTTTTAAAAAAAAATCAGATGCTGACTTTGGTGAATGTATAATGGATAGAAAAATTACATCAGGAACTTGTCATTTCTTAGGAGATACATTAGTTTCTTGGTCATGAAAAAAGAAACACTCAGTAGCACTTTCCACAGCTGAAGATGAATATGTATCAGCTGGAAGTTGTTGTGCTCAAGTGTTGTGGATGAAACAGACACTCATAGACTATGGTATGAGTTTTATGAAAACACAAATTTTGTGTGATAATACTAGTTTCATTTCCTTAAGCAAAAACCCTTCACATCACTCTCGTGAAAAACACATAGATATTAGGCATCACTTTCTTAGAAATCACACACAAAAAGGAGATATTATTCTTCAATTTATCAGAACACAAGATCAACTTGCTGATATTTTCACAAAATCTTTACCCTCTGATAGATTTGAATACATTAAACAGAAGTTAGGAATGATAACCGTAAGGTAGTCCTATATATTAACTTTCTGTTGAAAAATATCTCCTGACAGTAAGAAACTCCTTTTCATAGGGGGAGTACATTTGTTTGTTAGTTAGTCTAAAAATTTTTTAGTCAAAATTTTCTTAATTAAAATTTTCATAGTCAAAATTTTCATAGTCAAAATTTTCGTAGTCAAATTTTTTGTAGTCAAAATTTTCGTAGTTAAAATTTTCATAGTTAAAATTTTCATAGTTAAAATTTTCGTAGTTAAAATTTTTCGTAGTTTTAAATTTTTTGTAGTCTAAAATTTTTCGTAAACCAAGTTTTTCGTAGTCTAAAATTTTTTTTAATCTAAATTTTTCGTAATTTAAAATTTTCGGAATCTAAAGTTCTTCAAGAACAATTTTCCTCATTATGAATAATCTTCCTAGAAATCTGAAAGGTATGTTTCCTTTCCTAAATTTTCATAATAATCTCTTACTTGTTGGTATTTTTATTTTTTTCGGATTCAATTTTCCTTAAATCCGATTGTTTATCTTAAAAACCTCAAAAGATCGAAACCAATCAAAATCCTTTCTTCAGCCATCTTCTCAACCGCCAGATCTGATCATAAGGTTTTCAACCATTGGATTAAGTATGGAAGTTGAATTGTCACCTCAAACTCCTATATAAAGCATCCCCGATGCTTTTCCCACATCGTTTATCAAACCTTCACGTGCTGAAGCTCTTTCCTTATTCTTAAATCTGTTTGGGATCTTCAAAGTTTCCTCAGTTTTGAATGTCTGCTGAAGCCTCTCCTTAGAAATAAATGTAAACTATTAAGGAAATATCTGGGTGGCAGATATATAGAAAAATGTTAGTCGATCCGAAATTCTATTCCAACTATGATTCTATCATATCTAAGAATGTAAAGCTGAATGGTTGGGAGAGTGTTTGTGTAGCAAAACCAAAAGCATAGGATCCAGTCTATCCAGACTTGCTGATTGAATTCTATGATACAAAAAAAATTCAATGGAGGGAGAGATGAGTTCTCTTTCAAGAGCTATGGGAAGACCTACTCTCTTTCTTACATAAAGATAGCAAGTCTGATTGGAATTCCTTATGAAGGATAAGCAAAGTACTGTACTAATAAATTACCTCATGTCTCAGGATCTTTTGATAATTAAAAATCTATGGAGTGTCTTGTCTTGAAAGAAGTGAAGACTCCAAAAAAATTTCAACTGTCTACGAACTTACGGATTCATGAATTATGGGTTCAAGGTTTTTTCATTCCGAGAAAAGGAGATAAGGATACCCTGAAGAAAAGTGACATCTACATTTTAGATTTCCTGGTGAACCTAAGAAAGATAAACTTGGTCAATTATATCCTGGTGTTTTTTTCCCTGAATAGCATGAAGGCCTTCTTTTTTTATTGATTTTTGATAAACCCCCTTTCAAGGGATGAGGGGGAACCCTTACAAGGCCCGTAGGCTCAGAGATTACAAGGCCCATAGGATTAGGAGATTACATGACCCGAATGTCTTAGGGAATTCAACCAGACTATCTAAAAGGAACTACCCCTCCCCAGCATTCGCCTCGTGATAGTATCTCTCCACCTTCGCATGACCGTCTGGCTAGGCTTCCCGTGCAAGCACAGACTGGTCCCGATGGCATAGCCATACCCTCTCATTAGGAAAATCCATTTGGCTCTACTCTGGTGAGTGCATCTGCTCTGAATCCTCTTCTGGGGCTTCTCCTTTTTTTGTAGAGTCTGCCTGGGGAAAATGCATGTGGCTTGAAAGCCTTTGAGGTGGCCCGAAGGCCTTAAGGGTGACCCGAAATCCCTACTAGCCCGAAGGGAGCCGAACGTTGGAGGAGGGAGCCGACCGTTGTTTGAGTGACACATGTACAGGTCCCTCCGAGATTCAAGGAAAAATATGACTACTGGAGGAGGGATCTGACCGTTGGAGAAGTGCCTATAAATAGGAGCTCATTTGAACGAGCTCATAACTTTGATGAATCAGTTTATCACTCTAGATACCACATGCTATTGAAGTGATTTCTAGAGAGAGACTCTCATTCTTTGTGAGTACTGAACATCATGTTTATCTTTCTTCGTGTGACTCTAATTTTTTCTGTGTACAATTGAGGGATTTCAGGGATATGAATACAGAGGTTCCAACTACCATAAATTTTGAGGACTTCCTTAATAAGGAAGACAGAGGAGTCGACTACCTTGAAGTTCAAGGGATTGCGAGGATACCAAGACAGATTCTGATATTCTTTTCGAGGGCTTACCCTGGTGTGGGTAAGATAGACTTTCTTACATGTATAAATCAAGGGACCTTTATCCAAGGTTTTTGGATACCCTACTCTTTGGGTTAAATGATTTCATACTTGTTACTTTTTTTGTTTCAAGTTTATTTTCCACTACATTTTGATTAATAAGGAAAGTATAACTATCTTATATTTCCTTGTACTTTTGTATACTCTGATTAGTAAGATTCTATATGCTTTAAGGTAGAATATTTTTCTTGTAAAGTTTTCTTAAGTTTCATTTCCGGAACCATGTTTCTGGAACCTAGCATGTTTTTATAACTAAGATGTCTTGTGAATTTACCTTGTTTAACTGTGTTAAACATAGTTTTCCTTAAGGTTCAAAACAAAAGTTTTATACCAACTTTAAAGGTTCCAAAGGAATTTTTAAAGTATACAATTCACCCCCCCCCCTCTTTTATATTGAGCATCTACATCATATTTTGATCCAACAATAAACACATCATGTACATGAGATAAATTCAGAGGTAAGGCCACTCAATATACAACTAATCCCACTTTTATTGAATTTCCTATGGACCAATTAACCATGTATTTAATTTTCATTTCCAATCAAAATTCATAACACCATTCTGTGGAGATACTTTATGAAAAACCTGATGAATTACCTCAAATGAGAGATATTTACTCCTCTTATATACATAACAATTATGCCTACTCTATGATTCCCTTATATGGTACTGAATCATAATTACCTTCTCAACCATCTCTTCTAACAATTTTTTTCCTAGTAACTTTCTCACGCTGAATTCATCCCAAAATGCTATAATTTGAAACTGCATAACATATAATTTGTCAAATGATGCCATATTTATACTAAAACTAAAACTATTATTATAATAGAATTACACTAAATAAATATTTTAATACCAACTTCCCTGATAATATAATGAGAAATACAAAATCATATCTTCCAAATTCTGATTTTTTTTCTTTGAATGTCCATCAGATTGAGGATGAAAAGATACATTGAAATCTAATTTAGTACCCAATTAATTTTGAAGGATTTTTCAAAAATTAGATCTAAATCTCAGATCAGGATAAGATAAAATAGAGATATATATATATATATAGAGAGAGAGAGAGACTCCATACAAATTGACTATTTATTTAAGAAAGTCTATAAAACTGTTCTAAATTAATATTATTTTAAATAGGAAGAAAATGAACATATTTAGTCAAACAATAAAAAATAACCCAAATCACATAATTATCTCAAGATGTATTTGGTAATACTAATATGAAATCTATGTATATATTTTAAAATTTCCATTCATGTACTAGAAATGGAAGAATAATTCCCTTCAATAGTGGTCTCTCATTTTTATCCAGTTGACATGTAAAACATTTCATGGTAAAATTAGCAATATATTTCTTCATTACACATTGAAAATAATATTCCCAAAGGTATCTAAACATATTAGTCATACCATGAAAAAAACAATGAGTTATGAGTCTCACTCAATAATTATTTTTTAAAATGAAAATAATATGGTACCCATTTTATTTTTTAATCCTTATAACACCTTCTTTAACAATATTAATCTCAAGTAACTTACTATTCTTGGCCAATTTTACCTTTTATTAAAAGACCTGATCATACTTTCGAGTATTCATAGTTATTTCTAACAAAGATAACTACACAAACACTTGAAACAAAAGAGAAGTATTTTCTATATATACAACTTCCAATAAAAAAATTATTAAATCATTAACAAATGGACCATATTCCAAATGCAACATAGTTAATGATGGATTATATTTTCAGATGAAGGCATCATCTACCTTATTTGGTTTACCTAGATGATATTGAATCATGTAATCATACCCCTTTATCATTTCTAACCATATTCTCTACCTCATTTGTATCAATTTTTGATTGAATATATAATCTAAACTTTCATGATGAGTAATATTCCACATTTCTCCACATATAGATGGCACATCTAAATTTTTGAAGTAAAAATCACCATTACAAGTTGAGTATCATGCATAACATAATTCTGATTATAGAATTTCAATTGATATAATACATACATAATTACATGATCATCTTGAATCAAGACACAACCAAGTCCCTTAATTTAAGTATAACAATAAATAAAAACTCACATGTTATATATGGAATGGCTAACATCGAAACATTAACCAATCTTCTTTTTAATTATATAAAACATGTACCACACTCTATTATCAAAAATAATTTAACTCCATTTTGAGTTAACTTGTTTAGTGTGAGAGATAATCAAGAAAAGTTTTTAAAAAACTGTCATTAGTAACCTGCTAATCCAAGAAAACATTGAATCTCACTAAAATTTCTCAGTCTGACCACTATTACACCACATTTGTTTTAGTAGGATAAACTATTATTCTATATTTAAAATTATTCTCCAATGGAATGAAATATACTATAACCAAAATTCACATTTTGTAAATTTCTAATAAAACTTATTTTGAATTACGGTCTGAAAAAATACTTAGATGTTTCTCTTGAACTTATAATGTTTTAGAATATATTATAATGTCATCAATGAATACCACCATAAATCTATCTAAAATCACACTGAAAATTCTATTCATAAGATCCATAAATACAACATGAACATTTTTTAACCAGAAATCTATAACCATAAACTCATAACGGCTATAAAATGTATTAAATTCTATAATTAGAATGTCCTATTCCTTTACTTTTAGCTGATGGTATCTATATCTAAGGTCAAGTATACAGCAGCCATGATTGGATCAAAAAATCATCTTTATGTGGAAATATATACATATTCTAAACATTAATGTTATTGAGTTCTATAAAATCAGTGAAGATCCTCATAGAACAATCCTTATTTTTTAAAAATAAAATTGGTGCACCCAAAGGTGAAATACTAGGGATGATGAAACCCATATCAAGTAACTCTCGTAAATAACTTTTCATCTATAACAACTCTACTAAATCCATTAAATAAGTGGGTTTTGAAATTTTCTTAGCACTATATACTAAGTAAACTAGTACACTGAAAATCTATATTGGGGAAAAATATGAAAATCATTATGAAATACATTTTAAAATACATTTACTTTAGGAACATACCTAATTTGAAGAGTTTCCTTTTTTAATGATATGTGCAAGATAAAATTCACTCCAATATTTTATCATTTTATCATCTTATTGATATATTATCAACGGTAGGAACTTACTCTTATATATGAATCAATACTCACACTGATATTTGAGTATGGTTTATTTAGCTCTGTAATCTATCTTAGCATGAAAAACTAAAATCCAATCCATACCTAGAAGAACATAAAACTATACTAAGGGTACGAAAATAATATTTATAGGAAAAACCATTCAATATATGATAATAAAATGGTTCCTATAAATATATATTATTCTTTAGGAGTTTAAAAAAAAGTTATACCTTTATTTCATGAGTTGATATTTCTATTTTAAGTGAAATTTTACAAAAAAAATAATATAATGCGTAGACTCCAAATCAAACATGACATTGGACTAATCAGCGTATAAAATGTATTGTACCTATCACTACCTTTTTTAATAGTCCATTATTTTCTGAGGTAATAAGAAAAGATTTTTCCACACCCTTTAACTTAAAATTTTGATAATTTTTATCCTTAAAGATCTTATTTGAACACATATCCACATAGTGACCCATCTTATTGAAATTAAAATAGTTTATTACTCGTTTATCATTATTGGGAATACCATTACAATTTTTCTTTTCTATTCTACCACATTCCAAATGTTTGTACTTCCCAAAATGCTAAAACTTCCTTGATATTTTCAAACGTTCCTTAAAATGAAATTTTCCACATTTGGAACATATTTGAGGCTTATCTTTATATTTCTTTATAAAATACTTATATATCTCTTTACACCTTGATTAATTATTATTTTTTATATCACAAGGTACATATGTATCAAAAAACTCCATCCCAACTTTCAGAGTACATCTAAAAACTTCCTCATAAATTTTAAATTAACTAGAGGAAAAATATATTTATAAGCATGGATTTATACCTGTGAAAAATTTATCAATTTTACTCTCATGGTCCAGAATTAAATTCAGTGAATACTTCAATAGTATGGTAAAAGTTTCTTCATAAGAGGTAACTGAGTCCTCTTCCATTTTCTTCACTTTCAAAACATTCCTTTTTAATCTTAGACAAAGAAATTTGGGGAAATAATTCTCAACAAAAATATCATTAATGACCATCATCTCCATGATATCAATTTCATTTTTTTCATTATAATTTTTAATTAATGATCGTAATTGATCAAATTAACCATCATTAATGTAAATATAAATAGTTACCTTATGATTATCTTAACATCCCAACACTTCAAATATATTTTCTAATTAAATTATCCAGCTTTTAGATTTCCCTGGGTCTGGTTATCTAACAAATTATAGAGGGTTCTGTTTGATGATATCTTTCACTATAGTCATATTCCTCTGAGAATAATTTTTTTTACCTTTTATGGGTTACAAAATTTATATCCATTATTAAATGAGTTAACATAACCACACACTACTCATCTTTGACTCCAACCATTTCATTTTTCTAGTTTAGAAGGATATTATCCTCTTAATACATTCCTACCTTTTTCTTCCTTTTTCTATATGGAAAAACATTTTTAATAGACATTGAGTAGATAAATAAATATATAAATACTCAAAATTTATCTCAAGATAAAATGACCATAAGTTAAAATCTCTTAAAAAGTGTCTTTTAACATCATTCAAACCTCTAATTTTATCTAAACCCTTTCTATGATACCAAATATAACACCTTGTAAAGTAAAAAAACCAGTAATAACGAGTTTAATAGAAAGGATTTTACATTATTGATTTAAAATGATCTTTGAGGTTTAAATTTTTCTATAATTAAGAAAACCATTATGTAGCATGGTGTAATTTTCCTCACAATATACATTTTCCCACAAAAACAGGTTTATGGACTTACACCCCTATTTCATTCAAGACACCTTTTCTTTATTTAACACAAGTCACCATAAAGTAAAGATTAACCTTTTTATATTTCTCACATATGATTAGTTATTGTGAAAAACATTTGAAAATAATGGATGTTTAGAAAAATTTCAACAAGGGATACAAATACAAAGGAAACCTGTTAGTCCAGTGAAAAACATGGAAATCAATTTTTTTTAATTTTTTTAACAATAAACATTGAGAATATAAAATAAATAATAATCACATGTGAAAATCATCCCTTTATCAAATCAAACCTTTTAAACACAAATAAATCACATAAAAACCATCATGGTATCATGGTAAAACATGAGAACCCATGAAAAAAAATTCTTGAAAAATCCTTTCAACCTTAATAACTTATATACCTTATCCTTGTTATTAAAATATTTCAATTAAAACTCATTGTAAGTATAAAAACAATGTAGGAACCATGGGAAATTATATTCATCCCCCATTTTCACTTGTGTTTCACTTTTATAGAATAACTCATAATTAGTTAATTCCAATAATAATTTATCTATATTATAAATCATTAGTCAATGCATTGTAGAGTCATATCCCAGGATCACCTATCATTATATATATTTATAAGAACCATTAAATGAAAAAAACATATATAATCTTGAAATTTTACATTACAACACTCATTTTGACCACAATCAAAATCACATTCAATCATCTCATGGAAAAAAGGATAAATATCCATTTCTTTTAAAAACATTAAATAAAACAAAAAATTCCCAGAATAATTAGAATGTGATTTTTTCTGAAAAACCATTGAATATTTTAGAGTAATATTGATAATGAATAATTTATATGTTGGTGGGAAAATGTGATTACGTGGTAAATGAAAAAAACATTCTTTTATACTTTGGTAAAAACATTCAGAAGTGACCCATATAGAAAATATTAAAAGTATTTATTTTTAAATCATTCGTAAAAAGTAAGGAATAATTGAAAATGGATTTAAATAATCATTGGATTATATATAATAACATTATTGAAACATTTTTAAGATCATGGATATAGAAGAGAAATATTTTAATACATTTAAAACAAGGTTTTAAATAAAAATATTGTACCTTGAGTCTCGAATCACTACATATCTATTTTACATTCATGAATAATAAAATTATATTAATTATTTAGTTATTTAAAACCCTATTTCATGTTAATTAAATTATTATTATTCATTTTATTTCATTTATTATCATGTTTTCTTTTGTTACTAAATCGATTAAGTTCATTTTGGACGTTTTGAGGTTGTTTGGTCCAAAAAATATTTGTTGTGTTATCTATTGTCGAATGGTTCATGATTTTATCATCTTCAAAATTATAAAATTTTATAATTATCATTATTATACGTCAAATATAATTTTATAACCATCAATGTAAGGGGGCCCTTACGATGGAATACACCCTTTCACAAAGGCGGTATTCTGAATGTACACATGAGCATTGTTTTAATTTTTTTAAAGGATAGAAATAAAATACATTAGATAAAGGGTTATCTTTAAATAATAATAATCATCTCATAATATTATATTGATTCATTAAATCCATCTTTATGACTAGCTATGTGAGGCAAAAATGAAAAATTAATTACATTCCTTCGTGGAGGTGCCTGTCCACATGTACATATGAGCTACATTTCTATTTTCCAATGAATTTTTTCATAAAAATAATATATATCGCTTAAATCCATATATATAAATTTCAATAAGAATTAGTGTTAAAAAATGAAACACACTGATTCAGGGAGTTGGTAGTCCACACGTTCACACGAGTGCCATTTTTTTCCCATAGGATGGAATTAAGGTAAAAAATAGTTATTCCATAAAAATATTAAATTTTCAGTGTATTAAATATTATAATGTAATTATATAATTATGTTTAGGATATATTTTAAGTAGTTATAAGATGAAATAGTATTCAATGAATTTGATTAAGTCATATACCTCATCCTTGGATATCTTTCTTTAGTTTGCACCTTAAACCTTCTAGGATTGGTATTTAGGTATAAAAAGAACATCTGGAACATGGGTAGGATAGTTGGGGAGGTATTTAGGAATATATTTCTTAAAATATTCTTCTAATAGCATGTGGATAAGTGAGGATAGGATGTTCCCTTTCATAAGTGAGAGGAGTGGAACCCTTACAAATCTTAAGAACGTTAAAATATAATAAATGTATATCTTAGAAAGTGGATCCAATTTGATACCATTTAAAATATAGGACATGTTAAGATATAAATACACTAAACCAAACATATTAAGAAATGTTTCCTATATATTTTAAATTATATCTCTTAGTCTAATCCCCCACGTTAAACCTTTTTACCCTTATCGTGGTGATATAGTCATACCATAGTAACTATTTATTATGACTAAAAATGAAATTAACTTAAGTAAAATTTTTAGAGATTGTAATTAAAAATATTTTATCCATATTCTAAGATTCAATTTCCATAAGTGGTAAAAATCAATTTTAATATAATTTCAAAAAACACAATGAGAAACACTTCTTTTTAAATTATTTTTTAAGCATAACAATTATTTCACCCAAAAAACAAAGTATATGTTGATTCCCTTAAAATTAATTGGATTATTTTTAGTCAATGGAGTATTATTTGACTTATAAACCAAATAATAACCAAATTTAACCTATTTAATACTTTATTAAAATATAATAACAAAAAATAGGTTGTATTTGAATAAAAACGTTACTTAGATTTTCTGAAATGTTAAACTTAGATTTCAAATTTTGACATTATATTTTCAAACGAATTAAATTAATTCTTAAATATATATTTAATTTTTAAAAAATATTTCATAAACATTAAATTCATTATTATACAATGATAACAACATAAAAATGATAATATTTTCAAAATCTATATTATTCACTATTCACATGAAAATCAACTATTTCAGAAAAATAAAAATATTATATTAAAATTAATTTTAAATGATGATTTTAAAATGATTTCAATGTTATTAATTTCAATTTATAAAATTAATAAATTTAAATTTTAAATAAAACTATATAATATATATAAAAACAAATTAGTTAAATAAAAATATTCCATTTTCTGTTTGAAAAAGTATAAAAATTATTTATAAACCTATGACGAATATGAATCCTTATCATGAAAAAATATAAATAATAAAATTGATTTATTTCATGTATTACATGGGTTTTCAGAAAAATTGGATATTACCTTGGTCATGTAACAGAATCTATGAGTTGTGTAAAGAGGTACACATCAATATGGTTTGAACAAATTGATTTGGGTTGAGGAATAATAATTACAAAAAAATAATTAGAATAATTCATATAAGTAAAGGTAATACATGTGACATGATGGTGAGATTAAAATACCCCTTAGAAAATATTATGTCTAAGATTCCTTCTAAATCTACCACTTGTCAAGATCTAGATCATTCAACCGGGTAAGTTTTTTCCAAAGAAGGGTTCCCATAAATTATCATTTTTATTAAAAGAAATAAATGGTTGACCTTAATATGATTAAGACACTATTTTTGGAATTTTAATTATATTACACTTAGTTTGGAAATATTAGGAATGATATTAAATGAAAATTGTTTTGTTATCCCTATGATGAATTGGGTAGAAAGTTTTCTATTCAACTATCTAATAGTCATATATGATATGGCCAGAATGAATACCAATATAAATAACTATATTGTGAGTGGAAAACTAAAGTTGAATCATCACATAGTAAAATATGGGTATTATACCACTAATAGATATGATAAATTTAAAAATGAAGTCATTTTAGTGGAATAACATTTAATAAAATTCATTATTAAATGATTATAAAAAAAGTGATACTCATTTTATAAAAGATTGAGTGGTAGATATAATATAATTGTCATCATATAACATGAATTTGATATAAATATTTGAAATGAAGAATCTAAATGGTAATAATTTCTCAATTCAACCTAGAAATTTAAGAATAGTTCTCATGCAGGAAGAGAAATTCTATATGTTAATAAAACCAATTCCCAAGGAAACACCTTTTGTAGAATCTAGTAAGGAGGGTAATAATGTTTATTATGAATTTAAGTGGTATTCTATTGATGTATATACATTTATTTCTATCTATATGAAGTCTAAAATCTATATGAAACCCTGGATGCTCATGGTATTATTGAACAACTGAAAAAGTTATATCAAGAGAAAAAATACAAGAATGATAGATTTCTTAAGGCACTACTTCAGTGAAATATAATAGAACTTACTTTAGTATTTACTCATGTACTCAATATTATTGGGTATGTAAATTACTTATAGAGAGTAGGGTCACATATAGATCATGATCTATATATAGATTTCATTATAAAATCTTTATAGGAAAGGTTCTATTAGTTTTTTTTATTAAGTACAATATGAAAAAATTCAAGAAAATTTTACTCGAGCTACTCAATATGTTAATTATAAATGATCATGACATAGGAAGTCTAGGATCATGTTTTTTAAATTCCCCAACCTCATATCCCAGACCCCACACCTTACTTTTTTATATCGGTACAATGATCAAGATATCTCATCCCAAAAGACTAGAGGGTTTAGATGATTTGGAAAACCAGATACATACTTAATTGTTACATTAAACATGAAAGTAAAAAATATCACAAAAACTCTATAAACTCCTAGATTATCCTAGTAAGTCATTAATAAAATTTATCTATTCATCCTGGGGAAAAATAAAACATAATAAAGGGTTGATCACATATTCCCATTAAGGGTAAGCAGTATAGTGAAAGATATCATAAATAAACATAAACAATAAGTCAAGGTTAGTAACTAAAAACACATTCCACTATAATATAATATTGAAAAAATATGGTAGGAATAAAAACTCATTAGATAATTCCATATAAATAATCAAATGAGAATGAGACATAACCATGAATATTATACTAGTTGAATAATCACATGGATTATCAATTACTAACACCACAATGAGGGAATGAATTATATTGGAATTCATAAACATACCATCGAGGCTTTTGCCAAGTCACCGTATATAAATGGGTAAAACCCTGATCTAGTTTGTCTTGTGAAACTTACCGATGCATTGATGAGCTATAGTGGGCTCTACCCATAACTTATTAAGTCCAATACATTCCTAATATGAAAGGGGTGAAACATAATTAACATATACAATCATATTGAACCTATTATATGAAATTTTATATAACCTTCCCCAAACAATAATCCTAATTATAAACTATCCATAGTAATATGTTGAATGGTATCACGATAGTACATCCTCAGTCAAAATAATAATAAAACATTAAATAAAATATAGTATATGGTAACTTAATAGATCAATACCAATTAAGAATAAGGTTCAACATAGGGTGTTGAAATAGATTAAAACACTCTAAAAATCATTGAGGAATACTTGATAGAAAGACCACTTTTTAATTTTGAAAGAAGATTTATTTAAGAAAATTATTTATATTAATCATATAATTAGGTTGTAAACATTTATATACCAAAAAATTAAATTTAAGGACAATTAAATTGTTTTAAAATCATAAATTATTTCCCATTTAAATAAAAAAATGTTAAAATAGTTTTTAATAAACATTAGAAATGAGCCACTTCAATGTGGTTTAAGGAAAAATATAAAAGTGTCTTTAAAACAAAACATGAATATTTGTTTGTATAAATCCAAAAATTAACCCAGAGGGTTTTTCTTGATAAAATGAGGGATTTTAGTAAAATAATGGTGGATTAAAATAGATTATGTACTGTACTTGAAAATGGGTAATAAATATGGGTGTTCCCTTTAATCAGGATTTCTTCTTAGGAGGAATTAAAAAGGAAACCTCATAAAAATGTATTTCACCATAAAAGAAAGAATAATTGAGATAATTAAATGTTTTTAGATTATACACATATAATTTATGAGTATTTAATAATAATAATTAATAATTACGTTGAGGGTAAAGAGAGATAAAGCATAACCCGAATGAAAAATAGAGGTTTGGGGAGAATCCCTTGCCACTTTGCATACTGTAGAATGGTATGCCCCATAAAATTAATGTGCATCAAAAGAAATATTTTATAACATTAAGATAAGTATATTCATGATACGATGCATAAATTTAAGTATACATAAACCAAACACAAGAAATATTAGTGAATAAGGCATATCTCATGAAAATAAATGTGAGAAGAGAAAACACTTACCTTTTGTCTGAATGTGTTCTGCACTTGAACTTAATGTAATTGATAATAAAATTAGATTCATTAATAATTTAATTCAGAACCTATTAAACATTTATTTTATTTATTATAATTTTAATAAGTTCATTTTTATTCTTTTTGATGAGTTATAAGATTCAATTTTTTTTGTTTGGGAGTGTTCTTTTCCTAGTTTTCCATGATTGGTTAACATGTATACTTGTATAAAAGATAATTTAAAATGTGAATAGTTATCCAGAATTGGGATTGTATATTATTAATGAACTTATAATATATTTAATGGTCTTATATATCATTTTTTTCATATATGAGTATGATTCATTAGATATAACATTAATGTAATTCGTTTAGATTATTTTTAGGGGTTTTCAAACCTGTCAAACTAGTTTTGTTTTATGAATTAATATTATTATTATATACTAGTTACATAAAATTAAATAAGTTGTATTAAATATATTAATGTATATTTTAACCATAAAAAAGAGTTTATAACCATCATTGAAGGGAAAATTTAAAAACAAATACTCATCGTCCAAAAAGCCGGGAAATCGACACCTCACTGATGATGTTTCATTTGTAGAATAAAAAGGGGAAGAGAAGATAATTGATGGATGATATAGAATTAGTAAAATAAAATTTTATTATATAAAAGATACTGGAAGTATCATTTTACTTTTGATAGGGGAGGTGAGGGAAGGATAAGAAAATAAAATAAATTGAAATAAAATTAAAATAATGAAAGAGGATTTCATCTCTTGATTTCTTCTCCTTGAGAAACTCCTTAAAGAACATAAAAATGGTCTTTTGGGTTATACCAGAAAGACCATAACATCGAGGATAGGTTTGGTAGATAAGTTGGGCAGAAATTGGACAAGATTCAAGGCTTTGGAGCTGTGGGGAGAAGAGGTGGTGAGGGAAGGAATTTATAGTGGAGAATAGGTGTGTTGTTTGATTATTTTATTCATTACATATTATTTTCAGTCAAGACTATGAATAGTGATGATTCTTGTGAATAAATATAGTAACAAGAGAATGTAAATTAGTATTAATGGTTTCCTAAATCATTTATTATGTTTTAATTTATGTATTTGGATTAAATTATTAAATACCTCAAATTTCTGTATTTCACTATTCATCAAAATTTCAGAAATTTCAAAAAAATAGAAAAAATCCACCCTAACCATTTTTCAATGTATAGAATTAAAAAATGGACACCTTTTTCTCAAAATAAGTTTCAAAATATGAAAATTTATTTATTGATTAAAACCATCAATTATTCAAAAAATAGAGATTTTAAAATTATAACTGATTTTATGACACTTTGAAAAATTAATTAATGTATCATAAAATTAAATTATAATAATAATAAAAATATATATTAATTTATTAATCTATTTTTGAAATTAAAATTTATTTTAAATAATTATATTAATTATAAAATTGTTAATGTACATTAATATTTCACAAAAATACCAACACTTAATTTATCATTTCTAGAACATTTATTTACTTATTTAAAGATATAAATATATCATATTTTTATCTATAAGATAAAAAAAATATTTATAATTTTATAGGTAAATTTACTAGTCTTTTTTTAATATTACAATTGCTAATGGTCATATTACTATTACAACAGTCACATTATTATTCCTTAAAACTGAAACTTGTCAAAAAAATACAAAAAATTCAAACAATGTAAATTTTGATATTAAGATTTCAAAAAGAATGTTTATTTTTTAAAATATAACTTATAAAATTTTCAAAATTTTATTTTAAAACAACTTTTCCATTAAAAGGATGTAAAATTTCCTTTTAGAAAAATATTTCTTTTAGGCATAAAATTGGTTTTATTCTTATTTTAAGCATATAAAACTTACTGAATGGGTTTAAAAAAATTTGAGTGAATATGTAATATAACGACCCATACTTTACATACATGGTTATCACTTCAGAATTGAATCATACTTATTACAACAAATAACAAAACCATGATAGGATTGTATAGGTATAGTGTCTTTAGAAACTGGGAAACATAAACAAATGGTTCATAAATCATCTACATTGTCTCCCATTTATCTCATAATATCTAGAGTCCCTTTTGTCATATCCTACTTAATACCATTCTTTCTAACCTGGGAAAATAAAACATACAAAAGGGTGAGCTCAAATGCTCAGTAAGGGTAAACAAAGGAAATATCAATCATATCATATTCATAAGAACATAACATTTTGAAAATCTTAACCTACAAAAGAGATCATAATATCATGACATAGGATAAATCATAGTAGTGAAATATAATCCCCATAATGATAACTTAAAACATGAAACTTTTTGTCATACATACATAATCATATAAAATCATTTCATATTAGTCAAGACTCATTGCCAAGACCATTATAGTGGACAAAGTCCATTACTGAACCAAGTTCATTCCTCGTTCAAGTCCTGTATCACTGAACCGGATTAACTTGTCATTCCAGCCATGTCTATCTAATGAGATATAAATCTTTACCCAATGCATTGGAGGGAGATATATGTCCCACCCATCTCATAATGAAACCATTCTTATGTGTGCCAAAAATCATAAATCATACATCATAGCATAACCCATGTAATAAAAATGGGATTCTTAAACATCATGCCATCATAACATAATCCATATAATATAAAATTACTTCATAAAAATAATTCCATCATAACATAATCAAATCAATGTGATAATAGGGATTGAAATAGAAACCTATTGTATCTTAGATGGAAAATAATTTTGATAAAACACTTGAACTCCATTCCTGAGGAAAATATCCTTTCTTCTCCAAAAACATTTTTACTTTCTCAACATGTCATACAATTTTAAACTAAAAGAAGTTAATTGAAAATAAACTTGAAAACTTGTAAAGGAATATTCATGGAAATAATGTTCTATGGAATCATAAAAATACATTCACGTCGTATAAGTTAAAAATAAACATTCTTCTCATACTTTGGCTGGAAAAGTCAAAAAGTACCTCGTACTGAAAATGAAAAAAGATTCCTTTCATATATTTTACTAAAAATTCTCCAATAGGTAAAATTGGATTTAATCAATTGTAGGAGGATATAAATAATATTACATATTGAGGAAACATGTATGTGGATGATAAATATTCCCCAGTAAATACTGAAGTATAAAGAATCTCAGATAAAAATGAGATTGCGATAGTTTCCCTTACCTTAGGTCCAATATGATTTGTACGTATTAGAACCTTCTATATAATGATTTAAAAAATGTCATTGAATTATTCCAGAATCATATTAATTGTTATGATATCATATATGGTCATATTCTTACCTTCTTATTAGTAATATTTCATTGCTACTTGTTATTCGGGTGTTTATTGCTTTATGTTCTTATGCGTGTTTTGTCGAATAAATTCTTATTCCTATTTTTAGGTTATATATAAATCATTTATAGAATGGTATTAGTATAATATATATCAGATTTATTCATACAATTTGTTTGTATAATCATGTTTTAATGAATATCATGTAGAACGAATCACACCGCACCGTGGAGACGGTAAGCTGTACGTACGCACGAGCGACGATATCATTCCCATAATTATTGAATGGTATTGGAGTGGATAATAGAATATCTCAGAATTAGTATCATGTTATAATAATCATATATATAGTTATTATTTACACCATTATACTCATCCAAGTAAGGTGGTGGTGGAAAACATAATACACCACGGCGTGGAGATGGTATTCCGTACGTACGCACGCGCGGTGATTTCGTTTTCTGTTGGATGGATAGAAGGTGAAATAGGGTTGTTTCATATTTATAATAACACATCAGTATATTAGTGATACTGATGTTATTACTTTATTATGAAACAAAAAAATAAGAGGAATTATAAGAAGAAATGAATTTGAAAGAATCGGTAAAGGATATTACCTCTTCTTCGACGCGCCTCTTCTAAACCTCCTATTAGGGCACTAAAGTTGGTCTTTGAAGAAGAACAAGACATCTAGTATGTTTCTAGGGAAGTTTAGAAGAGAAAGTTTTAGAGTTTTTCTGAGATTTAAGGCTCAAAATGGTGTTAGGAGGAGAGGGAGGAGGTGCCTTTTATAAGGGAGGAGAGGGGCACCTTTGGAAACATAAGAAAAATTAATAAATTTAAAACCCACTTAAAAACCTCCAAAAATGACTCAAATAAGAATATTAGATTAGATAGGGTTGTAATATCATCAACCAATAAAATTTAGACATGTTGAGAAACTATTTTAAACCTTATCAACTTTATTTATCCTTATTTAATCTATTTAATTTTATTTGTGGTAATAATATTCTAAATTTTAAATTTTTATAAATAATTACTTATGTGTTGTGAATTTTCCATAATTGTATAATTTATTACATTTTATACCATATAAATTTCAATTTATAATTTTTAAATATTTTTGTGATTTTTAAACAATTTTATAATATGTTATTTTTATAAAATAACAATAGTGTCAATTTTGATACTATTCATTTATTTGAATTTAAATAAAATATACACAAAATATATGTTCGAACTAAAAGATTTAATAGATTCATAACATGTCATATTTATCTAGAAAATTCTTGTAGAACATTAATTAGTTCATATAATAATTATTTTAATATTTTTAAAACCATTTTTTTGATATTTCAATCAATAAAATAATTTCAACACCACTATTGTGTCATAATTAATGATAATTATTTAATACCTAAAAATTTTAAATAAAATTACATGATGTAGATAATTTTATTATATTTCTGGATACTATTCATGTTCGATGTTTTATGAAGTTTGTCACTAAATTTAAGTTATTACTCTAATAAGATATAAGAGAGTGACATATTGTCACTTTCTTTAGATTTAATAATAATAACATCATTTTCATGGTCAAAGGTCCATGAAATGAATCTATTCCAACCCTTAGGTGATATGGGTCAACTTTTATAAATCCAATATAATTTTGGCAAGTGTTAGGGTAATTTTACAATCTTATTTTTAACCTTAATTACCTGACTTACCTTTAACTGTAGTAAATAAAAATTATCGTAGTTACTATTCATAATATCAAAAAAATAAAAGTAACCTATTAACATAATTTGAACCCAATGAATCCAAATATGGAATCCATTTTTCAAAATTCAAAACATAGAATTTGTAGTAATTAATTTAAAATTAATCTCGTTGTTAAGCAAACGGGTTTTAAAAGTTAAAACATTGCCAAAGATTGAAATGTTTTTACCTATAAATTCAATGTAAAATTAATGCTAATGACATACGTTATATTAAATTGTAAAAATATATTCTATTTATACTTTAAATCCATTCAATAATATATTTTAACCATATAAATTACTTTGATGAAAAAAGTTGTTTTCAATTAAAAATTAACGTATTTTTACTATTCATCAAAATATGAAAGTTATCAGAAAAGTATCAAAAATTTATCCAATGTAAATTTTTATATCCTGATTCAAAATAAGAATTTTAATTTTTCAAATTTAACTCATAAACTTTTCAAAAAATAAATTTAAAATGGGTGCGCCATCAAAAGGCGAAAAACTGCATTTTTGAAAAAAAAATTCCTTTATCCGAAAAATTGATTTTGTTTCTCGTATCATTTGTAAAATGAATTCTAAAATTATATAAAATTAAAAATTTGGTTAATACTATTTATAATGGCTATTTTATATAATATTATAATAACATATCATTGTTTAGTGAGACTTGGTATTGCGTACAACACACGCTATCGAGGAAGGTTGCTATTGCGTGTAATGCAAGCCAAGTCAGTGTTGTGTATAGTGAAAGATTCCTTTGGTGTTGCGTATAACATAAGACATAAAAAAAATTCTCATAAAATCTCAGGGTGTTACATTCTACCCCCCTTAAAATGAATTTCTCCCTCGAAATTCGTCACTTCGTAACAAACAGATGAGGATACCTCTCCCTCATCATATCCTCGAGCTCCCATGTAGATTATTCTAATTTGTGGTTCCTCCATAAAACATTAACCAAGCGAGTGGTCTTGTTTCATTGATCTTTTTCACTACGATCCCGAATCTCTATCGGTTGTTCTTCATAAGAAATATCTTGCTCCAGCAGTACAACTTCTGAGCTTAGTGCATGTGAAGAATCAGGTATGTACTTTCTCAGGAGAGATACATGGAACACATCATGAACTTGAGAGAGATTCAGTGGAAGAGTCAATTGGTAATCTACCTTCCCAATACGATCTAGTATTTCAAAAGGACCGATATACCTAGGGCTCAGCTTTCCCTTCTTTCCAAATCTCATTACTCTATTCCAAGGAGATATTCGTAAGAACACTTTATCACCCACTTCAAACTCTAGGTCTTTTCTTCAGTTGTCGACATAACTTTTTTGTCGAATCTGAGCTACTCTTAGGTATTGTTGAACATATTTGACCTTTTCTACCATCTCATCAACAAGATCAGGTCCTAATATCTTTCTTTCCCCAACTTTATCCCAGCAAATTGGAGTTCTGCATTTCTTTCCATAGAGAGCTTCATAAGGAGACATATGAATACTGGAGTGAAAGTTATTATTATAAGAAAATTCCACCAAAGGTAGGTTTTGATCCCAAACACCTTTGAAATCCATAGATCAAGATATTAACATGTCTTCTAGAGTTTGAATTTTCCTCTCAGACTAACCATCTGTCTGATGATGATAAGCAGTGCTGAAACTCAACTTGGTATCTAGAGCATGCTGAAGAATTCACCAGAACATTGAGGTAAACCTCAGATATTGATCAGATATAATGGAAAGTGGTACTCCATGCAATATTACCACTTCCTTTACATATATACTGGCAAGATGATCAAGATAGAAATCTTCTCTAATAGCAATGAAGTGTGCCGACTTCGTAAGACGATCAACTATAACCCAGATAGCATTATTGCCTTTGGATTTTTTAGGAAGTCCGGTGACAAAGTCCATAGTGATGTTTTCCCACTTCCATTCTGGTATGGGTAATGGTTGTAACATCCCCTTAGACTTCTGTATCTCAGCTTTAACATGCAGACAAACCAAGCATCGAGAGACGTATTCGGAGATATCTCTTTTCATACCATCCCACCAAAAGTACTCTTTCATGTACCTGTACATATTTTTACTTCCAAGATGAAAAGAGAATGAAGAACTATGATCCTTATCCAGAAGCTCTTTATTTAATTCTTATATGGGAGGAATATAGACATGGTTCCTAAATCTTATTATCCCATCACAATCAAGGTTGAATTCAGTAATATTTCTCACCTTCTTTGGTAACTCTACATCTTCTTTTTGTGCCTCTTTAAGATTCACATGTAAATATGGTTGAACATTCATTTGAGAAAGATAAGATATATCCCCTTTCATTAAAATTCCAAGATCCATCCTTTGTAAATCCATAAATATTGGATCTTTTTTTATCCTCATCATGGATAAGCTAGCATGGTCTTTTCAACTTAATGCGTCTACCACCTTGTTTGATTTCCCAAGGTGGTAATGAATTGAGCAGTCGTAATCCTTAATCAGCTCCAACCATCTTCTTTGGCACGTATTCAGATCCTTTTGTGTGAAAATATACTTTAAAATTTTATGATCAGTATAAATATCACACCTTTCTCCATAAATATAATGCCTCCAAATCTTTAATGCAAAGATTACCGCAGCTAACTCCAAAATCATGAGTTGGGTAATTTTGCTCATGGATTTTCAACTGTCATGAGGCATAAGCTATCACCATATAATTTTTCATGAGAACACACCCCAGCCCTTTCTTGGATGCATCACTATAGATCACAAACCTTTCTCCACTACAAGGTAGTGTGAGAAAAGGTGCACTGGCTAAACTTCTTTTTTGCTCTCTGAAATTCTCTTCACATTCCTCCGTCCAAAAAAAACTTAACTCCTTTTCGAGTCAATTTGGTGAGTGGGTTATATAACCTTAAAAAAAACTTTCACAAAACGTCGATAATATCTAGCCAAGCCAAGAAAACTTCGGATCTCAGTTACTGTTGTTGGTCTCGACCATCTTTCGATAACCTCTGTTTTTGCTGGATATACAGATATCCCCTATTTTGTGATTATGTGACCCAAAAATGAAACTTTTTGAAGCCAAAAATCACACTTGGTAAATTTGGCATAATGCTTCTCCTTTCTTAGGGTCTTTAATACAATTCTCAATTGATCTTCATGTTCTTCCTTTCTCTTTTAATAGAAAAGAATATCGTCTATAAAGACTACCACAAACTGATCAAGATAGTCTCTAAAGACTATATTCATTAGATCCATGAAGATAGAAAGGGGATTAGTAAGACCAAATGGCATCACTATAAATTCATAATGTCCATACCTTGTGTGGAAAGCCATCTTTGGTATATCATCCTTTTTTACCCTTAATCGATGATACCCTGAAGGAAGATCAATCTGGGAAAAATATTGAGCTCCGTGTAGTTGGTCAAATAAGTCATCAATGCATGGGAGAGGATATTTGTTCTTGATAGTGATCTTGTTAAGTTCTCGATAATCAATGCAAAGTCTCATTGATCCGTCTTTTTTATTAACAAAGAGAACAGGTGCTCCCCAAGGTGATGCACTAGGGCATATGAATCCTTTATCAATATTCTCTTGGGTTGCTTATTCAATTCTTGCAACTCAATTGGGGCCATTCTATATGGTGTTTATGGTGTCTTTGAAATAGGCATAGTACCCAGTATGAGTTCTATTGAAAACTCAACTTCAAAATTTGGTGGAATACCTAGAAATTCCTCTGGAAAGACATCATCAAACTCCCGTACAATGGGAATATTCTTAATCGTGAGATTCTTTCCAACCATTTGAGATAAATAACCTTCATTTATTAGAATCAAGACCCATAAGATGGAATAAATTTCCACTGGAAGGTTATATTCATCCTTGCATCGATAGATGATCGTAGATTGATTGGAAATATTAAATGTGTCTTACCTTCTTTGGAAATTGATATGAGCTCCATATAAAGATAGCCAATCCATTCCAAGAATCACATCAAATTCCACTATAGGAAGGATCACAAGATTTTCTGGAATCACTTTCCCACAAACTTCAATCGGAGAAGAATTGTAAACTTTTGATTCGACCATTGTGCCATTAGGGGTTGTCACAGCTAACTCAATATATAACTGTTGAGGTAATATGGTGATACCCTTAAAAAATTCTTCAGAAATAAAAGAGTGGGTGGATCTAGAATCAAATAAAACATTTTCTACTTTAGAGTGGATGGTAAGTGTACCTTTCACCACTTCGTTATCGTACTCCACATCGCCAATAGAAATTGCGTGTGACTTTCTTTTGTCTTTGGCCTTAAGAGTTTGTTGACATCGATCACCATAAATAACCATTGGATTAGGGCATTGATTGGCATAATTCCCCATTTCCTTGCACTTTAAACATTGAAGTGTATGAGGTGCATTCTCTTTATCCCTTTCTTTGTTCGCATCATTAGACATATTCTTCCCATTATTTCGACATTCAATTTCCAGATGACTTTCTTTTCCACACTTAAAACATTTACTTGTCCCTTTAAGATAATTCCATCCATGTTTCTTTCCACACTTTGATCATAAGGGAAAACTCATCTTCTTTTCAGTGTGGTCTTTAGATTTTCCTTTCAATTCCATTTTCTTCTTCTTATCAAACCCATATGACTGATGGGTTACTCCAATATCTATCTCAACCCTGAGAGAACATAAAACAATTTCCTCATAGCTATTGAAGTCCCTTATGGCTAATGCCCTTCTAAGACTTTGTTTTTAGCCACTAATGAATCAATCGATTTTATTATCAGGTTGGATAATAATTCTGGAAGCGTACCTTGCAAGTCTTGTAAAATTTTCTTTATAGATATCAACCGATTCATCATCCTTTTGCTTTAGTTCAAGAAACTATTTCTCTATCTTTGTTTAAATAATACGAGGGAAGTACTTATTGAAAAATAAGTTCTTTAACTCGTCCTATTCAATGGACTCAATTTCATCCCTTGGCCTTTTATTCTTGACAAGATTCCACCATTGATCAGCTTCACCTTCCAAACGATATACTGCTAAGATAACTTTGTCATGTTCAGAACATTGAAGGACTGAAAATATCTTTTTAGTGGTACTGATCCATTGTTCAACCACTAATGGATTAGAAGACCTGCCGAATGAAGGTGGACGCTGCCTCATGAAGGATTCAACAGAATGTTTCTCCTTCCTTTGCTCGTTTGGAAGTCCTGCATGATTCATAGCTTGAGAAAGTTGTGTGAGAATGGCTACAAGATTTTTCATTCCATCTCCCATAACGTTTGGTTACTCATGGGTACAATCATTTCATTTCCCGTCGCATTCATCATTAACACATTTCCTTCGAGTTCCAGCCATTGACTAAAACCAAGAAGCATAGTGTGAGCAACACTAATTAAAACAGGAAAACCACATAATCAGTAATAAAATTTCAGACTTTAGGTATTATAATAGGTTATTCATGGCCATTTCTAAAACACTAATATTGTGTTATATGCTTAGACATATCCTTAGGGTTCTTACTAAGGCTTTCATATCCTAGTTTCCAAAGGTTGACTATACCTTTCCTCTGATACCAACTATAACGACTCATACTTTACATACATGGATATTACTTCAGAATTGAAGCATACTTATTACAACATATAAAAAAACCATGATAGGACCGTATAGGTATGCTGTCTTTAGAAACTGGGAAACATAAACAACTGGTTCATAAATCATCTACATTGTCTCCCATTTATTTCATCATATCTAGATTCCCTTTTGGAATATCCTACTTAATACCCCTCTTCCTGACTTGGGAAAAGAAAAAATAAAAAAGGGTGAGCTCAAATGTTCAGTAAGGGTAAACAAAGAAAATATCAATCATATCTTATTCATAAGAACGTAACATTTTGAAAATCTTAACCTGCAAAAGAGATCATAATATCATGACAAGGGATAAATCATAGTAGTGAAATATAATCCCCATAATCATAACATAAAACATGAAACATTTTGGAATACACACATAATCATAGAAAATCATTTCATATTAGTCGGGACTCATTGCCAAGACCATCATAGCGGACAAAGTCCATTACTGAACCGAGTTCATTCCTTATTTCAGTCTTGTATCACTGAACCGGATTAACTTGTCGTTCCAGCCATGTCTATATCATGAGATATAAATCATTACCCAATGCATTTGAGGGAGATATAGGTCCCACCCATCTCATAATTAAACCATTCTTATTTGTGCCACAAAATCATAAATCATACATCATAGCATAACCCATGTAATAAAAATGGGATTCTTAAACATCATGCCATCATAACATAATCCATATAATATAAAAGGACTTCATAAAAATAATTACATCATAACATAATCAAATAAATTTAATAATAGGTATAGAAACAAGAACCTATATTATCTTATATGGAAAATAATTTTGATAAAACACTTGAACTCCATTCCTGAGGAAAATATCCTTTCTTCTTCAAAAACATTTTTCCTTTCTCAACATGTCATACAATTTTAAAATAAAAGATGTTAATTGAAAATAAACTTGAAAACTTATAAAGGAATCTTCATGTAAATAATATTCTATGAAATCATAAAAATCCATTCACACCGTATAAGTTAAAAATAAACATTCTTCTCGTACTTTGGCCAGAAAAGTCAAAAAGTACCTCGTACTGAAAATGATGAAAGATTCCTTTCATATCTTTTACTAAAAATTCACCAATAGGTAAAATTGAATTTAATAAATTTTAGGAGGATATAAATAATATTACATATTGACTAAACATGTATGTGGATGATAAATATGCCCCAGTAAATACCGAAGTGTAAACAATCTCAGATAAAAATGAGATTGTGAGATTTTCCCTTACCTTAGGTCTGATATGCTCTGTACATATCCTAACCTCCTGTATAATGATTTAAACAATGTCATTTACTTATTACAGAATCATATTCATTGTTATGATATCATATATGTTCATATTCTTATCTTCTTATTAGTAATATTTCATTGCTACTTGTTATTCGGGTGTTTATTACTTTATGTTCTTATGCGTGTTTTGTCGAATAAATTCTTATTCCTATTTTTAGGTTATAAATAAATCATTTATAGAATGGTATTAGTATAATAAATATCATATTTATTCATTCAATTTATTTATATAATCATGGTTTAATGAATGTCATGTAGAACAAATCACATCGCACCGTGGAGACGGTAAGTCGTACGTATGCACGAGTGACGATATCGTTTCCAAAATTATTGAATGGTATTGGAGTGGATAATAGAATATCTCAGAATTAGTATCATGTTATAATAATCATATATATAGTTATTATTTACAAAATTATACCCATCCAAGTAAGGTGTTGGTGGAAAACATATTACACCACGACGTAGAGACGGTATTCCGTACGTATGCACGCGCGATGATTTCGTTTTCCGTAGGATGGATATAAGGTGAAATAAGGTTGTTTCATATTTATAATAATATATCAGTATATGATTGATACTGATGTTATTACTTTATTATGAAACAACAAAAGAATAGGAAGTATAATAAGAAATGAATTTGAAAGAATCGGTAAAGGATATTACCTCTTCTTCGACGCACCTCTTCTAAACCTCCTCTTAGCGCACTAAAGTTGGTCTTTGAACTATACTAGGACCTCTATTATGTTTATAGGGAAGTTTAGAATTGAAATTGGTAGGGTTTGGCCGGTATTGAAGGATAAAAATGATGTGAGGAGGAGAGGGAGGAGGTGCCCTTTTATAAGGGAGGAGAGGGGAACCTTTGGAAACATAAGAAATATTAATAAATTCAAAACCCACTTAAAAACCTTCAAAAATGACTAAAATAATAAGATTAGATGATATAGGTTTGTAATCTCATCAACCAATAAAATTTAGACATTTTGATAAATTATTTTAAACCTTATGAACTTGATTTATCCTTATTTAATCTATTTAATTTTATTTGTGGTAATAATATTCTAAATTTTAAATTGTTATAAATAATTACTTATGTGTTTTGAATTGTCCATAATTGTATACTTTATGAAATTTTAGACCATATAAATTTCAATTTATAATTTTTGAATATTTCTATGACTTTTAAACAATTTTATAATATGTTATTTTTATAAAATAACAATAGTGCCAATTTTGACACTATTCATTTATTTGAATTTAAATAAAATATACACAGAAGATATGTTCGAAATAAAACATTTAATAGATTCATAACATGTCATATTTATCTAGAAAATTCTTGGAGAACATTAATTTTTTCATATAATATTTATTTTAATATTTTTAAAACCATTTATTTGATATTTCAATCCATAAAATAATTTCAACATCACTATTGTGTCATAATTAATGATAATTATTTAATCCCTAAAAATTATAAATAAAATTACATGATGTATATGGTTTTATTAGATTTCTTGAGAGTATTCATGTTCTAAGTTTTATGAATTTTATCACTAAATTTAAATTATTTCACTTATAAGATATAAGAGAGTGACATATTGTCACTTTCTTTAGTTTTAATAATAATTTCATCGTTTTCATGGTCAAAGGTCCATGAAATGAATCTATTCTGACCCTTAGGTGATATGGGTCGACTTTTAATAATCCAATAGAATTTTGGAAAGTGTTAGGGTAATTTTACAATCTTATTTTTACCCTTAATTACCTGATTTATCTTTAACTGTAGTAAATAAAAATTACCGTAGTTACAATTCATAATATCAAAAAAAATAAAAGTAACCTATTAACATAATTTGGACCCACTGAATCCAAATATGGAATCCATTTTTCAAAATTCAAAACACAGAAGTTGCAGTAATTAATTTAAAATTAATCTCGTTGTTAAGCAAACGGATTTTAAAAGTTAAAACATTTCCAAAGATTGAAATGTTTTTACCTATGAATTCAATGTAAAATTAATGGTAATGACATAAATTATATTAAATGGTAAAAATATATTCTATTTATACTTTAAACCCATTCAATAATATATTTTAACCATATAAATTACTTTGATGAAAGAAGTTTTTTTCAATTAAAAATAAGCGTGTTTTACTATTCATCAAAATATGAAAGTTATCAGAAAAGTATCAAAAATTTAACCAATGTAAATTTTTATATCCTGATTCAAAATAAGAAGTTTAATTTGTCAAATTTAACTCATAAACTTTTAAAAAATTAAATTTAAAATGGGTGCGCCATTAAAAGGTGGAAAACTGTATTTTTGAAAAAAAATAATTCTTTTATCCAAACAAATTGATTTTTTTCTCATATCATATGTAAAATGAATTATAAAGTTATATAAAATTCAAAATGTGGTTAATAATATTTATAAAGTCTAGTTTATATAATATTTTAATAACATATTGTTGTTTAGTGAGACTCGGTATTGCGTACAACACACGCTATCGAGGAAGGTCGATATTGCGTGTAGTGCGAGCCAAATTAGTATTGTGTATAGTGAAAGATTCATTTGGTGTTCCGTATAACATAAGACATAAAAAACAAAAAAAAATTCTCATAAAATCTCAGGGTGTTACATATAACATATAAATTTAATTAATATATTTCAAAAATAGAGATTAATTTAATATAAAATTTCATTATAGGCACAAAAATGGTTTTTATAAAAATAAATCATTAATGTTCAATTGGGTTTCATTTATAATTAATTTGTCACCAATAAAAAATTTCAATATATATTTTTATAATTTACATAATCTCATTCATTCAATCAATTCCCAACATCTAGGAGAAAACTATATAAACTACATAAATATATTTAATAATTTTTAAGATGTTAAGATATAGAAAAATTTAAACATAAAAATTGGAAAACTATAAAATATTGGGGTGTTACATTCTCCAATACTTTAATAAATTACATCCTCACAATTTGGAATTTCACTTTCAAAATTATAGGTTTATATTGAAAATTATTTTTTGATAAACCCACATCAGAAATAGGGTCAATAAATATCCTCATAATAAGAGGGAAACGGAAATGAGGTGGTCACCACAAAATTAGGCTTTTGAATAGAATGACACTAGTAGGAAGTGAAAACATTTACATAAAAGAAAAATATAACTATCAGGTTCTGATAGAGAGTGAAAAAGAATATTGTCATTATAAATTTAACCATCATAAAATTATAATGTTGTGATTGGTTAAAAGACCATTTAATTCTTAGAAATAAATGTAAACGGATGAAGTTTTTATTCAAAAATAATTTTTCTTAGCGTTGAGGTATTATTTTACTATCGAGGTAAGAATTTCAGAAAATAAACATACATGATTCCTTTCCATTTTTTAAACTCATACATTGGTTGTGCTTCAAACCACGTCATTTCTTAAACTAAAAATTGATATTCAAGAGCACTTTTTTCAAATGATCCATAAGTCAATCCTTCCTCCTTTAAATGTTTAATGAAACAAAAAAGGTTATAACAAGTTATCCAAAATTATAAATCATACATTAATATTAATAAATAATATCCTTAATCCATTCCATAAGTAGTTAACCTTAATACTCATCCAAAATATGTATGTATGAAATCAAAGAATAAAGATTTAAAAGAAATGTTAGTAGACATTAGATTTTACCAAAAGAAACATAATGTATCTATTATTGTCACATAACGGGTATATGAATACCTTTATCACCATTAACCTTAATGAAAAAATTCATTCTTCTAAAAGTATAATCTTAGGTTGTTGAATACATTCCTTGAATCCAATCATCTAATAAACCCAGTAAATAAAATACAAAACATCAAATCACTAACCACCTTCATGGTCACCAATAATATCCCATAAACATATCTTTATAATTATTATATCAAAATCAAGAACATATTTAGGGTTATATTTCCCAAATAATGTGTTTTAAAGAAGAACAACTTATAACAGAATCACTTATCTAGATTACTGGTGATATTCATCACATATTTATAATTTCGCAAATAAGAAGTATTGCAGTACAATCCTTATATATATATCACGATTCTTAAAACCAAAGAATTATTGATAAAATACTCAAATAAATTTATTCATGAATCTAAACATAGGCATATAAATTATTCCTATTTGTCTCAGGTAGTATTATAGGACTGAACATGATCTATTATGCTCTATTTGGGTATATTCCTTTTATTCTTGAGAAATTGATTTGAATAGTGTCTCATATACTTATAGTTAAATAATTGAACATTATAAAATTATTTCCTTACTTTACAATCATAATCATGGTAACCATTTTTTATGCACTTGAGGCAAACTCCTTTTTCCTTTTAGCATTTATCAAGGTGTTTCCTACCACAAGTATGACATTTTAGAAAATCCTTCTTTGTCTTCATTCCTTTATCCAAATTTTTTCCAGTTGTACTCTTTTTCTCATGATTCCTTCAAAAGACATAATACTTGGAGAATTATTTCTATGTCTTGTTATCACATGATACTATTTCCTTATTTGATGTGAATGTTTTGGAGACTCTTTATCTTCGAAATATTGGAATAAGACCATAAAAGATTTGATCCTCCTTACTCTTTGGATCATGCACATTGGTTAGGTTCACATTTCTTCTATGAGGTTTCATTTATAAATGAATACATTCTCTAGATTAGATTATATCATTATGAAACCAAATTTATAATCCCAAAACATGTGAAATAGTTAACATAAATTAGTAATTTATGCATAGATAATATTATAATCGCAAACATGGTTTCTTTGGGGACATGTTTACTTTTAAATACTTCATAGTGGTTTTTAAATAAAATTTGAATTATCCTATACATATCACATGAGAGTATCAAGTCAGATGTGCAGTAAGGATTGTTTTCGTGTACCAGGTTATGCCGAGTAATACCCAACACACCTTGTCGGAGTTGTTACCCCTAGATATATATGTTCTTGGACCACATCCTTTGTAGTATCTAGATAGGGATGAATTTCTTGAAATACCCATATAATATCAACCTTACCAAAATTATACGATGTTCTTCTATAATTATCCTCAAAGTATATCTTAGGTTTATTTTCTATAATCTATGATTTCTAAATCTAATTTACAAGGTTTCTACTAAACCTGGATCTGATACCAACTATAAAGTCCTCGACCCCAGTAGCCCAGAGCTGGTGCCTTACTTTATTACATTGGTACAATGAATGAGTGATCACATCACAAAGTAATTAATATTTATAATATTTGGAAAACCAAACACATAAAAAATTATTACATTAAAAATGAAAGGAAAAATCATAGAAAATCCATAAACTTCTAGATTATCCCTACAATTCATTCATAAAATACATATTCTTTTCCTGATGAAAAATAAAACATAAGAAAGGGGTGATCTAAAATGATCAGTAAAGGTAATAAATACAATAGAAGCTATCATAAATAAACATAAACAATAAGGAAATTGGAATAAATAGAAACACACTACATTAAAATATAATATTGAGTATTATATAATAGGAATAAAAAGTATGCCATATAAATATTCACATGAGAATGAAAGTTAACCATGGATATTATAATAGTCAAATAATCACATGGATTATTAATTAATAATATCATAATGAGATAATTCATAATTCCAGACATCATAAATATACCATTAAGGCTTCGGCAAGACACCATGGATAAATGGGTTGAAACCCAGTATAATTTGTTTAATGAGACCTACCGATTCATCAAAGTGATATAGCAAGACCCACCCATAACTACTAAGTCAAATGAATTAACCATATGAAATGGATGAAACATAATCAACATATAAATTCAAATTGAATCTAGAATTTTTTTTAATTGAATATATCATATGAAATGTTAATAACTTTCACCAAATAATAATCATAATCATAAACCTTCTAGATTAATATGGTGAATGGTATCAAGATAGTACATCACCAATCAAAATTATCATAAACATTTCAATAAAATATGGTAGATGGTATCATAAATTATCAATCCCAATTAAGAATATAATTTAACATAGGGTGTTGAAATAGAAGAGACACACTAAAAATCATTGAGGATTTTTTAAAATAAATACCCTTTTTTACTTTGGAAAGAGTGTTCTTTTTGAAAAATCAATTTTATTTCTCATAAAATCATGTTGTAAAATTGTATATACCAAAAAAGGAAAGAGAAGAAAATTGAAATTTTATTTTTGGAATAAAATTTTTTTAACTTAAGTGAAAATATACCAAAATAGTTTTTAATAATCTTTAGAAATGAGCCCCTTCAATGTAGTTGAAGGAAAAACAAAAAAGATTTTTTAAAACAGAAAACACATATTTGTTTGTATAAAACCATAAATGAACCGGGATTTTTTTTCATGATGAAATGGGTGATTTTAGGAAAATAATTTATGCTTAAAATATATTAAGTATGGCAATTTAAAATGGGTAATAAATATGTAATTTTCCTTCAATCAGGATTTTTTATCCAGATGAATTAAAAAAACCTTATAAACCATGTATTTACACATAAAAGAAATAATAATTGAGATAGTTAAATATTTTTAGATCATAAAAATGGATTTTAAGAGGATTACATTAGAATAATTTAGAATTATATTTGGGTAAAGAGATAGAAAGCGTAACCTGAATGAAAAATAGATATTCGGGGAGAATCCCTTACAACTTTGCAAACTGTCGAACCATATGCCCCATAAAATTAATGAACATTAATTTAAAAATTGTATACCATAATTATAAATAAATTAATTATTTTATAAATCAAGGGTATCATACATAAACCACACATAATAAATAGTGGTGAATAAGGAATATCTCATGAAAATAAAAGTGAGATGAGAAAACCATTACCTATTGTCTAAAAGTGTTCTGCACTTGCACTAAATTTCATTGATAATAAAATTAGATTCATTAATAATTTAATTTATAACCTATTAAACATTTATTTTATTTACTATAAATTTATTAATTTTATTTACATTGTTTTTAATGAGTTATAAGATTAAATTTCATCGTTTGGGAGTGTTCATTTCCTTGGTTTTCATGATTGGTTCACTTGTATACATGTATGAAAGATCATGTAAAATTGGAATAGTTATCAAAAATTTGAATTATATGATATTAGTGGACATAAAAGATATTTAATGGTATTATGTATCGTTTTTTTAGATATAAGTATGATTCATTAGATTGGAGTTTAATGATAATCATTAGGATTATTTTGGCAGTTTTTTTCTGCTGTCTCGAACTAGTTTTTTTTATGAATTAATATTGTGTATATATACTGGTTATAGAACATTAAATAAGTTTTATTACATATATTAATGTATGTTTTAACAAAAAATTATTATTAACAGACTTGAAGGCAGAATTGAAAAATGAAAACTCATCATCCATGAAGGTTGTAAATCATCACATCATGGACGATGTTTTCATTTTTAGAAAAAAAGGGGAAGAGAAGAGAATTAATGATTGATATACCATTTAAATAATAAAATTTTAGTATATAAAAGATACTAGAGTAATCATGAAACTTATTATAGTGGAGGAGAGTTAAGGATAATAAAAGAAAATAAATTAAAATAAAATTAAAAGAATGAAAGAGGATTTTACCTCTGGAATTGTGCTCCTTGAAAACCACCTTAAATAACATTGAAATGGTCATTTGGGTGAGACTAGGAAGGAAATAACATATAGTAGATACTTTAGGGAGTAATTTGGAAACAATTGGACATGATTCAAGGCTTTGGGGGTGTGCGGAGAAGACGTGTTGAGGGGTGATATTTATAGTGGATGAGAGGGGTGTTTTTTGATTATTTTATTAATTAGTTTATTATTTTGGCTCAAGACTATGAATAGTAATGATTATTATGACTAAATATATTAACAAGAGAATTTTAGTTCTAAATAATGGTTTCTTACATAATTAATGATTTTTTAATTCATGTACTGGGTATAAATTGTTAAATACCGTAAATTATCATATTTCACTATTCATCAAAATTTCAACTATATTTTAGAAAAATCCCCAAAATTAACCCTAAAAATTTTTCAACATGTAGAAATACAAAATGGAATCCATTTTATGAAAGTAATTTCATAAATATGATAAATTTTAATTTTAATTAAAATCATCATTTATTCAGCAAATACCACTTTTAAAATTATAACTGATTTTATGACACTTTTAAAAATTAATTAAGTTCTCATAAAATTATATTATAATAAAAATAAAAAATATATTAATTTAATAATTTATTTTTGAATTAATTTTTATTTTAAATAATTATAAAATTTAAAATAAACATTTATGTTTCACAAAAATACCAATAATTAATTTATCATTTCTAAAACATTTATTTAATTTTTTAAAGATATAAATATATAATATTTTAATTTATAATATTCCAAAATTTTATATTCTTAAATGTGAATTTTCTAATCTATTAGTCATATTACAATTTCTAATGGTCACATTACTATTGTAATAGTCAAATTCCTATTCATTAAAAATAAAACATATTAGAAAACTTCAAAAAAACTAAGCAAAGTAAATTTTGATATTATGATTTAAAAGATAATGTTTATTTTATAAAATAAAATTTATAAAAGTGTCAATTTTTAATTTTAAAACAATTGATACAACAAAAGGAGGCAAAATTTCCCTTTAGAAAAATATAACTTTTATGCTTAAAATTGGTTTTATTTTTATTGTAAGCCTATAAAAAATGTTGATTTAATTTAGAAACATTTTATTGAATTTGTAGAATATATATTTCATTAAGTTATTTCACTAATATTTATTAGTTTAATATAAAATTTCATTGTGGGGAAAAAATTAATTTTTATAAATATACAGCCTTTATATTCAATTGGTTTTCATTTCTAATTTATTGGTAACCAATAAACATGTGCAATATATATTTTTATAATTTACTTAATTACATTTATTATCACTATTCCCAAAATCTAGAAGATAAATATATTAATTAACTAATAATATTTATTCATATTTTAAGCTTTTAATCTATCAAGAAATTTAAATTTTAAAAGAGACATACTGTAAAATCTGCAGGTGTTATGAGTTTTGTATTGAAAATACAAGGGAGTAAAAGTTCAAAATAGAAGAAAAAAATATATTTTTTGGAAATCCCAACTATGGGTCCTCTAATATCCAATAAAATTCTCTAAAACCAAAAGGTTTATTTGAGTGGGAATCTGAATTTTCACATTATATTAAAGTTGGTCACTGGATACACAATTTCACAATATATCGAAACGGTTAAAATAAATCTAGTGGAGAGTCCATGTTAGGTATGATGTTGTAGAAATCAATTCATATATTTTAAAAAAGTAATATGTGACTAATTTTATGTTTTAAAAGTTCTATAAATATATAAAATTTTATAAATATTTGATGAAATAATATTGAAGATTTATTTCAAGTAATGGAGTAAGGAGTTACAACAATGAGGACATGGATGTGAGAATCAATTCAAAGCTGGGATGAATTTGAAGTGAAGGAAGTGTATTTCAGATCTCATTTTATTTTTCTTATTTGATAATATATTCCTTTAAAAAATGGTTGTTTGATGAATACATGAGATTATTATTATACAAAATGATTATTATTTCTCATATTCTATAAAAAAAATTAGGATAAAATGTGTTTAATACAGGATTAAAGAGTTCATATAATATATTTCATAGAATATGAGGTAATTATATTCCACCGAATTAAGTGGAAAATTTTAAATAATAAATTATTCATTTCAAAACATTACTCTAAACATATAGAATAACATTTTTAATATGGTTATAATTGTTAATTTGTTAAATATTACCACTATAGGAAATAATTCTTTCTTCCATATCAAAAAAGAGTTTGTGTATCTTAGCATGATATTTTGAAAGAATATTGTTTTGAATAGATTATTGAGATCATTTTGGAATTTAGATAATTTAAAATACTACAAAAAAAGATCATATCTGTTAAAAATAAAATTGAAGGTCACATTATATCCTAAAAGAGTTTAATATGTTTTTATAAAGAACAATGGAAATGGTATCGTTTTATTAGAATAATTATTTGAATGAAAAATTTGGATGGAAAATTTCCAATAATGATAATGATGAAGCACATAGAATGAATTCTATGTAGATAAAAAAATGTTATTAACATCATAAAATTATAAATTCTAAAGTAAAATAGTTTTTATACTTGTTAAAAGAGTTTAACATTAGGAATATAATTCCTAAATATTACCACCATTCAAATGGGTTTCTTTATAGATGTTACTCACTAAAGGAGTTTCGTGGGAGGATTTTATTAGATGGTCACATAGATATGTTGCAAGAATTGAATAAAGATGTAATGATTTTAAAAAAATCCTAAAATTGAAGTGAATTGCCTATCTAGTTTTCTATCATATATCATGTGATGATATGTGAACTTATATAAGGTTTTATTAATATTTTTAAAGGATTCTAATAATATAAAACGCTTCATGTTATAGAAAAGTTAGTTTATAATTTATCATTCATTCACACTGGATGCTTACATTACATGGATTGGAATAATTATTAACCACTCAAAGTATGAATTTGAGTTATCCATAACAGACTTACATCATGGATTCTTATAGGTTGTGACGAAATATTAAGGTTAGAGTGAGCAGGATTTCATATAGAGAAATAAAATATTCTCATGAGGAACAAAAGGTGTTTTATGTGCTGGAAAAACCCATAAGTATACCACATGTATTTTCATACATTATGTTTTTGGTATACTTAGGGTTCATGATTTAGATTAGGATTTATCCATATATAATGTTGGAAAGATAACTATCATGAGAAACATTATAATTTGATACCTTTATTACTCAATCCTTGAGGGTTATCTAATATGGAGGCAGTTGGGTATATTTCAGATCATGTCATCAGTTGAGACTTAACTAATATGTTATTTGTACTCTCATATAATGAGTATAATATTTGGTTCCCTGATTAATATAGACTTAAGGAGTGTATATTCTTTACTACAAAATTCATGTGAAACATTTATTCATTAGATGAGAGGAACGAGATTTAATCATCCATAAAGATGAATGGTATGCTATGTATTCATCGACCTAGTCAGTCTATATTTATAGAATGAAGAACATATATATAGTTTTATGATATTAAAATAATTTTTTTATTATTGTTACTTGATTTCTTAGATAAAGTGATCATGTGAAAATATTTCTTTTATATAATAGAATTGGTGGAAATTAGTATAAACATTCACGTGTTTGATAGAGACCATAGATGGTCTATTTATAGCTTGAGTAGCACTAATTATTTTCTAGAGTCTAATCCTTTCTTAAATTTATTAATATGGGAATTCATAGTTTATTTAAACATTAGAAAGGATAATAGGGCCAAACTATTTTTCTGAAAAAATGTGGATTGAATTTTAGGAAATCAATATAGTTTCTAAAAAATGTTTAGAGTTGATTCGGAAGGAATTTTGGATAGCGATTATTGGTCGTAATCAATGAATATACCCTAAGTGGGGAGGGGGTGAATCTAGGTATTAAAATTTTAAATATTATCCTTAATTATGGTATTTTTCTCTTATTAAGGGGAAAACATGTATCTATCTTCCTCCCTATCACTTTAGTGTGGAGAAATTTTTAAATGGAAGAGAAGAAATATTACTTAGTTCACCCAATCTAGGCTAATACAAGGATCATAAAATCAATAGTATAATAAAACACATTAGACACTATGTTATCTTATTTAATATTTGTATAAATAGAGTTGTTTTTCTGATCCTTTAGATTAGCTAGCCACACAACACCTTCTAAGAACACTCTACTCTTTTTCACAAAATACCACTCACTTCTCCAAATATGATGATATTATTCTCCAAATATTTTTTATAATAAAATAAACCAAATGTGGTATATAAATTATGAATGGATTAACAAAATTTGTAAGTTAATAAATTATGGAACACCTTCTTCTTCATTATTTATTTTCTAAATAATAGATTAAAATTATTTCTTCTTTCGTGTAAGAAATTATAATATTCACATCATTATCTTTTAGTCTTATATGTCTCAATGTTCCCCTCAAATATATGTATTCCTCTTTTTTTACTTTAAGATAGTTTTATAATCCATCAATTAGCCAAGCAGTTTTGTAATGGACATTAAGTGCATTAATTCAGAGTAAAGAAATAAAATTTTGAGTTATAATTCCAAAATTAAATTCCAACTAAATTTTTAGTTAATATAGAAACTGATTATTCATGGTAAGACCTTATCATTTTTGTGAGAATAACATAAATCTATCCACCTTTATAGTTTGAATTTATCATTCATGGTGGGATGATCAAATCCATAATTTTCTTCTAAATTAACTCTTCTTAAATTTGTTCATGTACTATTTACTTATCAAATATTTATGGAGAGGATCTCTAAATTAATTTTAATCCATAGATCCTTCACAATTCAACCATTTTCTTCAAGGTACAAGGATCACATGGATAGAATTTCAGAAATCATCCCAGAAACCATTTCAACGTGGCACTTATATTCACATAGAATTTTCCACATGGGAAGAACCACCCAAAATTGATTCATCACATTTACAAAATGATTTCATCCTCATGACAAAAACCTCTACTAGATAGATCCATTTAAATTAACTCTAAAAACCTTCATGGATAGCCAAAATTCTTTACGCCTTGGATATATCATCTTGAAATGGTAAAGTATGAAACCTTATGATCTTTATAAAGAACCTTATAAAGTCTTATTCATGGATTGAAATATTACTTCAAGATGCAGCGAAACCCTAAAAAGTTCCTAAGGAACCTTACATTTATCCCTAATTTTCATACAATGATTTACCATTTCCACAGAAATATCTTTATAAACTCAAGTTCTTGTATGATTTAATGTTTCACTACATGAATTTTATCTTATATATATAACTTATTTATAAACGTTCAAAACACCTTATTCCACATTCATTAATTTTTAGGCCAATCGTGGAAGTTCGTCCTTCAGTCTTGTCGACAAACAAAACTCAAAATCCATGTTAGTGTTTTTATACAAAAAATATATATCCCTTTGGGTTTTTTGAAAATTACAAGACTCCTTTTGAGAATGATTCAATATAGATTCATTCAAAAAATTTAGAACAACCCATCACCTTACTATAGAACCACTTTCCAGCTAATAGTATATCAACAAATTACTAATCACAAAATCTAATCCCAGATGAGTCAAGATCTACAAGAGATAAAATATTTAATTAATAATATTCTCATTAAAACAATTCCATTAATTCCATGATATTTAATATATCCAAAAAAACTGATCCCCCTGAATAAAAATTCAAACACTCTCCCCCTTTATCATACATTATCATAATATTTCATCTATTTTTTCAATAAGGAAGAACACACCCATCCCATTTCACTTCATCTCAACCCATGTATGGATTATACTCCCCAAGATGTAAAATATAAATTATTCTCCCCCATTTTCAAGGAACCCAAAGAGAAATTATATAAAGGTTCACAAGATAGAATTATAAATTCAATCATTTAATTCATGAGAGATATAAAACCATACTATAAATAGAAATTCCTATGGGGGAGTGGGGGTTCTGTATAAGGCCCCATACTTAAACATTACATAATATTTATTTAATTCAATAATTCACATTGAGGATATTTTTAGGTTTAGAGTTTTAGAGAATTTGTCCATAACTGTCACATAACAACTCAAATTTATAAAATTGGATAAAACTAAAATAGTATCCATTCCTTCCACAATATAAAACATTTAAAAATAAACCTGATTTATTTTTTTCTTGATAAAAACATTCATAATATTAATATTAACTTCTTTATACCCAGTGGAAAACATTTTAAAAACATGGGATGGACATAAAAATCGTAGTAAGATATATAAATAAGGAAAGAAACTGTTAGTCTGTGAATATTTTAAACTCATGAAAACATTTTCACAAAATCATAAATTTCACCCATAAAATATAATATCATTAACATACCTCATGAAATCATAATATTAAAAAAAAGTTCTTAGAAATATTAAATCATAAATGTAACTTGTGGCATCCATATCATACTTACATTATAGCTTTCACAACTACATGGGGAGAAATCTTCATGGTTATGTTTGGAATACCCATCATAATATATTCCCTAAATCTCTTAGGAGAAAAATTTTTGTTTAACTTCATCTCATTACCCAATGATTTGGAGAGATATCGCGAGCTCACACACCCTTAGGTTATCACAGAACCACCCATATACATAAGCAATTCCCAAGAACCATAACATAATCATAACACATAAATAAGCATAAAGGAAAAAATAACATTTCCACATTACAATAACAAGATATCATTTCAAGATATTGAAAAAATCCATACCTTATAGAAATACATTTTAAATACCAAACAATACCAAAAAATGGAATATGGTACTTATTTTCCTTTTAAAAACATTAAGGCTTATAGAGGAATCCAAATGTCAAATAATGGACATGACAGCAGAAAAGTCATTGTCGTTGTGTACGTTAAAAAAATATGATAGTCAATTAGTAAAACGATTCATATAAAAAATATTCCTTTTGAAAATAGTTGAATGAAATTAAATGTTTAAGGGGTTAATTATACACCATATAAAATAAGGTGGTGTATATTATTGAAATAAGCCTCAATGAAAGAAGATTGAGACAAATTCCCTTACCGTGAGTCCAACTCATCACATACAATATTTATATTACAAAAATAATAAACATAGGTTAATTTCTACATTCATGACAACATTTTTCAATTTTATTATTTCTTTTATATCACTTATTACCATGTTATAAATATTATATATTTATTTAAGTTCACATCAGATGTTTTATCGATATTGGGTACTTAAGTCAAAAATAAACAAGTTTTGATGTCACTAGTCTATGTAGTCATAAGTATTTCGTATCCAGAATAATATTTATGAATATTATCATCTTTATACATAAATTATACCTCTAAATCAAACCATGAAGTGTGGTTATGAAAAATTAGCAACATTATAATCATTGAGACGGTAAGTCATACGTATGCAAGAGTAACGCTTTCCATGTTTCATTGACAATTATGGAAGGAATTTAAGTATTATTTTATATTTTCAAAATGATAATATAATCATAAATATCATATTAATCATTTAAATATACTTATATATATATCCTACAAGTGATATAATGAATAAAAATGAGTCACATCTCTTCGTGGATGTGATACTTCACACATACGCACGAACGACGTTATGATTTTTATGAGCATGGAAAGTAAATTAATAACTAATATATTATTATCATATAATGATTAATTTTTAATTAATACCATATATTAACATTAATTCCATTATTATAACTATTCATTAGAGATTATTATGAAAAATGAATTAGATTGGTTTGTGAAGGTGATAGTTCACACGTACGCATGAACAATTAATTTTGTTCCCATTTGATGAAAGCGGAGATGTATTTAGGTGATGATATTAACATAATAACATATCATTATATTTATAATACAAAATTTATTATCTCATAATGGTTGGAGGAGACTTGAAGGGATGGGAAGAAGAAATATAATAGAAATACCTAAATAAAATGATACCTCGTCTTCAGTTGATCACCCTTGAAGAACACCCTAACACCTATAAAGAGGGTGTTATGCCCAAACTATGGCCTCAATAACGTGTTGAAGGATTTTTGTATGGTTTTTGGGAAGATATTGGTGAAACTAAATGGTTCTTTAAGTGTTATTATTAGATAATAGTGAGTACCTTTTTATAGGAGAGGGGAGGGGCACCCTTGGAAACACTTAAAATATTTAATTAATTTAAATTAATTTTTAAATAAAAATTACCCCAACTTGAGTTATTTTGAAAATAATATTTGGATAGTTCTAAATCCTTTAAACCAACAATTTTTAGGCATGTATGGATTTTATTTATAACCTTATCTTTTCAGTTTACCCTTAGTTATTCTGTTTTAATTTTACTTGTGGTAACAATATTTTAACAATTAAGAGGATATAAATTTTAATTCTATGGGTTCAATTTCTCATAAATGAATAATTTATGAAATTTTATAACTTATCATAGTCACTGTAATTTTTAAATTTTTTTATGATTTTGAAATAATTTAATAAAATATCTAGTGTCAATTTTGACACTATTCATTTCATTAAATTTAAATAAAATATAAAAAGATATATAAATCAAAAAAATACATTTAATGTAATTATAATTTTTCATATTAATCCATAAAATTTGTGGATGGTATCAAATATTTTAAATTATATTTATTTTAATATTATTAATATCATTTATTTGATCCTTTTTTTAATAAATCTATTATTATATCATCACTATGTCATAATTAAATCTAATTATTTAATGTATAAAAATTATAAATAAATTACCATGATGTGGGTGATTTTTTTATATCTAATGATTATTTATAGTAAAAAAATATCACTTATATAACCCCATGTTAATATTTTTTTAGTAATAAGAGACATTATTATGACATATTTTTCTTTACTTTAAATTAAATGTTAAAACGCCATAATCACAACCAACTGGCTTCAAAAGGTCACAATTTCAGCCCAAGTATTTTATTATTTGACATTAACTCATCCAATAATATTAGGAAAAGTGTTAGGATAGTTTTATATTATTATAATATTATTTTTACCCTTAATTACCCTATTTATCTTTAATTGTGGTAAACAAAATACTAGAGTTACTATTCATGAAAAATTATTTTCATCCTATTGGACCACATTTTTAATACTAATTAAAACCATGTATTTAAATTTTTTAAAATTTAATTCACATAATTTGATATATTATGTTTAACACTAATCCTATTAACAGGTCAAGAAAATGGGTTTTTAATGTAAAACGTTCAAAAGTTCACATAGTTTTTCTATTCAATTTCAATTGGAAATTTCATTCACTGAACTAAATTGGATCAAATGATAAAAAAAATCTCATTATACCTTAAAACCATGTAAAAGGATAATCTAACAATATAAATATATTAGACGAAACAATAGTTTTGAATTAAAATGCACAAAATTTCACTATTCATTAAAATATGAATTTTATTAGAAAAATACCAAAAATTAAACCAATGTTAATTTTGATGTCCCTATTCCAAATAAGAAGTTTATTTCGTAAAATAGAACATATAAAAGTAAAAAAACCATTTTTAAAAAGGGTTCACCATCAAAAGGTGGTGAAACTACATTTTAAAAATATTAGAGTAATTTATGCTTAAAATTAGATTTATTCTCATTTTAAGGATCTAAAATTTATTAGAAGAAAGTAAAAACATTTAGTAAACTTGTGTAAACATAATATAGTCAATTTTTTTCATTATCTCCAATACAATGGCTAGGCAATAACTACCATTTAAAATAATAATATTAATAATGTATTATTTTTCAGTATATCTCAGCCTTATGTGCAACATAATATTTCAGAGAAACCCATTGTTGCATGTCAGGTATGATATTAGACATATTTTCCCCTTAAAAAATTAAAATCTAATTCACAAATATTAATAGATATAAAAAATTCTTATTCTATATTTATCCGGGATGTTACATCCTTCCCCCCTTTTGGAAATTTTGTCCTCACAATTTTACTTACTTATCAAATAAGTGAGGGTATTTATATCTCATAGAATTTTCAGATTCCCATGTTTCCTCTTCAACCATATAGTTTTTCCATAAAACCTTAACCTGGTGAATCATCTTACTTTGAAACAGTTTCTCTCTATGGTGGAGAATATGGACTGGTCGTTCCTCATAAGATAGATTCCCTTCCAACTGAACTATTGTTGGGCTCAAAAAATGAGATATATCTGAAAAAACTTTCTCAACATTGAAACATGAAAAATATTATATAACCGGGATAAAATCGGAGGAAAAGAAACTCGGTAGGAAACTCATCCAACTTTCTCTAGGATTTAATATGGTCTAATAAACCACGTACTCAGCTTCTCCTTCTTACCAAAACACATCACACTTTTCCAGGGTGAAACTTTGAGAAAGTCATGATCACCTACCTGAAAAGAAAGATCATTCCTCCAATTATTTAGATAACGTTTCTACCTACTTTGAGATGTACACATGTATTTCTAAATCAACTAAACTTTTCCTGTTATCTCTTCTACCAATTCTGATCCCATAAACTTCCTTTCACATACTTCATCCACAAAAACTGAAGTTCGACACTGTTTTCCATATTATACCTCAAATTATTCCATCTATATACTGGAATGAAAACTGTTATTATAATAAAACTAAAACAAAGAAATATGTGGATCCCAAATTCCCTGGTAATCCATTGAATATTTATGTAAGAGATCATCCATGGTCTTAATGGTCTGTTCTAAATTCCCATATTATTGAGGATGAAAAGATGTACTGAAATTAAATTCAATTCCTAATGACTTCTGAAGTCTTTTCCAAAAGTAATAAGTGGACCTGGGATCACGATTAGATACAATGTAGAGAGGAAATCCATGAAACCTAATTATATTTTTAAGATACAACTGAGAATGTTGATCTAGATACAATGTATCTCAAATATAAATAAAATGAGATGATTTATTCAATATATAAATAATAACCCAAATCATATTGTTACCTAGAGAATTATTTGGTAATCCTACTATGAAATCCATGGATATATTTTCTCATTTCCACTCCGGCACTAATAAAGGTTGAATCATTTTCTTTGGAAATGACCACCCTACTTTAATCAGCTAACAAGTCAAACACTTCACTGTAAATCCAGTAATATCTATTTTCATTCTATCCCACCAGTAATACTCTCGAAGGTCTCTGTACATCTTTAAACTGACAGGATGAATTAAAAATGGAGAACTATGAGCTTCACATAACAAATCTCTCTTCAACTATGGATCACATGGCACATATAATATCTTCCCAAATATTAAAAAACAATCACTATAAATGTTATATTTAGGCAACATACCCTTTTTAAACAATTTTTCCTTTTTCTAAAATTCACTATCTTCTTTACATGCTTTATTAATTCTATTTGATAGAGAAGATTTGACTAAAACCTAAAAAAATAAAAATTTCCACCACCAACAACTTCCAAGACAAAGTTCATCAAATAATTAACCAAAGGGTAATATTCTAAACATAATATGGTTAATGTAGCATTAATTTTTCAAATCAAATAATTGACCACTTTGTTTTCTTTTCCTGGATAGTAATGAATCATGAAATCATAATCCTCAATTAGTTCTAACCGTCTTATCTTTCTCATGTTAAATTATTTATTGAGTGAATATATACATAAAACTTTTTATGGCCAGTATATATCTCACATTTTAATCCATACAGACGATGCCGGTAAATTTTTAATGAAAAAAAAAATCATGTGCTAATTTCAAATCATGGGTAGGGTAATTTATCTCATGAGTTTTTAAATGAAATGAAACATTATAAATTACCTGATCATTCTACATTAGGACACAACCAAGTCCTTTCAACAAAGCATCACTGTAGATAAAAAATTGACCATTTTTGGAAGGTAGGTCCAAAACTGGAGAATTCACTAATCATATTTTCATTTCCTGAAAACAGTCATAACATTATTTTTTAGATGAACTTAACACCTTTTGGAGTTAACTTAGTCAGTGGGCTAGATAACCTTGAAAAAACTTCAACAAACCTCTGATAATAACTCACTAAAATAAGAAAACTATGAATATTGGTTTTATATGTGGGTCTTGCACATTATTCAATAACTATTGTTTTAGCAGGATCATCAGTTATTCCATATTTAGAAGCAATGTGTTTAGGAAATGAAATTTATTATAACCAAAACCAACACTTTCTGAATTTCCCATACAGTTTCATTTATTTTAAGGTTTGAAAGAAAACCCTTAAATAACTTTCATTCTCCTCTTTACATTTATAATATACCAAAATTTCATCAATAAATACAACAAAAAACTTATCAAAGAACTTATAGAATATTATATTCATAAGATCCATGAATATAGTAGGTGCATTAGTTAATCCGAATGGTATAACTAAAAATTCATAATGGCTATATCTGGTATAAAACACAATCTTCTGAATGTCTGATTTCTTTACATTAAACTGACAGTACCCTGAACGCAAGTCATCCTTTGAAAAGTATTTTGCTCCCTAGAGCTAATTAAACAAATCATCGATAAGAGGAAAAGGATAATTGTTCTTAATAGTGATGTTATTCAAGGATCTATAATCAATGAAATGTCTCGTTGAACCATATTTCTTTTTAACAAACAAAACAGCAAAACCCCATGGTGATGTGCTAGGTTGAATGAATCCTTTATCTAATAACTCTTATAATTGATTCTTAAACTCTCAAAGATAAATTTGAGACATTAGATAAGGGGTTTTTTAATTTTCTTATCATCAGGAACTAAGTAAATAGTAAATTGAAATTCTTGATCAGGTATAATACAAGGAAACTCATTAGAAAAAAAATCAAGATACTCATTTATCACTAGAACATCATTAATCTGAATAGTTAAGTTGTTTTCAACAATATGTTTGTGATAAATTCATTTCCATATTTTAATAGTTTCTCAACTAACTAATATTTTATCAATGGTAGGGGTTCATTCTTGTGCACAAAATAAATGTATTTATAAAAATAAAACTCTTTAGATCTATAATAAACCTTAGCACGGTAAATAAAACAGTAATCTATACCCATAATAACATAAAACTCTACTAGAAAAAAAACAAGGTTTCTAGATAGATTATTTCCACAAATAAAAGGGTATGAATATTATTATAATTTCTTTTTGCCTCAACATTTCCCCTAGGTGTTTTTACCATAAGTTTTGAATTCATTTCTTGAGGTGGAATTTTCAATTTACCAGAAAATTTCTAAAAAATGAAATATTGTGTTGACCCTGAATGAAAAAACATAGCTTCATAATTTGAATAAATAAACAATGTACCTAATACCACTTTATTTTATGCCCCAAAATCTTCTGAAGCAGTTTCAAAGGATTTCACCACACCTTTCTGCTTATAGTCTGGCTACTTCCCATCATTCGAGTTCTTCATCAAATAATAGTTTTCATAATGAACCATCTTATTTCACTTAAAAAAATTTACTAACTGTAAATTAGATTGTGTCTTACCACTAACTTGATCTTTTTAGTGTAGTTAAGATCCTTATATCCCATTTTAAAACATCAGAAGCACTTACCAAAATTTAAAAGGCATCCCCCATGTGATTTTTAACACACTTTTCACAAACTGTAAACATAATTTTCCCACCATCATACATTTTTGAAAAATTATTCCCTTTCTCCTACCACCTCAACCTACTATTTTGATATTTTTCAAGTAAAACATCATCATTGAAAAACTCCATTTCCACCATCTCCACACATCGACCAAGTTTTTCGAAACTTTTGAGCTCATGATAAGATAATTATCATCGATATATTGTCTTTAATCCTGATTAAAAATGATTGATTTTACTATCAAGATATTAGATGAAATTTTGAGTGTACCTTGCCAGTCGAGTAAATTTCACTTTGTATACAACCACTGAATCCTCATATTACCTCAATTCCTAGAATTTTTTTCTATCCTAAGTCAAAATTTCTTTGGAAAATATTTCTCAAGAAACATATTTTTGAATTCATCCCACTTAACAGCATCAATATCATCACTATCCCTGGAATTCTTAACCATCGACAACCACTGATTGGCTTCACCTAAAAAACTGTAAATAGTAGGACTATACTTTTGATTGTATGAACACCCCATAACATCAAAATTCTATTATAGTGCCTTAATCTACCCTTCAGCTAGGATAAGGTTAGATAATCATATGAATGATGTAGGATGTTGCCTCATGAAATGATCCACTACTGATATGTTACTCTATGATTGATCTGGATGATCCCATTCATGGATACCACTACCATTTATAGCGTGAGTTAACTACACCATCCCTACAAAAAGTTGTTGAGTTCATATTCAGGCCATCTCAAGTTTTTGATTTGGAAGGTTGTTTTCCTATGGATTCTTTCCCATCACAACTGGCCTTTTTTCTCAGCAAAAAACCATTATAAACAAACATATCAACAAGATAATGTTAAAATTATATATCATTTCAATTTTAACATAAGGTTAAAATCATTTATGGATATTATATTAACAATATTCTAACCCCAATATGTTATCTAAACGAACCTTTGATACCAACTATAATGATCTGACCTTAAACATTACATAATATTGACTTAAGATAAGAATTCATATTGGGTATCTTTTAAGGTTCAGAGTTTTAGATAATTAGGCTATAACTATTACATAACAACTCAAATTTATACAATGTGGATACAACTAAAATAGTATCAATTTCTTCCACAATATAAAACATATAAAACTAAATACTATTTTTTTCATGATAAAAATATTCATAACATTCATGTTGAATTCTTCTTTTCTCTTATCCATCCTTATACCATGTGGAAAACATTTCAAAAACTTGGGATGATCTTAAAAATGTCACCAGGGGATATAAATAATTAATGAAACTGTTAGTCCATGAATATTTTAAACTCATGAAAACATTTTAAAAAAATCAAACTTTTCACCCATAAAACTTATGTTCTTTAACATAACTCATGAAATCATAAGATTCTTGAAAAACTTCTTAGCAATAATAATTCATAAAGGTAACTTGTGAAATCAATATCATACTTATATTTTAGCTTTCAAAACTACATATTGAGCAACCTTCATGGTTATGTTTGGAATACCCATCACAATATATTCCCTAAATCTCTTAGTAGAAATATTATTGTCAAACATTGTATCATTACCCAATTCATTGGAGAGATTTAAAGGGCTTACCCGCCCTTGGTTTATCATGAACCACCAGTATACATAAGCAATTCCCAAGAACCATAACATAATCATAACACATTAAAAAACATAAAGGAAAAATAAAATTTCCACATTACAATAATAAGATATCATTTCATGATATTAACATAATCAATCCCTTCTAAAAAACAATTTTTTGTTCCAAAATACATGAAATGGAAATATGTTGTTTACTTTCTTTTAAAAAACATTAAGGCTTATAGAGGAATCCAAATATCAAATAATGGTCACGGTGGCAGAAAAGTTTTTGTCACCACATACGTTAGAAGAACATTAATTTTTTCATTTATTAAAATTAATCATATAAGAAAGATTCATTTTAAAATAAATAATGAAATTAAAATTAAAATGGGTTAATTATACACCATATAAAAGAAGGATCTGTATATTATCAAAATATGCCTCAAGGAAAGATGTTTGAGACAATGTCCCTTACCGTGAGTCTGACTCATCACATACAATATTTATATTAATGAATAATGAACTTAGGTTAATTTCTAATTTATTGAGAACATTTTTCATGTTTATTATTTCTTTAATTTCACTTGTTACCATGTTATAAAAATTACATAATTATTTATGTTCACATCAGACGTTTTGTCGATATTCGGTACATGAGTCGAAAATGAACTTGGTTTGATGTCACTAGTCCATGTGGTCATAAGTCCATAATATATAGAATAATATTAAATAAATTATTATCATAATTATACATAAATTTTACCTTTAAATAAAACCATGAAGTGTGGTTATTTAAAATGAACAACGTTATAATCTTGGAGATGGTAAGTCGTACGTAAGCATGAGTAACATTTTCCATTTTTCATTGATCGTTATCAAAACAATTTAAGTATTATTTTATATTTAAAGAATGATAATATCATAATTAGTATCATATTAATCATTTAAATATAATTATATATATATATCATAAAATTGATATAATGAAAAAAAGGAGTCACATCGCTTTGTGGAGGTGATAGTTCACACGTATGCATGAACGACGTTATCATTTTTATGCGCATGGAAAGTAAGAACATAATTGATATATTTTTATCGAATAATGATAAATATATCATTAATATGACATATTAAAAGTAATTCCATTATTATTACCGGCCATGAGAGATGATTATGAAAAAACAATTAGATTGGTTCGTGGAGGTAATAGTTCACACGTACGCACGGATGATTAATTACTTTCCCATTTGATAGAGTTAGATATGGATTTAGGTGATGATATTAACATAATAAAATCTCAGTATATTTAGGATATAATAGTTATTATCTCATCATGGTTGGAGGATACTTGATGGGAGCAGAAGAAGAAATAAAATAGAAATACTTAAAGAAAAAGATACCTCTTTTTTGGTTGATCACCCTTGAAGAACACCTTAACAACTTGAATGAGGGTGTTATGCCTAAAATAAGGCCTAAAAACGTGGTTATGTATTTTAGTACAGGTTTTGGTATGATATTTTTCAAAAAAAATGGTTATTGAAGTGTGAGTATCCGAGAAGAGTGGGTGCCTTTTTATTGGAGATGGGAGGGGCACCCTTAAAAACTCTTAAAATATTAAATTAATATAAATTAATTTTTAAATCTAAATGACTCCAAATTGATTTATGTAGAAGGTAATAGATGTATAGTTCTAAATCATCTCATCCAATAATTTTTATAGATATATTGATTTTATTTTAAAACTTATATTTTTTGTTTACCCTTAGCTATTGTGTTTTAATTTTACTTGTAGTAACAACATTTTAAATATTATGAGGCTATAAATTTTACTTATATGGGTTAAATTTCCCATAAATGGATAATTTATAAAATATTAGACCTTATCATGGACACATTGTAGTTTTAAATGATTTTTTGATTTCTAAATAATTTAATTAAAAATATTTTTATAAAATATCAATATTGTCAATTTTGACATTATTCATTTCATTGAATTTAAATAAAATACAAAAAGACAGATATATTTTAAAAAATAAATTTAATTGACTTATAATAATTCATATTAATCCATAAAATTATTTTATAGAAACAAAAATTTCAGATTATATTTATTTTAATATTATTAATACCATCTATTTGATCATTTCTTTAATAAATCTATTACTTCATCATCATTGTGTCACAATTAAATTTAATACATTAATGAATATTTTTTTAATAAATTAAAATCTTGTAGGTAATATTTTTATCTTTCTAAAGATTATTTATAGTTGAAAATATCACTTATATAACCCAGTGTTAATATTGTTTTAGTAATAAGAGACATGATTATAACATATTTTCCTTTACATTAAATTAAATGTTATACATGTCATAATCGCACCCAAGTCACTTCCAAAGGTCACAATTTAGGCCCAAGTTTTATCCTAGTTGACAATAACTCATCCAATAATATTATTACAAGTTTTGGGATAGTTTTATATTATTATAATATAATTTTTACCCTTAATTACCCTATTTACCTTTAACGGTGGTAGATAAAATACTAAAGTTACTATTCACCAAAAAATATTTTTGATCCCATTGGACCACATTTTTTATACTAATTATGACCATGTATGTCTATTTTTTAAAATTTAATTCACATAAATGGTTAAATTAGGTTTAACACTAATCTCGTTGATGGGTCGAGAAAATGAGTTTTTAAAGTAAAATATTCAAAAGTTCACATAGTTTTTCTATTCAATTTCAATTTGAAATTTATTTCAATGAAAAACATTGGATTAAATGATAAAAACATCATATAAATATAACTTAAAACCATGTAAAAGGATAATCTAAAAATATAAAAAAATTAGATGAAAAGGCAGTTTTGAATTAAAATGCATTAATTTTCAATATTCATTAAAATATGAATTTTATCTAAAAAATACTAAAAAATAAAACAAAGTGAATTTTGATATCCAGCCTCAAAATTAGAAGATTATTTTGTAAAATATAACATATAAAAGTGATAAAAACTCAATTTAAAAAGGTTTTTCAATCAAAAGGTTGTAAAACTACCTTTTAAAAATATTATAGTAATTTATACTTAAAATTGGATTTATTCTCATTTTATGCATCTAAAATTTATTAGAATAAATTAAAAACATTTAATAAACTTGTGTAAACATAATATAGTTAGTTCTTTTCATTCCTTCCAATATAACGACTATCTGATAACTACTATTTAAAATAAAAATATTAATAATGTATTATTTTTCGGTATATCTCAATCTTGTGTACAACATAAGATTTCAGATAAACCCATTGTTGTATGTTGAGTACGATGTTAGACATAGTGTCCCTTTTAAACTAAAATTAATATCTAATGTATAAAAATTAATAGATGTGAAAAATTATTATTCACTAATTACCTTGCATGTTACATTTCACCTCTGAACCATCTAGGTAGATGGATTCGTTTAGACTCCAAGATACAATAAATTCCATTAAAAATACAAATTATATAGTTCCTTCATCATGATATTATATATTTGATCTTGTGTAGAGTCATAATACAACTTCACTACTCCTTTAACAACCATCTCCTTGATGTAATGGAAATTTTGATGTACTTGGTTCTCGAATGAAGACCAATATTTTTACAAATATTAATAAAACTTGATTTGTATAAATTTATTTTAATAGGAAATGATACATTAGCTCCAAAATTATCAATTTTTATTTCATCTAAATCAATTGAGTACATAATTGGGTGGATGAAATATATTTTTCCTTCAATGTGATCATGAAAATATAGTCTTATATCTTTTTCAACTATGAAATGCAAGAACTTAAAAGATCAAAATAACCTCCTAAATTTGATTTTAAATCATCCAATAATACTTCTTAATCATCATATATAAATCCAAAAAATTATTACTATTATATTCTACTATAAATATCCCATAATCTACTATATAGTTGATGTAACAAAGTATTTTTATCATTCCCAACATATGAATTTTTTTGGGATAACATTGGTAGTTAGAAACATGGATTGTGGTTAAAATTATATCTGCTTGTGTGGGTGTGATATTTAGAAAACTCTCAATCATTTTTCAAAAATCTGTTAGACTATCCTCTTTTTTAGTCCTCATCCATTAAAAATTTCATTTGGGTAGCCATTTGAGTGTCCATTGGCATTAAATCCTCCATTTGGAAAAGTTTTATAAATTCCTTAGAATATTTAGTTTTATAAATAAATGTTACAAACTTTATTTTGATCACATGATTGCTAAGAAAAAATGTCAATCCCCCAATCAGATTCATCATGAATTTTAACAACATAAATATTGAGAATGTCTTGAATCATGTTTCATCCAAACCTTTAATTTTTTTCTTATATTTAGATGAGAAAAACATCCTTTGATCATGTTACTTATTTATGTAAATATTATTATCATATTCTATTATAGAAAATTAAATCTTTATCCAATTATATTTAAAATGAGAATACCATGATCTTAGTGCTTGTTTAAGTTCACACAATGTTCTCATCAATAAACACATTTTTTCATCTTGATAAATTAGAAAACCATCTATTTGTTCAATGTAGACCTCCTCCTCAAGTACTAAATATAGAATCACTTCCTTAATGTCCACCTAATGTAATTTGAAACATTTTTACACATATATATGAAAAAATAATGATACATTTTCAAGATGATCCATGGGGGTAAATTTTTCATCAGCATCTATTACTTCTTTTAATGAATACCCTCGTACACTAGTCATTCTTTGTTTTGATATTCCCATTAATATTCATTGAGTTTATTTTGGATTATCCACTAATATTTTGGTTTTTTGGTATTGTAAAAAATTCCAACATCATATTGTTCCCAATTTGGTCAAGATCTTCATTTATAAACATGACCTAATTTTCATCCAAATCATCCTCCTAAATGTTTTTTTGTTATTCTTGAGACAAAAAAAGTGTTTTTATTATAATAATTCATTCTATGAGTCTAAATTAGGGATATTTGGTCACCAATAATATCCTCATCACTAATTTTATTTATTTTTTGTATTATTTTTATAATTAATTAATCTATTGTATTATCTTCAGTTTCTTTATCTTCCTATGAATACTCTCCATCCCTAAACACTCCATATAAGATACACACATCTTCATCACTATATTCTTAAAAAATATGGATAGTTTTTTTGTAAAATTTACTGACTATTTTATAAAACCTATTAATTTTCTACAACCATCACATATTGGATTTCACCAATTTTCAAATCCTTTTTTAACATCACCTATATTATTTTATTTTTTAAGAAAAACTAAGAAATATACCTTCATATTCATGATCATCAAAATTCTTGTTTTTTTTGAAGAATATAACATTTATTTATAAATACTCAAAGGTAATTTAGACTCATCTTCTTCCCATATCATATTTAATAGGGAATATTCACATAATGTAGTCATAATAAATCCCAATTGGATATATAAACCAATGTAAGAACCACCTCCTTCCAATGTGTCTCCAGTATATTTTTCTTAATGAGATTTGTCTGATCCATGTAAATAATGATTTGGTTCCTCCTCTAAAATAATTGATTTTGTTAAGGATTCCTCACCATTTAAATGAACTGATAAATTATTTGTTTTTTTGTAATAAACCACCTAGTTTTTGGAAAAAAAATTACCATTTTCAGTGTAGAGATTCTAAAATTTTAAATACAACATATTTTTAGCAAAAATTTTATATTGGTTGATGTACACGAACACCTCTTATTTATAGGTAATAACCATAAACCATGAAAAAATATTAAAGTCATCAATGAATAATACATAATAACTTTTTTCATTTAAGGATGTCGGTATCATAAAGCCCCAAGCATCCACATACAGTATCTCAAGAGAAGATGATGATTTATCCTTTATTGGCTTGTATATATTTTGAATAATCTTCCCATTTTGAGAAGTAAGAATCTAGTGAGTGTGATCAAGTGTGAGATTAGTGAAGTATCTAGAAACTTCATTTCTTAGTAGGTTATCTAGTGATCTTAGGCTAAAATCTCCATGTATCTTGTTCCATAACTGGTTTCGTTCTTTTTTGGATAGCATGAACCTCTCATATCCTCCATCATTAAGAGAGAGTTTTCACTTAGTATGAATTCATTTAAATACAAATGATCCATATCATCCTTTATTTAGAATATTTTTTTATTGAACATTACTTCATTATTTGAGTCACATAATTGACTTACATTAAGAAAGTTTTAATTGAGACCTTTAACAATCAAGGCTCCCAATTAACTTAGTTATTTTCCACAAATTTTTTCTATTTTGGTGCCAATAATATTTATACCCTCATTATTACCAAAATATAAAACACTATATTTTTCATATTTTATGATAGATATAAGGTATTTATTTCCAATCATGGGTATGTACACCCATTTTCTAATTTCCTCGTTCCTAATATATTTATTTCCCTTAATGAAATTTCAGTAACATTGGCCTTATAAACATTATTATTGTTGACCCATTTTAGTTTCACTATTTATTATTATTGGGAAACCGTGTTTAACCTCCAGCTCCATATCTTCTATCACATCCTAGAAAGCTTTAAATCTATTAATTTTTTTTATCTTGTTTGATGATGTCTCTTACTGTTGATTTTTCTTCTTCTAAGTGTCCTTTACTACACTCCTTTGTAACCTTGATGTAAAATAAACTACCTTATGTACACACCTTTCACACTAAAGATAATGACCGTTAAAATCATAGTTGGTATAATAAAATATATATTACCTAATTTTCAATTCTCCCCTCTGAAATACCTTTTTTTAATTGATGAAAACTATGGGGTATACCCCATCTTCTCAAAGTAATAACACTATATTTGAGGTATCTTATTTCATGTACTTTATTCCCCAGTAATAGTCATCTATTCATTTTTTGAGTCATATAAGCCAACCTTCCTATATGGTGCTGACACTTAAGTCTTAGCATCAGCCAGGACTAGTTTCTTTTAATGTTAATGATCCACATTTTTTTATTTTCCATGAAATGAGTTACCTTTGGAAAACCCACAACCTTCTCAAAAGATATCTCGATAAAATTCATAAGTTCATTAGTGGTCAAAACACTTGAATTCCCTCAGGTCATGCTGGGAGAAATAAGTCTTTATTAATTATCACACTTTCATTACAATATAATGAATTAAATTTCATGTTATTAGATTATATTTACAATTTATTTCATACAATTCATCAGGTCGTCAATGATAAAATATTGTTCTTTAATTTTGAGTCTATGATCAACTTATTTCATTAATATTCCAGAATGTCTAGATTTATTTTTACCAATCTCCATCTTTAATTTTTTTACTTTTCCTCTTCCAATTGTTTATGTAGATCTTGGAGTCATGAAAAACTATATTAGATTTATTTTATTTATCCCTCCAAAATTTCAATTTCTTAAAGGTATTCCTAAAGTACTATAATGCGGTGATACTCTAGAACTTTTGAAACCAATGTTATGTTTGATAACTTGTATTACATCTCAAAACCAATATAAATAAACCAAAACACATTAGAATAGATAATTAATATGATTTAATTTTGAAAAGGCATATTTTAAATAAAGGAATTTTTATTTACATTAGGAATTTTTTATAAACTAAATTTAAAAATTCTACAATTTAAATTTGAACACATCAAAATTTACTTAGTATGAATTTTTTCTTTATTTTTATAAATCGGATGTTTTTAGTAGAAAAATATGGTTTTTATGAAACTTATAATTTTTATGATTTTATCATTATGTAAGAATAATCTACAATATTAAAAATCATTTAAGTAATAAAATATTCATTTATGGAACAATGTAATAAATTTCAAAATATTATTTGAACATAAAAATAATATGGTCAATATTTTTAGAACGAAAATAAAATTTTACATAAATAAAAACTATTTTAGTATTTTTTTAATTAAGTGTATTGATGGGGAGATAAGTTTTTGTATTGATTTTAAATTTGTATTAATTTTATTTTCTTGTATAAAAAACAATATATGTCATAAAAATTAGTATATATGATAAATATATCTTGTATATAAATTTTTAAACATAATAATTCAGTTTTCTTAGAAACTATTTTTACATGTTATGTGTTTCTATTTTAAAATAAGCATATAAAATCCTTGAAATTTTTATTTGGTAAAATTATTTAAAAATTTTATGTAAGGATAAAATTAGTTAAATGGTCCAGTATTAATTTTTTCCATTAATTTTAATTACTATGGTTAAAAATTAATTACCAAGGTAAAAGTAAATTATGGTAAAAGTTAAAACATTAAAATAAAAAAAATCCTAGAAATACTCTAGGTTTTATAAAAAATTATTGCATGAGGATAATATTTAATAAAACACACTTACCCTACACTTTTTACCATTTTGGATCCCTTAAAATTTGAATAGTAACATTACATTTTTGAAAATATAGTGATTTACTTTAAAACTACCCTTCACTTCACTTATAAAAAGGTAAAACTTCCACTAATTCAAGACTCAACTATCCTTAGAATTAATTAAATAAACTCTAAAAAATTTCTATTAAATTAACCTACTCCCTCATTCAAAATATTATGGTAACCCTTAGTCGCCATAAGGCCTTCATTTCTAAGGAGAATTCTAAGGAAAATTCAAGTCCCTAATGTGATTATTATCAACTACTTTACTTTTCTTCCTAATTATATTCATTCCAGTTTATTTTATTAACAATAATTTGATGATATTATAGTCATTTATAAACTTTAAATTTATCATATTAAGGTTATTTTCATTATCTATTCATCTGTCCCATCAAGAAAAATGAAATCACCATTCATGCATACGTGCAGACTACTACCTCTACAAGCAGTGAAACTCATTTTTCATAACCACACATATTTAATGGTTACTAAAATGGATTTAATGTGGATATATGATGTTTATTAAATGTTTAATCTTATATTTATGTCACATTATAATACTCCAAATACATCCCCTTACTCATTAAGTCATCAAGACATGTTACCATTTGGGTCTATTAAACCACCTTTGTAAATGGTGTGATAATGATCATCTAAAAAATTATTATGGGATGTCATATATTTTACATACCATGTAAAAATGATATATTTTATATTTTATAATGATTTTATAATTTTTATTATTATTTAAAACTTTTTTTAACATATCATCTTTTGATCATTAAACATGTTTAAAACTATTTCATTGTGATTTCCCTTTTCAGATGAAGTATTAATGTTATCCAAAAAATGAGAATGGGACTTATGAAATCATTGAAAAAATTATTATTATTTATTTATATATATGGGAATGATTTGAAACCACATAGTGAGAATCTATCTTGTCATGATGTTGTTCGTATGAAATAAAAAAACTGAAAGTTCTAACAACAGATTGTAAAAACAAGTGATAAATAACTAATATATTCATAATAAATGATAATAAATGAATTATATGATAGGTAAATTCTTATTAATAAGGATTTGAAATAGTATATTTAAATATTTATGTCTTTTTTATTTTAGGTTGCATCACATTCAACTATGCGAGAATAAAGGAAAGGGGTTCCTATTCTCATATTTAATTTCTTGAAACTTATTTCATAATATGCACCATGATACCTTTAATATGGTGTGATTAATAACTATTGAATGAGTTTTACTATATTCATGGGGTTTTAATATCCATATCTATTAATTTCTTTAAATTTCTATTAATTTAAAAGATACCCAAATTGAAAGTGGTTCTGATCAAAATGTTACTCAAACTATAACAATTTTGTTGCCAATATTATTTTAAAATAAAGATTGTTTTTGAAAGATACTAAATATGGGTAATTTTTATTCTATATAAAACATCTCATTATTTCTATTTTATCTTCATGGATTTTTATATGTTCACTTGATATTTTATTTCCCTTTGACTCATATTTTACTCAAAGTGTTTCAAGTAAGTGGAACTGACACCATCTCTTCTTTTTGGTCTAAAAAATCCATTTTGATATGTAATAATTAATTATATGATTTTGAAAATTTTCTTATATATACCTCAATAATTTATTTAGGTTATCTTATACAACCTAGTATTCTTCCATTTTTTTAAATAAATATTTAACATTTTCTATATAGTTTTTTCATCAAAGTATAAAAAGTATATATTTTTAACATTTTACATGTGAAAACCTATTTGTTCCATCATTATTGTTTAATATGATACTTAATTTAGTATATTTAATGTTTTTATAAAATAAAATCTTATTATAAATTTTTTATAAAATATTTATACATTTTAAAAAATATCATGTATGCTTTTTTATTTCCAAATTGATTTTTTCTAATGCTCCTAAGAATAATTTTCATATAAATTTACATCATTTAACATAAATTATAGTAGATCAATATTATTCTTATAATGTAACCATATACATTCTTTATTTGGATTAATTATGTAATTCCCTCCTATTTTTAGAAATGATCCATCAATTAATTTTTCTTTCCTAATCATCTTTAGTGTATAACCCAAATTCTTCATCCAATTCATTTCCCCTGTGAATACTTTTATAATGATTCCTTTATTTAAAGTGTTTTCATCAAAATTCCATACACCAATTAATAGGATAAATTATTGATATAAACGCATAACTTTTATCTATACAATGTAAATATCATATGCTCTATTATCTTGATTGAATGGTATTTACCTATAAATTTACTGAATTTATTTGGATACCCATTTATTTTCTATTGGTATATCATGTTATGATTATTTATAGAATTATGGACGTTTTTCTTATATAATTCCATTTGAAAGGGATATGAAGACCATTTTATTTCCATGGGTTATTTATTATATAATGATAAAATATTGTTTTGGAACCCATATGGATGGATGATGATGGATGGAGTCCTATATCTCCCTCCAATAAATTAGTTTAAGGATTATATATCATGAGAGGTAATCATTAGTATATTTTTGTTTCTCATAAGTATGGGCACTGATGGCATGAATCATGAAAGTAATGTTAACAATACTAATGTTTGTTCCTTATTTAAAAGGTATCATGATGTTATGCTCTCTTGGATCATGTTTATTGGGTAATGTTTGCATGAAATTTTGATTCATGACTTTTAATTATGTCATGATTTATTATATTTTTTTTTGGGTATAAATTTTTTATGTATCCGGATTATACTAATATGATCATCCTATGATCACTTATGATATCTTATTTTTATCGTCCATGTTTACCCTTACTGAGCATTTGATCTCACCCATTTCTTATGTTTCTTCTTCCCCATGTTACATAAGATGTGTCTATAATGGTATATTATCTTACGAATTTGTGGGTGATATTGAAACATGTTCATTTGGTGAAGGGAATTAGATACATAAATTAAGATATTATATTTCTATAAAATATAAGGAATTATATAAGATGCAGTATAAATGATATGCATATAGAAATGGTGATATATTTAAAACCCCTCATTAATACCAAATGACAGATTCCTTGCAAATTAATCAATTTTTAAGACATTGATAATTTATTATGGGTGAATCTAAATGTCAGGTTTGTATGGATTATATTATTCAAGGTATGAATAAAATGTATGATAATTAGATATTTTAATTATTTATGGATAAAAAATTTGGTCTTTTCACTTTTTTAGTTATCCCTAAAGTTAGGCAATTAGAGGAGTGAACCTAGCATAATTTATTAAGTAAACTTAGGAATTATATTGTTCAATCAACTATCTAAGATTTATAAATGATATGATTGATATGATTTTCTACCTAAATAGCTATTAAATTATCAAAATAATATATCTAACTCATATAATATTGAAATATAGATCTTTTATTACAAATATATATGGCCTAAGGGATCATAATTTTATTTGGAGTATTTTGAAAAAACTTCTTATTATATATTTATATAAAACATGATTCCCATTAATTGTTTTATATTATATTAGAATAGACATAAAAAACCAGTTTATGATTTTTTTTCTATAATATATCTATAATAATGGTAAAATATAATTACATGAAATTTATATGATTGGTATAGAGAAATTATTATTTTCCTAAAATAGAAATAAATATAATATTTCCTTTCATAACCACTATTAAAAAATTCATCTACTAGTGAAGCTAAAAGAGAAAAATATTTCTAAAATAAGTATAATTAGTATTCTCTTCATGTTCATATATTTATGATTGTGTCTATGGAATAAAAAAGTGACTATTCATCTAATAAAATAAGTGACCATGAATATATTATAATCTAAAGGTGATCATGTATATTATGTGGGGATATAATTTTCAAAGGAAATAATTGAACTTAAAGAACCTATCATGCATTTGGAAGAAGTTAATATACTTTGAAAAGAAGTGTTTGTAAGTTTAAGTGTCTATAAGTTACTACTAGATGTAAATATTTCATAAGGTATAAAAATAACATATAGTTTATCAAACATTCCATGAAGAACATTGACGTTTCCATGAGGAACACTAAATTAACTATAAATTTCGATCAACCTGATCATGTAAAATATTTAAAATGATAAATATAAAAAAAATCCAATGGTCACTAACACACATATTAATGGAATTTAATTATCTTATATCCAATATAAAAAGGATCAAATTATTCCAAATACTAAGTCTATCCAAGAAGAATGATGAATAAAGATCAACAATCCATGTATAATCTATAAATATGAGAATGACTCTCATATTCACTAGTTATTGGCTCAAGTAAAAAATATCAGAATTGAAAAAATCTATTGATCTTTCTAAAATTTTAATTTAATTTTAAAAAGGCATAAAATGTGTTTTTAACTTAAATAGAGTGATCGTTATTTCTTGATACACTTGTAGGAATTACCAGAGGAGATAATATTTCAATTTTTTAATCTTCCACCATAATAACATATACATACGCTTTCATTCAAAACTTTATTTATTTTACTATATTTTTATTATTATTGAGAGTTAGTTGTTTAAATTATATTTATTACTTTCTACTATCATGAATAGTAAATAAAGGCTTCTGAAAAACATTGTCATATTTTATATTGTTCTTATTATCTTCCCAAGAATAACTGTGGAAATTTTTCTTTGTTAAAATATGGTAGTTATGCCACTATGTTTACCCCCTTCATGTTATGGACTCACAAGTTACATGTAAAACTAATCCTTGTTTATTAGAGTTTCTTTGTTGTTATTTTAAGTTTTATCAGAGTGTAATAATATCCCCTCATATTTTAATGCCATTTCTATTCAACTATTCTTATTTAGATTATCTTTGATATCATATATTGTGGATGTGTGTGATTGATGATAACCGATACCACTCATGTAGTGATATTTATTTTTCATTGATTAGATTTCAACAATTTTTGAGCTCAGATGTTCCAATTTATCTATAGGGATAAAATTGTAAATATTCACTAATAGATGAACTTGAAAATAAATTATGATAGTTTTTATGATCTCAAGGCGTGGTGTTTACCATTGTGTTGGGTTTTGGAAAAATTTCAAGATCCAATAATTTATATTTTTCAATATTTATTATTTAATTGAATAGTTATCTTAGTGTGGGAATTATTATATCCAAAATTAAATATTATATTGAAATTATGATTTTAAGGTCATGTAGGTTGTATGGATATTTTTTATGGAAGTTATAAATATATTGGGGTTTCATGCCCAGTTCAGGCATGATCTGAAACTATCAAAAAGGGGCTTCTTGGTGACACCCTAACCCTAATCCTAACCATATAAGTTATTTTCTAATCCACTTTTAAGTATATTATCTAACAATAAAAGTGGATTAATAATCCCTAGGTGATGTGGATAGAACAGTTTTTTTGTGGAAATAGTGATGAAATTCTCGGAATGAGATCAGTCCCTTGAAGAGATATCATTTATTAAATTAGGTATGGACTTGATTTCAATTTATTCCTAATTATTCATTCCATTCCAATGAATTTAATAATTTTTTAATATTCATCACTATGAATAATTTATCTCATTACTAAACATTTTATTCTATCGATTCACATTTTTCTTCTTTAACCAATGGTTAATTTGATTTTTTTTCCTTACTAAGAAAATTTGTGTAATTTACAACCTCGTCATGTTTATTATCTTCACATTATCAATTCCTCTTTAACTTTACAATGAACTTTAATAATATCTTTGGTTGGTTGGGTTCACACCAACCATGATACTCTCTCCTTCCACTTTATCTTTTTTTTATAATACATAATCACCATCGACCTTCTCTATAGACAATTATTTATTGATGTTGGAATGGGATCATGAATTAACAATGAAAACTTAGAGGTTATAATAAAATCTTAACATAATGGGTTGAGTGATGACATTGGCATGGTATGTAAATTGTTTCAATGAATCAAGGGACCTTTGAGCACCTGTTCGGTGTAAATTTGGCCAATAGATAGAAGTTTTACCTATAGGTATGGTAGGTAACTGGTGGAGGATTTTCTAGTGTTGATTGGAATGAACTATATTATTGGAATAGATATCTATGGGGAAACAATGAGATCTATAATTGTTTAACAAATCGGGGAAGAAAACCTGACTACATTATGTGAAGTCTCCTAAATAGACACCATGTATATTTACTAGAATATGGATATAGGGTTTTTTAAATTATAAAAATCATACGGAATGTGTCATAGATACACACACCATATAGGGATAGGTTACATGTCTTTGTGTATGAATAAGTTCATGATCTAACTACCTTATTTAGAAAAACATTCCATGTGGGTTTGAGGTATACACTATAAAACACTAGGTCACATTAATTGGGTAGTCTATAGTACACATTGAGTAAGATAGGTGTCCATACACATTGTGTTCCTCTCTTTAAAAATTCTATGTAGTTAAATCATCACACAAATAGAGTTTCAAGTAGTACATGATAAGGAAATCATTGGTATCATACATCTTATACCATCTTAGACATGATGTGTATATTGACCCTAATATGGAAAGACTAGCGATAATTCATTAATTGACTATTTCTCTATAGTTACATTCCATTTCACTTACCATACAAACTATGAAATGCCTAAATTTTGATGTTTTGATGATTTATTACATGAGACTCAAATTTATGTACTTGTGATAGTTTGGTTTGAGTGATAATATTAGAGATAGAACCAAGTGATTCACACCCTAGATGATGTGCTGATGGAATGGCATGATTCCTCCACATTATTCCAAGAATATTGGAAGTCCCCCACATACTTGTGGTGTTGGTTTTCTCAATTCAATCACGTGTTTGGTACTCATTAGTCACACATTGAGGTTTGGGTCCCCTATATGAATTTGGAGTTTGGAACTCCTCCATTGGGGGGTAGATTCTCCTCCAATGTTATTAGTAACACCCTCATTCAATATTCATTCCTCAATGAGGAGTGGGTCCTGCATTAGTGTTAAACACTCGCTTAACCGCTACTAATAATTTAGCATGGAACAAGTTCACATTGTATGTTCTATGAGGTGTATGGGTTTTAGTATATATGGGTAGTTATTAAAGGTGTGGGTTGGTACTCCCATGACTAAAAATTATTAATATATATAGTTTGGGTTCATTAATATGTTTTTAGAATGGTGTAGGAGTAGTTATGCGTAATAGGGTGTAGTACTCCCTCATATGATGCACATAACTTAGTGAGATGTGAGTTCCCCACTTAGTTTAGGGTGGTAACATTGTAAAGTTAAATAATTTGGATGTTCCAAGACATATTAAATCACTTGAAACCCTTGTATTCCTCGAGTTGTGATTTACAGCTAGGCTATTGACTTCAAACCTTATGGCTGCTTTAGTATTATGAGAATCCCTAATTTCTCCTGTGATTCAATTCCTTATGAAGATGAATTAAGATGATTGGAACTTCCTCATGCCCCGAATACTTATATTAATAGATAATGTTTGTGCTTTCACCTTATCAGTTTTCCTCTCTTATCTCAGTGTTTAAAACAACTTATTGTATCATTTTTATTTTACAAATTTTAGGTGTCCTACTGAGTATGTTTATACCCACCCTTACATGGACTTTGTGCCCACACATATTGTGTCTATGAAGTTAATGAATAGTTTATAGATGGTATTGATAGATGTGATGTTGTTTTGGATTAGTATGGGTCATCACTTAGTGATTATTGGTGAAACGTGGTGGTTTTTTAATGGTAGGGGTGGATTTTGTAGGCAGAGACCAATCTAGTATTCTATGTAGTGAGGAGGAGCCTTTACATGCAACATGATTCATTATGTTCAGATAACATTTTAGATTTATAGTTCTTATGGTTCTTTCTTATGTGGGGATGTACTTATCATGTGATTTATCATGAATATGTTGTGGAATGTTCAATTTTTTTATACTACTGGTGTTTTTGGTTGTATTTCATATTGGAAATATATGTATATTTCAAGTTAATATATGATAAGGCCTCCCATATATGTTATTACTTCTTATAGATAGTTTCCAAACCATATCCTATTGGATATGGGATTGGGGTGGTACATTTGACTTACCACTAGCCTAAGGAGGATCTCTGGCATGTCGTGTCATGTTATAGTGGCATAAGAGAAGTTTGAGTCCTAAAGAAGGAGTTTATAGTTAGTAGTATTGTAAGTATTGGTTTTTTAATTTTGGATAATAATGTTTAGAGGTTATTTTTTTATTAGACCAAGGAATCCTGTGTTGATGTGATGAATGAAATAACCAATCACCAAGACTTAGATAATATTTTGATTAACTTAAAAATATAAGGCACTAAGTTTTTTGTATAATCGGGATGGAACATGAATCGTATAGTGGTCAATTGTGTTCAATTGTGTATATATGATATCTGATCATATAGATACGCTCTATGAATTATGGTTTGATCCTATTTAATGAAGGATTACACCTATAATTAGTCACCTTAGATTCAGATTTAGGGTCATGATGAGCCCATTCTTGTATATGAGCCTCTCAACACTAATTAGTTGATCGATCAAGCATTTATTCAGAGAAATGATTGAGAGGTATCCTTACCCAACTAGTAGAGGTTTCACCATTCAATACTCTTTCTTAGTGAATACCTTCTCATAGAAAAAATGATAGTTACCACTAATTTAGATGATACAACCAACAGGCACAATGCACTATGTGCATTCCAATGACAGATGCCTTATGGATTTATGAGATGATCTAGATCCTAGGGTAAAATAGGATTGGATAGAGTCTGAAACTCACATTTTCCAATTGGTTTAGACAGTAAATTCCCATATAATAGTTCTTTCAACAAGTTAAAATCATGGTGTAATAATTCCTTGGATGAGGTTTACTCAAACTCATGACAGGACTACTCTACCATGGTGGATTTTTAGAACCTTGTTCAGGTGGATTTTTATTCAATGATGCTATGTGTGGTTTATGATTTAGAGATACTAGACCCCTTGTATGGAAGAATGACATTTTTTAGTAAAAATAAATGTTTGTAAGATTCATGAGGTATTCCATATAAATGATTTGCAATATAAGTATTTGAGTTCAATAATTCTTATAGAACATATAGAGAGAGATTTCTGGCTAGGGTTGTTATTACATGAAATCCCACCTAAGATAGAGGCCCCAATCAATAATTAGTGGTTGAGTATTCTTGTAATAGATGCCCCTTGGTTTTTAAAAAAGGGTAGGGTTATCCCTTAGGTTATTTAGAGTGGTACTATGGATTTAATTCCATGTTACAGGTAGCATTTATATAAGATACCTTCCTATTATTTGAATAATGTCCTACTAGGGAGTAGTTCTAGTTTAAAATATGGTGTCGTGTGAGTTGTTAGATATTATTCACACCATGACTAATCTAAAATAGTTATTTCCATGTGAAAAGTCCTTGTAGTTCGATCTATAAAAAGGTGCACTCAAGGATGCCTATTGTCAGGGGTAACCTATTATAGTTCAAGTTATGATTTTCATCCTGTCTTAATAGACTATCATACTTATAAATGTATGTGTGAGATACTCTTCCTGAATTTTTTTAGGATTTGTACAATTCAGTAGAGCTGATAGCTATACCAATGTGAGAAATAGATCTTTCTTATATGGAAACCAACTTTCACTCATACCTTATGGTGAATTGATTTTATACACAACAGATTAAGAGTCTTTTTATGGGATTCCTCATGGAAAATATGTTTCCAAGTGGTATCAACCTTGGTATAGATTTTTTAGCTATCACTGGCATTAAAAGTGGTATGCAGTCAAGTAGATTAGTTGAGGTTAACCATAAATGGTGAATGGAACCCTGATATGTATGTAGTGTATAGAAACACCTTAATATGTTGAATAATAACTACATACCATATGGTGAGTAATTATTTGTTCACTATGGGAGTAGTTTATGGTTTAATTATTGTGATTATGATGGAATACATGAATTCTTTCCTAGGATGGATCCATGATTTCCCCTTAAATGGATGGAAATATATGCACAAAATTTTATTCTAGAGAATGAGTATAGGTGTTAGTGTGTAGAATGATAAACACCCTTTTTGTGTTTATGAGACACATTGGTTGAATCATTACTTATATCAGTTCATAGTGGCCGATAGTGATGATAAGTTTATCTCCCTTGGGATAAAAGAGGTCTTATTGAGAAGTCATGGATTTCCCCTATCCTTCCATGAGAGTAATATATATATATGGTAAACTATTATAGTATATATTCTGGATTCATGAATTTTATTCTATGGTTCATGTTGATACAACAGATGGATTAGAGTTTTTCCTTTATAAAGTTATAGGATGTGGTGGTTTTTGAGATTGTAGTGGCATATTAGTGACATTGTGGCTGATTACTTAGAAATGTATTCCATGTTCTTGTTTGATGGAGTATGTTCTTAAACAACTAGCCTTAAATTGGTTGATCCTTAATGGAAAAGGATATCCTTATCACACCTGATCACTGATGGTGGATTAAAACACATCTCTTGGGTGAGTGAGACCCTTAGTGTTAATATTAATTGAGTGTACTTGTATGAATATATATTCTCATGTTATGGACATAAATATTTTTCCTAAATTTTAGGATCACGTTATCCACTTCCCTAGATAGATAATGTTTTTCCTTTGGTATTCATATTGAATATTAAGATGTGAATTTTGAGTGAGGACAACCATAATGGGCCATGGTCCCCAGTGTGTTAAGTCAATCATAGATTTTTAGATATTATCATCATATGAAAACCTTATTCATGTGATAGAGGATGTTTTATACAAAGGTTGGGGTGTTTGGTTTATTGAGTTTTTTAGGTGTTATCACGGGGTTTGGAATTGATAGTGTAGGGTAATCTGAATGGGAGGACTTTCTTTTCCAAATTTTTCCATATTGGGCCATCAATGAGAAGTAGTATAACACTAGGCAGTTTGAGTAGATTCGTTTTGTTTATTTATGTGATTATAAATATATTCCATGAAGTAGTGATTCCCATATAATCATGTCTTTTCAGTGGTAGATGTAATCATGCATAGAGATCAGGGTTTAGATGTGAGGTTCTTCCGGATGTTTGAGGAAATATTGATCAAAAGGACCATACCATTTTTATTATTTGTTATAGATACATTGGTGTTTATTCCTTGTCTATTGAGGATTATGGGAATCTATGTACAATCTTAAAGTGAATTTAACATTATAAATATTTTAGATTCAGTGTAAAATATCCATGTCGTGTTGAGTAAATCAGTTTGATAATGGTAGATTTTTCTCATGAGATGGTCATATTGAATGCTCTTAAAGGTAGGGTTCATAAAACTAAAACATCATATAATCTTGTAAAAAACTATTATAAGGTTTAAGTTAGTGTTTCTTAGTTATTAATTATCCAATATAACTGGAAAACCATCAATTAAGATAATGGTATGGGTGTAGAAGCTTGGAGAGACTTGTATATTGTGAGCTTATACTTAAATTTGGTTTTGCTTTGAGGACGATTTAAAATAATAGTTTTGTAATGAATCATAATATTATCAAGGAAACTCCATATGATTATGGTGGAAGAGTATTTTCTTCACCTATATGGTCATATATTAATTTCACAAAGAACATGGATCTCTAAAGGTTAATAAATTACCTGTGAGGGAAAATTGTCATTCTGCATATAATTGTTTTATGTACGATTTCATATTTAATTGTTTTATTTGTTTAATATTTTTAATGAAAAAGTTTAAAGGTGAGAATAATTTAGTAACTTGGTTTTTTCAGAGGTTGGGACATAGCTCATTTTTGAGCTCTAATGACTTGAATCTTCTATAGCTGTAAAATGGTAAATTTACCCTAGTAGAGGGCCTCAATTTTTTTTGATCCTAGGGTGTAGTGTTTACCCCCAAGTTGTTTTTTGGTGATTTTATGATCATGAAATTTTTTATGGGATTTCTACTATTTATTATTTAATAAATAATCATCTCATGAGTGCTTGCATTTTTATCTCCTAAATGAAATCAAGGATGAATGTTTCGACTCAAAATTTTCATTCAATGAATGGGGTTTTTTATATGGAAAGTAAAAAAATTATTGGTGTTCTGAATATAGTTAAGGAAATATATTACAGTATAAAAAAGATAGTCATTGGCGATAACAAATCACTTTCAGTCATCTTATTAGTTTTTCATTAATCTTCCTTTGATAGGATTACCTATTAGTGAAACTGAATGTAGAAACCCATGAAAGGGTGAAGATGCCCATTTTTGGTGTTGATGATGATGAAATTCATGGATGGTGGTCAAATCCTTGAAGTTGTAACATTTTTCCAATGAGGCAGGGCTTTGATTTTGATTTATACCTTATTATACTTGTTATTATTATGATTATCATTATTTTTAATTATTTTTTATAATGAATGAATTATATAATGACAGTATATGTTAATCAATTGATTATAATGAAATATTGTTTCAACAATGATTAATTTTTTTGTGGTTTATACTTTCTATGAAAATTTTTGGAATTTAAAAAACTCATCACATTGATTATTTTCAGGTACCTGATTACCCTTGTGTTGGTTAATTGCATAATTATAAATGAGATATTTATATGTATAGATTGTCACTAATCATTATAATCTCTCCTTCCTCATCTATATTGTTACATTAGAATAAACAATCACCATTATCCATTCCCACAAACACTGTTTCAAGGATGGTTGTGTGGTATCATGAATGGAAGGTTATGGGTGAATTTGATATCAAACGAACAAGGTATTAGGGTTAGGACTAACATTTCCATGGTAAAATAGTTTTTGGCGAATTTTGGGTGACCTTAAAGTAGTTATTTGATGTGAATTCAACTGATAGATGATGACTTGTCCCATAAGGGTGATGGGGGTAACATTTGGAAAGGTTAGTCATCATTGGAGTGTTGGATGGAATTGATTGGAATTTATGGTGGTGATGGAGTAGATATTGATATTTTAACAATGATTTTAAAAGTTTTTTTCAAATTAGGGAATAAAAACCAACTATATGATGTGTATTCTTCTAAACAAATGTCGTTAACATGACATAGACTATGGATATAGGGTTTCAATATTTTTGAAATATCACACAACTTGTAGATCATGTATACTCTACATGTAGGGATATCTTACATGGATCATGGTGAATAAGAGTACACAACTTGGATACCTCATTTTTTCACACAGTAAATGTGGGTTTGAGGTAAAAATTGAGTAATACTAGGCCACATGAAAAAACCTATCAGTAGTATATGATGAGTGAGCCATACAGATATACACATTATGTACCTCCCCTTGGACATTAGTTATAGTTCATCCACCAACTATCTTGAGGTAATATATATCAAGAAATATGCCAGTCTCGGACTCCATGTGCCATCTCTGACGCACCTTTTATATAGGCCCCCAAAATGAAGTACTAGTTGCAGTGTACTACTCAGCTACTACTCTGGAGTCACGTAGCATGTCCTTTACTATACTCATCATATACTATCCAACAGGTTTTTCTTTTCAATATTTCTTTCCTAAGGGTCAGATTAGGGAACATGAATAGTCCTTTCTAAGTAATTTTTCCACATAGTGCATGGTAGTAAAATAATTATCACCATGATGGGTTGTTTTTATCACATTTAGAGTAGTTATAGGACCTTAACTCATTATAGGTGATGATTGGGTTTGGGTGATGTTACTACCTTTGGTTGATCAGTATGCTTTAGTTAGATCTTGGTTTATCTTTCAGGTCATTCCAAATTTTTCCAAGAAGAAGGGGTTAAAAAATGAACTTTTGGAGGAAAAAGGCCAGGAACAGGGATATGGAACATGGTTAGTGCTAACCATACTCTATGGAACTATGAATTTCAAGTTTTTTTTTCAAGGTTTGATCACAGTTAGTCAAACCATGTGACTAGCCAAGGAGACCATACGGGTATCTAGTTGGTTGTCTAGGGGTGTCGTATGTCTTGAGTAATATATTCCTAAACCATGTGGATGATCTTTAGGAAACCATGTAACATTTTTTTCAAAGGATGGAGGAAACACATGGTTGGAACATAGTTCGTCGAACCATACAGCCTAACCATGCTCCTAGATCTAAACCTCAAAATATTTGAAATTTATCCTTTTTACAATGATAATTTTTATATTTAATCACCATCTAATCTGCATTTGGCTTAAAAAAACTTCCAAAACACTCTATATGTATCTAAATTTTTATTCTTTATAGTTTTCCTTTATTATTAACAAATCAATTCAAGGCATGTTCCATTTTTGATCCAGTTTTCTCTCTTATTATTAGATAATTTCTATATCTCTTCTCTTATTTATTCATTGAAACTTGAAAAGGATATGAATATAAAATATAAGTGTTTTGATAGAGTATTTATGAGGATTATTATATATCTAGTTTCATGGGGACCTTATATTCTCATTCCCAATATCCACCTTTGAAGATGACCAGTTTTCTCCATTTTTGAGGTAGGGGTATCTATACAAAGGTTTTAACTCATGAATTACATTAATTTATTGTGATTTCATTTTTTATATTTTATTATAATGATTATTTTTTTATAAAATATATTTTTTAAATAGATACATGTTTTTAAATTAGGTTTTCTTTAAAAACATTTTTTATGCACACTATATAATAGATGGAATTCCTTAAAGGTGGTTTTGGTTCTAAAATGGATTTTCAGTCATTGATACAATAATGATTCACTATGAAAATATTTTATAAATTTAGATCATTTTTTCAAAACTTTTTTTGGAATGAATGGTACATTGGGGACCTTGGGTGCCATAGTAAATGGACTTGTCAAATTAGTGTGTATAAAACTACTAAAGATTTTGATATCTATAGACTGTGACTAGACTTGATATCAGTCATATTCACTTAATTAATGTATTAGTGGATTATTTTTATGTCCAAGAATGTATTAATATAGGAAATAGCATAATAATATTATTTTTTATTTATTATTGGTTTTTACATGATAGTATATTTCATGGTTGGTCGCTCACTTGTTTATCTTATGGTGTGTACATGATCGGTTTTTTTAAAACTATCATGTTCTATTACCTTTTTTGTCTTATTATATATTTTTTGTGAATATAAAATTATTATATAAAAACCAAAGGATGTTTTAAAAAATATATATTTAAAAAATTCAATCTAAATCGGATTTGTTTGAATGTTAGATCTAACATTTTCTTGGTGTTAGATTTTGTGTTGATTCTATGAAGAAACCCTATTGGGAATTGTTCTCACACACAAATTTTTTTCCTTTGGATATTTATAGATGTTTTTTTCACGACATAATTAAATTTAAGGGAATATTTTAGTTTTTATTGATTCCCTTGAGTGACGTTTCATTCTTAGATAGATGGTTGGGGTGTTTACATATGGTCACATGATGTTTAAACTTATGGAATGTCCTATATTAATTATAGGATTATCCATTTTTTATTGAATTGGTATGTCTCATGGTTGTGTACTATTTATTCCACTGTGTGATTTTTTGTTTTGATTAATTATAGTTATACATGGAACTTTTTTAGTTTTATTGTTTGTCACTACACTGTGGAAGGCCTACTCAGGTCACCTATTAGGTTGACCTGGGCTAATTCATTACAAAATGGTATCAATGGGAATACCTAGTGAGAATTATTATAAAGCTTCCTGGGTGTAGTTAATGGTCTTTAGTAGGACTGTGAGAATTCAGGTAGTAAGTGAAAGGGGGTTCTTGGCCATCTCACTTATGTGACTGAACTTATGTTACCATGGGTGGTTAGGAATTTTAACCAAGCCTGAGAATTGGTGTTTGAGGTTGTATGAATGAACTATATTTAGAGTATATTTTCAAAAACTCTATTCTTTCTTAAAGTTTTGACTTTAATTCATATGATCCATTATTTATTTAAATTCATGTTGTTTAAAAAGCAATGGCATGGATTCCCTAAGTTTGTCTTAGGAATTGGGAATTTACTCTTAAGCTGATTGGTTACTGTATTATATTCATTAGATAATTCCTCATAGATGAGATATTATAAATCAAAGAGATGAATCCATGAGACATGTTCCATAAGTAAATCCTCTAGTGGACCCTTTTTGGTGGAAGCAATAATATTCACTATTCAGACTCTAGGCCAAGTGGGTATCGAGCACCCGGGACGAGCTGTGGATCATGGATTAAAATTTACTAAGAGGAATCCAAAAATATTTCATTGGGATAATGTAACCTAAGAATACCAGGAGTTTATTCATAGTATTGAGGATATATTCTATTTTCTAAAAAATCTGGAGGACTCTAAGGTGGGTTTTTCCACATACATGCTTGAGGGACCTAGAAGATGATGGTGGGACTCAATTGTGAAAGCTAAGTTGCATGAGGATATTACCTAGACTTATTTCAAGAGTATATTCAACCATAAGTTTTATCATGTGACATTGTGGGAGTTTAGGAACTAATAATTTATGAACTTCTAGTATGGGGAGTGTTTTTTAGAGTATTCCACACATTTCAATAAGTTGGTACACCTAGCACCTGAAATTATTGTTAATGATAACCTAAATGTAAAATCCCAAGTAAATAAAGAATAAGACATTTTCATATTTATTAATATTTTCGAATTAAATATTGATTTTACTTTAAATTGGAGGCTATGTTTGATGGCGTACCTGATACGAAATAACGAGTTTCTTTGAAATCTTACATTGCACGCTAATAATATAATATTATTATTTTAAATGGTAGTTAACGCCTAGCTGTTGTATTGGAAGTAATGAATATAACTAACTAAAATATTATTATATATGTTTGTTAAATGTTTTTACATTTATCCAATAAAATTTAGAGGCTTTAAATGTAAATGAATCTAATTTTAAGCATAATTTTCTTTAAAAGGTCGATTTACTACCTTTTGAAGGCGAACCATATTTAAATATAGTTTTGGTAACTTTTATATGTTCCATTAGACCAAATAAAATTATTATTTATAATAGGGACATCAAAATTTAATTTGGGTAAATTTTTGGTATTTTTCTGATAAAGTTCATTTTTTAATGAATAATGAAAAATACTGTATTTTAATTCAAAATTGCATTTTAATATAATTTATTTATATGGTTATATTATCTTTTTAATTGGTTTTAACATTTAATTATAATATATTTTTACCATTTAATCCAATTTTGGTCATTGGGAGTAATTTAACTTTTAAATTGGACATAAACAAGTGTCAATCTTTTGATAGTTATTGTTTCTTAAAAAACGCTTTTTGTTTTAACAACTGGAATTAATTTTAAATTAATTTTTGCAACTTCTGTGTTTTGAATTTGGAAAAATGGATTTCATATTTGGAATTAGTAGGTCCAAATTATTTAAATAGGTAACTTTTATTTTTATACTTTTAAAATATTTAATTCAGTAAATATTTTATTTACCGTGGTTAAAGGGTAAATCAGGTAAAGAAGGGTAAAAAAATAATATTATAATAATATAAAATTACCCTAAAACGTTTCCTAATATTATTTATTGATAAATATCTAACCATGGTCATCCTTGGGTCTATTTTGGGATCCCATGGAGCCACATGGGAGTGATAATGACACTTTGGATTAATTAATTCAAAGTAAAGACAAAAATGACACAAACAAATATCTTCTACTAAATCAATTTTTACATAGGGTTATATAATTTATAATTTAGACTATAAATATTAATTGTAAATATAAAAATATTTCCTACATCATGGTATTTGTTTTATAATTTTTAGACATCAAATAAATAAAATTATTTATGACACAATAATGATGCAATGTTTACCTCAGTAATAAATGATTTAAATAAATAAGATTATAAAGACTAAAATAATATCCAAAACCTATCCAATTACTATTATATGATTTTATTTATAATATGATTCATTTTATCTTCTACTTTAATGTGTTTTGGACCTTTTTAAACCGAATATAAGTTTATAATAAAATATTATTTTCACACTTTCCTAAAGATCCCCTCCTCCCCCTTATAAAAAGCGCTCACTTATAACCAATTCCTCACACCTATAAAGCCTTTTCGATCATCAAAACTCTACCCAATTAAGATACCTGCATCCCTATCCTCCTCTTAGAAGCCTTACCTTAGGTATAAGGTACTTCAATAAGTTCTTTTGGTTCAAACCAAAGGGAGTTACCCAAATTAAAGGTAACGGTTTCTCTTAACTTCTTTTATTTTATTTTACCTCTCCAACCCTAACTAATTTTATTCCTTTATTTTATAAAAACACCAGTATCCTCAATATAATATTATGTTTTTATGTAAAGGATTATAACTACACTTACACACACCTCCATCTAATGGATGAAGAACATAATGTTTCTCTGGATGGCAAACTAACGCCTCACGAAATGATGATTGTTCAATTACCTCCTACCGCCTCTCATGGTGACCATTATAATGGAAATTTATTTATATATGATATATATTATGTTTATGTTTTCTTTATTCTTCTATATTTTCTATTTATAGCATGCCTTTATGGTTTCTAATATGGGTAAATGCGATAATTTCATTTGAGGAAGTGCGGATTATCACCCCCTCAAAGTGATATGACTCGTTAATGCCTTATATGGGATGTATAAAGGATGAATTTAATGATATTAAATATGATATTATACTAGACTTATAATATAACTTTGTATCATTATGTTTTAATTCCATTAAAATACGAAATAGAAATGAAAATAGTGTTCATGCGTACGTACGGCTTACCGTCTCCATGAACGGTGCATTTCATTTATTATCTCCAAATGATATGTACTATTATAAATACATATATATAATGGATATATATGATATATATGATATATAAATAATTAATATCAGTCTGGAGATAATGGACTATTGACCACATGGATAACTTGTAATTATAAGAAGTCCATTTTCGACTCAAGTACCAAATATCGACAAAACGACCATTATTAACATAAATGACTATGTAATGTTTATAACATGGTAGTAAGTGATATAAGAGGAATAATAAACTTTAAAAATGTTCTAAAACAAGTATAAATTAACTTTAGTTTATTATTCATTAAATTAAAGAACGAACAGGTCAAGTCGGACACAAGGTAAGGGAACTTCTTAACCCAATTCCCATTATTTGGGTTAAACTTCTACTTCTTGATTATGTCATGCTATGATTATGTGAGATAAATCTTTTGATATATTATCTTGTATTTATAATTGCTTTATGTGTACTTATATTGAATACACATAATTGATCTATTAAAAAAATGATCTTTGTAAGGGACTTCGTCTCAATCTCCTTTCATTGAGGCATATTTTTATTTCTACACGACTTTATTTTATATGGTGTATAAAACCCTTTTGAATTTTAATTTCATTCAAAGGGAATCTTTTCTCTACGAATCATTTTATGAAACAACAACAAAAAAATGTTTCTTTTAACATGATAGGTGACAACGACATTTTCCGTCGCCGTGAGTATTATTTGATCTTTGGATTCCTTTAAAAGTCGTAGTGTTTTTAAAAGGAAAATAAATACCATATACTCTTTTTATGTATTTTGGTATTGAAAATGGATTTGATAATGGATTTTTTATGTCAATATATTTAAAGGATATACTGTGATTAAAATGTGGAAATGTTATCTTTCCTTTATGCTTGTGTTATGTGTTAAGACTATGTTATGGTTCTTGAGAATTATTTACGTATACTGGTGGTTCCGTGATAAACCTAGGGTGGGTGAGCTGGAGATAGATCTCCAATGTATTGGGTAATGTGATGGAGGTAAACATGAATGTTTATCCTAAGATATTTAGGTAATATACTGTGATGGGTATTCCAAATGTAACTCCCTACGTAGCTATGAAATCTACAACGTAAGTATGTTATAGATGCCACAAGTTACCTCTATGGTTTATGTTTACTATGTAAATATTATGATTTCATGAGGTATGTTAAAGAACTTATGTTATGTATGTATTGATGAGATAATGTTTTCTTTCTTTGTATTATAACCCTTACTGAGATTTTTATGCTCATCCCAAGTTTTGAAATGTTTTTCACTGGACTTAAAGAAGAATAGGGTCAAGGATGGGATCAAGGAAAAGTCATGCTGTCTAAAACTTGGAACTAGACATGGCTATTTTTTTAAGAGTTTTTATTTTGTGGAAAAAAATGGAAATGGAGTAGAAGTTTCTACTTTGTATTTTTGAGATGTAATGTAATAGTTATGGCCTAATTCTCTAAAACTATAAACCTGAAAAGATTCTCAATGTGAATTATTCATTTAATTCAAGATTATGTAATGTTTTAAGGCCAGGTCCTTATAGTTGGTATCATAGGTCGATTTAGATAAATTTAGGAGTTAGAATATTGTTAAATTAATTTCCCTAAATTAATTTATGGTATGATTGAAAAGATATAGCATTTACAGATTACCATGTTGCTTCACCTAAGATATTTATGTGTTTAGAATGGTTTTCCGCAGAGGAAACAGGGCAGCTATGTTGGGGTGACAATAGGAGGAAGAAAACCTTCCAAATCAACAACCTGAGATGGTTGGAATCAGAACTGAATAGTTTGTTGCAGGGATGGCACAGTTGACTCAGGCTATAAATGGTGGTGGTATCCATGCACGAGATCAGCCAGATCAACCATAGAGGAACATGTCAGTAGTGGATAATTTCATGAGGCAACATCCCCTATCATTTAGAGGATCATCTGACCCTGTGCTATCTGAAGGGTGTATTAAAGCACTGGAGAAGATTTTCGATGTTATGGGGTGTTCAGAACATCAAAAGGTTAGTCTTGTTGTTTACCATTTTGAAGGTGAAGCTGATCATCGGTGGTCGATGGTGAAAAATATCAGGGATAGTGAGGAGATTGATGCTCTTGATTGGGATGAATTCAAAGGTATGTTTCTTAAGAAATATTTTCCTAAGGTGGTTCATCTTAGGATGGAAAAAAATCCTAGAATTGAGGTAGGAGTATGACTCAGTGGATGGTTATGAATAAAAAATTCAGTCGACTGGCAAGGTATGCTCCAAATTTCATATGAGATCCTGATAGTAAAATCAACCGTTTTTACTCAGGGTTAAAACCAAAGTATCGAAGGGATTTAGCTTCTAATGAGTCCAAAAGTTATGAAAAACTTGTTTTATGTTCAGAGAAGGTGGAAATATAGTTTTCTGGTGATCATGTGTTCTTTTAAAAACAATAGAATAAGAGGTCGAGGTGGCAGGCGAAAGGGATGAACTCTTCAAAAAAGTCTGATGGTAAGAAACTTAAGTTTAAAGTTTGTGAAAAATGTGGTAAAAAGCATGTTGAGGAATGTCTTTTGAATTCTGGTAGGTGCTACCGATGTGGTAAAATGCGACATAAGGCTCTTAATTGCACTGAAAAAGATCAGGGTAATGGTAAGACAAAATCTGATTTACAATCAGTAAAATGTTTTAAGTGCAATGAAATGGGTCATTATGAAAATGAGTGTCCAATGAAGAAATAAACTGAGGGAAAGCAGCCAGACTACAATCAGAAAAGGGTGGTGAAATCCTTTGCAACTACTTCAGCAGATGTTGGTCCATTGAATGAAGTAGTATCAGGTACGCTATTTGTTTGTTCATATTATGCCAATGTTTTGTTTGATTCAGGTTCTATACACTCTTTCATTTCTGAGAAGTTTTCTAGTAAATTGGGAATTCCATATCAAGATATGAATCCTGAAATTATGGTAAAAACAACTGGAGAAATATTGAGACAAAAAGAAATTATATGAACCTTCATGTCCTTGTGTGCGGAAAGAATCTACCTGCAAACCTTATTATTTTTCCTCTAGTAGAGTTTGATGTTATTTTGGGTATGGATTGGCTGTCTTTTTATCATGCTAAGATTTACTGTAGAGCTAGAGAGGTTTATTTTCAGAATGATTTTCAGTTTTTCTACAAGAATGAATCCTTGATTTTGATAACATATCAAGAAGCTGAGAAAATAGTAAAAGAATGAAATGAATGTTACCTTGCACATATTGTTGAAAATAAAGGAACTATTCAGATTAATGATGTGCCAGTGGTAAATGAGTATCTTGATGTTTTTTCTGATGATTTTTCTGGTATTATACTTGATTGGGAAGTTGAATTTACTGTTGACTTAGTTCCTGATGCTAATCCAATTTCAAAACCCCCTTATCTAATGGCTCAAATTGAACTTTTAGAGTTAAAGAAGAAATTGTAGGAGTTATTAGATGAAGGTTTCATTCAACCTAGCACATCACTATGGGGTGATAATGTCTTGTTTATTAAAAAGAAATATGGTTCAATGAGACTTTTCATTGATTATAGAGCATTGAATAACATCAATGTTAAGAACAAGTATCTTTTTCCTCATATCGATGATTTTTTTTATCAGATCCAGGGAGCTCAGTGTTTTTCGAAGATTGACTTGAGGTCGCGGTATCATCAGTTGAAAGTAAAGGAAGCAGACATTCTGAAGACTGCATTTTGTACTAGATATGGCCATTATGAATTTTTAGTTATGCCTTTTGGGTTAACCAATGCACTGGCTATATTCATGGATATTATGAATAGAATTTTCCGTGAGTTCTTGGATAAGTGTATGGTTGTGTTCATTGATGATATTTTGGTTTATTCTAAAAGTAAATAGGAGAATTAAAGTCATTTAAGGGTTGTCTTGCAAACCTTAAAAGAAAAGAAACTATTTGGAAAATTCAGAAACTGTGAGTTTTGGTTACAACAAATTTTTTTCCTTTGTCACATTGTTTCTAAAGATGGCATAACTTTTGATCCTGCTAAAACAATAGTTGTTGAAGAATGATCAAGACCCACAAATATAACAGAGATCTGTAGTTTTCTTGGTTTTTTAGGTTATTACCGGAGGTTTTTGAGAATTTTTTAAGGTTATATATTCCAATGACTAAGTTAACTAGAAAAGGTGTTAAGTTTATTTGGACAAAAGATTGTGATGATTGTTTTCAGTAATTGAAAAGAAGATTGGTGAATGATCCAGTTTTGGAACTGCCTTCCAGAGATGGTGAGTTTGTTATCTACAGTGATGTTTTGTTGAAAGGGCTTGGTTGTGTCCTTATGCAAAATGATCAGGTAATTGATTATGCTTCACATCAATTAAAACCTCATGATTTAAATTTCCCTACACATGATTTTGAATTAGCTGATGTTGTTTTTGCTTTAAAATTTTGGAGGCATCATTTGAATGGATTAAAATGAGAAATATATTCTGATCACAAAATTTTGAAGTGTATATTCACTCAGAAATAATTGAACATGAGACAGAGGAGATGGCTGGAATTAATCAAGTATTATGATTGCACGATCCTTTACAATCCGAGAAAATAAAATAATGTGGCTGATGCTTTGAGTCAAAAAAAGTAATGCTACATTAACCAAGATACATTTGGAATGAGATCCTTTGGTTTTTGATTTGATAAAATTTGTCATAGAAGTTGTTGGTGCGGGAAATTATTCTATTTTGTTTCAGGTGTCAGTGAAACTATCTCTTTCAGATAGAATTAAGCAATATCAGAAGGAAGACACTGAGTTACAGAAAAAGGTAGATTTGGTTCAGAAGGGTAAGGTACCTAATTTTAATGTTGATAATGATTGTGTTTTGAGGTTTGTTAAAAGATTATGTGTGCCTTGTGATTCACAGTTAAAGAATGAGTTATTATATGAAGCTTATAGTTCCCAGTTTTCAATTCATCCTGGAAGTACTAAGATGTATAGAGATCATTAGGAGTATTACTGGTGTGAGGGAATGAAAAGAGATATTTCTGACTTTGCTATGAAGTGTTTGACTTGTCAGCAGGTTAAAGCAAAGTGGTAGTTACTGAAAGGGATGCTTCAGTCTTTACCAGTTCAAGAGTGGAAATGGTAAAATATATCCATGGACTTTGTTGTGGGATTACCGAAGATATCTCAAGGTAGTAATGCAATCTGGGTTATTATTGATCGGTTAACTAAATCTGCTCATTTCCTTCTTATTCGAGATACTTTGTTTCTAGATCAACTTTCTCTATAGTATGTTAAAGAGATATTTAGGTTTCATGGTGTTCCCCTCTCTATTGTATCTAATCGTGATCCCAGGTTTACTTCTAACTTTTGTAAAGGCCTTTAGAAGTCGTTGGGTACTGAATTAAATTCTAGTACAACTTTCCATCCACAATCAGATGGGTAGTCAGAACAAACAATTCAGACCTTGGAGGATATGCTACGTGCTTGTTCACTGGATTACTAGGGAATTTGGGACCAATATATTTCTTTGGTTTAATTTTCTTATAATAATAGTTTTCATTCCAGTATAGAGATGGCTCTGTTTGAGGCATTATATGGAAAGCGTTGTCGAACACCAGCTTTTGGGGATGAAGTAGGTGAAATGAAGCTGACTGGACCAGAATTGGTAGAAGAGATGGCAAAAAAAGTTCAGTTGATTCAGAAGCACATGAGAACAGCTCAGAGCAAATAGAAAAGTTATGCGGATAACCAGTGGAAGGATATTTCTTTAGAGGTAGGTGATCATGTATTTCTCAAAGTTTCTCCATGGAAAAGTGTGATGCGTTTTGGTAAGAAGGGAAAGTTGAGTCTGAGGTTCATTGGACCTTATGAAATCCTAGAAAAAGTTGGATCAGTTGCATACAGAGTGGTTTTACCTCCATGCTTATCCGAGGTACACAATTTTTTTCATGTTTCAATGTTGAGAAACTATATTCCAGATCCATCTCATGTTTTGAGCCTAGAGGTAGTTCAATTTGAAGAGAATCTCTATTATGAGGAACAAACAGTCCAGATTATTGGCCGTAGAGAGCAAGTGTTGCAGAATAAGTTAATTCACTAGGTAAATGTTTTGTGGAAAAACCATATGGTTGAAGAGGCAACATGGGAATCTGAAAATTCTGTGAGAGATAAATACCCCCACTTATTTGATAAGTGAATAAAATTGTGAGGACGCAATTCCCAAAAGGGTGGAAGGATGTAACATCCCAAGTAAATAAAGAATAATACATTTTGATATTTATTAATATTTGTGAATTAAATATTAATTTTACTTTAAAAGGGGATGTTATGTTCGATGGCGTACCCAATACACAACAACGGTTTTCTTTGAAATCTTATGTTGCACACTAATAATATAATATTATTATTTTAAATGGTAGGTAACTTCTATCCATTATACTTGTGGTAATGAATATAACTAACTAAAATATGATTATATATGTTTGTTAAATTTTTTTACATTTATCCAATAAAATTTTGAGTCTTTAAATGTGAATGAATCTAATTTTAAGCATAATTTTCTTTAAAAGGTCGATTAACCACCTTTTGATGGAGAACCCTCTTTAAATATAGTTTTTGTTACATTTATATGTTCCAGTTAACTGAATAAAATTCTTCTTTAGAATTAGGACATCAAAATTTACTTTGGGTAAATTTTTGGTATTTTTCTGATAAATTTCATTTTTAATGAATAATGAAAAATACTATATTTTAATTCAAAAGTTCATTTTAATCTAATTTATTTATATGGTTAGATTATATTTTTAATTTGTTTTAAAGTTTAATTAGAATATATTTTTACCATTTAGTCCAATTTTGTTCATTGGTAGTAATTTCACTTTGAAATTGGATATAAACAAGTGTCAATATTTTGATAGTTATTATTTCTTTAAAATGTGCTTTTTGTTTTAACAACAGGAATTAATTTTAAATTAATTTCCGCCACTTCTATGTTGTGAATTTGGAAAAATGGATTCCATATTTGGAATCAGTAGGTCCAAATTGTTTAAATAGGTAAATTTTATTTTTAGACTTTTTAAATATTTACTTCAGTAAATGTTTTATTTACTGTGGTTAAAGGGTAAATCAAGTAAAGAAGGGTAAAAAATAATATTATCATAATATAAAATTACCCTTAAACATGTCCTAATCCTATTGGTTAATACATATCCAACCATGGTCATCCTTGGGTCAATTTTGGGACCCCATGGAGCCACTTGGGAGTGATAATGACACTTTAGATTAATTAATTCAAAGTAAAGACAAAAATGACACAAAAAAATATCTTCTAGTAAATCAATTTTTACATGGGGTTATATAATTTATCTTTTAGACTATAAATATTAATTTTAAATCTAAAAATATTTCCTACATCATGGTATTTTTTTTATAATTTTTAGACATCAAATAAATAAAATTATTTATGACACAATAATGATGCAGTGTTTACCTCATTAATAAGTGATTTAAATAAATAAGATTATAAAGACTACAATAATATCCAAAACCCGTCCAATTCCTATTGGATGATTTTATTTCGAATATGAGTCATCTTATATTCTAATTTAATGTGTTTTTATCCTTTTGAAACCGAATATAAGTTTATAATAAAATAATATTTTCACACTTTCCTAAAGAGCCCCTCCTCCCCCTTATAAAAATCCCTCACTTCTAACAAATTTCTCACACCTCTAAATCCTTTTGGATTGTAAAAAATCTACCCAATTAAGCTCCATACATACCTCTCCTCCTCCTCTATGCCTTACCTTAGGAAGAAGGCACTTCAAGAACTCCTTTTGGTTCAAACCATAGGGAGTTACCCAAATTAAAGGTAATGGTTTCTCTTAACATCTTTTCTTTTATTTTATTTCTCCAACCCTAAAATCTTTTTATTACTTTCTTCTATAACAACACCAGTATCCTCAATATACTATGATGTTGTTATGTGAAATATTCTAACTACACTTACACACACCTCCATCTAATGGGTGAAGAACATAATGTTTTTGTGGATGGAAAGCTAACGCCTCACAAAACGATGATTGTTTAATTACCTCCTACAGCCTCTCATGGTGGCCATTATGATGGAATTGTATTTATATATGATATATATTATGTTTATTTTTTCTTTATTCTTCTGTATTTTCTATTTATAGCATGCATTTATGGTTTCCATTATGGGTAAACACGATAATTTCATTTGAGGAAGTGTGGACTACCGCCCCCTTAAAGTGATATGACTCGTTAATTCATTATGTGGGATGTATAAAGGATAGAGTTAATGATATTATATACGATATTATACTGGAATTATAATATAACTATGTATCATTATTTTTTAATTCCATTAAAATACAAAATAGAAATGAAAGTAGCGTTCATGCGTACGTACGACTTACCGTCTCCATGAACGGTGCATTTCATTTCTTATCACCAAATGATATGTACTATTATAAATACATATATATACTGGATATATATGATATATGTGATATATAAATAATGAATATCATTCTGGATAAAATGGACTATTGACCACATGGACAACTTGTAATTATAAGAAGTCCATTTTCGACTCAAGTACAAAATATCGACAAAATGACTGTTATTAACATAAATGACTATGTAATGTTTATAACATGGTAATAAGTGATATAAGAGGAATAATAAACTTGAAAATTTTTCTGAATCAAGTAGAAATTAACTTTAATTTATTATTCAGAAAATTAAAAAACAAAAGGGTCAATTCGGACATGAGTTAAGGGAACTTCTTAACCCAATTCTCATTCTTTGGGTTAAACTTCTACTTCTTGATTATGCCATGCTATAATTATGTGAGATAAATCTTTTGATATATTATCTTGTATTTATACTTGCTTTATGTGTACTTATAGTGAATACAGATAATCAATCTATTAAAAAATGATCTTTGTAAGGGAATTCGTCTCAATCTCTTTTCATTGAGGCATCTTTTGATTTCTACACGACTTTATTTTATACGGTGTATAAAACCCTTTTGACATTTCATTTAATTCAAAGGGAATCCTTTCTCTACGAATTGTTTTACTAAACAACAAAAAAAAGGAATGTTTCTTTTAACGTAAGTAGTGACAACGACATTTTCTGCTGCCGCGATTATTATTTGATCTTTGGATTCCTTTACAAGTCGTAATGTTTTTAAAATGAAAATAAATATCATATACTCTTTCTATGTATTTTGGTATTGAAAATGGTTTTGATAATGTATTTGTTATGTCAATATATTTAAATGATATATTGTGATTGAAATGTGGAAATGTTATCTTTCCATTATGTTTGTGTTATGTTTTGTGACTATGTTATGGTTCTTGGGAATTGTTTATGTATACGGGTGGTTCCATGATAAACCTAGGGCGGGTGAGCCCGAGATAGCTCTCCAATGGTTTGGGTAACGTGACAGAGGTAAACATGAATGTTTCTCCAAATAGATTTAGGGAATATATTGTGATGGGTATTCCAAATGTAACTCCCTATGTAGCTGTGAAATCTACAACATAAGTATGTTATAGATGCCACAAGTTACCTCTATGATTTATGTTTACTATGTAAATATTATGATTTCATGAGGTATGTTAAAGAGTTTATGTTATGTTTGTATTCATGAGATAATGTTTTCTTTCTTTGTTTTATAACCCTTACTGAGCTTTTTATGCTCATCCCAAGTTTTCAAATGTTTTTCACAGGACTTAAAGAAGAATAGGGTCAAGGATGGGATCAAGGAAAATTCATGCTCTCTAAAACTTGGAACTATACATGGCTATTTTTTTAAGAGTTTTTATTTTTTGGAAAAAATGGAAACTGGGTAGAAGTGTCTACTTTGTATTTTTGAGATGTAATGTAATAGTTATGTCCTAATTCTCTAAAAATTTAAACCTAAAAATATCCTCAATGTGAATTATTTATTTAATTCAAGATTATGTAATGTTTTAAGGCTAGGTCCTTATAGTTGGTATCAGAAGTCGGTTTAGATAACTTTAGGAGTTAAGATATTGTTAAATTAATGTCCCTAAATTAATTTATGGTATGATTGAAAAGATATAGAATTTACAGATTACCATGTTGCTTCGCCTAAGATATTTCTGTGTTCATAATGGTTTTCCACAGAGGAAATATGGCAGCTATGTTGGGGCAACATTAGGAGGAAGAAAACCTTCCAAATCAACAACCTGAGATGGTTAGAATTGGAACTAAACAGTTTTTTGCAGTGATGTAATAGTTTACTCATGATATAAATGGTGGTGGAATCCATGCATGAGATCAGCTAGATCAACCACAGAGGAACATGTCAGTAGTGGAGCATTTCATGAGGCAACATCCCCCATCATTCAGAGGATCATCTGACCATGTGCTAGCTGAAGGGTGGATTAAAGCACTGGAGAAGATTTTTGATGTTATGGGGTGTTCAGAACATCAAAAGGTTAGTCTTTTTGTTTGAAATTTTGAAGGTGAAGCTGGTTAGTGGTGTTTGATGGTGAAAAATATCAAGGATAATGAGGAGATTTATGCTCTTGATTGGGATGAATTCAAAGGTATGTTTCTTGAGATATATTTTCCTAAATTGGTTTATCTTAGGATGGAAAAAAATTACTAGAATTGAGTCAGGATGATGACTCAGTGGCTTCTTATGAAGAAAAAATCCACTCAACTGGTAAGGTATGCTCTAAATTTCATACGAGATCTTGATAGTAAAATCAACCATTTTTACTTAGGTTTAAAGACAAATTATCGTAGGTATTTAGCTTCTTTTGAGTTAAAAAGTTATGAAAAACTTTTTCAATGTGCGGAGAAGGTGGAAATGGAGTTTTTCGATGATCAGGTGTTCTTTGAAAAACAATAGAATAAGAGTTCGAGGTGGCAGTCGAAAGCGAAGAACTATTCAAAAAAGACTGATGGTAAGAAACTTAAGTTTAAGTTTGTGAAAGTTGTGTAAAAAGAATGTTGGGGAATGCCTTTTGAATTTTGTTAAGTGCTACTGATGTGGTAAAATGGGACATATGGCTCGTAATTGTACTGAAAAAGATCAGGGTAATGGTAAGACATAATCTGATTTACAGTCAGTAAAATGTTTTAAGTGCAATGAAATGGGTCATTATGAAAATGAGTGTCCAATAAAGAACTCAACTGAGGGAAAGCAGCCAGACTACAAGCAGAAAGGTGTGGTGAAATCCTTTGAAACTACTTCAGCAGATGTTGGGCCATTGAATGAAGTAGTATCAGGTACACTTTTTGTTTGTTCAGATTATGCCAATGTATTGTTTGATTCAGGTTCTACACACTCTTTCATTTCTGAGAAGTTTTCTAGTAAATTGGGAATTCCATCTCAAGATATGAATCCTGAAATTATGGTAAAAACACTTGGAAGAAATGTTGAGACAAAAATAAATTATAAGAACCTTCTTATCCTTATGTGCAGAAAGAATCTACCTGCAAACCTTATTGTTTTTCCTCTAGTAGAGTTTGATGTTATTTTGGGTATGGATTGGTTGTCTGTTTATCATGCTAAGATTGATTGTAGAGATAAAGAGGTTTATTTTAATAAATATGTTCAGTTTTTCTACAAGAATGAACCCTTAATTTTGATAACATATTAGGAAGTTGAGAAACTAGTAAAAGATGGAAATGAAAGTTACCTTGCACATATTGTTGAAAATAAAGGAACTGTTCAGATTAATGATGTTCCAGTGGTAAATGGGTATCTTTATATTTTTTCTGATGAGTTTCCTGGTATTATACCTGATCGAGAAGTTGAATTTACTATTGACTTAGTTCCTGATGCTAAGCTGATTTCAAAACCCCCTTATCGAATGACTCAAATTGAAATTTTAGAGTTAAAGAAGCAATTGCAGAAGTTATTAGATAAAGGTCTCATTTGATCCATCACATCACCATGGGGTGATCCTGTCTTGTTTGTTAAAAATAAATATGGTTCAATGATACTTTGCATTGATTATATATCATTAAATAATACCACTGTTAAGAACAAGTATCCTTTGCCTCATATCGATGACTTGTTTGATCAGCTCTAGGGAGCTCAGTATTTTTCAAATATTGACTTGAGGTCGGGCTACCATCAGTTGAAATTAAAGGAAGAAGACATTCTGAAGACTGTGTTTCATACTATATATGGCCATTATGAATTTGTAGTTATGCCTTTTGGTTCAACCAATGCACCTGTTGTATTCATGGATCTTATGAATAGAATTTTCTGTGAGTTATTGGATAAGTTTGTGGTTGTGTTCATTGATGATATTTTGGTTTATTCTAAAAGTAAAGAGGAGAATGGAATTCATTTAAGGGTTTTCTTGCAAACCATAAAAAAAAGAAACTATTTGGGAAATTCAGCAAGTGTGAGTTTTGGTTACAAAAAATTTCATTCCTTGGTCACATTATTTCTAAGGATGGCATAACTGTTTATCCTGCTAAAACAAAAGTTGTTGAATAATGTACAAGACCCACAAATATAACCAAGATCCATAGTTTTCTTGGTTTGGCAGGTTATTACCAGAGGTTTGTGGAGAATTTTTTAGGGTTGTCTAATCCAATGACTAAGTTAACTAGAAAAGGTGTTAAGTTCATTTGGACAAAAGAGTGTGATGATTGTTTTAATGAATTGAAAAGAAGATTGGTGAATGCTATAGTTTTGGCACTGCCTTCTAGAGATGGTGAGTTTGTTATCTATAGTGGTGCTTTGTTGAAAGGGCTTGGTTGTGTCCTTATGCAGAATGATTAGGTAATTGATTATGCTTCACATCAGTTAAAACCTCATGAGTTAAATTACCCTACACATGATTTGGAATTAGCTGCTGTTGTTTTTTCTTTAAAAATTTAGAGGCATCATTTTTATGGAGTAAAGTGTGAAATATATACTAATCACAAAATTTTGAAGTATATATTCACTTAGAAAGAATTGAGAATGAGACAGAGGAGATGTCTGGAATTAATCAAGTATTATGATTTCACGATCTTTTACCATCCGGGAAAGAAAATAAAGTGGCTGATGATTTGAGTCGAAAAATAAATGATACATTAACCATGCTATGTTTAGAATGAGATCCTTTGGTTTTTGATTTGATGAACTTTGGAATAGAAGTTGTTGGTGCAGGAAATTCTTTTGTTTTGTTTCAGGTATCAGTTAAATCATCTCTGTCAGACAGAATTAAGCAAGTGTAGAAGGAAGATAGTGAGTTACAAAAAATGGTAGAGTTGGTTTAGAAGGGTAAGTTTCCTGATTTTAAAGTTGATAATGATTTTGTTTTGAGGTTTGGTAAAAGATTATGTATGCCTTGTGATTCACAGTTGAAGAATGAGTTATTATGTGAAGCTCATAGTTCCCCGTTTTCAGTTCATCCTGGAAGTACTAAGATGTACAGAGATCTTTGGGAGTATTACGGGTGGGATGGAATGAACAGAGTTATTACTGACTTTACTGTGAAGTGTTTGACTTTTCAGCAAGTTAAAGTAGAGCGGAAGTTATCAAAAGGGATGCTTCAGTCTTTACCGGTGCTAGAGTGGAAATGGGAAAATATATCCATGGACTTTGTTGTGGGATTATCAAATAAATCTCAAGGTAATAATTCAATCTAGGTTATTGTTGATCGGTTAACTAAATCTGCTCATTTACTTCCTATTCCAGATACTTTGTTTCTAGATAAATTTTCTCGGTTGTATGTTAAAGAGATAGTCAGGTTGCATGGTGTTCCCCTCTCTATTGTATATGATTGTGATCCTAGGTTTACATATAACTTTTGTAAAGGAATTCCTAAGTCGTTGGGTATGGAATTAAATTTTAGTACAGCTTTTCATCCACAATTAGATGGGCAGTTAGAACGAACAATTCATACCTTGGAGGATATGCTACGTGCTTGTTCACTAGATTACCAAGGAAGTTGGGACCAACATATTTCTTTGGTTCAATTTTCTTATAATAACATATTTCATTCCAGTATACAGATGGCTCTGTTTGAGGCATTATATGGAAAGCATTGTCGAGCTCCCGCTTTTTGGGATGAAGTAGGTGAAAGGAAGCTTATGGGAGAAAAATTAGTAGAAGAGATGGAAAAAAAGGTTCAGTCGATTCAGAAGCACATGAGAATAGCTCAGAGCAGATAGAAAAGTTATGCAGATAACCAGAGGAATGATATTTCTTTTGACTTAGTTGATAATGTCTTTCTCAAAGTTTCTCTATGGAAAAGTGTGATGTGTTTTGGTAAGAAGGGAAAGTTTAGTCTGAGGATCATTGGACCTTATGAAATCCTGGAAAAAGTTGGATCAGTTGCGTACAGAGTGGATTTACCACCATGCTTATCCCAGGTACACAATTTTTTTCATGTTTCAAGGTTGAGAAATTATATGCCAAATTCATCTCATGTTTTGAGACCAAAGGTAGTTCAGTTGGAAGATAATCTCTCTTATGAGGAACAACCAGTCCAGATTCCTAACTATAGAGAGAAAGTGTTGCGGAATAAGGTAATTCACCAGGTAAAGTTTTTGTGTAAAAACCATATGGTTGAAGAGGCAACGTGGGAATCTGAAAATTCTATGATGGATAAATACCCCCACTTATTTGATAAGTGAATAAAATTGCGAGGACGTAATTCCCAAAAAGGGGGAAGGATGTAACATCATAAATAAATAAAGAATAATAAATTTTCATATTTATTAATATTTTTGAATTAAATATTAATTTTTCTGTAAAGGGGACGCTATGTTCGATGGCATACCTGATACGCAACAACGGGTTCCTTGGAAATCTTACATTGCACACTAATAATATAATATTATTATTTTAAATGGTAGTTAACTCCTAGACGTTGTACTGATGAGAATGAATATAACTAACTAAAATATGATTATATATGTTTGTTAAATTTTTTTACATTTATCCAATAATAGTTAGAGGCTTTAAATGTTAATGAATCTAATTTTAAGCATAAATTTTCTTTAAATGGTCAATTTAACACCTTTTGATGGAGAACCCTCTTTAAATATAGTTTTGGTCACTTTTATATGTTATATTTGACCAAATAAAATTCTTCTTTAGAATCGGGACATCAAAATATACTTTGGCTAAATTTCTGGTATTTTTTTGATAAAGTTTATTTTTTAATGAATAAGGAAAAATACTGTATTTTAATTCAAAAGTGCATTTTAATCTAATTTATTTATATGGTTATATTATCTTTTTAATTGGTTTTAAAGTCTAATTAGAGTATATTTTTACCATTTAATCTAACATTGGTCATTGGGAGTAATTTCACTTTGAAATTTGACATAAACAAGTGGCAATCTTTTGATAGTTATTATTTCTTAAAAACACGCTTTTTGTTTTAACAACGGGAATTAATTTTAAATTAATTTCTTCCACTTCTGTGTTTTGAATTTGGAAAAATGGATTCCATATTTGTAATAATTATGTACAAATTTTGTAAATAGGTAACTTTTATTTTTAGACTTTTTGAATATTTACTTCAGTAAATATTTTTTTTACCATGGTTAAAGGGTAAATGAGGTAAAGAAGGTTAAAAAATAATATTATAATAATATAAAATTACCCTTAAACATGTCTTAATCCTATTGGTTGATACATATCCGATCATTGGAATCCTTGGGTCTATTTTTTGACCCCATGGATCCACTTGGGAGTGATAATGACACTTTAGATTAATTAATACAAACAAAAGACAAAAATGACACAAACAAATATCTTCTAGTAAATAAATTTTTACATGGGGTTATATGAGTTATATTTACAACTATAAATATTAATTGGAAATATAAAAATATTTCCTACATCATTGTAGTTTTTTTATAATTTTTAGAATAAAATAAATAAAATTATTTATGACATAATAATGATACAGTGTTTACCTCATTAATAAATGATTTAAATAAATAAGATTATGAAGACTAAAAAATCTTCAAAACCTGTCCAATTACGATTTAATTATTTTATTTAGAATATGAGTCATATTATCTTAGACTTTAATGTGTTTTTGAGCTTTTGAAACTGAAGATAAGTTTATAATAAAATAATATTTTCACACTTTCCTAAAGAGCCTCTCCTCCCCCTTATAAAAAACCCTAACTTCTAACCAATTCCTCACACATCTCAAGAATTTTGGCTTTTCCAAAATCTTTCCAATTAAGATCCCTAAATCCCTATCCTCCTCTTGGAAGCCTTACCTTAGGAATAAGGCACTTCAAGAAGTCCTTTTGGTTAAAACCAAATGGAGTTACCCAAATTAAAGGTAACAGTTTCTCTTAACTTATTTTCTTTTATTTTACTTCTCCAACCCCTAAAATCTTTTATTCCTTTCTTTTATAACAACACCAGTATCTTAAATATACTATAATTTTGTTATGTGAAGGATTATAACTACACTTACACACACCTCCATCTAATGGGTGAAGAACATAATGTTTCTGTGGATGGCAAACTAACGCCTCACGAAACGATGATTGTTCAATTACCTCCTACCGCCTCTCATGGTGTCCATTATGATGGAACTGTATTTATATATGATATATATTATGTTTATGTTTTATTTATGCTTCTGTATTTTCCATTTATAGCATGCCTTTATGATTTCCATTATGGGTAAACACGATAATTTCATTTGAGGAAGTGCGGACTACCGCCCCCTCAAAGTGATATGAATCGTTAATGCCTTATGTGGGATGTATAAAGGATGGAGTTAATGGTATTATATATGATATTATGCTGGAATTATAATATAACTTTGTATCATTATTTTTTAATTCTATTAAAATATGAAATAGAAATGAAAGTAGCGTTCATGCGTACGTACGGCTTACCGTCTCCATGAACGGTGCATTTCATTTCTTATCTCCAAATGATATGTACTATTATAAATACATATATATTCTGGATATATATGATATATAAATAATAAATATCATTCTGGAGATAATGGACTATTGACCACAAGGACAACTTGTAATTATAAGAAGTCCATTTTCGACCCAAGTACCAAATATCGACAAAACAACCGTTATTAACATAAATGACTATGTAATATTTATAACATGGTAATAAGTGATATAAGAGGAATAATTAACTTGAAAAATGTTTTTAAGTAAGTAGAAATTAACTTTATTTTATTATTTAGGAAATTAAAGAACGAACGGGTCAAGTCGGACACGAGGTAAGGGAACTTCTTAACCCAATTCCCATTATTTGGGTTAAACTTCTACTTCTTGGTTATTCCATGCTATGATTATGTGAGATAAATATTTTGATATCTTATCTTGTATTTATACTTTTTTTATGTGTACTTATAGTGAATACACATAATTTATCTATTAAAAATTGATCTTTGTAAGGAACTTCATCTAAATCTCCTTTCATTGAGGCATCTTTGGATATCTACACGACTTTATTTTATACGGTGTATAAAACCCTTTTGAATTTTCATTTCATTCAAAGGGAATATTTTCTCTACGAAGCGTTTTACTAAATGAAAAAAAAATGAATGTTTCTTTTAATGTTAGTAGTGACAGTGACATTTTCTACTGCCGTGAGTATTATTTGATCTTTGGTTTCCTTTACAAGTCATAATGTTTTTAAAAGGAAAATAAATTCCATATACTCTATTTACATATTTTGGTATTGAAAATGCTTTTTATAATTGATTTGTTATGTCAATATATTTAAATGATATATTGTGATTGAAATGTGGAAATGTTATCTTTCCTTTATGATTGTGTTATGTGTTATGACTATGTTATGGTTCTTGGGCATTGTTTACGTATACAGGTGGTTCCGTGATAAACCTTGGATGGGTGAGCCCGAGATAGCTCTCCAATGCATTGGGTAACATGACGGAGGTAAACATGAATGTTTCTCCTAAGAGATTTATGGAATATACTGTTATGGGTATTCCAAATGCAACTCCCTATGTAGCTGTGAAAGCTACAACGTAAGTATGTTCTAGATGCCACAAGTTACCACTATGATTTATTTTTACTATGTAAATCTTATGATTTCATGAGGTATGTTAAAGAGCATATGTTACGTTTGTATTAATGAGCTAATGTTTTATTTATTTCTTTTTATAACCCTTACTGAGCTTTTTATGCTCATCCCAAGTTTTTAAATGTTTTTCACAGGACTTAAATAAGAATAGGGTCAAGGATGGGATCAAGGAAAAGTCATGTTGTCTAAAACTTGGAACTATACATGGCTATTTTTTTAAGAGTTTTTATTTTGTGAAAAAATAGAAACTGAGTAGAAGTGTCTACTTTGTATTTTTGAGATGTAATGTAATAGTTATGGCCTAATTCTCTAAAACTCTAAACCTGAAAAGATCCTCAATGTGAATTATTCATTTAATTCAAGATTATGTAATGTTTTAAGGTCGGGTCCTTATACTAAATCTTGGAGGTTTGATTTGAGTTTGAGGGATGATATTTGATTTATATTGATTCTCATAGGACTTAAACCTTTTATTTATGTGGTATTAAAAGCTGCTATGGCTGAGACAATCATATCTAGAAAACAGGTTTTTGTGGAGCTTCAGTTGCTAAATTTTTTAGCTAGGGTAAGTTCATTGGCCATAAATGGAAACACAAGGGTTCTCGGTTTTCTTCAAGAATAATTTTAGGGGATTGATTGAGACATAAAAAAAATTCTACTCATTCGTAATGCTTGGTCATTTCAATCCTACTTTTTTAGAAGACACCAAACATTTCACCATTGTAGACATTCTTGTCATCTCGAGCATTTTTATAAAATTATATCCCAAGGTAGTAAGGCTATATCCACTATCATTAAGGGTTAAAAGGATACTTTTGATGATTCTAATGTTGGTGGGTATTATCCTCATTCTATGAGGGATTATTATGTAGGAAAACTTTCTCAAGGAGGAGCTGAGACCATACTTCTTTATACTGCAGAGTATGCACCAAAGGAATCTCAAGCTAGGACGACTACAACTAGAGGTATAATGTAGGTTTTTTACTCTATGGTACTCGATTTGTTTGATATAGGTGATAATGATTATTTTATATCATAAAATTTGATTTATGTGTTGGGATTGAATTCAAAACTTATTTTTTTCTTGTTTGATCTTTTCGCCCCTTTGGGGAAGAGGTTTGAATAAAGTTTTAAATGACTCAGGTGTCAGGTGATGATAGATGACTTTGAAGTGGTGTGGGATTTCATAGTTATTGATCTTGATATCATCAACCTTATCATTATAATGGATTGAATAATCAGTTTTAGGTTCAAATTTACTATTATCATCATTGAGTTCCATTTTTATCTCTTGATGGGGTCTCACATGTATTTTCGAGTGAGTGGGATTCTAGGTCTGGGAGTGCAGGTCATAATATTCCTTATTTTGAAATGATCTAATCTTAGTTTTTAGAGATGTTCCTTGATACTTTTGATATGTGTTTGGTAATTCTACTTCCTATAGTGGTGAGTGTGTACCTCGTGGTATTTTCTGATGATTTTTATAGATTATCGCCATAGAGAGAGGTTGAGTTATCTACTGAAAATATACCTGGTATGATCTTGAGATGAAATTGGTTTTTATGCACTAAAAATTTTGTGTCACTAACTATTTGGTGAGTGGTCATGGTATATTATTATCATAAGAGACTGAATTATATTTTTACATGGAGTGATCTAAATTTTTGATAGATATTCTGGGTTGAATATCTTCATAATTTTAATTTTTATATTTCTTATACCCTTGAGAAATGGAATATAGTCACTGACATATTGTGTAGTAAATTTTCAATTCAATCATTGAAGGAATCAGTAGACGAGTGGTCTCTGATGAGGTTGTTCACTAAGATGATCTTGGGAGTGGAAGAGGTTGGTGGGAATGTTTCCATAGCTTATATAAAGTCCAACTCATTATTTTATGACTGGGTTCATAATTTATAGGCAACATATTATAATTTACAGTATTTTAGAGAAATTCATAATGGTGGGAAGACCTCGGTTGAGTGATCTTGGTCTCCCATTGGAAGTTTGTATTTCCTAGGTAGGTGGGTTATTCCAATATCTTATAGAAATGAATTAATGGATAGTGGAAACTAATATTTTTATCCTATAAACCATAGGACTACCAAGAGGTATCCTAATCTAAGACATCAGTATTGGTGGTTTAAGATTTTGTGGTAAATTTTAGAATTCATTTCTTTCTACATTACTTGCCAGAAAATTAAGTTGGAGAATCAAATAAATGTTGGTTTGTTGCAAACCTTGACCATTATTTTATGGATTTTGTATTATATTTCTATGGACTTCATCATTTGTTTATAGAATAATATTAGAAGGAAGGATTTGGTTTGGGTGATCATTGATCAACTTATGAGATCATCTCATTTCCTCCCAATAAAGGAGATGATGAATATAGAGAAGCTTAAAAACATGAATGTATGAGATGTTGTGATACTTCATGGGGTTCCTCTATGATTATTTCTAACAGGGACCCAAGGTTCTCATCCATGTTTTTGAATGATTTTTAAGATTCTATGGGTTCCTAGTTGAAATTAATTAGAGAATATCTTCTAAAAATGGATGGGGAGATCGAATGATCAATTTATATTCTTTATAATTTTCTCCTAAAATTCATTCTTTATTTAACAGTTCTTGGAAAAAAGTATATCCCTCTAGTCCAAATTTTCTATAACAATAGTTATTAGGATTTTATTAAGATGGTTCTCTTTTAAGTGGTGTTCAATAAGTCTTATAGATATCCCTTATACTGGGTAGATTTCAAAGAGTGGTCCTTGGTTGGACTGAGCCTTGTTTAGAATATGATGGAAAATATAAAGTTGATTTGAAAGAGATTGGTTATGGAAAAAAGTCTTCAAAAATCCTATAAGTACTATCCTCTATCGATGTTAGAATTTGAGGTTGGTGATTAGGACTTTCTTAGAGTTTCACCTCACTTGGGACACAGTATATTGGGTAAGCAGTGTATGTTGGAACCAAGGTTTGTTTACCCCATCAATATCAATAAACATATTGGAAAGGTGGTGTATCAGTTGGAATTTTTGTCTCATTTGACATCGATTAATGATATGTTTCACATTTTCCAAATGGGGAGGTATCAAACGGACCCTTCTTATGTGGTTTAATGGGAAGAGGATGATCATGAGACTGGCATCATAGTAAAAAAATTCCCTTGGTTCATGTACTGTGACAGTGCATATGAGATATCTAAGAGACATGGGAGTAAGATTTATTGATGATGCTACAATGGAATTCTCGTTTTATGAGTCTATAGTCTTAAAAAAATTATATGGATAAAAATATTTCATGGTTGTGTAAATTTTGATTCCCTCTGGGTCACATGTATACTTTTATTTTAGATTGTTTTATCATTGGGGTCATTATGAAGGTTTCTAGAAAGAAAGGGTTGAAAACATGGACTTATAGAGGAAACAAAATAGGATCATGAATATTACTAACCATGTGATAACATTTTAGTATAGTGCTATGTGGTTCTAGTGGAATTTTTCATGGTTTGAGTACGGTCATCCGCACTATTCAGCTCACCAAGGAGACTGTGAGGGTGTCTAGGTGGTTGTCCAGGTGTGTTTCACATCATGGGCATGGTTTTCCCAAACCATGAATATTGTTACCAGGAATCTTTTTTCCTTATTTTTAAATGGGAAGAGGTTATTCATATTTGGTGGATGGTTTGTATAACCATGTGTCCTAACCATGATCCCCGATTCAAACCTCCAAAAAGTTAGAATTTACCATTTTACCTTGATTTTTTTTATGTATAATCACCTATAATATTCATTAGGTTTGAACTAAAACTTCCCCAGTGCTCTAGATGTCTCTCCCCTTGTACTCTTAGTGGTTTCCCTTCAGTATTTATGGATATAATTCAAGGTATATTCCATTTATGATATGATTTTCTCCCTTTTTCTTAGATCCTCAGTAGATCAATTCTCTTATTATCTCATTTAATCCATAATAGGGTATGGATGACAGATCTAAGGGGTTTAATAGAGTATATTTATGGTATCTTATAAATATAGACTTGTGAGTACCCGATCTACTTGTTCCCCATCTCCACTTTCAAAGGTGACTAGTTTCCCTCCATTCATGAGGTAGGTGTCTACATAAAAGGGTTATAACTCATGAGTAACTTGATATTATTGTAAATTAAAATGGTTTTTTTATTAAAATTTCTTATTTTATATCAACGTGTCTCCTGTTAGATATATTCATGTTTTTAATGTTTTTTTTCATTGAAAACTATTTTGTGCATGTTATGTGTTTGATGAAATTACTTAATGGTGGTTTGGGTTCTAAAATGTATTTTCATGAATTGGGAGAGTAATTTTTACTATGAAAATGTTTTATAAATTATGATCATGGTTTTCAAATGGTTGTTGGAAATCAAATCACAATGGGAAACTTGGGTGCATCCAGAAATGGACTTGTCACTTTAATGTGTGTAATTCTACTAGTGGTTTTGATATTAACATAATCTAATAGGAATTGATATCATTCGAATTCACATAATGCATCAATTAGTTTTTTTATATCCGAGCATGTATTCCCATAGTCTAAAGAGAAATATTATTCCTTTTACTTTATTATTGGTTTTCACACAATGGTGTATTTCTTGGTTGGTCACTAGTTTTTTTATCTAATGGTGTATCCATGTTTTGTTTTACATAAACTATCCAGATTTATTACATGAAATTTTCATTTTTCTTATTTATGTGAATATTAAATGATTTTATGAAAACCAAATGATGTTTTAAAAAAAATTATATTTTTTAGATGATTTATAAAATGGATTTTTATAAATATAGAGCTAACATTTTCATGGTATCAAACTTTTTGTAGATTATTTTGTGAAATCCTACTAGTTTTTATGATCACACCCTAATTTTGAGTTTGGAAATTTTTAGATGTGGTTTTGTATGAAATAGGTTATGAAAAGTTAATCTTGTAGTTCACTAGATTATCTTGAGTATTGTCACCTTTTTAGAGAGATGGTTTGGGTGGTGACAGATGTTCACATGGAGTTTCAGCTTATAGATTGTCCAGTTTTACTTTTATTTTTAGCCCTTTGAGGTTGAATTTTTATTCCTCGTTGATTTATAACATTTCTTCCACTATATACTCTGTTGGTTTGCTTAATTTTATTTATACATGAGACTTGTCTTGGTTTCCTTTTTGATCACTTCATTATGGCGGGCCTACTTGAGTGATGTGTCAGGTAAACTTGGGCTAGTTCATAACAAGTGAGATGATTAGAGTTGTAATGTAGTTCAGTAATACCCTAGTCATGTTATTATATAATGGTGGTTTTTCTACACATACTTATTAGGATATTTGTACTCCCCCACATACTTGGGGTACGATTCCTCCAGGTTTGGCCATGGTTTTTGTACTTCCTCAACACTTGAGGAGATACAGGCCCCTTATATGACTTTATAGTCTGGAACACTCCCACTAATGGGGAAATATTCCTCCAATAGAGTTATAAAATACATCATTCAACGTGAATTACTTTATGGGGAGTGGTTCCTATATAGGGGTTCACCATTCCCTCAACTTCTACTTATACTTTGGTGAGGTGAGGGTCCCTCAGTACATATTTTTTGAGGTGCATGTGTTTTCACATTTCTGGGTAGTTATTGAAGGTCGGGATTAATACTCACTTAACAAAACACTATTCTTGTATAAGGTTTAGGTACCTTAATATATTTTTATAATGGTGATACAGTAATAAAGAGATATATGGTGCGGTACTCCATTAACTAACATGTATACCTCTATGAGGTGAAGCATCCACACTATGTTTTAAGGTGGTAAGATAGAAAGGATAAATAATATGGATGTTCTAGGCCATACAAGACCTCATTCACCCCTTGGTTTCCTTAAATTATTAACTTATATCATGGAAAGGAACTTCATTCCTTATGAGACATTTTATATTATCTGAATACCTAGTTTCTTATATTATTATATTCCTTATAGAGTTGATCTAAGATGATTGGGACTTCCTCTTATCCCTAATAATTCAAGTCATAGAGCATATCTAGGATTTCAAAATATTATGGTCTTATTTTATTCTAGATTTTGAGATACCTTATTGTGTTATTTTCCACCTTTATAACTTTAGGAATTTTAGTGAGAATGTTTATAATCACCCCTACATGGTCTTCATTCCCACACATGTTGTTTTGGTGTAGATGATTCATAGTTTGGAGATGGTCTTGGTAGACTTGGTGCTGGTGTGGCTTGGTTGGGGCTAATTCTTGGTGAAACATGGTCATTCTTGATGGTGGTGGTGATCGCTATCGATAAAGATTGATCTAGCAGACCTTGTAGTAAGGATGAGCTTTCCCATGTGTCATAGTTTTTTAGGTTTGAAGACCTTTGTAAGATACATAGTTTTTGTGGTGTTTTTTATACAATGATGTACATATCATGTGATGTCGCGTGAACAAATTATGGAAAGGTCAATTATTTATTTACATACTTCTATTTTTATAGTTTATTTTTCATATGGTAAATATACTTCTATTACAACATGATATTGGATAAGATCTCCCATGTTTGTTATGATTTCTTAGTAATACTTAGCATTACGTAGCCTATTACAGGAGAGATTAGGGTGGCATAATCATATTAAAATTTAATTGTGAATGGTTCTTGGTGGTTTAGGTCATTCTAACTCATTATTTCATGCAATATTAAAATAAATTTTTTTTATCAAAGATTTTTTTTAAACTCCTTTAGTTTTCACGATATATTTCTACTCTGATTACCTTTAATTTTAAGTATTTATTTAAATTTTTCTGTTAGTAAATATATTTTAAAAGTTAATATATATTCAAATATGTATAAATATTTATCAATAGATGTTTTAAGATAAATATATATATAATTAAAATACCTTTTTATTCATTTTTTAATTGAAAATTTTGTGACTAAGAAGTAGTTTGTGGTTAAAGGTGAATCTAAAGGTATTTTTTTCAAAGGGTATATTATTAAAAGGACATGGTTGTTGATTAATTTAGATGTAGATATTATTTGAGATGTTGGTTTTGTAATTTTTTTAAACACATCAACACCTTTTTCAAAACATTATAAAATTATTAATCACATTCAAACTTTGATGAATACTAATGATTCATATGAGGTGAATTCCTTTTGGAAAGTTAGAATATCTTATAAGTGGTTCAAAAATGGAAAGAAAATTTTTGAAGGTATTTTGGTGTTAAAATAGTGAATCACCCCATATGGTTCAAGTTTATGTCATAAAAATCCTGTATATTATTTAATATTTGGTGAGTTAGTAAAAAACATGATGTAATGTAAGAAATCACAATGTTATTTGGTTCTAAATTGTGAAGATGCATGAGTTTTATTATCATGATAAGAATATCAAACTACAATGGGTATGCAATTATTTTTCATGTTCTTTATGTATTTTTTATGAGAAATTATATTATGTATTTAATGAAGCAATTATATTATAAATAAAAACATCATATTATAATGTGTGGGGTCACACTACAATGGTTCCAGAATGAAGAATTAGTTTGTATGGGAAAAATTAGGTTCCACTATGACGGATTATATTGTACCATGAAGCACAATATCACACCCAAAATGTTTAATTCCATGAATAATTAGTACTCATATCTTTTTAAAGACATTAAGGGTTCATACCACAATATATAGCAACATTGCACATTTCACCTTATTATACTATGAGTATAATGGTCATGACATAATTGATATAGTCATTCCATTATTGATGAAAATATGTATTTTTTTAGGGTTTTGATGATGTGTCTTCTTAGATGAATCAAAGGATACTTTCGCTTGATTTCTCACAACCCAAAAAATATAATGGGTAACAAAAAGGTTTGGATTAAGATAAAGTATTGAAAAAAAAATATAGAGAAGTTGGTCATTTAAATTTGAATTTTAAATGAAAATTTATATTGAAATAATAATTGTAGATACTTTTACAGCAATGCGAGAATAGTGTATAAAGAAGAGTAGCATGACTTTCAGAGTGTGAAATAGAGGAAGAGTAAGAATAATACATCTAAGGAAGAAGAAGATTATATGATCTACATCAAAATCATATATTTAAGTAGGAATACATATATGTTAAGTATGAGGATACTATTGAAGAGTATGGAGGATGATTTTGTGTATGTAGGGAAGTTTTGATACTATTATTATTGAATAAAATTTTGAGTTTTGATCTTTCATAAAAAAATTCATATTAAAGAATATAAGAAGCAATTGAATTATCAATGATATTTTTCAATTGTTGTGTGATAACATGACCAGTGTGTGAAGAATAGAAGAGGAGTTAATACTCGTCTGTGGAAAAGTAAAGACTATTATTAGAGGTGGAATATTATTTTTTTTGTATCTTTGAAGATAATTGTTTGATTATGTGGTAGCACGTTACATCATTTGGGATACACTTTATATGTAACATCAGTAAAAGGATAATTCCTGCACAATTGTATCTATGATGATTAGTGGATCATGTGATATTGAGTTTTCCATATCATTCCAAGGATTAATCCATTCATTTTGAATGGTTAACCCTATAAATTTATTTTTCCCACTGTGTTTTTGTTTCTTAAAGGGTTAGAAAAGTGCAAAAAATAATAAATTCTATCACTTTAATAGTTGAAAAAGGTTATTTAGTGGTGGATCATAAAATAAAAAATATTCATTTATTCACCCCCTCTCACTAATTCTATGATTATACTTATACTCATTAGTATCTAGGTAACCAAACAATTGGAATTAGATCTTTGTTCTAGTCTTCCTTTGAATATGATGAGATGATTGATGTTTGGAGGTTAATATTGATATCTATTTATTATAACTAATGATGATTCTAAATTTTATGAATATAATGGATAATAATAATTAATTTAATAACAAAGTTATTGCAACATTTGATTAAAAGAACCATCTAATTTGGAAGGGTATGATACTGTCACATTCTAGGTGTTAAGGAAGTTACCAATGATCAGTATGTAGATAAATAAATATTAAAAACCATCCAAGAAAAAATGTGTAAATAAAAAATACAATAGTTAAAAAATAAAGTAAAAATTTACCCTTTTAAAACGGGTTTTAATGTTTAGATAAAACTTGAATCGATGAATTCAAGAATACTCTAGTATCCACTGATAACGCTAACCACCAAAACCTTAATGGTATCCTCTTCTTATCCAAACTTATTCTAGTCATTATATAAAGGAAAACTATAGAATATGGGATTAGAAAGAATCTATGAAACCTCTCAGTTGAAGAAAACTATAGAACTATATCAAATGATGGAATATAGTGGACTCCCTTTTAGAGGAGGGAAATTAGGGAACTCTAATCACTATGCTTACTTTCTCTTAGTGGGATGAAGACTACACCCCTTCTCCTTAATATTTATAAGAATATAAGAATTTAATAGCCTCAAAGGAATCTAATCCCGAATAAAACTTATGAAGGTTCAACAAATATCCTCTAAGGAACATTTGGTGCATTAAATAACCTAAAAAGTGTCTTAAGTCCTAATCTTTCATTAGGGGTTTATTAATGAGCCTTAAAGGAGTTAAAAGTGGTAATAAAGGTACATAAATTTCTTTTTTGGTAGGCCCATGAATTTACCTCATTTGATAGGCCTTGGATGATCATTACTCCAAGCCCAATTCGAAATCCCATTTGGGATTTATTGTTTCATCATGTTCATGTATTAATTATATTAATAATCCATTATTTATATGATAACAACAAATTATTAATTTAATAAAATAAATATTATTTATTTAAATATTCCAAATCCACAAAAAAACATTATTAGTGTTTATAAAAAATATAAATATTTTTATATATAAACTAATCACATTAATTTAAAAATCCCAATTTTCATTATCTTATGTGATACCCCTTTATATCTTGGTAAATTTGTAAATAGTTATGAATATTATTCAAAATTATAAACTAAGAGTGTTATTGATGTGGCCTTGTTTTATATAGTTTTGCCACATCTTTTACTTTAATATTTAACAATTTAATTAAATAATTCTCCACTTTTTGATTACTTTAGGAACATTTGTATTTTTATAAATAAAATTTTCAATTAATCATTTTTTATAATAATTCATGTATTTTAAGCCTTTAAATAGTTAATTTATATTTTACATTAATTTTATAGTCTAAGGACTTTTTATTTAGTTTTCTTATTTTTTTCTGCATATTTAATAATTTAACATTTATTATTTAATTAATTAATTTTTTCTTTCCACATAAATAATGTAGTTTTAATTTAGCATTTCTTGTATTAAATATTTATTAATTAAAGTAGCATAATCTAAATTTTTTCATCTTTTAATAATTCATTAATTATAAACTTAATTTTATAAACATACTACTCTTGTTAAATTTCTCTAATTTAATTTCATTAATTAATATAAGTATTTAATAAAAAAATAACTAACTGCTTACCATAATTAATTTAATTTGTTAAAGTAACTATTTTAAATAAATTAACTTTGTTATATAATTTAAATTTAGTTTTTTATTTTATAATTAAGTTGCTTCTTAATTTTAAGTGTTAGTTTAGTTCTAAATTAAGTTTAATAAATTGAAGTTAATAATAATTTAATAAAATACTTATTTATTTCATTCATTTTATTTAAGTTTTTAAGTTGTTTATAATCATTTTAATAAATTTAAATTTTTAATTAGTTACCAGTAGTTTTTTTAGTTTATGTTTTTTATCTAGTTGTTAATAAATTTTATTTTTGCATAAGTTCATGGTGACACCATTTTTATCCTTCACGGATTTAGCCTTTACGGTGTTTCCTCACACGGGTTCTAGCCCCTTCCACTTACCACTTTCAAAAGTGGCACCATTTCTCTACACAGCCATAGTAACATACTCCTACCTCCCAGCCCCTTTTTATCGGTTCATCATCCGCAGCCCGCGTCAGGGTTTCATTTTCTCACACTGTTTCTCTGCTCACACCGCTTTTCAGCATTGTGAAATCGTTTCCCTTATGGTTCCACACCAACCCTTCCTCCGCTCCACTGTATCACAATTTAATTACCATTCCCCCCTTAATGGTTCCTCAACTACCTCATCACCGTTTCTCACCTATTCATCGTTTGTTTCAAAAAAAACGCAACACAAACTCGAACCAGATCTTCTCGTGAAGCTTCTATTGTTTCACGAACCAACCTGTGTGTCGAAGACCCTCAACACCCAAGCCTCCACCAAACGTTGAGATCTGGCCGAGCCACATCATAGTTGATGTTCTTGGAGTCATGCAAAATTGAACCAAGGATGGACCGCCATCCACTAGATCTGAAGATGGTTGTCGCTGATTTGATGGTCCTCTGTGTCAGATCTGATGAAGAGACGGACCACCATCCCATAGATCTGGTAATCAGACATCTTAGCAGATGATTGAAGTTACAAGGAGAGTCCATCTCTTGAACTGGAGTTGCTGCGAACCGAACCTAATTCCATTCCATGCACTGCGGATGAAGAGGGTTGCACATCGTTTGCAGCAAAGAGGACTCATACCACTGTGGAGGGAAGATTTTTCTATTCACTGCCATTTGAAGAGAAGGCTGAACCACTCCATTGCATGATGCCAGAGTAAAGGAGGCTGATGTTGTGTGAAAACCCAATCCCATGTCGATTCCCACAAAAGGATGATGACTCACATATAATCTTGGATGGGCAATTCCTCCTATCACCCATGGGTTTTAGGATAGAACCCCAGAAGGGCCTATGTGTTGGGCCCAAAAGGAGATAGGGCTGGAGAAAATTGATCCTGACAATTGGTATCAAAGGGATGGTGCTGCCCAGATGTGATGTAGGGTATTTCCAAAAAACCAGTTTGACAACGATAGCAGTTGCTCGATTGAAGCATGTGAATCCATGGCGCCTTGTGTCGAAAGTCTTCCTGATAATTGACGGTCAGGCGGCGAGTCCCGGTGATGAGAAAAACGGCGGTGCAAGATGGTTAGATCTGATGGATTATCGTTGAAGGGGAGGCCTGTGTGGTCTTTGGTTTGAGGGGAGTATTTTTGGGTGCAAACCCAATCCCACGCCGATTCCCACAAAAGGATGATGACTCACATATAAGCTTGGATGGGCAATTCCTCCTATCACCCATGGGTTTTAGGATGGAACCCCGGAAGGGCCTATGTGTTGGGCCCAAAAGGAGCTAGGGCTAGAGAAAATCGATCTTGACAGCTGAGCCGCATGAGGAGAGCCATGCGTTCATCCGATATAGGGCCGCTTGAAAATTGCACTGTTGGGAAGAACATGTTCCTCCACGAATGAGCGATGGACCGCAACACTGCCGCTGAGGCCAATTCGAGGGAGTTCCAACCAAGCTGTGAGGGAGCTACGAGCCGAGATAGGTCTCGAGCGACGTGTCAGTCATGAAAAAATGCACGTGTGCGGTGCACACGTGAAGGACACTTATAGTCGGTGGAAACGTGCAATGACATGCAGCAGATGACAGATGATATTTAAAGTAGAGAAGTGGTATAATTGTAGAGATGATCATTCATTCCATGAACACACCATTGGAGAGAAGATCCATAGACTCTCATTCTGATTTCATGCCACAATTTTCGAGAGCAGAAACTCTTGGTAGACACCAAGAGAAATACCGCTGAAATGGAGTTGCAGGAGCATGGAAAAGATTCATGATTTTCATTTTCATAGGGAGGATTCTCCTACCTCTGTTCTATTATTTTTAGCTTATATCTACTGCATTTGATTGAAGATGATCTCAGTTTAATTTCATGTTCGGGAAATTTGAATGACTAATGGTTCATACTTTCTTCTCTTCATTATAACTCTTTCTAAAAGAATCAGATTATTTTGTCCAGATTGAATCCGGTTCTCAACTTAAATTCAATTTGCAGCTAAATGCATCTAATTTCAACATCAATGTTCATTCGGTGAGATTGATCATTGATGTTTTTCCTTTTAAAATGGAAATTCAAATTACAGAAACTATCGGCGAGATAACTTTATGTTAACAACTTAAAATAAAATTGTTGTATGTGGTTTTTGAAGTGGAGAACCTCAAGAACTATAATAGAGAGTGTTAATTCTTCTGGAGAGGAAGGATTAACAACTCATTTTTGAGGTTTGAATTTAATCATATAAAGATTCATTCGTTTAACCATTAGATTTCAAATCTTCTGAGCTCATTCTGTGATCAATTCTCAACACTCCTATTTATATTACCTGTTATCTTTAGTCTATACTATTACTTTTAGCTGTTTCATTTTCTAGTTAAGTAAATAGTAGATTTATAGAATTATTGTAATTTTTTTCACTTCATTATAAAAAAAATATTAAAAAAAAGTAAAAGGCTGAAAAGTAAAAAAAAAATTCCCCACTACTGACAACAATGGGGGTTTCAAAAAACCTTAGATCACTCACCTGCCTTCTCTTTGGATCAACCTTGCACCATTGTGCTAGTGTAGGAGTAATACATGTAATTTTTAGGGTCGTGACGACCTCTGACCACATCAAAATTTGGTTCCATTGTCGGGGAAGGCATGCGTTGAGTGTTCTATGTTTTAGAAAATTAAAAAAAATTAAAAAACACACTAAAAAAACTTTAAAAAAACTACTAAAAAAATTGTGATCTTCTTTGCTTCTTTTTTTGAACATCAAAGTTTTGCATCAACTGTGAAACTTTTTGTGGTTAATATCACCTGTTTAAGTTTAAAAAAAATTGAACATCATCAGAACTGTAATCAACCGGGGCCTCATTGTGATTGTTGTGGAAGTTATGGGCACACTGCCCGGCAGTGTGTCGATAACCAGCCACAATAGATTGATTACATTGATGAAAATGAATATTTTGTGCTCAGTCCTGACACCCTAGCTAAAATTGACCTAATTGATTCTAAATTGGATGCCAAGGTGGAACTATGTAATACTTTGTTGGACAAAAACCATGAAATTCAAGTTAAATACACTTAAGAGAAAGATCAAAGACTAAAAAGATTAGAAAAAATGCTTTTAGAGTTACAAAAAAGGTTCAAGTAACATGAAAATTTTGAAGAAAATGAAATAGAAAATGTTTATAAAATATTTGAAAATCAAATTGAAGAGGAAAGTGAATCTGAAACTGGTAAAAAACCATTTACTTTGAAGAATCTAAAACTGTTGAACTAAATATTGAAATTACCAACTCATTAAACAAAGAACGCAACATTGAAAATCCAATAAATAACTTTAATGGAGTTGAGTTAGAAAATTTTGAAAATGATTTAAAACTGATTGAAAAGGAATGCGCAGTTCTTTTCATAATTCCTACATTGGAGAAAAATAATTATTTTAGGAGTTTCAAAAAGGAAGTCACTCGGGTATAAGAGATATTTGAGAATAAAAATTTCAATGTTAAAAACTATTTACCCAACATTTATGAGGTTGTGAACAATGAGTCTGAATAAAATATTGGGAACACTTTGGAAGAGAACCTTAAGCTGGAAATCAGAGAATCTCAAATCTTTGAACCACAATTGAAAACTTCTCTTCCATGTTTTGAACTTGTAAACCCAATAATTTTTGAAGTATTGTTGGATGATGAGGAATATGGAATGATATTTGAAGAAAGACTAACTGACGAGTTTTCATTCCCCTATTATCATAGTAATCACTTTTCTAAAACCTTGTGTACTAAAATGGAAAGTAGTGTTGTCATTTCTGGGGTAAATTGTTTGAATTTGAACAATTTGGAATTTCAATTTACTAATGTTGAATTGAACATTACTCCCCCTAATTTGAAATTTTTGGAACACACTATAGTCCATGTTTTGTGAAATGATCATTTTGAACTTGAACATGAAAAAGAGGTTGAGCACACACTTGATGGTTGCAGAATTGATTTGTTAGAAGCGGTAGATGTTCAGTGTGAGTTAACAGATGAGGATCTTTTGGAAGAGATTTACAACATTGTTAGACCTGAATTTTTTTGTGATTAAATAAATTCTCTTCCTTGTCTGTCACTTTCATCCTCAACTATGAAGAGTGTTGAGCCTTCTCATGGTACTGATAGTAGTCTAGAGGGGGAATCACACTTGAGTTCTATTGTACATGATTCTGTTTAGCACTCTGTTGAATCCCCTCTTGAGCGGACTATTCAGTACTCACCCACAAGCACCCTTGAATTTGAATATGTTAATGATGAAGCTGAGAGATATATCCATGAGAATAAGTTCTTACCCTTTGAAGCACCTAGTTTAGTGTTGTCCCATCACAGAATTCAAATTTTGAAAAATCCGAACTTAATATGGAAGTGCACAACACTATGCTTACTACTGTCAAGGGGTGTGTCTTAGTGGTTATTTCAAGCTATGATAGTTTATTTTCTATTGTGTTAAGTTTTGATGCCCACATAATTCATTGTTTTGTTAAAAAAATGGGCCAAACACATGTGGTGGTTCCTATTAAGGAAACCACATCCACCTAGTGACTATGGTAAGTTTGTATGTGAGTCTGGCTAGGGACTTTAATTCTAGTGTTGTATGGGAGGCAACCCATGGTTTTTTTTTGTGTTAATAAATAAACAAATTGTGATTAAATAAAGTCTAACTGAAGACTTTAAAATCAGGGCTTCATGGGAGTAAACATATGCTCTTTCTTTGTTTTTACTTTTGTATTGTTTTGTGTTTAATAAAGTGTTGCTTTGCTGCCTTCTGTATGCTCTGTCTCTACTGTTTTTTGTACTTGGTTTTCATGCTTTATGTTTTTAGGATGCTGCTACTGTGTAATAAAGGAGTGTAATTCCCTTATTGAAGGATTAATGAAAAAATCTTATGTTAGGGAAGTACCATACTATTAATTTCTATTTCATTATCTGCTCCTTATTACATTAAAAAAATCTATTGCATGTTTTGCACGAAAATTTTTGCTCTATTTCTTGCTGCTTTAAAAAATTCTGCTTACTAAAAAATTATGCTTGTATTAGGAAATTCTTCTATATGTGTACTGAAAATTATGTTGCATGAGTTGAATTGTATAAAATTTTGCAGCATATCATGATACTGAAATTTAAAAAATTCTGCATATGTTTAAAATTCTACTTGTATTAGAATGAAAGTTTGTTGCATGTCACTATCCAAATAAAAATTCTGTATTTACTTCACTATTGAAAATTGAATTTTATTTCTATTAAAATATTCTCACTGCATGAAATTAAGTGTGGGGTGGTACGGTCTTTATGTTGTGTTTTTTTATCTTCGTGTATAGGTTGGGGTGTTTAGCATGTCTTTTTCTTCTTTATTGAACATCCAAATGAAACTAATTTGTTAAAACGCTTACACCCAATTCACTATGCACCCACAAGTTGCATGTCATGTTTGAATTTTAATGGAAACACTGTGTCACTAGACTTAAATGATAATGCATGAACTTTCTTGTGAACCTGCTGTTAATTTATTCATTGTGGCAAACAATATTCTTGAACTTCAATGAGACCCTTTATACATGTCATCAATCTACTAAATTGAAAATATGTTTTGAACCTTAATTGTTTAATTGTTCTTCTCCACTTTGGAAGTCAACTTTGGGGACAAAGTTGGGTTTTATGTGTGGGGGAATTAGGGGGTCAATTCTTGACTGTGCTAAACTGTGCTTTAATGTGAACTCGTCAATTCCCACTTCACTTCAATTTTTTCGTAAAAAATTGTTAAATTTTTTCAAAATTCTTTCATAATTTTGGGCTTTGCACAGTACTCAATTGGGTCTTTCCTTAGGATAAGTACCTTGTTGGTAGTTAAGATTTGTTTTGAATTTGAAATTATTGAGGTTGGATGATTTCTGAGTGAACTTAGTGATTTTATGAGATCCTGGTTTAGGAACTACTTTTGAGAGTGATATGGGTAACCTTTTAATGGAATTATGATCATAACCATTGGAACTGGAAGTTTGAATTGATCCTAGGGGACACACTTTTTGTTATTTAATAAAGTATCACCATAATGAGACAATGTAAATGGTTTCCATAGAAATCTTTTGAAATTGGAGTAGTTTGGGCATTTGGGATCCCACGGTGAGTCTCTGAGACCCTAGATGCTGGGTGTGTTTCTGTTTACTATAAGCTCTCTGTATACCTTGAATAAGTGCATTGCACAGTGCTTAGCATATGATACATGGCTTGGGAAAAAATTAAATAAAGTGTCTAGGCTCAAAAATGAGTTCATTGAGGTGAGGGGAATGATGAACGCCGAATGAAGTATGGGTCAATTGGTTTATATGGGAATCATTTAGGTTTTTTCATTTAGTTGATTCAAAAATATATATTTACTTTTGGAACCTAGGTGAAAAGTCAAAGTGCAAAGTTCATCTGGTTATGTTTTTAATTCCACATAAATTTTACCTCTTGTTACTCTTGGAATCAGAACTTGAGTTTGGATTGAAATGAGTCACTATGTAGGTTCACATATGAGGCAAGACACTTTCATTAATATATGGTTCATTGCTTTCTTGATTTCTAATAAGAGATTGTTTAAGGCAGGACTTGATTTGAGTTATCTTTTCAAAATCCTATTGATACTTCAGTCCTCTTTTTTTAAATTTTTGGGCATGTTAAATATTGAACTGATTCATAAAACATAAATCCATTTTCAAGGATAATAATGCATGAGATTGTTTGAGGACAAACAATGCTTAAGTGTGGGGGAATTTGATGTGGCCTTATTTTGCATAGTTTTGCCATATCTTTTACATTAATATTTAATAATTTAATTAAATAATTCTCCAATTTTTGATTACTTTTGGCACATTTGTATTTTTATAAATAAATTTATCAATTAATCATTTTTTATAATAATTCATGTATTTTAATCCCTTAAATAGTTAATTTATATTTTACTTTAATATTATAGTCTAATGACTTTTTATTTAGTTTGCTTATTTTTGTCTTCATATTTAATAATTTAACATTTATTACTCAATTAATTAAATTTTCCTTTACACATAAATAATGTAGTTTTAATTTAGAATTTCTTGTATTAAATATTTATTAATTAAAGTAGCATAATCTAAATTTTTGTCGTCTTTTAATAATTCATTAATTATAAATTTAAGTTTATAAACATACTACTCTTGTTAAATTTAAATAATTTAATTTCATTAACTTAAGTATTTAATAACAAAATAACTAACTATTTACCTTAATTAATTAAATTTGTCAAGGTAACTATTTTAAATAAATTAACTTTGTTTTATAATTTAAATCTAGTTTTTTATTTTATAATTAAGTTGCTTCTTAATTTTAAGATTTAGTTTAGTTCTAATTTAAGTTTAATAAATTGAAGTTAATAATAATTTAATTAAAGACTTATTTGTTTCATTCATTTTATTTAAGTTTTTAAGTTGTTTATAATCATTTTAATAAATTTTAATTTTTAATTAGTTATCAGGAGTTTTTTTAGTTTATGTTTTTTTATCTGCATGTTAATAAATAAATTTTATTTTTGCAGAAGTTCACGGTGGCACCGTTTTTATCCTTCACCGTTTCAGCCTTTACGGTGTTTCCTCACACCGGTTCCAGCCCCTACCACTTCCCACTTTCCACAGTGGCACCATTTCCCCACACAGCCACAGTAACATACTCATACTTCCCAGGCCCTTTTCATCGTTTCATCGTTTCATCATCCGCAGCCTGCGTCACGGTTTCATTTTCTCACACCGTTTCTCTGCTCACACTGCTTTTCAACACTGTGACACCGTTTCCCTTGCGGTGCCACACCAACCCTTCCTCCACTCCAGTCTCACTGTTTAATTCCGCTACTGTTTCCCCCTTCATGGTGCCTCAACAACCACATCACCGTTTCTCACATATTCATCGCCTGTTTCAAAAAAAACGCAACATACACTTAAACCAGATCTTCTCGTGAAGCTACTACTATTTCACAAACCAACCTGTGTGTTGAAGACCCTCAACATCGAAGCCTCCACCAAACGTTGAGATCTGGTCGAGCCACATCACGGTTGAAGTTCTTTGAGTCGTGCACTACTGAACTAGGGACGGACCGCCATCCACCAGATCTGAAGATGGTTTCCGCTGATTTGAAGGTCCACCGTGTCAGATCTGATGAAGAGACGGACCGCCATCCACCAGATGTGGTAATCGAAGGTCTAAGCAGATGATTGAAGATTCAAGGAGAGTACACCGTCGGAACTGGAGTTGCTGCGAACCGAACCTGATTCCATTCCATGCACTGTAGATGAAGAGGGTTTCACATCGTTTGCGGCAAAGAGGACTCATGCCGCTGTGGAGGTAAGATTTTTCTATATCACTACCATCTGAAGAGCAGGGTGAACTGCTCCGTTTCAGGATGCCAGAGTAAAGGAGGCCGAGCCGCATGAGGAGAGTCGTGCCTTCATCCGAAGCAGGGCCGCTAGAAAACCGCACTTCTGGGAAGAACATGTTCCTCCACGAATGAGTGATGGACCGCAACACTGCCGCTGAGGCCGATCCGAGGGAGTTCCAACCAAGCCGCGAGGGAGCTACCAGCCGAGATGGAGCTCCGAGCCGCATGAGGAGGACCAGGGCCGGCGCTGTTTACAGAGGAAACTCCCCCTGTGCGCCGATATTTGGGGGGGAGAAGATAAAAAAAACTAAACAAAGCTTAAAAAATAATAATAATGTTACTAATAACAATAATGAAAATAAATTAAATTATGTTTATTAATTTATAATTAATTAACCAATAATAATTATTTTTTTAATAATAACATTAATAATTAAATTAAATAAATTACTATAAATTAATATTTCATCTAAATAGTTTTAAAAATATTTATTTATAAATATTTATAAATATTAACTTTAATGTTGTTTAAGTAATGTTATAAAATAATTTTAATTAAATAAATAAAGTAAAGTAACTAATTAAATTATTTAATCATAGTTCTAAATAGAGTAAAATAATTAATTTATAACAGATAACTATTTATATAAATTAAATTACATTTAATATTAAATTAACTAAGTAGATAATTATTTATTTAAAATAGTTAACACTTTTTATTAACATTGAATTATTTATTCTCTGTTTAAGATATGCAGGTTCATTCAAGAGGCAGAACCCCATCCAGGTTCTTTCAACTGACTCACACAAAGTTATTTACATGAGTTTTTCTCGAGCAACGTGTCAGTCACGAAAAAACGCCGTGAATGACACTTAAAATCGGTGGAATCATGTAGTGACATGCAGCAAATGAAAGAATATATTTAAAGCAAAGTAGCAGTAGAATTGTGGAGACGCTCATTCATTCCATGAACACACCATTGGAGAGCAGATCCAGAGACTCTTTTTGATTCCACGCCACACTTTTCGAGAGCGGAAACTCCTGAGAGACACCAAGAGCAGTAACGGTGACATGGAGTTGCAGGAGCAGGGCAACAATTCATGATTTTCATTTGCAGAGGGAGGATTCTTCTACCTCTATTGTATTATTTTTATCTTGTATCTGCTACTTTTGATTGAAAAGTAAAAAATGTTTCCCCACTACTGACAACAGTGGGGGTTTCAAAAAACCTTAGAGCACTCACCTGCCTTCTCTGTGTATTGACCTTGCACCACTTTGCTGGTGTAGGAGGAATAAATGTAATTTTGAGGGCCGTGACAACCTCCGACCACATCAGGTATCTAGAAACACATCATAACTATACAAATTATAAATGGGATGGGTGTGATCTAATCCACCACTTGTCCATTATCAATGTTCTTTTTTTTACTTGACATAGAGATTATGAATGAGAGACGATAATTCCAATCCCACATACTTTATATCTTTTCTCAATTTCCTAGTTGACTAAATTTTTTTTTAAACACTTCACGCCCCAAAAATTTATTAAAAAAAAACTACAATAGAAACACGAGGTGTAATGTACTTACACCAGTAGGGAATTAATGTAGGGTACAAGAAAATACTCAAACAACACCATACCAATACATGAAACCAAACAGCATGCGATCACCCTTCCTTCACATGCAGATTGCAAAGCATCAACCATTGTAAACTTGATCTATCTTCAATAGATGAGTGCTGCATCAAGAGTTTCTTCAAAACAATAAAGCCATTAAAGCAGAAATTCCATGTACGATTAAGCATCAGAACCAATAGCAGCGCAAGAACATTAGATCGAATTAGGCCCAAACTGAGAGAAGAGTACCAGGTAAGAACGACGCCAGCTAAACAAGAAGCTGGAAAGAGAAATACCTCAAAGAACCAACCAGAAATCCACAGTCCAAAACGGATTCAGTCTCAAAGGGAAGTAAAAAATAAACAGTAGACTAGCATGATAAAAGAATCCAATTGATCCCTTGGCCACCCAAGCAGTGCAGGTTGCATCAAGATCCAAGATATCCACACTGAGTAAAAACAAACAAGCCATAGCAATCTTGACAAGAAACCAAAGCCTGTTGAAGCTTTTGAAGCCAAATCCTTTTGCAAAACCAAATGAGAACCCAGTCCTGATCTGCCTCATCTATAAGGGATAAAAGCCTGTTCTGGCCAGCAATGCAGAACCAGAAGGTTTTCCAAACCATCCATCAAACATATCGGAATGCAACTCAAAATAAAAGACAAACATAAAATGAGAAATCCAGAATCCAGGTTACAGCAAGATGCATCATATCAGAATCCAGACAAAGAGCAGCACACAATCAGAATCATAGACAAAGTCCATCAAGATGCTGGAGCATTCAGAGACAGATTGTAAAACAAGGGGGCAAACTCAGATAAAGAGAGATTAAGGAGATCTTTTAAACCCCTTCTTTATTTTTTCCGTGAAGATGTCTTGCTTAATGGCAAGGTAAGTGTCCTTTGAAATTTCCCCTTTTCTAAAAGTTTGATAGAGGATAGTGTCCCGAATCTTCTCCGAAGATTCAGGTTCCTGACAGCCAGATACATCCTATTTTACAATCTCTTCATTCTGTTGTTGGGCGTTCACCTGTTGGGATATGTCAATCTCTTTATGTGACATGTCAACAAGGAGTTCAGCTTGATTAGTTTCTGCATTTTCCTGAAGATGAGAACGTGTAACAATGGTTCTCTCTATCTGTGAGTAGTCTCTACGTTTTCTAGTTTTCTTGGGGTTTGGAGTGATGAAACCATCTTCATCCACTAGAGGCTTTTTACCTTTCCTTGCCATGGATCTCAAATAATCTTCCTCAATTTGTCTATGTTGATCCTCCACTTCAATTGAAGTGTCACTGGAAATTGAATTCTCCTGATCATTTCCTTTGGCCTCCATGGGATCCAGACATTTATTCTGCTCCTCATTGAGCATGGTTGGGTGGATGAATTCAGACCTTTCTTCTTGGGCATGTTCTTGACGTTTGGTAAATCCATGAGTGGAATTATCAGTGATAGCAAGAACCTCATTGACAAAGTCTGCTAATTGATTTCCAGGCTCTTGAATATTCAATCCCCCTTTAACCACATCATTCCTTTCTTTGAAAAAACAATCCGAGGGTCCAGCCACAGCCTTGGGTTTTTCTTTACCTTTTTCTATCCACTTTGAATTCAAAATTTTAGAGCAATTATTAGACTTTACACAACTGGTAGAATTGTTCCCAAGTCTGAAACACAAATGACAATAATCCGGGACTCTTTCATAAACCACCTCTTGTAAAAACCAAAATTCTCCACTTTGTATCCATATAGCCGATGGAAGTTTCTGGGAGACATCTATTTCAATACATACTCTGGCTACAGAGGGCCTTGAGAGTGCCTTTATGGCATAATCAAGCCTCAGCGGGGAACCAATAAGCGAAGCAATGGAAAACAATGCATTTTGCTTAAATAAGTGTGGTGGTAATTCAGGAAATCCAACCCATAATGGCACAATCGGAGACTCAGAATGAGGATCAAAGTCTGGAGTCCATTTGAGAATTCTCATTTGACATCCCCCAAAGGACCATACCCGTTTTGCCCAGAGTCGGTAATAGTTCTCAACCGAGTCAAATCGAAGCACGATATGCATGTGGTTGAGGAGACCTAATTGAAAACCCGTAAAGCCGATGGCTTCTAAAGCAGAGCGAAGAAATTTCAAGGACGGCCTTCTATTCTGAAATTTCCCAACCAGAACAAACTGGAGATCCGAGGATAGCAAACTTACCTCATCGGTTGAGAAGGCTATTGCGAGTTGACCGCGTTGTCGAAAGGTCTTAGGGTTGATCTGAAAATTCTGGACCGTATCAACTTGAGCATTGGTGTTTTCGAACGATTTCCCGACAAGCACTTCAGCGAAGGTACGAGGATCTGCGTTAGGGTTAGCATTGCGCGGCGGGTTCGTTCCTGGTTCGCGACGGGTCTCCATCTTCCTAAATCATATATAATTACATCACATAAAATTATATTGGAATGAAAAGAAACTTACAAAATGAAAACTCTACTAAGGGGCTTGATTTCATATCCCATCATATGGGAAGACACATCTTATCTTGGTTAATCAAATCCCTTATCTTAATTAGATTCATACCCATTTACCTTTTGTTATGATAAATTCTCAAATAGACCTAGATAAGTATCCGAGTATTAAATCTCACAATTATGAAACCTATTTGATGACCTCAATTTGAAGAATTTGTAGCCAATATTAACCTAAACAAAACCAATGAAACATATATGGAAATCCTTGAAATGCAATTCAAGTGGGTATATTTGAATATATGTTCCCCAACTTATATTCTATGGTGATCAATTAAATCTCTATACTTGTGATCCTACTCATACTAATATTAAAAATCATCACAACCCAATATTATGATCATAGATTAGGGATAACCTGTTAATACATATATTCTAGGGGGTTATTATTCTATCATTATTTATTGGAGTAGAATAGAAAGAGAGGGGGGTTAATTTACTTTAAAATATTAAAAAAAAAGATAGATGACAATCAAAAGTTAAAGAAAGTTGAAAAGGCCCATGTGGGACCAATGTAATCACATAGAGAGGGTTGGGTGAATCAGTGAGGTGTTTTTATTTTTTATGTTAAATTTCCTAACAACCTTATCCTTCTGTTAAGGAGATAAATTTTATGAAAAAAACACTCAAACACGCCTACAGGAACAAAAGTATTAACAATGTTCACTAGTCAAAACATGTAGCTAGTACATGGAATGGTTTGAAGATAATCCAAAATCACACAATCCACTAGAAAAATACTTTTTAAGTGTTTACAAAAATTAGGAAATATAATTGTACAATCAATGAACTATGATAAAAAATAATAGTGCTTGTGATTTTTCTAGCACAAAATATGTAAACAAGAATATGAAACCTATTTAAAAACCTCCACAAATAAGTTCAGAACCTTTTCGTCGTGCTGCTTCAACAAAATCAAATCTTGTTATTCTTTATGAGTACTTATTCACTTTCTAACCAGGAGAAAGTAAGAAATTATTCTCTAGGATTTTTACAAAAACAATTTTGTTCACTCCATCAGATTACTCAATTCGTTTCCCTATGTTTGTTCCATTTTTCTGGGCAACAAGTCTGTCTCATTCATCAGCAGAAAACCAAAACCGTTATTTTTTTCTATACTGTCTTCATCTTGAAACCTTTTGTTTGATAATTTTATTTGATCTAGTCCATCCAATGAAGCCGACCAAGTGGTTTGTCCAGTAACCCCTGGTCACAAATCCTTTTTATCTATAAAGTTTTTTTTCATCTTAACCATGAGACTGCTTGGTTTGAAATAGACTACTCAACTTCTGTCTACAAATATATCAAGAAAATTCTTCTATGTGAACACCATGTTATGGAATTTTTATATGGAAACTAAAACACTATTTCTCTCACTTCAATGCACATGAAGAGTACTTGTGTACATTATAAATTAACCCCTTTATATAGGTGTTCTAGAAATAGATTTTTTGGGAACTCGAAATAATTTTTACACTCAATGAAACATTCGAAAACTATTCAAAAAAAAACTCCAACTCAAATTGAAACTTTCAAATAATTCTCAAATATTCCATGATCTTCTATGACCTTATCAAGATTTAATTGTACAAATTCTCAGTCTACCCATCTATGTATGGTCTCATCATTATAGAAACCATTCATAATATTTCTTTTGTTTGGAAGCTCTATCTACCAAACTATGTATTATCTCACCATTCTATAAAACTTAGTCCAATGACAACATTGATCTCTTATATATTTCAAAAACATCATCTGTTCTCCATTATATCCATGTCTTCAAATTCCTTCCACAAAACTCTATCTAGAAAACTGATTCAGAATCTTTGATGATCTTACATTTAAGATTAAAATAAATATCTCCTCTAGTGGTGTGACTAGAATCTAGTACCACATTCATTAATGAAAAACCCAACAAATTTTTGAATTTATCTACAAGAATTACTCGAATAATTTGTTCAATTTGTTATTTAAAAAATATATTCTTAAAAAATTTCAATCTTCAAAAAATTTCTCAACTTTTGTAACTTCACAAATTATCAACTTTATAGATATGTTAAACATTGAAAGAAACATTCCAAATCCATCAATATGTCTGGTATTATGCCTGTATATCTTTCACAAAACTTCTAAGAGAAACAGTTCTACGTCCAAATTTTTTTCTCTCCTTTAAAAACTCTTGTATCAAGAGAATTTAGAATACTAGTTATGTTCCGAACTTAATATTCGAAAATCATCACCATAATTTTTTAGATGATCTATACCCAAAACCATGTTTATGTAGTTCTAAATACAAAATTATGTGCCTATAAAACTATTTTTGGAAATTTTTTGTCTAAATAACTTCAAATTTTCATAAAAAAAACCAAGTACCATGAGGTTTTTCCTTGGTGCTAGAAACATTAATATCAATATAGAACAAAATAATTTAATATCACTACTGAAAATTTGGGCTATATCCACGGTTTTAAATCATGGCTATAGGCCCTCAAACTGGGGCTAAGTTTGGCGTGGCTATAGGCCTAGACCTATAGCCACGGTTTGGAACCGTGGCTCTA